>OY979461.1:30000-1280000 GCA_963855545.1 Ethmia dodecea | reverse complement strand
CGCGACTGAGCAACACTCAATGAGAGCTTGTTCTAATAATACCTACTTCTAATACTAGTGTCTACAATATTCTGTAATTGAGTTTGTCAACAAACATTTTCCTTTAAATTTTGTTTTATTTGCTACTTTCACTAAAAGAGTGTTTTTTTTTATAATGAATAGTTTCCCGAAGGGGTAGGCAGAGACAACAGCCCGCCACCTGATACGATCCTGGCATACCTCTCGCGCCTCATCCGGAAAAAGGTGTGAGCATTTGTATGTATGTATGAATAGTTTCCGAAGCTACTAACCGACTTTAAAAATTCTTACTCCAATTGAAAGCTAGCATGAAAGCAAAGTGAACGCCGTGGAGATGAGATCGTTGAGGAAAATGTGTGGAGTGAAATTATGTGATAGATTGAGGAATGCTGATATACGAGAAAGGTGTGGTTTGAAAGAAGATGTAGTGACAAGAATAGAAAAGGGCATGTTACGCTGGTTTGGGTCATTTAGAACGTATGGATGAAAGAAGAGTAACGAAAGAAATATATGGTGCGAATGTTGAAGGATGCAAGGAAAGAGGACGCCCCAGAAGGACGTTCACGGATCAAATAAGTGACGTCCTTCAAAAAGCTGGGGTCCGGAGTGCGAAGAATAAAAGAGCGTGCATGAAAAGGCTTATGGATGTGAAGGAAGCGAAAGAAGTATGCAGAGATCAAGCAAAGTGGCGATCCATCGTTTCTGCCTACTACGGATTCGCAAAATGTCAGCTTCGCAAAATAAGGGATTCGCAAAATCACGGATACGCAAAATGACGGATTCGCAAAATGACGCAATACAATTCTTGACCTAGTACAAAATGATGGCATGTATACAACGCGTAACAGAAAAAGCGCAATTCCTCATACACCCCAATTAGTATATTATTAAAAAAATATATGATGAAATCGAACTTTAGTTGTGTCTAATCAATTTTCTTAAATATCGATTAATAGTAGCACGATTTCTATAGAAAGCGCTAAATTCAGCTACGATAATTGATTTTTTTGAAAAATTTAACACATGGTAAAAATAGCTGAATTCGAATAAGTAGTCGATACTGAACAAACTGATTTCAGGAATTGCTCTTATTCTGTTACATGTTATATACATGGCCCTTCCGTAAGAGTTACAGAATGGGGTTGTATATCACAGACCCTTTGCCCTAAAGGCCGAGTTGCACAATCAATAAGCGGCCACATTCTGAGGGCGATACCATACGTAATGAGAACCCTTGGCGAAATGTGGTCGTTCCGAAGACGTAGGGACAATTGAAGTGGTAACGAAAAGAAAAAAAAACTATTTTCCGAAATAAAAACACAAAAAAACACATCGATTAGATCAGCGATGAAAATAACATAGAACTTTAAAGAGTGAAAAAAAAGTGGAGTTGAGAATCTCTTCCATTTTTGAAGGCGGTTAAAAAAAGAATCATCGAAATTGGTTTTCGTGAAATTGAGTTATTCGGTCATTTGTCGCGCACATACTTAATGCACCTTTTAGACTTATATGATTTCTTCATGGATGTCATTATCAGAACTGGACCAAATTAAAATGGGACCACACGTAAAGCACCAGCTTTCAAATAAAAAAAAAGAATCATCCAAAGTCAATATTTATACAGTTATCCTGCTATTCGGGGAGGAGAAAAATTAAACAAATCAAAGATCCTAAAAATCCGTCCAGCCGTTCTCGAATCATAAATGGTTATAGCGACCCGCCCCGGCTTAGCACGGGTGCAATGCTGATAGTAAAACCTTCCTCTTGAATCACTCTACTTAAAAAAACCGCATCAAAATCCGTTGCGTAGTTTTAAGATCTAAGCATACATAAGGACAGACAGACGGGAGCGACTTTGTTTCATACTATGTAGTGATGTATAATTTTACCAATAGGTATATATAGCTTTTCACCAAATAATAATCTTCAGGTTAACCTTAATTTTATTTTGTTTATCAAAATTGCTTAGGCAGGGTTATTTTATCTATACAGCAGTAATAGCCGTAATATCAGTGAGCCTCGGGTTCGAATCCTGGCATGTACCAATGAGTTTTTCAAAAACTTACATATTTATCACTAGCTCGACGGTGAAGGAAAACATCGTGAGGAAACCCGCAGGTCTCAGAATTAATTCTAAGACATGTGTAAATAGACCCGGTCCGGCGATAGGCTCACCACCTATCACGTTTAGGGGTCCTATGTATCTCGTGAAATGTGGGTATATCCAGTAATGGAATACCTCTGCCTACAGCCTCGGGGATGAAAGGCGTGAGATTATATTATTATTACTTATTTTATCTATACTCTATACTAATATTATAAAGATTAACGATTAGTATTTTTATATGTTTGTTACGAATAAACTCAAAAACTACTGTACCGATTTTAAAAATTCTTTCACCAATTCAAAGCTAGAAGATCCCTGAATAACATAGGCTATATTATTATTTTATTTCGAAACTGCACAGAACCGCTAGTTAATAATAATTTTACTCATGGCGGGCGTCTCTTCCAGTCGCTCTACGGAACCCATTAAATTCCACCTCCGGAGCATCGCGTGCCGTCGACAATTATACAAGCAGCCAGCTATTTACCGACGCGCGAAAATACGCCTAAACGTTTTTGGAACCAGGTTACAAATCTATACAGAGTCGTTATTCTTATGACATGGGCAGACAAGTGTTAGTACAAACTATGTATGGCAGCAGAAGCATGAAAGTCGAATAAATAATCTCACGCCTTTTATCCCCGATTTCTGGAAATATATACCCACTTTTCACGAGGTATATTCGACCTCTACACGTTATAGGTGGTAAGCTCATCGCCGGACCGAGCGTGTTACTCATGCCTCAGAATTAATTCTGAGACCTGCGGGTTTCCTCACGATGTTTTCCTTCACCGTCGAGCTAGTGATGAATACGTAAGTGTTTGAAAAACTCATTGGTTAATGCCAGGATTCGAACCCGAGCCTCACTGATTATCATCATGTGAAGAAGGCTCTTTAACCGTAAGGCTATCACTGCTCTAGTGATAAGTTGATAACTTATTTTACTCCCAACATGAATTTTTAGGGTTCTATACCCATACATGAAATATTATGTATTTTATGGCATAGTGCTACGGAACCATTCATGTGCGAATTCATCTCGCACTTGACGGGTTATTATTTTATTACCACTACTTTCTTTTACTTCTTGAATCCTACTATATTATTAAATATTATAAATGCGAAAGTTTGTATGGATGGATGTCTGGATGTCTGGATGTATGGATGTCTGGATGGATGTTTGTTCCTCTTTCACGCAAAAACTACTGAACGGATTTTAATGAAACTTTACAGTTATGTAGCTTATACATCAGAATAACACATAGGCATATTTTATCCCCGTATTCCCACGGGGACGGGAACTACGCGGGTGAAACCGCGGGGCGCTGCTAGTTCTTCATAAATGGCAAAATATGTAATAGAACGAATTTTTTAAATGGAGAATTTTATTGCAGGGTTTTTTTTTTCCAGCAGTGAAGTACTACATGCTCATGATAACCGGTTTAGTATAAATTAAGAACTTATTAAAAAATACAGAAATTTACACATATATTTGCTACGATTTAATTTAATTTATGTATCTATTGATAAATAGAATAATTTATGAAGTTTGGGCTGCAGAGAGGCATCTTTGATAGATAACGCTCTCAATTTCAAAGTAAACCCACGATTACGTATACAAATTTAGTATTACACATGGAAAATTAACCTTAAAATTTGAATAAATTCTATTCCCTCTCAATTAAGTTGGATTTCCATTAATTAAGTTTGAAAATATGTTTTAATAACCGAAAATTAATGTTGGCAGTTCATGCATTCTAAATTCAAATATTTGATTTCCATTTTAAACGGCGTTTTTAAGATTAAATGAAAAAGTAAATTAAATATAGCAATAAATCTTTATTTTATGGACACCTTTTTAAATGTTTTTGATGAATCTGTGTGACACTGTTTCGATTATTTGAGTTAAGTTCGATCAAAAACATATTAATATCTGTGAAAATTTTTAATTTTTAATGAGGCATTGACAAGTTAGCCGGCATCATAAGCACGACATAAATTCAAACAATATAGACTCTATGTAAAAATACATCAGTTTCTTCAAAAATAATCGTATACTTATATAATTTGGTAATCGATTTCTTGAGGCAAAAAAAAATGACCATCCTACGTATTTTATCGAATTTTCTGTGCATTGCACAATTTAACTGACACTTGCCAGTTGCCACATAACATAATACTCTTTCACTAGCCAAATAATAAAATAAATAAATAATCTCACGCCTTTCATCCCCGAGGGGGTAGGCAGAGGTATTCCATTACTGGATATACCCACATTTCACGAGATACATTGGACCCCTAAAAGTGATAGGTGGTGAGCCCATCGCCGGACCGGGTCTATTTACACATGTCTCAGAATTAATTCTGAGACCTGCGGGTTTCCTCACGATGTTTTCCTTCACCGTCGAGCTTGTGATAAATATGTACGTAAGTTTTTGAAAAACTCATTGGTACATGCCAGGATTCGAACCCGAGCGTCACTGATTTTCGGCCGGCTCTTTAACCGTAAGGGCTATCACTAGCCAAACCCCGAAATAAACAGTAAAATAAAAACTTTAGAAAAAAATATTACGTCTCTCGGGATTCCAGCCAAAAAGACACTCGGTTTTTAGGGTTCCGTACCTCAAAAGGAAAAAACGGAACCCTTATAGGATCACTTTGTTGTCCGTCTGTCCGTCCGTACGTCCGTCTGTCAAGACCCTTTTTCTCAAGAACGCGTGGAGGTATGAAGCTGAAATTTATATCAATTACTCAGGTTTACTGTCCCTTGAAGCTGTGAAAAAATCAAACTTCTAAGCCAACGCAATCAAAAGATACAGCCGTTTATGCCGCAAATTTTCGACACTTGCAAGGGAATCAAAACCTACAGGGTGCTTCCCGTGAACTCAGAATCTTGAAATTTGGTACGAAGCAACGTCTTATAGCATAGATAAAGGAAAAATTACGAAAACCATAAATTTGCAAGGTTGTACGGAACCCTCGGTGCGCGAGTCCGACTCGCACTTGGCCGGTTTTTTAACATTGGAATTGTCTTAAATCCTACATCCTACTAATATTAAAAACGTGATAGTTTGAGAAAATGGATGGATGGATGCAAAATGTAGTGTTTAAATAATAACAATTAAAAAGATTATATCAAGAATCAGCTCTCAGTAAAGCCTGTAGAAACCACGGTGTCCAATTACATCAGAAGTTACATGTTTTCTTTAATCAAATCCTTATAGGTTCTCAATCTTCAGTCAGCTTTACAAGAATATTGCTTTATATACATAATATCTTTGGTCTAGCCTTTTGTGGAATATTTGAAGATTAAAAGCACTCTGCAGGTTTATATTTACAGCTACAATATTTATTAATTACTATTATCTATACCTACCTACTACCTACTTCTATTATACTTATACTAATATTTTAAAGAGGAAAAGTTTGTATATTTGTATCTTTTGTAACGAATAAACTCAAAAACTACTGGACCGATTTTAAAAAATAATTTGCAAATGGAAAGCTACATATTATATAAGGGAGTAACAGGTTATATTTAATCCCCGTATTCCCACGGGAACGGGAACTACGCGGGTGAAACCGGAACAAATCAAAAATTAACAATTACCTACTCAACCATGCAACCAAAAGCCGAAACCATAATATAACAATCCGAAGCATAAAAGCTGCCAATGCAGCCACTATCATGCACTGACTAACGGGGAGCGTACATACCCGCAAAATTGCACAGATTTCAATAAAACCACTGTTTTATCAAATAGTCATTACCATCTATCTAAAAACAAACCACGCGATTGATTATAATAATCAGTGAGCGAACGAATGAATGTGAATGTTATGTCATATTTTGACATTCGAAGAGTGAATGCGGATGTGAACGGAATTATAAAAGCACTAGTTTAATCACCATTTGTTTTGTACCAAAGAGATAAAACAGTATGCCTGTCTGTCACAGCTGTTTATTGAAGTTAAAAAACTTGCAAGTTGAAATAGTTTTAAATTATTATATTTACAAAACTAAAACTTTTTTGCAAAATGAATTAATTCGAGGTAAATTTTAATGAAAAAAGAAAATAAATAAATAATCTCATGCCCTTTATCGACGAGGGGGATACCTAGTACCTAGATAGTAAATGAGTACCTAGGGCAAATGAGATAGTTACCATAATGAAAAGCACAATATATTTGTTTTGATTTTCTTACAAATTGCTACGAACGTTACAAATTTTACTACTTACAATACCTAATATAAAATGTCTAAAAACTTTTGAATAATTGGAGTTGATAAAAGTTTATACAAACTACTAATAATACTTGTAGATATATAGCAAAGGTACGGAACCATAGATGCGCGAAACCTAGTCGCACTCAGCCGGTTTATCTTCTACACTAATATACTCTTAATAAATAGGAATTGTATTCTTGTATTTTCGTAATGAATAAACTCAAAAACCTAGACCGATTTTAAAAATTCTTCCACCAATGGAAAGCTACAATATTCCGGAGTAACATAGGCTATATTTTATTCCCGTATTCACACGGGAACGGTAACTACGCGGGTGGAACTGCGCAGAACCGCTAGTTACATATAAAAACAATTTTCGAGGAGGAACTGCCTGAAATCATACAAACAGTGTCCAGAAGGCTGACGACCAAAATAATCAATGGATAAAACATTAACGACTTTACCACAAAGTTGTGTTTAAGCTAAACATGTCTACAATCCTGTCACTTATTGACAGTAATGTTAAACAGAAACAAAAGAGCAGCGACATAGATATGGGTAATATATGGATAAAATAATGGGTACGTACGGCCGCAGTTCGATTCCTGGCTCAGTCTTATATCATTGTTTTTTTTTCTCAAAAACCTACGTACAGTACGGCCGTTTTAAGTTGGCTTCTCTGAACATAGGCTTCGCCTGCGCAAATCCCCCTCCTACCGCCATATGGTCGCTAAAAAATGTTACTGCGCAGCCATTTGCGCAACTTCAGAGCTGTCAAGTTAAAACGGCCGTGCTGTACTGCTGTACAAGCTTTTTTTCATTTCTTAAATATCTAAATTATAACAATAAAATTAATGTCGCCAAACTACAGGAACAGTTTGTAGGCGTTGGGCTATTTACAAATATTATTTAACTGTGTTAAGTATATCTAGATATTTCTAGATATACTTAGACTTAGGTAATTCGGATACAACTAACTACTGTAATACAATAAAGATTCATTACACAAAGAACAATCATACTCTCAAGCTTCTAAAAAAACTTCTATGAGTTTTCTTCTTCTTTCTTTCGTTTCTCTAAAGCGTGTCCACAAAGCCGTATTTACATTGTAGCAGTACTAGATTAGTGGTGAAGGAAAACGCAGTGAAGAAACCCACACGCCCCAGAATTGATTCTCAAGGATGTATTGTGTAATAGCGCCCTAGTTGGGAGATCCACATGTCACGTTTAGGGGTCAAAAAAATACAATGGTGAACAGACGTCGTCGTTTCAGAAATGGAGTAGGTACATCTGAAAATGCAAGGTGGTATTTATTTTAATTATTAAAGACTAATTATTTTAAACAAACGTAAGTATTATGTAGACTAAACACAATCCTGTTGTAAGCTAACATAAACAAAATATAGAACCGTACTTTTAGAAATGGAGTAGGTGCATCTGATAAGGCGTGGTGGTATTTATTTTAATTGTTAAAGACAACATATTTTAAAAACGTAAATTATGTAGACTAAACAACAATGCTGTTGTAAGCTAACTTAAACCAAAGAGATTTAAATATAATAGGGCAATGCCCCCTATTGGGAATATTTTCATACAAAACTTTGAAGCCTAAGCGTCATGTCCTTGTCATGTCAGTTAGTATGAACGCAAGCTGTCATTCGGTCGAAATTGTACTAGACTTATTCCACTTGGAATAACTTTTGACTTCAAATTTTCCTCGCTTTGTCCCCTCTATGCCTTATTATATTTTAATCTCTTTGACTTAAACACAATATTTATACCTTATAACCAAAGACGTTTAAAGAAAAAGTTTGATTTTCTTCCAACCTCTTTGCTTATAACATAGAACTCTGAAGATTAAAAACCGACTTCAACGAATAATACTAAAAATACAGTCGAATTGAGAACTTCTTCCTTTTTTGAAGTCGGTTAAAAAAAAGAATCATCGGAATCGGTCGGCGTCATATTGAGTTGTTCGTCCATTTGTCGCGCACATACTTTTAATGCAAATTTAAGACATAATATGGTTTTCTCATGGATGCCGTTGTCAGAACTGGACCAAATTAAAATGGAACCATACGGGAAGCACCAGCTTTCAAATAAAAAAAATCTTTTATTGATTGGTTTACCCTGTCGAAAGTTCTGAGGTAACAAACATAAGAAAAAAACATATGCGACTGAAACTCAAACTCAAAATTCTTTTTTTTCAGTAGGTATAAAAAATACACTTGGAAATGTCAATATAAAAAAGGCACACTAAACTCGTCCATGAGGATTGGCTAAATGTAAACAGCAGCCCGTCTCCACCGACGAGTTGCGACGAATTGATAACGTCCTCCTTTTTTTGAAGTCTGTTATAAAAGACATCGACGACCTCATCATAGTTCTAAAGCCAAAAGAACTTTCATATGCCCCAGTACCTCAATAGCTTCACAAACGCCAGCTCTATTCATAAAAATCATATTTCATGATAAACTGCTTTTTATTTGTTCCCCAAACTAATTTCGTGACTCATTTCACGCCAAAAGTGATTCAGTCCGGGGAACTGAGTCGGGGTAAACTTAATCGTAGGGTAAACTTAACCTTTCGTTTACAGTTTAAACTTTGTATAATCGTTAATAGCACCTCCTGGTTGTGTGCGATTTAATGAACCAATTTTAAGAAGCCGGGTTTGTATTATTAATCGTACGGCCTTTGCTTGTGTTCGCTATAAATCAAAATTTTTCAGACAGTCTATAGCCACTTCAGAACACTCGCTAAGCTCCTTGATGCCACCATGAAAACGTCGGTTTGTCACTGGCGTAGGTATACAATGTGTAACAGAATAAGCGCAATTCCTGAAATTAGTTTGTTCAGTATCGACTACTTAATCGATTTTAGCTATTTTTAATATGTGTATATTTTTTCCGAAAAATTAATTACTTTAGCTGAAGTGCTATCTATGGAAATCGTGCTATTATTGATCGATATTTAAGAAAATTGGTTAGACACAACTAAAGTTCGCTTGTATTTTTTTTTATATATACTAATTGGGGTGTATGAGGAATTGCGCTTTTTCTGTTACGCGTTATAATGGGGTTTAGGGGGTCAATAATACATTTCTCAAAATATCCACATTTTTGCATCCGGAAATGATGATGGTGTTGTAGTTTTTAAGTTGTAAAATAACATCGTCGCGTAGTTCCCGTGCGAATACGGAGATAAAATATAGCCTACTTGCTATTCTGATGTATAAGTTATTTAACTATAAAGTTTCATCAAAATCCGTTCAGTAGTTTTTGCGTGAAAGAGGAACAAATATCCATACATACTAACTTTCACGTTTATAATATTAGTAAGATAAGATGTAAAAACCTCCTCCCTTTTTTTAAAGTCGGCCAGAATACCATGTTAAAAGTGATGTCGAAAACCACTCATAACCCATTTCGTTGCGTTACCCAAAACCGGACGCAAGAAGGGTAGCGCGGCGGTTTAAAATTTCGTGCATTCACTCGCTGCGCTTTATAGGCGTCCATAAAACGGGGAACACGATTTCAGCTTCAGTTTTAGTCATTTCAGTAAATCTGGTCAAGTAATATATCCTCTGGGAGTTCGGGCATTGGGTACACATGACCTCAGCGTACATAAGATAATGTATGTGTCGCGGTATGTACTATCGACAAACGCTAAACCTGATACATTTGGAAGATTGTCGATTAAACAGTACAGCGCCAGAGTTCAATTCAATAACGCGTTCGGGGCTGCCCCGATCTGTCGGAGCTGTCAGGGATGTTCGCCGAGAAGAGAGTGCACTGCTTTTACGCGACCATGCGTAAGCGATGCACATCCCTAGCGCGCAGGGTCCGGGCCAGCGCCAACAGTATCCTGCGCATGTTTGCGAGCAGGTTTGATTCTCAGTAGGTACTTGAACCATTAATGTATGGTGCACGTACTGAGAAAGAAATAAGCCCTTCTAATATTGTATAGGTATAGTTACTAACAATAACTTAAGTTATCATTGTGTTATTAACAAAAATGATCTATATTGTTCGAAATAAATTTGCTATTATTATTATTAAAATCTCAAGTTTTTCCTACTCGCCCTTAATTAGAGTTAAGCAATCACAAGCATGTAACATCACATAACCTTTTTTTTTTCATTCCAATCAATTCAGCTACACTAAACGGTCATAAACATGAAATAAACACTTTTCAAATTATCATTGTTACTTTAACGGAGCGCTTTGTCGCCACCGAGTGGGAAAAGATAGCTGCTGGCAAAAATGGCACTTAAGTGTATCAGGCAGAACTTTTAATGATAGTACCTACATAAGCATACGTTTTGTAAGTGTTGTAAAAAATTCGTTTGAAGTTGCTTCTGCTAGCCTTCTTCTTCTCAACCATACGTGCCAAAGTTTATTTATTTATTGGAGAACAAACGGATACAGACATTTGTGACACAATAGCTAATATAAAAAGAAAAATTCTTAGCCTTACCCTTCACCGTTCCCACTGAGAACACAATAAAACAGGTATCAGTAACAACATTAACCTACTACGAGTACAATATTTCTGACAGAAACGTTTATATTTTACAAATGAGAAAATCAGCAAAAACATTTCAAAACATGAATTTTATGAAATAATAATATAATAATAATATAATTTTACGCCTCCCGAGGGGGTAGGCAGAGGTATTCCATTACTTGATATACCCACATTTCACGAGATACATTGGACCCCTAAACGTGATAGGTGGTGAGCCCATCGCCGGACCGGGTCTATTTACACATGTCTCAGAATTAATTCTGAGACATGTGTAAATGTGGTTTCCTCACGATGTTTTCCTTCACCGTCGATGTAGTGATAAATATGTACGTAAGTTTTTGACAAACTCATTGGTACATGCCAGGATTCGAACCCGAGCCTCACTGATTTTCGACCGGCTTTTTAACCGTCAGGGCTATCACTGCTATTTTATGAAATGTAACGTATAAACAGCAGTTCACAACAAATTGCAATGACTTTCAATAAGTGGACTTTAAAGTCCCTGCTTTGAATTGCATTTTGATTGATTTATCACTGGATGATATATACACTCCCGGACACATCTATCGGGCCACCTAGTGTTTTAAGTTTTGACGGTCCCTAGCTAAAAACGTTGTCACACGAGATCGCGGAAGAGCTTGACAAAAACGAAGCCGCCAGTCTCTAAGTACCTTTAATAAACTCTTCGGACAATAGTACGGCTTAAATTCAGTTGTGCACTCACATTTCTTTGGCCATGTATTACGAAACAATTAACGACAACTATTGCTAAATTCGCTACATGTACAAGTACATGTGTCTAGTTCCTGAATTATATGCATGTACTTATACCCCATCCCTAATTAGACTTTAACAATCAGAAGTCAGTAACACAGCTTTTATTTTATTCATTGACCCGAAATGGTCATAAAATTCAAAGAAACACTTTTTTATCATTCTCATTGTAGGTACTATAAGATGCTACATAATTTTATATACTATATAAAATTATAAACTGACTGACTGGCGATATATCAACGCATAGCCTAAACCGCTGGGGTAGACTTGAAATTTTGCACACAGATAGCTTATACAGTGTAGACATCCAATAAGAAACGATTTTGCTAAATTAAACCCCTGAGGGGTGAAATAAACGTGCGCGAGCGAAGCCGCGGGTAAAAGCTAGTTAATTACAGATTTACCTAGTTGAAGCGAACTTTCGCAACTTAGTTCATGCGGCATGTCTGTATTTATTCAACGTGCCGCTTTGCCATTGTCTTCCTTTCTTTGGATTAATTAACACGTTTCTTTGAACCCACGCAACGATTTACGGATTGCGGACACGCGAACTGTCCGTTTGTCTGTGTAGTTTTAGCAGAGTCTTGATTTATTTCGCGTTTTAGCAGTTATCGCTCATTCTGTTGAATCGCCACTTATGGAGCGGTTTTGACGGACCGAAACCTATGACCGAAAAAAATGATTAGGGAATAAAAAATATACTGGTAAAAACTACATGGAATACATCTGCCAAATCCCTCGAGGATAAGGTGATACCGTACCTATACTTATTAATTTATACCAAAACAATTTATACATAAGTGGAATAGCACGTGGGAGAGCCATGCTCCGGCACGTTTGGGCCGGCTCGACCGGAGTGATACCACGGCCTCACAGAAAACCAGCGTAAAGCAATAAAGCATGACCCGTCTGCTCGTATTCCCCCTTTTTCTTATAAAAAAAATATATATATTATAATAATTATAAGGTATTTTTCCACGCTACTTATTTATTATGTTACTGTAGGTGTTATCTTTGCACTATCTTATGTACAAGTTTTTATGGATACAGAAAAGAGTAAAACATAATATGTAATAAGTAAGAATAATATATGTAAGGTAACCTAGTATCCTAGTCTAGTATGGAAACCCGCAGGTCCCAGAATTAATTCTGAGGTATGTGTAACAGACCCGGTCCGGCGATGGGCTCACCTCCTATCACGTTTAGGGGTCCAAAGAATATCTTGTGAAAAGCGGGTATATCCAGAAATGGAATACCTCTGCCAACCCCCTCGGAGATAAAAGGCGTGAGATTATTTATTCTTAACTTAGTGAAAAACAATAGCCCGCAACCTACAACCAACCCTTCTGGGACCTGCCGATGCTTCACGATGGTTGTCCTTCACCGTCAAGCTATTGATAAATATGTAACTACGTTAGCTTTTTGAAAAACTCATCATTGGTGCATGCCAGGATTAGAACCCGAGCCTCACTGATCATTAACATAAGAAGCGGGATCTGGGCTATCACTGCTATTTTAAAAAAAGAGTAAATAGATTGTAAAACAAATGATAAACAGATTTAGACGCAACAGCTTATTAAAGAGCTGTCATCGCGAAAGAGCAGTGATAGCCCAGACGGTTAAAGAGCCGGCCGAAAATCAGTGAGGCTCGGGTTCGAATCCTGGCATGTACCAATGAGTTTTTCAAAAACTTACGCACATATTTATCAATAGCTCGACGGTGAAGGGAAACATCGTGAGGAAACCCGCAGGTCTCAGAATTAATTCTGAGACATGTGTAAACAGACCCGGTCCGGCGATGGGCTCACCACCTGTCACGTTTAGGGGTCCAATATATCTCGTGAAATGTGGGTATATCCAGTAATGGAATACCTCTGCCTACCCCCTCGGGGATAACTAGGGCGTGAGATTATATATATATATACTGTCATCGCGTTTGGTTGAGGCTTCTGGTGACAAGAGGAATGGTAGTTATCTCTGTCAGAGGATAAGCCTAGCATCAAAGAGAGGGAATACGGCCAGTCCATATGGTTTCTAAGTGTTAGGACATTGTTTTACTGTTGTAGCGACACTACATACGAGTAGAACGCGCCAATAGACTGCCGAGTTATAAACTGCGCTATTTTTCTAATGAGTTTGTTTAAATCATACATACATACATACATAATCTCACGCCTTTCATCCCCGAGGGGGTAGGCAGAGGTATTCCATTACTGGATATACCCACATTTCACGAGATATATTGGACCCCTAAACGTGATAGGTGGTGAGCCCATCGCCGGACCGGGTCTGTTTACACATGTCTCAGAATTAATTCTGAGACCTGCGGGTTTCCTCACGATGTTTTCCTTCACCGTCGAGCTAGTGATAAATATGTACGTAAGTTTTTGAAAAACTCATTGGTACATGCCAGGATTTGAACCCGAGCCTCACTGATTTTCGGCCGGCTCTTTAACCGTCCGGGCTATCACTGCTCTGTTTAAATCAAAGAGATTAAAATGTGATAGCGAATAGAGGGGACAAAGCGAGGAAAATTTGAAGCCGAAAAGTTATTCTAAGGGTCAAAACACACTTGCGGAAATTACGCCGCGGAACTTTCCGTCAACAACATACATTGACGTTTCACTTTAAAGATAAATGGATCTGCCTCACGCGTCAACCGTAATGTATGTTGCTCACCGAAAGTTCCGCGCGTAAGTTCCGCCAAGTGTGTTGGCTCACTAAGTGAAATAAGTAAAAATTCGACCGAGTGACAGCTCGCGTTCATACTATCTGACATTACGTTTGAGCTTCAAAGTTTTGTATGAAAATATTCCCAATGGCCCCTCTATGTCCCATTATATGTATTTTAATCTCTTTGGTATAAATACATACGTCCCAACTATCCAACATCAACCGTTGGACCGTGGTCCCTCATCACTTCGCCTAAAGGAAGATCTTCCCTTTTCACGATAGAGGAGCGTTACAACTCCGCTCCTGTATACTATAAAATTTCTTTCTTTATATGTAAAATTTTATACCCTTGACAACGAAAGAAGTCAGTTACAATAAATGTTATGAAGAATACTAAAATATTCTGAGTCACGAAAACTTCTGAAAAGAAAAACAACAGACAACTATGTTTAAAAGCAACATAACTCGTGTTTCTGCCTACTCCCCTGGGAGGATACAAACGGACAGGAAAATTATCGTTGAAGCAGCTACTGTAGTGATGTCTCTTGGGATCAGCAATTTTCCTGACATGCCTTTTACGTTTTTACAGAGTTTTCCGAGAATCGTAGACATTTTGTCATTATTTCATGTTTAATATTTGTTATTTTGAATTATTAAAATATCCGTGTAGAATTGGCGGCCCTGTTGACTCAGTTTGTATTGACCTTGCCTTCTAAGTCACAGGTCCCGGGTTAGATTATTGCCTGGGATCAATATTTTTTTGTTCATGATTACGTGCAAAGATGTTAAGGAATTGATTTCAGTATTTTACTATGAACCGATCTGAGTTCAGATATTTGGGCTAGACTAAGAGGCACAGGCTAGGCTTTGGGCAGGACTAAGACCTTAAATACGTTAGCGCTCTACCTACAGGAAAGGATTTTTTCCCCATCTCTTTGCTTACATGATTGTCAATCTCATATCAGAGTTTTTTACTCATAGACTAAATTACGTACACATTTATCACTAGCTCGACGGTGAAAGAAAACATCGCGAGGAAGCCCCCATGTCCTAGAATTAATTCTGAGACATGTGTAAAACACCCGGCCCAGCGATGGCCTCACCACCCATCACGTTTAGGGGTCCAAAGAATATCCGGTGAAAAGTCTGTATATCCAGAAATGGATACCTCTACCTACCCTCCCGGGGATAAAAGGCGTGAGATTATTTCTCTTTCTTTTCTTACTAAAGTGTTTGAGCCAAAATGTAAGTGAGTTTAAAAAAAACAAAGCGGTAGTAGGTAGCTGTAAAATGAGCTGCAATGTTTTTAAAAAATTTTACTTAATTTTATATTTTGAATGAAAACTTTTTTACGTTACTACTAAGCCTCCGCTGTCCTGTCCGTCCGCCTGTCTGTCAGTAAGCTCTATCTCATGAATTGTCGACAGTAGAAATTTTCAAAGAATGTGTATTCGTTTTGCCACTATAAAAACAAATATTAAAAAAAAGGGATCTTCCGTACAAGAATCGTGTTTTTGGCGTTTATATTGAACTCTTCGTGTGCGTGTCCGACTCACACTTGGCCGGTTTTTTTAATGACTAAAGAGCATTTGTTCCAAAACTTGATGATACAACTACGAAGTGAGTACAAATGAAGTGCAAAATATATAACACAGTTAGCAGTTATAGCATCTTTATAATATTAATTAGATTTTAAAGAAAACTTAGTTTTGCCTCGAAGTTATTAATAGGCATTAATTTTCGAGTAATTACTGGAATGTTAAACTTCTTGAGTAGGTATCAGAGCTTATTTAATTTAAACTTTAGAAATTAATTCGGTTTCTGTTGAATCTCTGTAACTCCTATACATATAGGCTTAGAATAACATAATACTGAAGAGTAAACACCGACTTCAAAGAATAATACTAAAAAATACAGTTGAATTGAGAACCTCTTCCATTTTTGAAGTAGGTTAAAAAAGAATAATCGAAATCGGTTGCCGTGATATTGAGTTATTCGTCCATATTTCGGGCCCATACTTAATGCATAAGACTTATAATTATGGTTTTCTCATGAATGACATTGTCAGAACTGGACAAAATTACCACACGGGAAGCGCCAGCTTTCAAATAAAAAAAGAATCATCAAAATCTGTCCACCCAGTCGAAAGTTCTGAAATAACAAATATTTTTAAAAAACATACGCTACAAATTGAGAACCATTTTTTTTAAGTCGGTTAATAAGAATAAGCCACGATTTTGTGATACTCATGCAAATGTCATCCCTAAATTTGGTTGAAGTTCACCAACACTTGAACGATTTTTGTACTCTATTCAGGGGTATTATTGTTTATTTCAAATTGGAATCGGAATCTCCTTTGACACTTATGACGCGACCAACGCTTGTTCTATTGACTCTGACTGTTTTCACAGATTTATGTCAGAAGCAATGTAAGTCAAAATGAAGGCGATTGCGAGTAATGTAAATAGACCATAGGCCTGCAGGTGCCCAAAAGCATAAGACTTTTCACCAATATTTAAGGTCATGAGCATATGAACGTACGGTTTCATCAAAATCCGTTCAGTAGTTTCTGCTTGAAAGACTTAGATAAAAGCAAAAAAAGGAAGATACGGTACGTTTCACAGAAATCACCGTCACATTTGGACCACATACAACTTCATGCATCCGTGGGTTTAATTTTTTGTTTTAGTGCTATTTGTACACTTCATAAAACTAGATTAACCATTCAATCATGTGTTTTCTTCTCGTCGACTGTCACGTACTGTCGATAAGCCGGTTGAGACCCGATTGAGACTGCAACGAATTACGTTCTTTGGACCTAATGTAAGCAGTCCATGCGCGAGAAGCTAGTACCGTATCTTCTTTTTTTGGTTTTATTTAAGTTAAAAGAGTACCTAACAAACAGGCATACATACAAATTTAGTTCACACAATTAGTAGATAGGTGGTGAGCCCATCGCCGGACCGGGTCTTTTACACATGTCTGAGACCTGGGGATTTTCTCATGATGTTCTCCTTTACCTTCCTTGAACCCGAGCCTCACTGATTATCATCATGTGAAGCAGGCTCTCTAACCGTGAGGCTATCACTGCTTTTTTTAAAGGCCCGGTCGGGCGATGGGCTCACGCCCTATCACGTTTAGGGGTCCAAAGAACATCTCGTAAAAAGTGGGTATATCCAAAAATGGAATACCTCTGCCCCTCAGGGATAAAAAGCGTGAGGTTATTTTTTTTAATTAGTAGAATGTTAACCATTACTATTGTCCTAACTTATTGATAGTAGTCCCAATAAGGACTCATAAATAATTTTACAATTTATAAAAATTGGTAAGTGTGTCTACGGCTTGATGAAGTGTTGAAATAAATAAATGTTGTGGATTAACAAAAGCAAAGAATGTATCTACCTATACCCACAATTTATTGAAGCTGTAAATTATATGCTCACAAAAGGTTTTTCTCGACATTATATTATTCTATCTTTCATCTTTAATGGTTGGCTTGAATATGTATCAGTTTTATTAGAACCATAAGATTTATATGAAATGCTATCTAAACTGACAGAGATGATCGATTTACCAAATAGGTTATATTAAAATATTAAATTATGAATACATTTGAATTAAGTAGATTTTAAAATGATAGCAAAAAATTTCGACGCAAACTTCTTTGCGGTGAAAATCCGGTTACGCAAAATTTTAGAACGAAACTTTATGCGGAAAAAGCATACGAGATTGTTTATGGATTATAATTTTTTAAGATTTATTTTCAAACTGGATTCTTGCGAAGTAGATCTTTTCATGGGCTGTTTAAAAATTAGCCATATCGTTAAGTTTGCTAATTTACGAATATTGCATTTATAAATTTTAGATATAGCCCCATTTAAAAAGTTATTTCCGACTTAAAACTAATGATAGTTAATAAATAAATGTTACTTTGACAAATAACTACTCGTTCTTGTTATAAAAACTATCACCGGCTCATAAAAACGAGCATAAAAAACGGATAAATCACACTTACCGTTCTTTGTCGCAGTGGCTGAAAACTGCGCCAAAATACACAACACTTCTCACTGAACCACAAAAAAAGTAACGTTTCTGTCAAAATTCACTATTCCACACTTTTCAAATTAAATTCACCTCTCCAAAGTTTCACGAGATTCCATCAAAAAGCACTGTTTAAAAGAAACAAAACCATCGCGTCCGAAAATTCGAATTCTTTTTTCAAACACAACACTTCGAAATCCAAAATCCGCACAGCGCCGTAAAACAGCGTAAGTTTTAAATTCCGAATTCCCGTGTCACATTATCGTGAGTATCGCTCGCTGTGACGTCACGAAGGCGTCCGGACGGGCTCGCTGCGTACACCCGAATGCCGCTGCCCTTTGCGCATGGTTCCGTAGCTCTACAACAAAATGACGTACGTCGCATTGCGTTATTATGTTGGAATCAGGCCTTACACACTTTCCCTCGTCGCCGCGATAAGAGAAAAATGAATTCCTTTTTCATCTCGTCCAATTTTTAAATGTTAAGATTGGGGATTTGTAAACGGAATGTTAATGGCGTTGCTTTTCTTTTGCTCATGGACTTCTAATTAGATTTATCATTGCAAGAATGGATTTTCGTTAATACTTAGCTCTCAATAAATCTCAAATACTGCAAGCATCCTATCCTACATTTGATATTATAAAATATGTGAAAGTGATTTTGTTTGTTTGTTACGCCTTCGCGTCTAAACCACTAAACCTATTTTATAAATTCTTAAAAATCTATGGAAAACTATTTTATCTATGGTACTCACTGATAATGTAGCTGTCCATTAATAAAAGAATTTTAAAAATTGGTCCAGTAGTTTTGGAACCTACTCAATTCAAACAATCAAACCAATATTTCCTCTTTAAAATACGAGTATTATGTTACATATTATATTATTATTATTATAGTGTAGACTAGCTGTGAAGGAAATAAAATATATCTGCCAAATCTCTCGGGGATACGTAATACTGATCGATCATTTAAGGAGACTGCAACCAGTTTTCTGGGCACTATTTCACAGGTTGCTTATTTTATGTAAAACCAGCAGTGCCCCGCGGTTTCACCTGCGTTTTCCGGTTTCCGTGGGAATACAGGGATAAAATATAGCCTATGTGTTATTCTGATGTATAAGCCTCAAAGGCCGGCATCGCAGTTGTGACTCTTGAGTTGCAGGTGTCCATGGGCGACGATAGTCACTTACCAGCAGGTGACCCGTCTGCTCGTTTGCCTCCTTCTCTCTTATAAAAAAGTTTCATCAAAATCCGTTCAGTAGTTTTTGGGTAAAAAAGGAACAAATATCCACACATATATCCATACAAACTTTCGGGTTTATAATATTAGTAGGATAGGATTAGTAGGATAGTATTAAAAAAAAAATTCATCTCACATACGTATATTTTTTTGTATAATAATCAAAACTGAGTATAAGGACTGACAAACTCCTTACATGGCGTCTTTGAAGATTTCTGAAATGTAATCTTATTTACCTTACAAATAATGTTAAGATGGAAATTTCAAATATTGACTTACACTGTTTTGCTTATCTTGCGAAGTCTGGTGTTTATTTGCTGAATTAATGTGAACTTGTTACATGCTCCCCGTGGCTTTGCTCGACATTTTAACGATATAAATAAAAATTAAATATATATGCTCATGCCTTCTCTCTTGGGGGCTGACAGAGTTATACCATTTCCGAAAGTAACAACTTTACAGATGGTGAGCCCATCGTTAGGTCGATGCTGTTACACCACCTTCAGAATCTGTGATGGAATAGGGACTCCAAAAGGAAAAAACAGTTTAATATGTGTTTTATATTGTCTCAATAATTAATTATTCTCGACTAGCTTTTACCCGCGGCTTCGCTCGCGCCCGTTATTTCACCCCCTATGGGTTGGGTTGCAAAATCCTTTCTTAGTGGATGCCTACACTGTATAAGCTATCTATGTGCTAAGTCTGTAGACCCAGCGGTTTACGATATGCGTTGATACATCACCAATCAGTCAGTCAGTTTATCATTATATATATATATATATATATGAAATGCAGTTAAATACAGTCAAGCGTTTATAGTGGGATCGTATAAAAAACTAATATTTATATGCAAGAAAGAGATAGGTTATTATTAATATGTTGAAATGAGATGGATTTGTTTTTGTCTATTCCAATACCAGAACTAATCTAAAACCGCCTCCTTCATTTTACCCTTCATTAAGCTTAAGCTAGGTACGTAAGATGTAAAAAGAAATATTTTATTTTAAGCTAATTCCTTGTAATTAATAATAATATGATAATATACTCTCACGCCTTTTATCCCCGAGGGGGTAGGCAGAGGTATTCCATTACTGGATATACCCACATTTCACTAGATATATTGGATCTCTAAACGTGATAGGTGGTGAGCCCATGACCGGGTCTGTTTACACATGTCTCAGAATTAATTCTGAGACCTGCGGGTTTCCTCACGATGTTTTCCTTCACCGTCGAGCTAGTGATAAATATGCACGTACCCGAGCCTCACTGATTTTCGGCCGGCTCTTTAACCGTTCGGGCTGTCACTGCTCTGCTTGCTTGTAATTAGTATATAAATTAAAGAAAAAAGTAAAACGCTCTACATACTCAATCAAAAAATGCGCAAAAATAACAAAATAAATAAATAAATAAACAAGTCGACAACATGGCGTGTTAGTGCGGTAGTGACGGTTTATGCAAAGTAAACATTACAAGCGCTCGTAGCCTTGCGGTGCCAGTGTGTTCGTAACGATCACACTGGTTAAGCAAAGTTGGGTGCCGTCAGTCAGTGAATGGGTGACCGCCTAGTAGCATTTATATCACGAGCGCTTCCGTGTTTCGGAAGGCACGTTAAATTGTTGGTCCCGGTTTTCGTTGTGTTTACGCACAATGGAAGTCGTTAAGCCATGTCAGATACCCTTGGGTGGCTTCAAAAATTCTGACTGTTAAGTGGCCACTAGCTTAACACCATCTCCCAATCCGCGGTGGGCTCGCGTGGGAGATTATAGCCCATACTTCCTCGTGTGCGAGGAAAGACCCTTAGCTCAGCAGTGGGCTGTTACGGGTTGATGATGATGATGATGATGAAACATTACAAAATAATATTTTTGAAAAGTAAACAAAAAAAAATAGTTTTTTGTTTCTATATACTTATGTTAATTCTATTTGTCTTACAAATTTGTACCTGACCATTAAAATATTTGCAATTGATTTAAAATGACTGAATTTTATATACTCACAATGTCACTGAATCTGCTTTATAAAATTATATTGTTACGATTAGCCTGTGATATTTTATGAACTTGAAACGATAAAAACTGCAATGCAATTATAATATTACTAATGAAATAATAACAACACGGCTTTTACAATAACCCTGCGACATACCGACCTCCAAAATCTTACAGCAAATGAATCATTTCATTTTATATTTTTATAAAAATCATGGACAGATTCTACAGTGGTAGCACAAAACTCGGTACATTAAAAATGTATTTTCATACGAATAGCCACCACTGGAGCGGAGGTGGATGCGAATTATTTAAACTTGGCTCCTGTTTTCATTCGCTTTGTGCTTTCGAAATAAGTGATTATTGTTTTTAATTCACGGAAATTTATGGCGCAAATATCTAGTTAATATGAGCAGTGCTTTTGTTTAATCTGCTTATTGTTCACGTACGTACGTATACGTACGATTCGTTTACGCTCAATGAAAGTCGTTACGCCATGTCGAATACCCTTGGGTGGTTTAAAAAGGTCTGAAGCCACTAGCTTAACACCATCCCCTATTCACGGTGGGCTTGCCTTGGAGATTATGATATACGAGCCATACTTTCTAATAGCCCAGTACATGGGTCTGTCACGGATAGGTGATGATGATGAATTAAAAATGACTAGCTTTTCTAGTTAAAAGTTGTATATCCTTCTTCAATATAAAATTTATCTTGTCACCTCACGTCTAAACCGCTAAATTGATCTTGATGAAATTTTGCAGAATGAAAGCTTGCATCTCGAAAAAGGACATAGCCTACTTTACATAATTTATATTGCACGATGCGATGGGCTCGCCACCTATCACGTTTTGTGATCTGAAGAATATACAGGTGAAGTGTGGGTATTTTCAGAAATGAACCACAGTCTGGGATAAATAATAATAATAATAATAAATAGTTGGACACAATTTACACACGGTTATTCAATCCCAAACTAGGCAAAGCCTGTACTATGGGTACTAAACAACTGATAAATCATACTTAAATAAATATTTAACACCCAGACGCGAAGCCAACAGACATGTTCATGCACACAAATGTTGGCCCCGAGCGGGGATCGAACCCGCGACCTCCGACTCAGAAGGCAGGGTCACTACCAACTGAGCCAACAGGCCCATCAAATGGCGTGAGATTATTTATTTATATCGAATGGCGAAAAAGCACGAGACAAGTAAGAGTGTCGAGTAAATGCAGTAGAAATGCGCTCGCTAAGAAGCACGAGTGGAGCACGATTGATTGATATAATGAGGAATACTGTTGTGATCCGAGAGCATTGTGGTTGGAAACAGGATGTAGTGACTAAGATTGAGAAAGGAATGGTCAGCTAGTTTTTACATATCGAGCGGATGGATGAAAGGCGTCTAACGAGACAAATATACATATAAGGGGATTGTGTTGGCCGAGTCGGCAGAGGGCGACCTAGGCGTACTTACATTACATCGATCAAATCGGCGATGTATTGAAAAAAAGCCAGATAAAGAGCACCCGAGACTGACGAGCTTGTATGAACCGATTGATGGATATGGATGAAGCAAGAGGTGTGTAGCAGGTGGCGGTCTATTGTCTCTGCCTACCCCTTTGGGAAAAAGGCATAAGCATAATGTATGTATGTTATATCGAACGAAGTCTCATGAGAAGACACCAATTACAACATAAGGAGAGAAATTTAAAAATAACAAGATATAAGATCAGGGATGCGACATTGTCCCAATTGTCCTGTTTGTCCCGTAGTCCCGCCGGTTGGGCGTTATAGCTGAATACAAATGCCCTAATCTATCAGCAACGTGACGGCGTTTGGACATTTCGTGTTATTTTTCCGCATTCTTTTTTAAGAATCCGTGTTGTTCAGTTCAAAAATCGTAATAGCTTTTGGGACAGGCCGCGACCACGCCATTAGGATAGGATAGCGAATCGAGGTAGTGATCTAAAGCAATTTTTTCCAGAGATTCCTTAATGTTACGGAATAATAACATAGACCTATTATAAGTAATTATGGATTTATGGTTTACTAGCAGCGCCCGTGGCTTCACCCGCGTAGTTGTTTTTCCCGTGGGAACACGGGGATAAAATATAGCCTATGTGTTATTCTGATGCATAAGCTATATAACTGTAAAGTTTCATCAAAATCCGTTCAGTAGTTTTTGCGTGAGGAATAAACATCCAGACATCCATATACCTAAACAAACTTTCGCGTTTATAAAATTAGTAGGATGAAAACTAAGAAACAAGTTTGTATGTATTGCAAGTTTGTATATATACATCAAATGAGCCCAAAATCGAGGTGTTTGCAAGTAGCCATTGAGGAATTGCGATATCCAACTCCTGTCTCTATCATCAGATCAACTCGGTGGTACCATACTATAGCATTGTCACCGAACTTAAATAAGTATGCCAAATGTTAAATATAAGATATCTGTTTCAAAATTGAGTAGCACGATTCTACCCGAAAAATCATACATTGCAATTCAAATAAAAGCTTGTAAAAACTGTCAAATTTTATCAAAATTGCTTCAGTAGCCATAAAAAGGTAACCTATGAGCTGTTGGCCTATATTTAAATAAAAAAAGTAAATGAGTACATACATACATACATACATATGCTCACGCCTTTTTCCCGAAGGGGTAGGCAGAGACAATGAGTACTGTATCGAAAAAAGTTCGCTTTTGCCAACTATACCTAGAACGAAAGACGTTTAAAAAAAAAGTTTTTTCTAAATGATTTTCTTCCAACCTCTTTGCCTAAAACCTAGAAGAGCAGTGATGGCCTTACGGTTAAAGAGCCTGCTTCACATGATGAAAATCAGTGAGGCTCGGGTTCAAATCCTGGCATGTACCAATGAGTTTTTCAAAAACTTACGTACATATATATCACTAACTCGACGGTGAAGGAAAACATCGTGAGGAAACCCGCAGGTCTCAGAATTAATTCTGAGACATGTGTAAACAGACCCGGTCCGGCGATGGGCTCACCACCTATCACGTTTAGGGGTCCAATATATCTCGTGAAATGTGGGTATATCCAGTAATGGAATACCTCTGCCTACCCCCTCGGGGATGAAAGGCGTGAGATTATTTATTTTTTATTTTTATTTATTTTTTACGTACATATTTATCACTAGCTCGACGGTGAAGGAGAACTGAGGAAACCCGCAGGTCCCAGAATTAATTCTGAGACATGTGTAAATAGACCCGGTCCGGCGATGGGCTCACCACCTATCAGGTTTACGGGTTCAATATATCTCGTGAAAAGTGGGTATATCCAGTAATGGAATACCTCTGCCTACCCCCTCCGGGGTAAAAGGCGTGAGATTATTTCTATTTACCTAGAACTAAAGTTGCTGTAAATTACCTCCTCTACCAGCTCTTGACAGGTCTTGGACATATTACCAGTAGGTCTGTATATATTATACAGAGTGTTTTAGGTCGGTCAGTACGCGTTCGAAGTCAAGGGCAGAAGCCATTGTTGGATAAAAATATTTGAAATCAGTTTTTTGAGATACCTACATAAAAATATAATGTCTAATGAATTCATTCTCAAAGGATCTCATAAAACAATGCGACCAACTGGCGGCATTTCACCGAACTAATTTCGCAGTTGGATTTAATTCGGTTTTATTAAAAAGGACTGAACTTTTCCAATCTGAGTGGTGGGACTGGGCATACGTCATCGGCTTAAGGACAAAATGGACCAAGCATTGCATTATCGTTTTCGAAACCTGTTGGAATCGGTGAACGGAATAAAAAAAAAATTCAAACCTCTTACTAAGTAAAACTATAGATCATTTACACATACAGTCAATCTGTCATTCATCTATTCACTCAGTCCTTTATGTATTAAACCAACCGGAGACGCCACTGACAGGCGTTCTCCTTTGCCAAAAAAGTTATGATCAACGCTCATACCTGTTATATAAAACTAGTTGTCTTGAGTTCACGGATTGTAGGATTGGTTGTTTCTGTGTGTGAATGTATTTGTGTGCATCTAGTTCAAGCAAGTGTTTAATTGTTTCGTCAAAAAATCCGTTTGTGTTAACATTATTTGTGTGCGTTTCCTCGTCTCCCGCGCAGAAATTGGCAGACTTTTTTACAAAGAAACTAGTGCGCGCGCTATTGGTTTAATACTCAAAGACTCAGTTTGTCAAACTTTCAAATTTATTTTCTACATACACTAATCTACTACAATAATCAACTAGGTACACTAATCTACATCTACACTATCACACATCAAAGAGGAAAGATTTGTATTTTTGTATGTTTGTCACTACATAGTATAAAACAAAGTCGCTTTCTCTGTCCCTATATCCCTATGTATGCTTAAACCTTTAAAACTACGCAACGGATTTTGATGCGGTTTTTTTTAATAGATAGAGTAATTCAAGAGGAAGGTTTTGGTGTTAGCATTGCACCCGTGCGAAGCCGGGGCGGGTCGCTAGTAAATAATAAACTTAAGAACTACAGAACCGATTTTGAAAATTCTTTCACCAATGGACAGCTACAACATTCTTGAGTAACATAGGCTACATTTTAGTCCCATATTCCTACGGGAACTAAGCTAAGAACAAGGATCAATGGTCCAAACTTTCTCATATGTGAGGAGAGACCCTTAGCTCAGCAGTGGGCTGTAACGGATTGATGATGAGGAGGAACAAAAATTTCGTTGTAGGTATATCATTCGACAGTATTTATTTATTTAGTGTGTTTGCCAACATCTTTACATTATAACATGGTTGTAATATTAGCACGGTTACGAGTATTTATTCAGGATGAAGGCCTAATTACAGACAAACAGAATACGCTTGAATTATTGACGTAAATAAATATCCAATAAAATTCAGAAAATGTAAATGAAAATGTACTTATTTCTGTATGTAATTAAAAATTATAATATATAATATAATCTCACGCCTTTTTATCCCCGAGGGGGTAGGCAGAGGTATTCCATTACTGGATATACCCACATTTCACGAGATACATTGGACCCCTAAACGTGATAGGTGGTGAGCCCATCGCCGGACCGGGTCTGTTTACACATGTCTCAGAATTAATTCTGAGACCTGCGGGTTTCCTCACGATGTTTTCCTTCACCGTCGAGCTAGTGATAAATATGTACGTAAGTTTTTGAAAAACTCATTGGTACATGCCAGGATTTGAACCCGAGCCTCACTGATTTTCGGCCGGCTCTTTAACCGTCCGGGCTATCACTGCTCTACAAGAAATAATTAATTAAAAATTACACTTAGAAATGGCTAAATGTAAACAGCAGCCCATCTGCCCCGTCGAGTTGCTGGTTCCAAATGCAGTAACCCGATAAGAAGCAACAGTTACCGTCCTATGAATTTACAGTTTGTCACCTGGCTGTATTTCATGAACCATGATAGTTAAACAGTTGAAATTTTCGGAGATAAAAGGCGTAAGATTTTTTTTTTCGCAGATGATGTATTTCTGTTGCTGCTATAAGCCTATAACAACGAATACTAAAAAAACCGAATTAAATAAATATTTTAGGGGGCCTTCCATACCAAAAACGTAATTTGTTGCTGTTTTTATAGATAATGGTACGGAACCCTTTGTGCGCGAGTCCGACTGGCACTTGCCCGGCTTTTTGTACAAAGAAACAGTGTTGATGTCGACGTCTCTGGTTGCGCAGCATAATCTATTTACTTAATTCAATATACCATCTGTTTGCACGTGCGGCCCTCGCTAGTCTCTGGGTAAGTAAAAGAAGAAATGATCTTGACATTACGAAGAAAAATAGTGACTGATGCACTGGACAATATAATTAACTATAATAATAAACATTTTATCCTAAAGAGGGGCTGGCCAGTCCATAATTGTGCGACGCCTGGAGCTGGTGAGTGCTTATCTGCTACATTTGTGTATATTTCATTTCGTAGATACTTGTGTTGCGCCACCGGTTCCCCCCTCGTGTAATTGCCCAAGGGTTTTTCTCCCCGCCAGGTGTGGCTATTTACACGCCACACCATTTTTATGGTCCTTTGCGAGCTCGGATGAAGATCCAGATAAATTATTTAATTTACGTATTTTTTCATATATTTCACCCGCTCCGCCATTTTGGAATTTTCTTGTACATTTATTAAATTATCATTTATTTGTTTTATTTATTATAATTTGATTATTTCTAATTAAAATGGAAGGAACGCATGAAGAGAAACTTATTATTCTCGATTCCAAAAAGGAACGGATATTTCATAGAGTGTCCCGCCTACATACCGCCTCGAAAAATATCTCGTCTTTCGAGTCCAGAAGCAATGAAGAGTTTATGGCCAATTCAGAAACAGTTGACGATTTACGAGTGGAGTATGAATCCATCGTAGATCAAATAAACGCAATTTGTTTAAAAAATGATCCGAAATATAAAATAAATTACGCACCGCTTGACGCATTCGATGACATTTTCACAAAAGTAAAAAGAATCCGAAACAAAATTATTGCAAATTCATGTTCCAATTCCGCCGCTTTGCATAAGCGAAGTGCTATTAGGCTCCCTACGATTGAAATGCCTTGTTTTGACGGGAAGCAAGAAAACTGGCCGCTTTTTTACGAGTGCTTCAAAGCGAGTGTCCACAACAATCCTAATTTGGATGACTCGGAGCGTGTGCAATACCTTATGGGACGATTGACACAAAGTGCTCTCAAAATAACCGCAGGTATTATACCGACCGGGGATACCTACAATATAATTTGGGACAATCTGGTCAAGAAGTACCAAGATAAACGAAATTTAGGAACTTTTTATTTGAACAACATTTTGGATATAAAACCGTCTCAAAATTCTGTAAGCCATTTAAACACCTTTATAGAAAGATATTCATCTTCCATAGCCGCATTCAAGCAATTAAAAATAAATGATCCCATTGATTTTGTATTATTACATTGTGGTCTTAGAAAAATCGACTCGCAGGTAGCACAGAATTTCGAAATGTTTGTGAGAAATACCGAAATTCCCACCTGCAAAGAATTTATTGACTTCATTCAAGACCATATTAAGGTCCTAGAACGCTCCGCTAATAACGTTAGTAAGGATATAGGTCCGCGAACTTCAAAGTCGTTTCTCGCTGCGAGTAGTCAGCTTCCTTCGACTCCCGCTCCGCCCGCTTCAGCTTCAGCTGGCTCCTGCACTTTGTGCAATAATAAAGAGCACGTTCATTTGTTTGCTTGTGCTGAATTTAAAATTATGTCACCGCAATCGAGATTTGAACTTATCAAGTCAAAGCATGGATGCGTCAATTGTTTGAGTACAAGTCATACTGTAACGGGTTGTCATTCTCGTTACAATTGTAACATTTGTAAAAAACGTCATCACAAATTGTTGCATTTTGAACAACCCCTTGTAAATACTCACACTCATACTACGCAATTACAGTCGAGCACAAACAAATGCGCACAGGTAAATACGCCTGTCACTTGTGCATTAAATGCTCCTACTCCGCGTATTTCTGCCGCTGTCGCTCCAGCTTATACTCCCGCCACTTCGTTTCCTCCATTGCAGGAGTTGCCGCCGCCGCCTATAATATATTCTGCACCCGCACCCTCATCTAATTGCGCCTTTATGAGCTCGACCCCGCATCAAACATTCCAAAATAAACATATATACGCACCTGCTCCCGCTTTAAGTCGTGGTCCAACTCTATGTTGCACTTCCACTCCCGCTCCCGCTCTATGTCGTGGGAGCACGACATAGAGCTCACACGTCCACTCCCGCTCCCACTTCCACTCCCGCTCACACTTCCACTCCCGCTCCCGCTTACACTTCTACTCCCGCTCTATATCACGCTCCCGCTTCCGCTCTCTATCGCGTTCCTATGCATACTGTCGCTCCTGCGCCTTCACCTAGCACTACTTTATTGTCAACCGCTCAAGTGTACGCTAAGCCTAATAATGGCGATGGCAAAATGATCATACGATGCCTTATTGACAATGGTTCACAAAATAATTTAATTACGCTCGATTGTTGTAAAGCGCTTAATCTTCCGATTATACCATTAAATAATTCTTTTATAAAGGGTATTGGTTTAATTTCACGACCAATACACGGATATGTTTATGTTAATTTAGAATCACGCCTTTATGATAATCAAAAATATTATGTTCAAGCCTTAGTTGTAGATTGTATAACAGATCAACTGCCCTCACGTTTTATAAGTAAATGTGACATGGGTCATCTTGATCATATACCGCTTGCTGACCTCTCCTGGAATATCCCGGGAGCTATAGATCTTGTTCTGGGTGCTCACTTGTTCCCATATATTTATTTTGGAAACAAAGTTCAGCCTAGCCTTCACACACCGCCCGCCTTACTAACCGCCTTTGGATACGTGCTGATGGGTGACGTATTATGTCAACCGGACACATCATACGCGCCTTCTTTCCATGCACACGGGCTCTGATCTCGAGTTTGTACATTATTTAGATATTTTTTGATTTCGTGTAAAATTTACCTAATTTTCATTTATAATTAGCAGTATCTTTTATTTTTTGCCTTTTATTATTTACCGCGCCGCTTAATTTTTTTGTCTTGGATTAAATTTACAAGCCGCACAATTTTATTTTGATACTTCATATTTATACTTCGTACTTATTAAAATATAGTGCGTTAAGAATATTTGCATACGCTCCCAGTCAAACAAAAATGGAATTTGCCTGACAATCCTGTTGAAGTTGGGACAGTCGTTTTGATGGGGGACGATTATATTCTGCCGCTGAATTGGCCATAGGGTGTTATTACTCAGATTTTCCCTGGAGCTGACGGTGTTGTGCGGGTCGCTCTAGTGAATACCCGAAGTGGACAATTCAAGCGTCCCGTTGTAAAATTATCTTTTACTTTCGCAATAATTGAATTTACGTGTACAGTCTTATTTTATTGTATATACCTACCTATGTCTCTGTATTCGCTATATACTTATATTCCCGCTCTATATATATATGTACTTGCTCTATGTTCCCGCTATTTACTTTATATTCCCGCTATTTAACTTATATTTCTGCTATTATTGCTTATTTCTCCCGCTATTCTCTTACTTCACCCTTGGACTCTTTGAAAGTTCTAGGAACTTTCAAGGCGGGGAGCATGGTTGCGCAGCATAATCTATTTACTTAATTCAATATACCATCTGTTTGCACGTGCGGCCCTCGCTAGTCTCTGGGTAAGTAAAAGAAGAAATGATCTTGACATTACGAAGAAAAATAGTGACTGATGCACTGGACAATATAATTAACTATAATAATAAACATTTTATCCTAAAGAGGGGCTGGCCAGTCCATAATTGTGCGACGCCTGGAGCTGGTGAGTGCTTATCTGCTACATTTGTGTATATTTCATTTCGTAGATACTTGTGTTGCGCCACCGGTTCCCCCCTCGTGTAATTGCCCAAGGGTTTTTCTCCCCGCCAGGTGTGGCTATTTACACGCCACACCAGTCTCCTTGTACGCTGCACAAGGAGACGTCGACAAGAGCACACGGAGCTTGACACATTGGTATTTGTAACGTTCTTATTACTGGTCAGACCTCGTACAAGTGTAAGTTTCATGACGTGCTCTTGACTGTACTAAGGTTGAACTGTGGCATTGTACAATCTAATCGAATGATCTTTTAGATTGACATATATGGGATTGACATAAGCACTTGCCAAGGAGCGCTAACGCTAATGTCAATCTATAAGATCATTCGATTAGATTGTGCAATGCCTCTTGGCTAGAGGGGCTGTTCTCGATTCGAAAGCGATAAAGCTCACTCTTGGTGTGAGGTAGGGACATACCCTGAAATTACGGCCCTTAGCGGTTGATAGCCGCATAAATTAGTAAGCATACCTTCGATTGTGAGTGGACTAATTTCCGCGCCATTAAAAATTTATTGGAATTACCCAGCTTGATCCAAAACGATTTGGTTACATATATACGAAACGATTGTAATCGTAAGCGTATTGGGTGGTTCTGGAGAAGAATTAGAACCCTTTTCTGATATGAAACCACTTTAGAAAATAGACAGAAAACTTAATGAAATTAAGAACAAATAAATTACAGTGGAATACAATTCTCTCTAATTATACATACACATGCTATAGGCGTTTATCAGTTGTAATCTGCTTGCCTGATTAATAATAATAATAATTCTTCAAGCTAAACAGAGCCTTTTTTTTATGATAGAAAATGGGGCAAACGAGCAGACGGGTCACCTGATGGTAAGTGACGTCCGTCGCCCATGGACACCTGCAACTCAAGAGTCACAACTGCGTTGCCGACCTTTGAGGTGGGAGTAGGGGGAGGGGAGGGTAGGGGGAGGGGAGGGTAGGGGGAGGGGGGATCGGGGCCTCCGGTTACCTCACTCACTCAACGAAACGCAATGCATTGCTTTACGCTGGTTTTCTGTGAGGCCGTGGTATCACTCCGGTCGAGCCGGCCCAAGCGTGCCGAAGCATGGCTCTCCCACGTACCTATAAGCCTTTACTCAGATACTTGGTTTCCATAGTCTGGTGTGATCCCAAGAAACGAATCCCAATTTACTTTGACCTGCCTGTTGGCTCAGTTGGTAGTGACCCTGCCTTCTGAGTCGGAGATCGCGGATTCGATCCACGTTCGGTGCCAACATTTGTGTGCATTAACACGTCTGCTGGCTTCGTGTCTGGTCGTTTAATATTTATTTAAGTATGTCTATCAGTTGTTTAGTGCCCATAGTACAGGCCCTGCATACTTTGGGACTAAATAACCGTGTTTGTATTGTGTCCCACAATTTATTATTATTATTTAGCAGCAATTTTGTTCAGATGCAAAAATAACGGACCTCATTTCAACAAGGATGCGTAATTCGCACACTGAGTTATTATGATCAAATTTGCAGTGTGGGATCACACTAGAATATAAATTTAATCCCTAGTACACCACTATTATCCTTGTTAGTATACCTCACTACATTCCTAATAAAATGAACTGGGTTTCTGTACTTATTCAAGGTGTTCAATCGTTGACTTAATTAAATTTTTTGGTAAAATATCTAACGTCTGGATAAGAGACACAGGCTACATTTCATCCCGAAGCGTGGACAAAATCGAATACAATAAAACTGATCCCAAGTGTAATATCTTCTTGGGATCAGACCAGATTAAATCTATTCTTCTATGAAAATCTTTGCTAACCTTTCTCCTGACGTTGTGTTGCCTTGGTACGGTCTCAATCAAAGAACAATTTCTTGAAACGTGACAGCTCTCATAATGAGAAGATTATTTGACCGCAGCTCATAAATTAATCCCATTACAATGTTACAATCCCACCAAGGACTGTCCAATAAACGTAATAACCGTTAACTGGGGAAACAGAATAAAACAAGTCTCTGGTGTCATTAAAATTAGAAGGGAACGAATACATGTCGTAAATACTGGGAGTTGGGACATGATACGTTGGCTACAATAGAACCTACATATCTGTATAATTACGAGTATAACAGAGAAATACCATTGACTGACTGACATCATGAAATCTAGAAACCTAGAAAATTTTGGCTACGATATCTCAGTTTAGGTATTACCGTTCCCGTGGGAATTTGAAAAAAACCTTTTATAGCTGTTGCCTATATATATCTAAGACAACTACATGCCATATTTCAAGATTCTAGGTATTATCGTTTAGAAGTAGTACGTATTTCTCTTTTTACTCAGTTTTTCTAATTTCCCCGTGGGAATAAGACATTTTCCAAAAAGTACCAGACAGACAAAGGTACAGACATATAGACAATCATTTCAGACATTGGTGTTCTAATATCTACATCGATAACTATCTACACTACCGCTAAAATTTTTCAAAAATATATCATGTAAAGACATGGCTTCGTTAGAGTTTTAATATAAGTATGTATAGATTTCCACGGAAACAGAAACTACACGCGTGAAACCGCGGGGCGCTGCTAGTTTAATAAATAAAATAAGAATAAAAGAACAGGAAACCTAAAGGCATCCACAGACAGGCAGTACTGGGTACACGTCTTAATGCAAGTGGATCAATTGATACGATGCGATGTCCTGTTACTGCCTATAAACTTTTATAACTGTCTGTAAAGTACCCGTTGTGTACAGGATGATAATATTTTATGTTGGTCGGAGGGTTTATGCGATGCTTTATTGGATTTCTGATGATAGGGTTGTTAGACGAAATGTTCATGATATTTTTATATGGTACGGTCGATAATAAATAATACCTACTTAGTTGATAATGGTTTGCTCAAGTTTAGAGGTCTAATTAATAATCTGATGAAATTTGTTTATTTCAGGAATTGGAGTACCTCTGCTACCCCCTCGGGGATATAGTGTAAGAGTTTTTTTTAATGTAAAATGAAATGAAAAATGAAAAATTCTTTATTTTTCTCTTTTTTTTTAATAATATAGTTTGAAACAGCACAAGTGACGGTACAACAAACAAGTGTCGGCACGTTAGTAGTGACATTGCCTTTTGTGCCAGAGGTCGTGGGTTCGATTCCTGCCAAGGGCCAACGTTTGTGTGTTTATACATGATTATTGGTTGGTATTATGTATTTAAAGAATATTTATAGGTTGTAGAGTGTCCATAAACTACGATTGGCCTAGTTTGGGACTAAAATGAGTGTTTGAATTGTATCCTACTTTTTATATGTTCACGCCTTATATCCCCGAGGAGGCAGGCAGAGGTTATTCCATTCCTGGAAATAGAATAGAAACACTTTATTTGCTTGAACAATTAACAATACACAAAAAAAATTAACAGTTGACAGTACAGAAACAAGATGGTCGTGTAATACGCAATATTCACAAATACAATTTTTGGACCCCTAAAGAAATTGAAAAATGAACACCCTCTATTATAAAGGACAGGACACGCGCACCATAAAATAGTCGGGTAATGAAATTGGATCGGTCACTTTTTTTCCTATTCTAAGTTTGTAACGACCGCTTGAGTCCATCTTAGTCCAAGTCATAGCAGCTATGTCTACATCTATTTACACCTTTACACTAATAATATTATAAAGATTCGTTTTTTTTATTGTAATTAAAATTAAATTTATTTTACATTGTCGAATTGTATTGTTTGATAAAATTATGTGCTTTTTAAATTTTTATATAGGAAAAAACTAGGCTATTATTATTATTATAGGTATTCTATGTTTGTAACGAATAAACTCAAAAACTACTGGGCCGATTTAAAAAATTCTTTCACCAATCGAAACCTACATTGTCACTGAGTAACATAGGCTATTTTTTATTTCCGTATTCCCACGAGAACGGGCTGAAACCGCGCAGAACAGCCATCACTCATATTTACCCGCGGCCGCATAACACTTAAACCATACACCAAACGAGAGAAACGCCGACACTCCGGTTAAAATTTAACCGCATATTTTACTACAAATATTTACATTTAGACGCGTTTTACGGTGCAGTGACCATCACTACAAGTATTGTGAGCCGGAGTAAGTTTAAATACAATTTGAGATAAAAAAACATTTTTGAAAAAAGTAAGTACCCATCAACTTTCATATCAAACTTGTTACTGTCCGTACACGTTACCATTGCACCATATTTCAAAGTGTCTAGCGGCTTTGTAAAACGTAAATGTCAGTCCAATAGACAACCAAAAATATATGGGATCGACATAGGCATGCGCATTATAGCGCTTTACTAAAAAGTATAGTTACTGACACATACACACATACGTAAAGCTCACGCCATTGTCCAACAGGGGTAGGCAGACGATGGATCGCCACTTTGCTCGATCTCTGAATACATCTTTCGCTTCCTTCACATCCATAAGCCTTTTCATGCACGCTCTTTTATTCTTCGCACTCCGGACCCCAGCTTTTTGAAGGACGTCACTTATTTGATCCGTGAATGTCCTTCTGGGGCGTCCTCTTTCCTTGCATCCTTCAACATTCGCACCATAAATCTCTTTCGTTACTCTTCTTTCATCTATACGTTCTAAATTACCAAATCAGCGTACCATACCTATTTTTATTCTTTTGTCACTACATCTTCTTTTAAACCACACTTCTCTCGTATATCCGCATTCCTCACTCTATCACACAATTTCACTCCACACATTTTCCTCAGAGATCTCATCTTCACAGCGTTCACTTTGCTTTCATGCTTCTTCTGCCACACCCAACATTCACTCGCGTACATCAGCGTCGGGACCAGAACAGCGTTATGCATAGCCATCCTTGCCTTGTTCGACACGACCTGACTACTGACAAAGCTATTCAGGGTCCCATTCACTGCATTTCCTTTCATTCCTCTTCTTACTGACACCTACCTAGTTCTTAATAGTTAGTAACGCCAGCTAAGTTGATAAAACTTACAAATGCCACTTGCTATAGATGTAAAATTGTGCTGAGAGGCAAATACTTGCACTTCAGTTCGCTCTCTTCAGTTTACATATTGATATGATAACGTATCGATGAACACCGGCTGCACGCACGAAAAAGCATGACTCATTGTCACGTAAGCCGAGAGTGCAAGCGAGAGCGCGGAACAAGCGACAGAGAGGCACGATCGGCTCGGATCGAATGTTTTCTTAAGACGTTACCACGTAAAATTATCATCCGTAAACCGACTTTACTAACAACAATATAATATTTTTTTGTTGAGATCATTTGCCAGGACAAGGTTCCGAAAAGACTTTTTTTTTTAAATCTACCCGTGCGAAGCTGGTGCAGTCTAGTTATGTATACTTAGCATGCGCCTAGCAGGGTTGCCAACTCAAACCCCGATTTTTCCCGTTCCCGTGGGAATTTCCATAAATATTACGGCCTCTAAACTAAGTACTTACATTACTTTTAGGTTTCTAGATACCTAGTTTCTTAAATTTCGTAATGAGTCAATGAGTGTGTGAGTAAGTGAGTGAGTCAGTCGAATTTACTTTCATTTATATGTAAATTTCTGCACTCCGTATTGTAGTCTACACACAACAAACTTGGGTATATTCTCAAGAATAGAACCAGGAGCACAAAACTTGAACTGAGATCGAAGCCGACATAAGCTCTCTATAATAAGGGACTTCGCGAAACTTGACCAAGATTCCACCAGGGCCGCATTAAGGTTAACTAGCGCCCTCTTTTATTAGGTTTAAGCGCCCCCGGATAGTGTAGTGTATATAAATAATATTCATCCACACAATGACATTACTAGACTAAAACTAAAAACTAGGTAATAATGGGAATGAAACCGCTAGAATCCAGAACAACTGCTGCTTTTCAGACCATATAGATTTAGATTTTCGACTTTTTGACACTGTGTATTCTCTCCTATTTTATGTACTTATTTGCCTTGATTTTGGTGCATGTCCAAGTAAATAGAATTATTTTATCAACTTATTCAATTGATCAAAATATTGCTACCAATCTGAATCGCCTAAAGTAAAACTTAATTCTTGTCATATTACTGTGTGAAGATAAATATTTTTTAAGGTAACCTTATATTCCTGTAACGATAATTTATGTTGTAAATTAATGTAATGTAATACCTCTGCCTACCCCCTCGGGGATAAAAAGGCGTGAGATTATATTATTATATATATTATATATATATATTATATTATTATATATATTAAATTAATAAATAAAAATAAATTAGTGAATGGATTTTCGTCAAAATCGTGTATACCTACTGAACTATTAGACCGATGAACTTATGGAGGAGCGGAGGTAGAATGCTCTTCCATCTTGAAAAGGGAAGATCTTCCTTTAGGAGAGGTGATAGTGCCTGGGGACCGCATTCCAACGGTTGATGTTGGACAGTTGTATTTTTACAAACTTATTAGTCCGCTGTCTATTGGCGCTGTCTAAGTAGTTTCGCTACAAACTGTTTACACCTATTCCATTTTTAAAGTTCATTTAATTCAAACTTCTGTTTATTTCGGCAGTGTATTTACGCCCAAAATTTCTACTGAATTGGTCCCTGCACATTCGATTGTTCTAATGACAAACTTAATGTTAAGTTGAACCGTTTAGAGTTTAAACCGCAGTTAATTGGCTGATAACTGCCCGTACCTCGCTTTGCGCTAACTCTACCAAACTTTGCGGTGAGAATTGGATCGGGTTTGTTTGTAGAATGGACTACAAATAATTAATAAATATATGTTCTCACGTCTTATCTCCGAAGGAGTTGGTATAGGTACTGTATTATTTATTTATTATTATTATTAATCAGGCAAGCAGTTTACAACTGATAAACGCCTGTATAGGTGTTCTCCACTCAAGCTTTCTCATTACAGGATAGATATTTGTCAAGTTTATTTTTAAATTGATTGACATTGGGTGCTGAGACTACTTTGGGTAGTTGACAGCATCGAAATTAAATTGCGAGTAGTCTTACATTAAAAAGATTATACCAAAACACCTCAAAATATGTATTTCGATTTTCAATTTACAATTATAGCAAATTTAAAAATAATAAAACAATCAAAAAAAGTGCTGCAATTGAGTACTACAAACTGACGTCACGGTTTGCTATTTCAGTACATTTTCCATAGTAAAATTTCGTTTTGACAGATCGTAAAAAGTAACTGATTTGACTAGGTAGGACACAACCCTATTGTATTTTTTTTTAAACATTAATACAGTTTCCTGCAACTGTAGACAGCATTCTCGGAAGCACCCACAGATACTAATAGATTATAATACTTCAGCGAAGCGAATTGCATATTCTAATAATAGAAATATTTGATTTGGATCCTTAAAAGTGAAAGAGTATAACAACTGGGGGCCAATTCCACTAAATGTCAACGGTATAGTTGGATGACAATGTCATGTCAATGGTCAGTCAATGGTGTTATTTTGGCACTTTTCAGAGCAAATGACACCATCGACTGACCATTGACATGTCATTGTCATCCAACTAGAACCGTTAACATTTAGTGGAATTATCCCCCTGGCCCTGCAGGCGTATTCAGGGAGCTTCGATATTCGATATCGGAAAATCTGTCGAACACTTTCGAGATGGGCTGATGTTGGTATCGAAAACTAATGTCCTATGTGACGTAAGAATTCGGAAAATTTTCCGTGGCTGTCCGATTCGACTTCGGATAATTTTTCACTCGATCTGAATCGAACGGAAACGGTATCGAGTCTCTGTGAATACGCCTGCTGGTCTGATGTTACCTACAATATTTTAGTTTAGGTAGTATAAGATAACATAGAAAATAACTTCAGTTACCTAGTAACCTTTCTATATTGCAGTGCCCCAACGGGGTATCACTTGTGTTGGATGTACCTAATCTTAAATACAAAAATGTACTCAAAGTCAAAGTCAAAGTCAAAATGTTTTATTCAAAATAGGAACTTACAAGTCCACTTATTGAACGTCATTTCAACTCCACCGCTTCAGCATGTATGGCTGAGGAGAAGAAGCGGGGCAAGAAACTCCTACTCACCATGTGATAAGCAAAATAAAGTATTGAATTGACCCTATGGTCCGGCCGGGATGCTGTTACACAATGCACATTCCTCTAAACCATTTCTGGGGTCTGCCGGTCTTCTCACTATATTTTCCTTCATCGCTAAGCTAGTGATAAATATGTCCTGAGGGCTATCACAAACTTCCTTACATTATTTCCAGCCTATTTTCTAAGATCTTATAACACAGAAGCGTGGGAATGGAGCCCAGGCGTGGGCGTAAAGTTCAACAAGATAATAATGACGTCAGAACTCTAATATCGAGATCGGATCGTGATTGGACGCTGTAATCGGATCAACGATATTTCAGTTCCTTTTTTAAACAACGCCGAGATTACTTTTAATCCGGGGTAAGTACTCTACGTGCGTTGGAGGGTATTAACGTACCTTTTTGGGTGTCATTTGGTTGGTTTAATACTGTCCTCTTTGGTTTGTTTGTTTAAATGAAATGTAATTATCACAGAGTAGCTGTTCCGTTCCCGTGGAAATATTAAAAAATAAGGTTTCCATTGGTGAAAGAATTTTTAAAATCAGGCCGATAGTTCCAGAGACTATTCAATACACCATAATTATTATTAAAATCGAACATAAAATACGCCAATATAAACACGTTTCTCGTATAACCCCTTTTAATTTTTAATTTATTTCAATTATTGCCAATTTTAAAACAAGAGCAGTGATAGCCTTACGGGTAAAGGGCCTGCTTCACATGATGAAAATCAGTAAGGCTCGGGTTCGAATCCTGGCATGTATCAGTGAATTTTTCAAAACTTACGTACATATTTATCACTAGCTCGACGCTGAAGGAAAACATTGTGAGAATACCCGCAGGTCCCAGAATGAATTCTGAGACATGTATAGGTATAACAGACCCGGTCCGGCGATGGGCTCACCACCTACCACGTTTGGGGGTTCAAAAAATATCTGGTGAAAAGTGGGTATATCCAGAAATGGAATACCTCTGCCTACCCTTTCAGTATGCATGTTTAAAATAAGAAAACAATCAAAAAAGTGATGCAGTTGAGTCACAACTATTCAGTACATTTTCCATAGAAAATTTCCGTTTTAACAGAACATAAAAAGTAACTCATTATAGGCAGTCAATTAACCAATTGTAACATGGAAATCTATATGCATTTTTAAAGGTTTTTTGGGATAAGCTTTACAATTAATGATTAACTCGCAATTTAATTTCGGTACAGTGAAATACTATATTCTGTTGCCTTCTTTCTCATATCTACCATTACTTTACCGCGTACCATCTCAGACCATATCGTTAAGGACCCATTCAATCAAGCCTTAATAATAGTTATTAACAACAAATTATGTCGAAATTTCAATTTTGAACGCCTGTTTATCTTAAATTGATTTCTTTTAAGTACAAGTTGGAACACTGACCCAACAATTTAAGGATGCATTTCGTAATTCTTGATTGAAGATTCACTTTTTATCAAGTTTTGTCGTTAACTTAATATATACCAAACCATACAACACGTATTATATATCTACATCTACGCTACGTACATTATTACCTAAACTATATAATATTGACCCGCATAGTTCCCGTTCCCGTGGGATATTCCCACGGGAATCGCTGATCTAGCTTTCCATTTGTTAAGGATTTTTTTAAGTCGGTTTAGTAGCTTAGGCATGACAGCGTAACAAACAAACGAACTCACTTTCGCATCTATAATATTCGTTAGGATAGGCCATGTCTTATTTTTTTTAGTATAGGGGGCAAACGAGCAAACGATCATACGAGTCAGCTGATGGTAAGTGACTACAGTCACCCATGGACACCTGCAATGCAACTCGAGAGTCACAAGTGCGTTGCCAGCCTTTGAAGAAACGCTCATACGAGTCAGCTGATGGTAAGTGACTACAGTCACCCATGGACACCTGCAACTCGAGAGTCACAAGTGCGTTGCCAGCCTATAAAGAATAAATGAACGAATGAATAAATCACTTGTAATAGTATATTACACAGTAATCTAGGGAAGTAAAATAAGAAATGTCTCATATCCCATGTCGACCGAACTACAAACATTTGATCTGAGGATTTCTTATTTACTTCCTGAGGTGTATATACTTTTACTCTTATCGACAACTTCGTTTAGCGCAGCGGGCCGAAATTTGCCGCTTTCCGCCCGGATATGAAAAAGTTATTTTAAACATCTCCAGCACATAATAGCTAATATCCTCAAGCCTCGAAGCATTCGATATTTGGTTCTATTATTAGTACAAAATACAAAGGGAACAACTGAAAACACCTCAAAAAGCAGCGCTGAGCTGAAATCTTTGCCGCGGGGTATTCCCCGCCACCCACTTACTGCGGCGCATAATCCGCGGCTCGTACAGTTTTTACATACAAAATTAATTCAGACGTAGCGTCGGCAACGAAAACATAGGTACTGATTTATACTTTTATTAAGAAGTAGTGGGTGCCCAGCGGCGTTCTAAGCGTGGACCCAGTGTATTCCCGTTCCCATGGGAATTTCTGAAAATCCCTTCATAGTGGTTGCCTACGATATACTCGTATAAGACACCTCTACATACCATATTTCAAATAGCGGGTGCCTAGCGGCGTTGCCAGCGCGGATCTAGTTTACCCCGTCCCGTGGGAATTTCCAAAAATCCCTTTATAGCGGTTGCCTACGACATAACATAAGTCCATTTTACAAGTTTATGGAGGAGCGGAGGTGGAATGCTCCTCCATCGTGAAAAGGGAAGATCTTCCGCCAGGCGAGGTGATTGTGCCTGGGGACCGCGGTCCAACGGTTGATGTTGGACAGTTGTATTTATACAAACTCATTAGAAAACTCCGATAGCGCGGTTTAGAACTCAGCCGTCTATTGGCGCGTTCTATGTAACTCGGCCTTCTATTGGCGCGTTCCATGTAGTCTCGCTACATCACTCCCCCTCCAAGACCGGAGGTCGATTCGATTTCTTGTGCTGCGTCGTTGTTTCGTAGATAGCTTGCAAGTGCCAGTGCTGCTCCAAGTCTGCGTGAGTCGAGACTGAGCGGGTTGCTGCGACTGTTGAAGTGCCCGTAGTTCAGTGTGCAGAGACCGCCACGCCGGCGAGGGTGACCAGCCGCTGTAGATCCGGACGTGGGCTGCGGTGAACTGTGCGTGGGCCGAGTGCTGTCGCTGTGAGTGATGAGCCTGCAGGACCAGGTAGAACGGTGCGTCGGCTGCGTATGGACCTGATTGGGCGAGATTCTGGCTTGCTGTGCGACTGCTGCTGCTGACCTTGAGTTTTAGGTTGCTGCGGAGTGATGTGTAATTGCGATGCGATGATTCTTCTGAAGTCCAGGTGTTCCAGAAGGTTGCGCTGATGTCCAGGTGTCGAGGGTCACCAGTATGGAGGAGCGGAGGTGGAATGCTCCTCCATCGTGAAAAGGGAAGATCTTCCGCCAGGCGAGGTGATTGTGCCTGGGGACCGCGGTCCAACGGTTGATGTTGGACAGTTGTATTTATACAAACTCATTAGAAAACTCCGATAGCGCGGTTTAGAACTCAGCCGTCTATTGGCGCGTTCTATGTAACTCGGCCTTCTATTGGCGCGTTCCATGTAGTCTCGCTACAAGTTTATAGGTGTCATCGTTTCGGAATAGTACACGTATTTCTCTTTTTAACCAGTTTTTATATTTTTCCATGAGAATGAGATATTTTCCTGGAATAAAAAGGGGCTATTCCACTAGTCCCTACCAGCTGTCCCTCCTGGTAGGGACAAGTGGACTTATTTTTCCACTCTTCCCTACCACGCCGTCAGTGGTTGGGATAAGTGGAATTTCATTTCCACTCATCCCTACTAATAAAAACTTTACTTATTATTGTACAGTTTAAATAAAAAAGCTTTCACCATTTTGCAAAAACAAGGTACCCTAAATTCTCAGTTCACTCTCGCTTTTTCTTCCATCCGTACCAGCAGTCTGGGATTTGAGCGGATAGCTTTAATTGTTTGGAACCGCCGCGGACGGGATTACCCAAAAAAATTCTGATCTTCTCTCCGCTGCGTTATTCATTCCTCGTGATCTCCACAATTATAAGTTCATTTTTAATTTAAAACTGTCAAAGTTTTATTGTCTGGGGCTACGATATTGTGACATCTGTCTGTCTTTTTTCCGTAACTATAGTTACGTAGACATTCAAGTGGTTATAATTTAGAATTACTTGTCATATCAACCTTCAAAATTGGTATCTACGCTTTATAATTACAACTTAAGTATATCCTAATTGTCTGTAGAAAACCGGCCAAGTCATAGTCAAAATATAATAAGGCGGACAAAGCGAGGAATATTTTATACCAAAAGTTATTACCTACAAGTGGAATAAATATAGTACGATTTCGATCGAATGACAGCTCGCGTTCACACTAACCCACGTGACGTTTGAGCTTCAAAAGTTTTGTATGAAGATTATTCCCAATGCCCCCTCTATGTCCTGTTATTTAATCTCTTTGATAAGTACAAATATATTTCTGAAATTCTTATAAAATAGTGGTCAGCTGGGTAATAGTTACCCACATCCTTATTTTATCAATATTATAAATGCGAATGTGTTTGTTTGTCTTTAATTCACTTCGTAACATGGAGCACCAAGTGAAATAATCTACTTTCCATCTCTAGGGAAAATCAAGCAAGGAAACCGGAAAGATATATTTTGTAGTTTTCAATTATACCTACAGTATGGTAACACCTAAGCGCATTTCCTGAAATTAGTTTGTTTAGTACTACTAAATCGAGTTTAGCAATTTTCAATATGTGTTTAATTTTTCAGAAAAATGAATTAGCATAGCTGAATTTAGTGCTACCTATGGAAATCCTACTATTATTGCTCTTCATTTAAGAAAATTGGTTAGACGCAACTAAAGTACGAAGGCGTCATTTTTAGGGTTCCGTACCTCAAAAGGAAAAAACGGAACCCTTATAGGATCACTTTGTTGTCCGTCCGTCCGTCCGTCTGTCAAGACCCTTTTTCTCAGGAACGCGTGGAGGTATGAAGCTGAAATTTATATCAATTACTCAAGTCTACTGTCCCTTGAAGCTGTGAAAAAATCAAACTTCTAAGCCAACGCAATCAAAAGATACAGCCGTTTATGCCGCAAATTTTCGACACTTGCAAGGGAATCAAAACCTACAGGGTGCTTCCCGTGAACTCAGAATCTTGAAATTTGGTACGAAGCAACGTCTTATAGCATAGATAAAGGAAAAATTACGAAAACCATAAATTTGCAAGGTTGTACGGAACCCTCGGTGCGCGAGTCCGACTCGCACTTGGCCGGTTTTTTTTATATTGATATACTAATTGGGGTGTATGAGGAATTGCGCTTATTCTGTTAAGCGTTGTATAGGTAGATACATGTCTGGCAACGAAGCATAATATTAGGTACCTATAGATGAGGTAAGTATATAATCGAAAGCTAAAATCTTGCTGAAATGCAACCAACTTCGGAATAACTATGAATCATGAATAGCCAACGATTGTTTTACTAGATAAATTCAAATTAAACCAGCGAATGATGTAAGTTTCAACGATAAAATCGCTTATTGCATTCGCATTACGAATAACTGACGTCATTTTCTTACAACCATTGTGTCTGACAAATAATAATAATAATTGTGGGACCAAAGAGATTTAAATATAATAGGGCATAGAGGGGGCATTGGGAATATTTTCATACAAAACTTTGAAGCCTAAGCGTCATGTCCTTGTCATGTCAGTTAGTATGAACGCGAGCTGTCATTCGGTCGAAATTGTACTAGACCAGAGAGATTTAAATACTAGGGCATAGAGGGGGCATTGGGAATATCTTCATACAAAACTTTGAAGCCTAAGCGTCAGTGCTGGTATCTAGATTTCAATAGCTGAAACAAGTATTCAAACAATTAGAAGTTGTTTCAGCTATCGACCGGTAGAGGTCACGCTAATTAAAAGGGATGTTACTATTTCATACCAAGGTATCGATAATATCAGTTTATTGACAAAGTATAGGTATATACAACAAAATCAATTTCAATTATACCTACTACACTCCCGGACACATCTATCGGGCCACCTAGTGTTTTTTAAGTTTTGATGGTCCCTAGCTAAAAACGTTGTCACACGAGATCGCGGTCTTCCTTGACAACAAACGAAGCCGCCAGTCTCTAAATACCTTTAATAAACTCTTCGGACAGTAGTACGGCTTAAATTTAGTTGTGCACTCACATTTCTTTGGCTATGCCCGGCCTGCAGAAGTGCCACAGCTTTGGCGGCAATTTCAGGCCGAGTATCCATATTTTTTGGTCAAAACTTTCTCAAAGTTTGCAGTAGCCATATTATTGAACCAATAATCAGAAACATAAATAAAAAAATCCAACTTTCGCAAAATTAAAAAAGTTTTATCCTCCCTTGCATCATTGAAAACAATGAACAGACTCGAATTTTCTGTATTCGAAATAAAAAAAAACATACCAAAAGGTTGACCAATAAATCAGCTTCATTAATTACTGCAGAAAATCTATAACATTTTTGAACCAAAAAACATATGTTCTTATATTGATATTAAATTATTTATTAAACTGTTTGTATTCTTAAAAACAGTATGCCTATATTTTCTACCTAATAAATAAATATCGATAACAAAAGTCGATAAACAGCACCACATCACTAATTAGTAGTGAAGTAGTGGTATAAGCTACTCAACAGCAGAGGGCGTTAATTTACAAGATCAGCAGAATGTTCTAGAACGAATATAAGAAAATTATTAACTTTGTTCTTTTTTCTGAGTAAATATGAAAAATACTTACGAAAATAAACTAAAATCCCTTCCAGGCGTTTTGCCGTAGCGTGATTTGCAACCTAGCAAGGCGCATCTCGGCATATTTATTTATTTTGGCGAGATACGAACGAGAGTTGTTATTCGGACGAGTTATTCCACTTGGAATAACTTTTGACTTCAAATTTTCCTGGCTTTGTCCCCTCTATGCCTTATTATATTTTAATCTCTTTGTGTAGGACACACGTCACAGAGCAATTACGGTTAAAGAGCCTGCTTCATACGATGAAAATCAGTGAGGCTTGAGTTCGAATCGTGGCATGTACCAGTGAGTTTTTTAAAACTTACGTACATATTTCTCACTAGCTCGACGGTGAAGGAAAACATCGTGAGGAAACCCGCAGGTCCCAGAATTAATTCTGAGACATGTGTAAAAAGACCAGCGGGCGTATTCACGGAGATTCGATACTCGATATCGGAAAAACTTGTCGAATCCTTATGTCAAATATGACATCTGTGTATAGCCCATCTCGAAACCTTTCGACAGATTTTCCGATTCCGAGTCGAATATCGAGTATCGAATCTCCGTGAATACGCCCGCCGGTCTGGCGATGGGCTCACCACCTATCACGTTTAGGGGTCGAATATTCTCGTGAAAAAGTGGTTATATCCAGTGATGGAATTCCTCTGCCTGCCCCTCGGTATAAGAGGAGTGAGTTTTTTTAATTTTTTTTCTAATCTTATTATTGTGTCTGAAAAATTACTGATTTCAGGCAAAAGTCGAAGAAAATTAATCAGCTATCGCCACAGCTTTCCGACAAACTCGAAACTGAAGGTAGGTAATAACCCTAGAAAATTCAGTTCAGGATTGGCTAAAAGTTTATGTTGATGGTATAACTTAACGAAATTAAAATCACCTTAAACACCTTGAAATAATGTCAATTATAATATTTATTTACCTAAAAGTTCGTTAGATTTCGGCGCTTGCTAGTGACCTTCGACTTCAGTCAAAACTTCTGCCCAATTTGTAGCCGAAGTAGGTTTGGTCGGCTCTCAGGGTCGGATACTAGTTGTCTAATTTTATTAGGGATCGAAATTATCTAAACTAATCAAAAGCTAAAAGTTGTATTTAATGAACGGGCTTTTGAGTTCACATTGAAAGCACCTACGAGTACCTACCTATTACTTCTATCATTATTCTTACCATAATCTCTTGTTGTTTTTTTAAGTCATGCTTACGACTCACAGCCTTTCAATGGTACTAGTTTTAGGTGTACTTACTATTATTCTTTCTAGGATCTGCCTGCATCATCCAGGACAACACTAAACGTGTACTTCGTCACATCTTCTGCAAAGCTTTTTCCCTTTTCCCATCCCTAAATCTAGAAAAAGGAGAATTTAGAAAGACGGTAAATATTTGCTCTCTATATATCACGGTCTTGCATGTTTTGCTTAGATAGAGCACCAAATCCCCGTGAAGAATTTACGAGATCCGACCCTTTACCAACTTAGCTCTTTATTTAAAAGTAAATAAAAATTTGGGGCCGGACATCTTTGTGGGCTGAAATACACTTGCGACTGATAAATAAGCCTTTATGCAATAGACCAAACAACTCAATTTTAAGTGACAATAACAAACAGAAATCCTACTAATATTATAAATGCGAAAGTTTGTTTGGATGGATGTCTGGATGTATGTTTGTTCCTCTTTCACGCAAAAACTACTGAACGGATTTTGATGAAACTTTACAGTTATATAGCTTATACGTCAGAATAACACATAGTCCATTTTTTATCCCCGTATCCCCACGGGAACGGGAACTACGCGGGTGAAACCGCGAACGCTGCTAGTATATAATAAAGTCCTTATACTATGTTTGCTTTAAATCATTTGCTCCATCATCTTTTGCTCCTCAGTTGACAAAAATTGTCTGATTACCCTCCGACTATGAGCTGTGTTGGAGAACTTGGAGATTCGTTTTAGCTACTACTTACTTTTTGAAATGTATATCTAGGTACTTATTACAACGAAGATTACAATAGTGCAATTTTTATGTATCACTAGCGACCCGCCCCGGCTTCGCACGGGTGCAATGCTGAATTTTCTTTGCTATAAACCTTGCGGAGCCCGAGACCTTTCCAACGAATGCAAAACCATGGAAATCGGTTCGTCAGTTCTGGAGTTAAATCGTCAGGAAGGAAAACCCGACTTATTTTTATATAGTAGACTAGCGACCCGCCCCGGCTTCGCACGGGTGCAATGCTGAATTTTCTTTGCTATAAACCATCCCTGAACCCACTCGAACCCACACAAAAAGTTTCATCAAAATCGGTCCGGCCGTTCTCGAGTTAAATCGTCAGGAAGGAAAACCCGACTTATTTTTATATAGTAGATTATGTATAGGATGAAAGACTGGCTACCCATAGTACAGGGAATCCTAGTTTGGGAGCCAGGCGACTAAATCTATTGAGTATCATTGTAAAATAAATTTATGTTATTTTTTTTAAATAACTTTATTATTGTAATTAATTATTATTTATTTATTTATTTTGTAATACTAAAGCTAGGAAGAAAGAAAATATATTTATTGAGAAAAAAACGATACCTACAAAACTTAACAAACATTTCCTTATGATAATACCTTGGCAAAGGAGGAATAATCAGCTTATCCTACCCAGCCATAATATGTGGCTCAGTAGAACTGGTTTTCAATATTCCTCTTTGCTGTTTAAGATGGTATGGGAGAGGAGTATTGTAAGTATTATATAGGCAGCCACAAAAAAAAACTTAAATAAAAAAAATACTGTATATTTAACTTTTATATGTTTCTATATTATTATTATGTCTCTAGTACTGAGATGTATATTATATTAAAATTTTATTATTCTGATTCTGATCTCATCTCCTTTTACAAAATATTGCTTTTCCTGACTCAGAGCTGTGAATGTACGAGGTACTATAAAAATAACCCAAATCGATATACGTAGGTGTGCCTAAAATATCAGAAAAGTCCCCTCGATTGCTGCAAAATCCTATGAGTGGTCCTATATGCTAACCCCATGACAATGGAAACAAATTATACCCTTTCAAACAAAAACCCTTCCAAATCGGTCCAGTCGTCTTTGAGTAATCGGGAAACATACATAGAAACCTCTTTCTTTTTTTAAGTCGTTAAAAAAGAAAGAAAATACGTCTTTCATTAGTTCCCAGTAGACTGTAATCAGCTTTGATGGTATCCAGCAAGAGGATTTCCAAATTACATTATCAAAACATACACCAAACATAACAGGCAGTATGACAAGCGAAACGGATGTATTCCATTTTTTCAACTTTTCAAATGTTCCAACTGCATGCAGCAGAATTCAAACTAGCAAATACAGCACCAAAATATACGCGGCTGGTATAAATTCGAACGTATCACTGTCGGTAGGGTTGTCACCGCATTAATTTTAGCTAGGCTTTTGGGCTGGATAAGACTGGAAATAAAAAAGTAACGTCACGTAAAAGTCACGTTTAGGGGTACAATATATCTCGTGAAATGTGGGTATATCCAGTAATGGAATACCTCTGCCTACCCCCTCGGGGATAAAAGTCGTGAGATTATATTATTTATTATTATTAAAAAAGTAAGTAAATTCAAAGTAACAAGTTTTTGATTTCAGAATGACCGACCTTACTCTATTTTTCGAGATATTCTCATCAAGCCTATTTGATACCCATATTGTAGGAGTGCGTTAAAAATATCTAGTCCGCCATCTTTAGTGGTCCGCCATGTTGGATTTAGAATGACGTTACACAGCGAATTATGCATTGCCGGGTATACAAAATTTCAGCTCAATCGGTTGAAGATATCTGCTTCAAAATAGGTGTGTTAGCATATTTTTTTGTGACCTGTAGCCTAAACGGTTTGACGGCTTTCGAAGTGCTAGGGGATTGTTGTGGCAACTGCAAGTATGGAGAACATATTTAGCCCAGGAACTCGGACAGAGAGAATGGTCTATGTTGTCCGTGGGCAGGCATTCTAATTGGTCATTTAAAGCTTATAGCATGCAGATAAATTCTATTATTATTATTATTATTTGAGGATGCTGTAAATAAATATTGTACATAGCCCAAGCCCAAGTTTTCCTCTACCGCTCAGCATCCCAAAAGGTATCGTTAGATCTGTCTTCATTTCCGGTATCCTTTTTTTTGTGTTTTTCGTATATATTTGCTTGTAATGAAGAGACTCCGAAACTACTGGGGTTTAGCTCAGGTGGTATCAAATCAAATCAGACCGTCTGCGATTGCCAAATGCCAATCGACTAGCCAAACTCTGACTTGCGATTGCAGACTAATGGTCAGTTGTAAAAGCGTTCCTTAAAATGCTTTATTAGCCATACAACTTTGCAATGATATAGCATGTATAGATGATGAGCAGTGATAGCCCGGACGGTTAAAGAGCCGGCCGAAAATCAGTGAGGCTCGGGTTCAAATCCTGGCATGTACCAATGAGTTTTTCAAAAACTTACGTACATATTTATCACTAGCTCGACGGTGAAGGAAAACATCGTGAGGAAACCCGCAGGTCTCAGAATTAATTCTGAGACATGTGTAAACAGACCCGGTCCGGCGATAGGCTCACCACCTATCACGTTTAGGGGTCCAATATATCTCGTGAAATGTGGGTATATCCAGTAATGGAATACCTCTGCCTACCCCCTCGGGGATAAAAAGGCGTGAGATTATAAAAAAAAATTATAAAAACTTTGCAATGTTCGTGTTCTTGAGTGGAGACCGTGAATCGGCAGGCGTAAGGTAGGACGCCCTCAGGCTAGGTGGGGCGACGAGTTTCGCAGGGTGGCTGGTAGCAGCTGGATGAGAGTTGCCGAGAATCGAGCTGAATGGCTTGCAATTGGAGAGGCCTATGTCTAGCAGTGGACTGCTATATGCTGATGATTATGATTCTTTGCAAAAAAACCGTGGCGCAGTATGTTAGGTACTTCAATGAACATTAAACTTAAGCAAATTTTGTGTTACTGTAAATGAAAGAAGACAAAGTCAAAATGTTTTATTTAAAGTAGGGATTTACAAGTCCACTTATTGAACGTCATTTCAAGTCCACCGCTTTAGCATGTATGGTTGAGGAGAAGAAGCGGGACAAGAAACTCCTCAACACAATATTTTTTTAATCAATACTAAATTGGGTTACATAATTTAGTTATTTTTCGCTGTCGTATTGTGCTGGAGGAAATCTGTTCCAAGCATCATTGTCATTCCTATAGTCGTCTAGTTTGTAATACGCAATTTTACAAAGTAGAAATATCTTCGTACAGAAAATCATTCCATTTTCCCTTACAAAACATTTAAGATAATATACGAGTATAATATCGACCATGTCCAATCATGTGACAGCCCTAGCAGGTGGACGATGGGAACAGTCAGCTGACGCGACCTATATTTTATTTATGAGATCCAATCCGGCTCGTAGTGATGCTTCCGTCTATCGACAAAAGTATCGATACTCGATAATGTGGCAGTTAAGCTGCGGGTAAGGTTGTAAATGTTTTATGTGTATAACGATTTTGATACGAAAGATTTTTGGTGTTCTTATAGAATGGACTTCAATGATTTTGTTCGGCGCGTGTCAAGAGATTTAAGTCATTCGCAGTCCACTGGGACTAAAATTAAATAACTGTGAGTGAATTGTATCCCAAAAGTAAAATCTAATAATTTTATTTAAACGTTGGAATATTGAATTCAGTAATCGAATGTCAATACATTTTTTCTTACCCAATTCGCACACTGTTATTTAGTCCCAAATACAAAGATATTAAAGTAAGGATGAGTTATATTCATACTGCTTGCGTTTGAAAATTGATCCCCTACGAGTGTGCTATAACATGTACATACTTACTTCTTAGAGTAATTATAGGATACAACAATGACGGGGAAAGATGATACGGAACGAATAATAAAGAAAAAGAGAGTTATCTGTTAAGAGTTCCGCTTAAAATACGACTTGAAATACAATGCGACTAAATAAAATGTGGTTAATTAGCTACATTTGTGGGCCTCATTTTCCGTGCTCTAGTAACATATCTACGTCTTTCTATATATAATATCTTTGCCCAAATAAGACAAAGCCTGTACCTGGGTACCAAACAACTGAAAAACAATAACTATTTAACATCCAGATACGAAGAAAACAGACATGTTCATGTACACAAAAAACTGCCCTCGAACGGTAATCGAACCCGCGACCTCCGACTGAGAAGGCAGCATCACTGCCTACTGACTGAGTAAACAGACCCCTTAAAAACAAATAGCAAAAACTTTTTTTTATTTTTTACATAGGTACCTGTGTTGATGTATACTAATATTAAAAAGAGGAAAGATAATGAGAGAATTTTTGCATGTTTGTTACGAATAAACTCATAAACTACTAGACCACTTTTAAAAATCTTTCACCAATGGAAACCTTAAATATTCCTGAGTAACATAGGCTATATTTTATTCCCCTACTCCCACGGGAACGGGAACTACGCGGGTGAAACCGCGCAGAACCAGTATTATAATATAATCATAGATATCGATAACCCAAATAATCCTCACCCCTATCACCGATGTAAGCCCAATAAGACAATACGGCGTTAAGTGTTCCTCCGGACAGGTATCTGATACCTCCAAGGCTCCGAAGTGCTCAGTTACGCCTTTTGAGGGCCACTTACTGGGTATGAGTTTTAAGAAAAATGTTTTGAGGGTACCACGTTTTTTGTCGCACAAATCGATCTTTTTGTGTTCTATTTTTAAATACACACGAGTATATCTACAACACTAATATTGAAAAAGGAAAGATTTGTTTTTTTATTTGTTGAATTTTGAACAGGCTCCGAAATTACTGGACTGATTTTAAAAATTGTTTTCCCGATGGGAAGCTTATTTTTCAGGCAGTAGGTTACATAAGCTATAATTTTCCAATGGAAACGGGACTTAAGCGGGTGAAATTGCACGGAACGGCTAGTTTACATCTACACCAATATTAAGAGGAACGATTTGTATGTTTGTACTTTGTAACAAATAAACTCAAAAACTAATGGACCGATTTTAAAAATTCTTTCACCAATGGAAAGCTACATTATCAGGCATTAGCATTATATAAATTTAAACGACACCACTTGTACCACATCAGTAACTTCAAAATATGCTTCACTGTAAAAGTGAATAGGGTTTACATCACCTTTTGATGGATCAGTACCCAAAGGGTGAAAGGGTACAGTCAAGCTTAACACTACCAGTTTAAGCTAAGCTGACCCGATATTTATAAATATCGGGTCAAAGTCGTCGGTGCTCTTGACTGTACCAATGGGATCCTATTACTAAGTCTCCGCTGTCCGTCTGTCTGTCTGTTCGTCTGTTTGTCTGTCGGTCTGCCAGGACTATATCTCATTCATCGTAATAGGTAGGCAGTCGAAATTTTTACATAATGTATATTTCTATGCGTGATATATGTCTATATTTGCTATGAGCAGTGATAGCCCGGACGGTTAAAGAGCCGGCCGAAAATCAGTGAGGCTCGGGTTCGAATCCTGGCATGTACCAATGAGTTTTCAAAAACTTACGTACATATTTATCACTAGCTTGACGGTGAAGGAAAACATCGTGAGGAAACCCGCAGGTCTCAGAATTAGTTCTGAGACATGTGTAAATAGACCCGGTCCGGCGATGGGCTCACCACCTATCACGTTTAGGGGTTCAATGTATCTCGTGAAATGTGGGTATATCCAGTAATGGAATACCTCTGCCTACCCCCTCGGGGGATAAAAAAGGCGTGAGATTATATTTTTATATATTTCTATTATACAAACGTGTTCGTGAATCCGACTAGCATTGGCCGGTTTTTCCGCTATCACGAAGTTGTTTCTGCAAAATTCTTAAGTTTCATGTTTATGTTTTTACATTCATCCCTTTAATTTATAAAGTCATCCCCCAGTTTGTATTTGATCAGCTATCAAATAGATTTGATCAGCTATCAAATCGATTTTTTCAGCTATCAAATAGAACTACTAGGTACCTAATCAGAAAATTTACTACTTGTAAAGCAATCTTGAAGTCATATTTCTACGTTTTACAACTCGAAGCAAAAACAAATTCTCCAAATCAAAAGGCAAACGGCTTAAAATCCATTCGGCTCACATGAAAGGGCAAAGGCATACGACGTTCAGCCAATTGGCTGTAGTACGCGAACGAACTCGAGGGACGTGGTCAGGGCCGGCTAGAGGAACCTTGGTGGCCTAGGCCGTGAATAGGGCCCTTAAAAAATGCTCAAGACGTCGAAACTCTGAACCCAATGTTCTTTATCATCTAAAGTCTACTTTATCTATCTATCTGGGTATTTAAAATCTGTAGCCAAGAAAATGAGACACAGTTGATTTTTAAATTTTTCTGTGGTGCATTGGAACCACATTGGAACCACGGTGCTTGACTGATAGGTACATAATTCTTATTTGGCAGAAAAAAAAATCAACCTTTTTGATCATTTTGCTATGTTTACAAGAAGAAAGAAAGAAAGAAAATATTTATTGTACCTATAAATTTCTTGTGAAAACTGAGTATTTCCAGGAATGGAGAGTACCTACCTCTGCCGACCCCCTCGAAGCTAAATGCTTGAGCATATGTATGTAAAATAATTTTATAAATGTTTTCATGAGGACTTATAGCCTACATTGAATAAAAACATTTGATTTGATTTGTTCAAGTGTGAATATAGTCTAAGATCCGAATATAAGACGACCTTCACCGAGCTGTTTATTGCATGAAAAGTATGTTATATCAAATTTAGTGTGTTAAAAAAGATATCGCGAGTGGTTTGCCTGAAAAAATTTAGTCCAGGATATGATTAATTTAATATTTAAAATATTTAGTGTATCGTTATCATTCAATAATGGTTCGCTGAGACTTTTCAGTCGTCCGTTTTAATCACTCGCAGCAATATTTTGATTTTTAACAACCGGAATTCATTAATTTCAAGACTGTTTTCATATTTTATAGACTTCATACTTTCGATTGGTATGTAATTTGTCTATTGAACAAACCAGTGCATTTAAAAAAAAAAGTTTTTATCCTGGACTGAATTTTTTCAGCCAACCCACTCGCGATATCTTTTTTAACATACTAAATTTGATATAAAATAATTTTCATTGAATAAACAGCTCGGTGAAGGTCGTCTTATATTGGGATCCTCTACTAATAGAACTTATTTGCTTACATGGGCATGTTAGCAAAACCCCGTGGCCTCGCCATGCCGCCCCCCAAATTAAGCGGCCCCGGGCGTCACCCAGTTCACCATACGAATAAGCCGGCCCTGGACGCGCTATAACTCGCGAGTAGTTGGCGAATATTTCGGGGAGGAACGCTCGATAGACACGCGACAGCGTGACGCCTGGCTGGTAGTGTTGCCAGACCCGATTGGTCGAGAATCTACTAAATTCGTGACAAACAGGTGTTAAAATCGGGACAAAGGATAAAAAAAATGACGCGAAACATTCAAAATTTAAATAAAACATGAAAATTTATATCGGTCTAGAGACTTGAAATTTTGCACATAGAAATATAGAGTAGGCACCCACTAAGAAAGGATTTTGCAAAATTCAATCCCTAAGGGGGTGCAATAAACGTGCGCAAGCGAAGCCGCGGGTAAAAGCTAGTGAAAGATAAAATAAAACTCACGTTTTTCTTACAGAGCAAACCAATTCCTGGAAATACTAACTTTTCACCGGTGTATCTTACGGATCCATTAACATTAGAGGTGGTGAGCCTATGGTCCGCGGAACTTGAAAATTGTGGGACTTCCTCATTATTCAGAACACATTTTATTCTTGCTTAAAGCAATAAGACCTTATATTTTCCTCTATTAAACCCCCGACGAAAAACAGACTTATGATATAAGTTTGACGTGTGTTTCTGTGTATCTGTATGTCTGTCTGTGCGTTCGCAGCTTACAAATGGTCGAAGCTGTTTGGATTTAGTTTTTTTTAAAGAAGACTTGATCGAGAATGTTCTTAGCTATGGTTCAGAAACAATGTCCAGCCGTTAGTATTTATTATGTATTTTTAGTGTAAAGAGTTTGTTAAATATTTTATTTAAGTTATTGTGACTGGGTCACTTATGTTGTCAGTTATATATCACATATTTTAATGGTGTACAATTAAGAGTCTTTACTTCGGCCTGCTAAAATCGGGAGCGTCCCGTAAACATCGGAACAGCGACAACACTAGCTGGTCGTCTCACGATATTTGTGGAGTGTGTTGATAGTTGCCAAGGAAAGTTTGGTATTTAAGATGTTATGTATTAATATTATTATGTAGTTATGTTGTTGTGTAGCTGTGCGGTTAGTAGGTATGTACTCGTAACCTGTGGTGTGTACTTACAACAAATATTAAATTATTCAATAACATTTTAATTATTGTAGTTTTGTAACTATTATGGCGATGAGCTCGCCATCTGTCACGTTTAGTGGTAGAAAAAATAGAGACCGTCAAGTTGGAAGGCTCACCATGGAATTGAACTATTCTGATAATGCCAAACAACTCTTCTTAAACAGTGCCAAATAGTGCCAAAAGCATATAACTAAATAGTTCTACCATAGTTATGATCTATGATAGAACTATTTACATGTTTCGGACACTATTTACATACGTACTAACCGCCACAGCACTACCACAAGAACTATCAAAAAACTTTTCTTACATAGTGCCTCGGATTTGCAAACTTTCAGAATGAGTTCTTCAAGGGATCCGAAGATGTTACATTGGCGAGGCATATATAGGTAAGTTTATAGCCCAAACGATACTCGTCCTCTACACGACTTATAGGTACCCTTAAAAGTATAAGTTAAAAACGGTAGATTATACTCCAACCCGTACGAGCACTTCACAGCGATGTCGCAGTTACGCTATATTGCCTTTATTACGTCATATGAACGATTTATGGGCAGCCATCTTGAATTGTGTATAAAAATTTTAACAGCACACCGACCGAATGTCGCGATGACATGAAATTGTCTGATAAACATTTTGCACGATACACGACGCCTATGTTGAAAGGAGTTTTATTTGTGATCGTTTGGTCATGGATCGAAACGATTTACAAGGTAATAAACGTACCTACTATCTCAAGTTTTCTTTAATTCCATTTCTGTTAAGGTTATTTCACGACCGGTCTATATTTTTTTCTGAAATCAGCAAATTTACTTACACGTACTAAACAATAGATGAGTAGGTGAGTATACATACAACATTTAAATTTCAGACCCTTACAGTAGGGCCGTTTTAACTTGGCTTCTCTGAACATAGGCTTCGCCTGCGCAAATCCCCCTCCTACCGCCATATGGTCGCTAAAAAATGTTACTGCCACAGATAATACAGTAGGTAGGTACTTATACTTTACTTAACGCTACGCAAACGCTAATTACATTTGAATGCCAGTCTATTCTGAATATATCACACTATCTATGTATGTATTAAATATTAATATTAAAATTACCTATGTATGTCTTAATATAATTACTAATAAACAAAACTGAAACCAAAAATCCGACTTCATGTTCAAAGTCAAAGTCAAAATGTTTTATGCAAAATAGGAACTTACAAGTCCACTTAATGAACGTCATTTCAACTCCACCGCTTCAGCATGTATGGTTGAGGAGAAGAAGCGGGGCAGGAAACTCCTTGACACAATATTCTTTTAATCAATTGTTATTTAATACTAAATTGGGTTACATAATTTCGTTTGTTTTTCGCTATCGTATTGCGCTGGACTGGAGGAAATCTGTTCCAAGCATCATTGTCATTTATATAGTCATCTAGTTTGTAATATGCCATTTTACAAAGTACATGTTTAACATGAGTTTTGAACACAGTTTCAGGCAATTTCAAAATATCTTCTGGTATTTTATTATAAAAGCGTATGCAAAGCCCCACAAAGGAATTATTAATTTTACATAATCGTGACTGAGGTTGCTCTAGTTTATTTTTATTCCTAAGATTACAATTATGCCTGTCACAGTTTTTAGTATACATACAGTAATATGTTTTTCCGTACATACATAATGTTTTCATAAATGTACTGACAAGGCATTGTTAAAATATTAATTTCTTTGAACAGTTCTCTTAGGGAATCACGACATCTTAACTTGTAAATGGCGCGTATAGCCCTTTTTTGTAAAATAAAAATAGATTCTGCATCAGCAGCTCTGCCCCACAGCAAGATGCCATAGGACATTATTCTGTGAAAGTAGCTAAAATAAACGAGTCTTGCTGTGTCTACATCAGTAAGCCATCTGATTTTTCATCACATCTGATTTTTCAACGAAAGATTGAAAACATTATCCTCTTTCTGGAGCAATCGAGTAAAATCTAACGACAAGGCGTATTAATGTACAGTCGAGAGCACATGAAGCTTTACACTTATAGTTCGACTCTGACCTCTAAGTCGACAGTGATAAGAACGTTACAAAGTCTAATGTGTCAAGCTCTGCGTGCTCTCAAAGTCCATCGAAACATTTAGCGTACAGGAGGTCACAAAGAAATAATAATATACTAACATACACATCAGATGTGTATGTTAGTAGGACCTGTACTATACTTTTATGTAAGTATATTCGATACGCTCCAGACAGAAACATTGCTCTCCTAACTAACCCTCCTTCTGATGCCGAGTGGGGTAGAAAATAAGTGACATCTAGAGGATAAACCTATTATAACTAGCTAACATTACATTTTCCAACAATTATAGCGCCATCTATAGTTTACGTCGAGTACGCGCTGCTTTTGAAACCCCTTACACACACAACTTGGTTGGACACAAAAATCAAATTTGAAGTAAGTTGAACGCACCCAAATACTCAACCATAAACAATGACACGTTTTTCAACTCGTGATGTTGGCAGCACTACACTTTAATATTTTCAATTTCAAACGGTTTTCGATTGTGTGGTGTTTTGTAGCGTTAGTCGAATTTATGAACTTTTTATGGAAGTGGAATTTAGTTTTCAATAATTATGTCCCTTTTCAACGAGTTGCTTCCTAGAATCTTTGAAATATCGAAGAGTTCCGCCAAAAACATCAATGAGGAGCTCAAGGTACGAATTATAAAAGCTGTGAGACAAGTGTCAAATTTTGTGGCTTCTGGCATTTTTGTAGTGTTATACGTGAATCAGTGATATGTGCAGTGCAGTGTAGTTGTAGTAAATGAAAATATATTGTGGTTTTCAGGCTGCATTCAAGTGTCTTGATAAATTGGAGGAGGAGTATCAAAATGACCGCTGTGCCCGTGACAAGGCGCTGAAAGACAAGACTCTTACGACAAAACTGCAGAGTATCAATGAAGATGACGGTATGATAGCTTCTTCCAGATATAACATTGTCTACTTACAATCTATACTAATATTATAAACAGGAAATATTTGTATGTTTGTTACAAATAAACTCAAAAACTACTGGACCGATTTTAAAAATTCTTTCACCAATGGAAAGCTAGAATATCCCTGAGTAATACAGGCTATATTTTATTCCCGTATTCTCACAGGAACGGGAACTACGCGGGTGATACTGCTATCACTAATGAATTAGTATGAACTATTTTGAAAAACTCATTGCTTAGTACATGCTCCATCAGGAATTGAAATTTAGAGCCTCGTGCATAATGAGCCATTTACGCGAGGGCAATCCACTAAGACAATCCACTAAGACTGCATACAAAAAAAACTTGAGGACAATGGAATGGCCTGTAAGAAGCAGGCTTACTTCCTGCTGGGCTGTCTCAGCTTAACCATGCCAAGAAAATGAGAAACAATTAATTTTTAATAATTGTTCTGTCGGAACCGCATGGTGCTTGACTTAGGGGCCATTTACATGAAGCCATTCTACTGAGACAATCCACTAAGCGCATACAAAAAAAATCTTGAGGACAATTATTGCAGTGGACTCTCCATTTACACGAAGCCATTGTGGAATGGCTTCGTATAAATGGCCCATTATAGCAGCTGACTTAAAAATAGTAATGGGTATCTCATTGAAATAAAATAATTTCTACTTTCTTAGAGGCATTACTTCAGCTCAAGAACTTGAATAATCTCCTCTTCCAGATGAAACAAACAAAACACCGGACTCAGCAAAAACAACAGTGCTGTCCGCTAAAAACAAAGATGAGGACAGGAAATCAACTGAGAATACCCAGAGGCGCGTCTCAAAGAAACGAAGCAAGGATGAAGTGGACGGGATGTCCAGTCCGGAGGTGGATAAACGACACAAGAGGAGTGCTGCCTCCAAAGCTCAGAGCATTATTAGTAAACAGGTATAATATAGAATTATTTATTTTGGCATGTACCAATGACTTTTTCAAAAACGTACATACATATTTATTACTAGCTCGACGGTGAAGGAGAACATGTCGCAGAATTAATTCTGAGACATGTGTAAACAGACCCGGTTCGGGGATGGGCTCACCACCTATCACATTTAGGGGTCCAATATATCTCGTGAAATGTGGGTATATCCAGAAATGGAATACCCCTGCCTACCCCCTCGGGGATAAAAAGGTGTGAGATTATATTTTATATATTTATTTATTATTATTTATAATATAATACCCTAGCAGCACTTGGTGCTGATATGTGTATATTATTGCAGTTTTTGTGAGTAAAAAATGTCATTAATTTCATCATCCCACCCATTATTTAAGATATAAGACTTTTTACCACATCTTGTCACCAACCTAGGGAATGCTCTCCCAGAAACAGTGATAAGTGCCCCATCAGTGAATTGTTTTAAAAATTGACTTGACAAACATTTTAAACAAACACAAGTGCAGTAATATACAGCATCAGCTCAAGAGCTGCTAGTGTATTAAATAAATTATAATAATATATACAGTATGTTTCCCATTCTGCAAAGGAATTTGGTAATTTTACCTTGTGTCTCGCTGGGAATTCTATTGTTGGTAGATAGAAGCATAAAAAAAAAGATGGGATGAAGTTAGTCTCGTCTGGCCCTTATGCTTACCCTAGAAAAGAATTCTGTATTCAGATTCCCCTTTGTGAAGGCAGCAAAATGGCACCGCTTACGAATCTGGTCAAAAGCGGCCGACGTCAGACAAAGTGTAACTCGAACCTCGGGCTTATGAATGGCTAATCAAATTAAAAATAGCTAACAGACTGTTATATCTCATGTTAGCTGTTCTGATTAGTTGAATAAAACTCTTTTCAACTACCAATTACAACATTTAACATCAGAATTCACAGCTAATATTAGTTTGATTTGCCTTTCAGAAATGTTACACAAATTTGATTTCTACATTATTATATTGTTATTAATTTTATTCCATTCAGGCAAATGAAGAGCAAGTATTGAAGTTATTAAATGAAAACGGCGTTGCATTTGTGTCCATATCTAATGCGGTAAAGTTTTAATAAATACATAACTTCTGGTTTTGTAAAATTCAAAGCTCGCCACTTTCTATAAAAAAAAATATGTTTAATGCCTCATCAATAAGGGTAGTTTCTGTAGCATAACAATTATAGATCATCCATAGAAGTTTATAGCATGTAGTTTTCATTATAATGTTATATAAATAATTTATGGATAGTAATCTTTTATGTTCTCTCGATTATATGGTAGCACTGCGATTCTGGTGTGTTTGCAACTATCACACTTGCTAAGCAATTTTGGGCGAGGTTAGTCCATGAATGAATTACCGTCTAGTGGCATCAGTGTTTCAGAAGGCACCTTAAACTGTCCTGATATTTGTTGCCATCACTCACAGCGAAAGTTGTTAAGCCATGTCATATATTTAAGTGTCTAATAAATTCTGAGAGTGGCCTCTAGCCTAACACTAGAAGATTCTGGCCTTTCTCAGCAGTGTTGATGACAATGATGTAATTTTGCAGGTAAATGTGAACTTGACACAGAAACTCCGACGAGAGGAGCCCGCGGAAAAGCCACGCCGACGCCGTAAGGATGATGACAAGGAAAATTCAGAGATAATACCCACCATACAAAGTAAGATTGCTTGATTGTTTGTGTTGGGGTTTCAAAGTGGGTCCCGCACATTGGATTGTTGGCCAGTTGGTAGTGACACTGCCTTCTAAGCCGGAGGTCGCGGGTTCGATTTCCGCGCGGAGCCAACATTTGTGTCCATGAACATCTCTGCTGGGTTTGTGTCAGGGTATTTATTTATTTAAGTATGTCTATCAGTTATATAGTTAATACCCATAGTACAGGCTTTGCCTAGTTTGGGACTGAATAACCTTGTATGAACATACGAGTATGTTAAATGAATGAATAGTGACCGCCACTAAGCGCGCCCACAAGCTGCACTAGAGTTTTTTTCATACATTTACATAAACTGGACAAATACATATCTTGTAATGAGAAAGCTTGAGTGGAGAAGACCCGGATACGGGGATTAATCACTTGTAAACTGATTGCCTCATTATTAATAACTAGCAGTTCTGCGCGGTTTCCCCTGCGTAGTTCCTGTTTTCAGGAATAGGGGAATAAAATATAGCCTATGTTACTCAGGGATATTCTAGCTGTGCATTGGCCCTTCTTTCCTCTTTATAATATTATATTTATATAATAATAAAATAATTGTAAAGTGAAATTGGAAATACATGTTTAGATGTGTTTTGGGGATAATCTTATTAACCTTTTAACGGGCATAGTCAGTTTTAATTTTTCATTGGTTTTGAATCTTATTTAAATTACATAGAGTTTAATTTATGGTGGGAACTATTGTTACGCTGTCTTGTGACTGACTACTAGCACTTTAATTTCGATTTCCTATTCTCGGAACAGTAAAACAAGAGAAGATCTCTCTGCCCCCGGAGCCGATGGATATGGATAACCTCAGCCTGGCGCAGGTGAAGCAGGAGCAGGATGGATTGGCCATGCCCCCACCACCAGCACCACTACCCAGTGAGTTAACACATCTATTGGCAGCTAAATCATCATCAGGCTGCTGGACATAGGCCTCCCCTAATGAGCGCCATAGCGCCCTGTCTTCAGCTTGACGCATCCAGCATCTGCCTGCAGCGTTTCGCAGATCGTCATCCCATCTGGCCGGAGGCCTAAATGAGAATGTATTTATTTCTGTAGGTAGTTAAGAATTACACTTAGAAAAGTTAATAGTTTAATAACAAGGCACACTAAACTCGTCCATGAAGATTGGCTAAATGTAAACAGCAGCCCGTTTCCACCAACGAGTTGCTGGTTCCAAATGCAGTACCCCGAGAAGAACCAGCAAGAAACTCAAGGGCAGCTCTTCTTAATCTCATGTCTTACTAGTAAATATGGTTCACAATAATAATTATAATGAATAGCCTTACATAGCGCTGAGTCGGTTAAACCCATGCATTTTGGTCTACTAAGTAGTCGGTAATTTTATAGTAGCCTTTTTTATATAATGTTTGCTTAACTATTGTTTTAAATCTGTCAAGAGGCAAATTTTGTAATGCAATGGTAATCTTATTGTAAAAGCGTATACATTGATTGATTTTAATCTCATATCTTACTAGTATATGGTTTACAATAATAATTATAATTAATAGCCTCAGATACTTCAACTTCTTACTAGGCCACTACGGATAACAATTTACATCAACTTGAATCTTGAGACGGGTTCAAAACTTTCTACTTTCAGAGCCCCGCAAAACGGTTCAGAAGGAGAAACCCAAGGAAGACGATAGCAGCGAAGAAGAGTCTGGCAGACGGCGGACTAGGACCAAGAAGCAGACAGAACTCGCTCCCCCGCCGGGTAAGCAGATGTACTTTATTAATCGACTTAAAAAAAGAGTATCAATTCGTAGCATGTGTTTTTTATTATTATATTTAAATCTGTGTGTGACAAATTAACGAATAACTCAATATCACGATTTCGATGATTCTTTTTGTAACCGACTTCAAAAAAGGAAAAGGTTCTCAATTCGACTGTATTTTTTTAGTATAATTCGTTGGAGTCGGTTTTTTACTATTAAGATTTCTATGTTATACATGTTTTGTATGTAACTGTAGCAAAATCAAAATAAACTGCATTGCTGTAGGTATAGTGACACTACATAGAACGCGCCAATAGGCGGCAAGGTTCTAAAACCGCGCTATCGAAGTTTTCTCTTGAGTTTCTATAAATACAAATGTCCAACATCAACCCTTGGACCGCGGTCCCCAGGGGACTGAATAACTGTTTGAATTGTGTTCCACAAAAAAAGCAAATCTTAAAAAGAGCTTATGCAAATGTCTAATGCAATTATGATGAATATGATGATGTGCACCAGAAATACAAATAAATATAAAAAACTAACTCATCAATTTATCGAAAGTTGACTAAACTAATCTCGAATTGTCTGCCCAGGAGCTCTTAGCTGTTAGTAAGCTGCGGACTATGTAGTTAGTAATACCTTAAATTTCACCTACCTAGTTTAACAAATCTACACTTCTACACTAATGTTATAAAGAGGAAAGATTTGTATTTTTGTATGTTTGTAACGAATAAACTCAAAAACGACAACCGATTTTAAAAATTCTTTCAACAATGGAAAGCTACAATCCTACAATCAAAAAATCGCTTTGTAACATAGGCTATATTTTATTGCCATATCCCCAGGGGTAAAACCGCGCACTTGTTAGTAATAAGTATGTACTATTGTTTGTATTCCCTAATAAAATGAAATAACTAACGAACTTCTGATTTTCGGCGGTTCAGTCAGTTGTCTGTCCGTAGTAATGTTTATTGTATGTTCCCGGTAGTGCCCTCGGCCCGGTCGAGCCGCGCCAGTTCCCGGGCCTCGTCCCGCGCCGCTAGGGCTGAGCCCGCGCCGCAGGAGCCCGAGCAGAGGCCCAAGCGGACCAGGAACAACAAGGTATGTACCAGACACATACATGTGTAACACTATTGTTTTTGCCATGCATCCTCACTAGAGGATTCGATCCCGGTCGATTTTTCTAATCCCGGGATTTCGGGATTATCTAAAGTTAATCTCGGGATCCCGGGATAGTCCCGGGATTGTATTGGTAGTAAAAAGACAGTAAAACATATCAAAATCAATTTTTCATCTCTCCGGGCGGAAAGCGTCAACATTCGGCCCGCTGCGCTAAACGAAGTTGCCGCTTTCTGCCTCTGTCGAGCTGAAAAAAGTATACAAACCTCGGGAAGTAAATAAAAAAGCCTTAAATCTTTAAAAAGGCGCCTAAACAAAATTATACTTTATAAACAAACTGGGCCTAGTTTGTTCTGTAAATAATTCATGAAACTAAAAATAAACTTCAAAAAATCAACTTCTTTAGATTTATTTAGATAAACTATAAAAAATATGCTAAAGAGATCAATGTTTATAGGTACTGTAAATGTATCAATCCCGACAATCCCGGGATTCATTAAATTTGATCCCGAAATTTTCGGGAGTAAAATATGACTGGGATCCCGGGATCGAATCCTCTAATCCTCACTTAATTGGGTAATGCATATTTTTATGAATGGCAGTACTGATGTGTACTGAAGACGGATTTTTATATTTTTTTAGACCCGACCCTACAATCCTACATACACCTCCATAGCTTACCACACGCGTTGTCAGTTGATTTAGGGGCCTTGCAGATGGAGCAACTAGTGCAGCAACTAGCTGTTTACATATATCTCAATGGATATGTAATTTGTTGATAATAATAATAATAATAATAATAATTCATTTATTTGCCAACAAAATACAGCAGAACAATGTACAAGAGCAGTAGTGTTGCAGGGTAATTTGTTATCTACAGAAATAAGTGAATTTTGATTTGATTTGCGTAATAAAGTTGGAATGTCAAAAAAACACGATTATTGTTATGTCAACACTACTCATATCAGTAAAAAAATATACTCTCGCCTTTTATTCCCGAAGGGGTAGGCAGAGGTATTTAATTCCCGGATTGATGATCATTATGCGTATACAATTCCAATCATTTTTGTCACAGAAAGTATCGGAGCCTCCGACAACCGACGCAGAAAAGGATATTACTCAAACATCTGAAGAAAGTATGCCAGGTAAGCCTAATGTAAGGTTTATTAACCCACTTTTGCCCTCCACTTGGAACTTCTCAACTTGGAACAACTATTTATCAATAAAATTACCTAATCTATGTCTTTATTTCCAATGCAGCGTCACCCACTGAAAAACCTAGGCCTAAAAGGACAAGGCGAGCACAAAAAGCTGAGTAAGTACCTAAAATATGTACATACATTATTAATCAATACATAAATTTATTGTGGGACAGAATTACATGGTTTAGTCCCAAATTGGGCAGAGCCTATACTATCGGTACTAAACTATTGATAAATGTACTGTAATCATGAAATGTAATACTTAAACATAAACACCCGCACGAAACCAAAAGACGTTCATGCACGCAAATGACCGCGCGGGAATCGAACCCGCAACTTCCGACCCAAAGGACAGGAGTCACTGCTAACTAGCTGAGTTAACAGGCCTGCCTAAAAAATATGTTTTGTATTTTTTTTTAACAATCAATGGCTAGTTTTGTATTGACACTTGGACTGAAAAAATACAAAAAAAAATCTCTGAAGTGTGTATATTCCAGGTAATATTTCTTTCAAACAAAACAACTGATTAAAGAGTTAAAAAAAACACTCCAAGACAATCTTGGAATCACTTCATCTAAATTTCATAATATGTATTTTCACTGCATTATATTTATTAAGCGTTCTTTGATATATCATTTCTTATTTAGGGTTGGTTAACAGGGATAGAGAGAAAAACTATATGAAAGTTACACGCGTTGAATTTGAAATAATTCTTATTTCAGAGAAAAAGTGAATTTGAAATAATTCTTATTACAGAGTAAAATATGTACATACATTATTAATCAATACATAAATTTATTGTGGGACAGAATTACATGGTTTAGTCCCAAATTGGGCAGAGCCTATACTATCGGTACTAAACTATTGATAAATGTACTGTAATCATGAAATGTAATACTTAAACATAAACACCCGCACGAAACCAAAAGACGTTCATGCACGCAAATGACCGCGCGGGAATCGAACCCGCAACTTCCGACCCAAAGGACAGGAGTCACTGCTAACTAGCTGAGTTAACAGGCCTGCCTAAAAAATATGTTTTGTATTTTTTTTAACAATCAATGGCTAGTTTTGTATTGAAACTTGGACTGAAAAAATACAAAAAAAAATCTCTGAAGTGTGTATATTCCAGGTAATATTTCTTTCAAACAAAACAACTGATTAAAGAGTTAAAAAAAACACTCCAAGACAATCTTGGAATCACTTCATCTAAATCTCATAATATGTATTTTCACTGCATTATATTTATTAAGCGTTCTTTGATATATCATTTCTTATTTAGGGTTGGTTAACAGGGATAGAGAGAAAAACTATATGAAAGTTACACGCGTTGAATTTGAAATAATTCTTATTTCAGAGAAAAAGTGAATTTGAAATAATTCTTATTACAGAGAAAAAGAAGCACAAAAGGCTGAAGAGGCACAAAAAGAAGAAGAAGCCAAACAGTTAGAAGAAACCCGAAAAGAAGAATCTAGAAAGATGGAAGAGGCTAAAAAAGCAGAAGAAGCCAGAAAGATACAAGAGGCCAAACAGATAGAAGAAGCTCGAAAAGAAGAAGCAAGAAAGTTAGAGGAGGCTAAAAAAGCTGAGGAAGCCAGAAAGGTACTAGAGGCCAAACAAAAAGAAGAAGCGAAAAAGATGAAAGATGCAAAAAAAGCAGAACAAAAACTGCAAGAAGCAGAAAAAGAGATTATATCACCTAAAGAAGAAAGAATATCACAACCCCAGCCACTATCCCCACTCCTACAAAAAGACTCGAAACTGAACAAGAAACAGGAAAAGAAACTGCCGAAGCAAGACTCTGACGACAAGAAGACTAAAAAGGCGACAAAGAAAGATAAAAATGAAACTGATAATGTTGTATTAGAAGAAACAAGACAAGTGACTATGGATCAAACTGTCACTTTGAACAATGATATGGATAAAACTATGGTGCTGCCCAATGGGGTGTATGCGCATGCGCCAGTCACGCCGCAGCATATTGTAAGTGATGCTTCTTTAACCTTCTTAAAGGATCTCAGTTTTCAACGGACTTCCAAAAGCAGAGTATGTTTAACATACTATCTTACGTGGTTATTCCGGCAATTATGAACCAATTTTGATTATTCTTATTTTGTTGGGTAGATCAGAGGTGGTAAAATTTTCCATCCAATCCATTTGAAATCCAAAATCGGTCGAGCAGTTTAAATAAAAGTCTATTTTTTTTGTGATTAAGTGATGTGATCAGGGGGATGGATTGGGGCCTCCTGTTACACTCGACGAAATGCAATGCATTGCTTTACGCTGGTTTTCTGTGAGGCCGTGGTATCACATCTTTTTTGACATATAAAATTTGAGACAAAATACTTTTCATCCATTAACCAGCTCGGTGAAGGTCGTCTTATATTCGTATCTTAGACTATATTATGTCTTGTACTAACATAAATAGAAGAATAAAGAAATGTAGAGAACAAGTGGTATAATTTTGCAGCGAGCCGCAAACGAGACAGTGGTCCTGGAAACGGTCTACCGGGAGACGATGGTACTGCACCCGCAGAACATCAACGACGCCACTGTCGTCATCGAAAAGGGTATGTGCTAAGTAGCTTTCTATATGAATCCAAGTTTATAGTTAATCTTTAAAAAACGGCCGAGTGCGAGTCGGACTCGCGCACGAAGAGTTTCGTACATTTATCTACAACATGTAACAGAATAAGCGCAATTCCTGAAATTAGTTTGTTCAGTATCAACTACTTATTCGATTTCAGCTATTTTTAATGTGTTAAATTTTGAAAAAAAAATGAATTTGCGTAGCTGAATTTAGTGCTTTCTATGGAAATCGTGCTACTATTAATGGATATTTTAGAACATTGGTTAGACATAACTGAATTTCGATTGCATCATATTTTTTTTATATTAATAAACTAATTGGGGTGTATGAGGAATTGCGCTTATTCTTTTACGCGATGTATAAAAACGGCAAAGAAATCACGTCCGCTTAAGGTGTACTTACAGTTGCAAATCTGTACGGAACCCTAATGACCCCCGATGATCGAACATTTTGGACAATTATTTTCCACATTGTTAGACTAGAACTTGTACGTATTTGCGACCAGATCCCCAGCAGCCCCAGAAGACGCACAGCTCTCTGCTGACGGACGACGAGAGCGACTCGGAGCCCCTCACGCCTCCAAGGCCGCCGCCGCCACAACAGCCCACGTGAGCACCACTTCATTATCTTAAACTAGCTGCCGTTCCCGTGGGAATGCGGCGATGAAATATAGCCTATGTCACTCCCAGAAAAGTAAGCTTTTCGATGGTGAAAGAATTTTTGAAATTGGTCCAGTAGTTTTGGGTTTATTCATTACAAACATATATTTTTTTCTGTTTATAATATTATCTTAAATTAATTGGCTAAATGTGTATTCATTATACCATATCCAAATAAATAATATACTGTTCATTAATAGGGTTGTGTCCTACCTAAATCAGTTACTTTTTACGATCTGTCAAAACGAAATGTTACTATGGAAAATGTACTGAAATAGCAAACCGTGACGTCATAGTTTGTAGTACTCAATTGCAGCTCTTTTTTTGATTGTTTTATTATTTTTAAATTTGCTATAATTGTAAATTGAAAATCGAAATACATATTTTGAGGTGCTTTGGAATAATCTTTTTAATTTATGACTACTCGCAATTTAATTTCGATGCTGTCAACTACCCAATTGACCCAGTTTTAGTGATAAAAGTATTTGAGACCAGAGTGATTATTCCTGTTCCCGTGGGAATTTCGCAAAATACCTTTCATACAAAACAAAACTTGTCCGGATAATTACGATCACAACAATAAAAATAATTTTGCGCTTAGCACATTTAGTGACAAATTTTTATTTGTATAGATATTGTTATGTCAAGAAAGTTTTGTACTACAGGTCGGCTGTGAAGGAAAAAGTGCAGAAGTTTGAGGAGTTAGCCGCTAGAACTACGAGGACTAAAACTCGGGCGATGGCCAAGATGGTATGTCAACGACTCCTTAATCTTTATTTTAACAGTGGGACACAATTTACAGACTGATATTTAATCCCAAACTAGGCAGATCCTGTACTTTGAGTACTGAACGACTGATAAACATACTTAAATAAATATTAAACACTCAGACCGAAGCCAATAGACATGTTCATGCACACAAATCGGGGATCGAACCCGCGACCTCCGACTCAGAAGGCAGGGTCACTACTAACTGAGCCAACAGGCCCGTCGTTTGTACTATTATTCAAAATTTGCTACAACTTAATTTAAAAAGTTGCTACAAGTTAAATGAAACTCCAAATGTATGTTTAGAGGTTTTTCTATTGAATATTTTTAAAGGAAACTACCTTATTGTGTCTATAATAATAATAATCTTTATTTATCTTCCCCATATATACATATTCTCTAGGTACAATATTATAGGGATATATAAAATAGAATGGTACACGTCTCACAATTTATTTCGGTCTCAGGAAGAACCAGACAATCATACACCCCCGGACAAGATGATCAAACCAGTGCTCTCAGCCGACACGCTCAACAAGATGAACAGCATGATCTTCAACGGAAAACCTCAGGTAACGGTGATCAACTCTATTCATCATCATCAACACAAAGAAAGAAAAATATCAATTTGACCTATAAATTATTGGAATACAAAACTTTATCTAAATAGTAGGTTAAAGAGCCTGTTTCACATGCTGATAATCAGTGAGGCTCGGGTTAAAGGAAAGTGAAGGAAAACATGAAGTATCTCGCAGATCCCAAAATTAATTATGAGAAATGTGTAACAGACCCGGTCCGGCGATAGGCTCACCACCTATCATGTTTAGAGGTCCAAAGAATATGTCGTGAAAAGTGGGTATATCCAGAAATGGAATACCTCTGCCTTCCCCCTCGGGGATAAAAGGCGTGACATTATTTGTTTTATTTTTAAGGGAGCTCCCATAGAACAAACGTGATTTGTGTGCGAGTCCCACTCGCACTTGGCCGGTGTTTTCCTTTTGAGGTACATAACCCTTAGTTTCTCGCCTTGCCGGAGTCTTTTCTAATATTATTCGTCTAATTAACACGAACCCCAGATCTCGAGCTCCGCCAGCAAACCCCGTGCGATCCCCTCATTTGTCTACTTAACACGAACCCCCCCAGATCTCGAGCTCCGCCAGCAAACCCCGTGCGATCCCCTCATTTGTCTACTTAACACGAACCCCCCCAGATCTCGAGCTCCGCCAGCAAACCCCGTGCGATCCCCTCATTTGTCTACTTAACACGAACCCCCCCAGATCTCGAGCTCCGCCAGCAAACCCCGTGCGATCCCCTCATTTGTCTACTTAACACGAACCCCCCCAGATCTCGAGCTCCGCCAGCAAACCCCGTGCGGTCCCCTCATTGGTCTAATTAACACGAACCCCCCCAGATCTCGAGCTCTGCGACCAAACCCCGTGCGGTCCCCTCATTGGTCTAATCAACACGAACCCCCCAGATCTCGAGCTCGGCAAGCAAACCCCGTGCAATCTTGCCCCCCAAGCCGGCCCAGTCGTCGACCACGTCCAAGCTGAGCGCCATCCACAGGCACAAGGAGGCCGCCGAGGAGACCCTCAGGGAGAAGGAGGACGCCAGGAAGAAGAAGGAGGCCTTGTTGGAGGCCAAGAGGGAGATGCAGAGGAAGTTAGTCGGATACTTTTAAATAAGAATGCTTAAAAACATAGTCTAGGCAGGCCGCAGTTTAGGTATACGTATTTTCAGACCATCTATTCGAAAAGTGACGTTTTAGTCCTCAATAACAGGGATCTTAGAAATTCTTAGCCTTCCCCTTCACCGTTCCCACTGAGAACACAATAAAACAGGTATCATTAACAATACTAACCTACTACGAGTAAATAAATGACTGATTAGTGTAATAACTTACTTACTTACTAATACTCAAATTGAAGAACTTGAGGCGGCCTTCTGTATGTTTGTACTTGTATATTTTCTGTGGTCTATGGTGTGAAAACTTGGAGTAGAAGGTTAAAAGGGATGGAAGGATACAAAGTTTTTATTTGGAGCGAATACTTGTATTGATCACTAGCGTACGTCATATTTATCAATACCTTCGACGGTGAAGGAAAACATCGTGAGGAAACTCCCAGCTATCTGCGAGCTGCTGGTTTCCTCACGATGTTTTCTTTCACCGTCGAGTTAGTAACGAATAAATAAATAAATAAAAAATGATTATTTGCATAAAAATAACAATAATTTTTCAGAACAAGGGCTGGGACTTGCTAGTAAGCATAAATTATGTCTGTGTCAGGACGCCCCGCACTTCCATAATAATTACGATTCGTCTTACAAAATTTAAATTATTACATACATTGTGGGTAAACAAAAAGGTTATGGTAACAGATTTAAGGTGTGTTAGTTTGTGGGAAATGTACGAATATGTACGTAAGTTTTTGAAAAACTCATTGGTACATGCCAGGTTTTGAACCCGAGCCTCACTGATTATCATAATGTGAAGCGGGCTCTTTAACCGTAAGGCTATCACTCTAATTATGATTAACTAGCAGCGCCCCGCGGTTTCACCCTTTCCCGTCGGAATACGGGGATACAATATAGCCTATGTGTTATTCTGATGTATAAGCTATATAACTGTAAAGTTTCATCAAAATCCGTTCGGTAGTTTTTGCGTGAAAGAGGAACAAACATCCATCCAGACATCCATACAAACTTTCGCGTTTATAATATTAGTAGGATTTATTTATTTATTTTATTTATTTATTGCACATTGTAACATAACAAGAGTATGTAGAGACCCTGTCATCTAATCTAATCTAAGTGTAAATAATTATCATTCATAAACTCTTCTATTTTATAGTAGCTTTTGTATATTAGTATCTGTTTAAGTTTGCTTTTAAAGGCTTTTTGAGAATCTAACAATTTAATAGATTCTGGAAGTTTATTATAAATAAGTATGCTTCTGTATAATGGGCTATCTCTAAACATTTCTATTCTTGGAGGTGGTAGAATTAATTTATTTTTACGACGGTCGCTTTTAACAAAGGTGAAAAGATGTAAATGTTCTCTTACAAACATTACGGTTTCTAGTATGTAGATACACGGAAAGGTTAACATTTTCCCATTTATGAAATGAGTGTGAATAAAAGAGATTTAAATATAATAGGGCATAGAGGGGGCATTGGGAATATTTTCTTCTCTTATTTTTTTACAAAACTTTGAAGCCTAAGCGTCATGTCCTTGTCATGTCAGTTGGTATGAACGCGAGCTGTCATTCGGTCGAAATTGTACTAGACTTATTCCACTTGGAATAACTTTTGACTTCAAATTTTCCTCGCTTTGTCCCCTCTATGCCCTATTATATTTAAATCTCTTTGGTGTGAATGGTTGTAATGTTATTGTCTGTTTAGGAAGCGCGAAGAGAAGATGTCGGCTGCGGCGTTGGCCCGCGAGGTGGCGGAGCGCGAGAGGCGGCTGGCCATGCAGGCGCTGGCCAAGGGAAGGCTCGAGAGGCAGGCTAATGCCGACCAGGGGCGGGCCCATAGGCTCAAGGAGGCCGACAGGGTACGACATTGAACATCTTTACTTACTTACCATACGTTACAAACTAAAGTTTTCTTGCACTATATTGGCAACAAATTCAAATTCAAAACTTTTTATTTCAGACAACAGAGATCCATTTGGTTGTTAGTTAGGCTTAAAACTATGTTAGTATTTATATTCTACAAGTGATTTTGTAATTTGGGTTAAGTGCCTCATCACTGGACACTCAACCCGTTCCGCAATGGTCTTCAGTGGGTCTAAAATGGCCACTTTGAGCAATTCCTTTGAGCAATTCTCCTTTTCTGAATTCCCAGCAAATCCTAAGCAATTCCTCTAAATTTCGTAAAATGGTCCCATAATTTAGTGATTCACTGACAATTCAATTCATTAGCAGATTCGTATTTGGTGAAAATTTCGAATATAAATCGAAATAGAATTCTATTATGATTCACCCGAAACGGCCTTTTTAGACCCGCTGGAGGCTGTTGGGGCTTAGACGAATTCTGTTCAGTAGCGATGCCGACTTTTTTCGTAGCACAGCCGTAAAGCTGTCGACACAAGCTTCGGCGAACTTAGCAGAAGCACTGCAGAACTGTGGCAACCCCATCAGCACCGTTAAGGCATTGTTATATTGCACACGCAGCACTTTCAGTGAGTGCACAGTGCCCCCACATAATACCAGCGTTGTAGCGTTTCACAAACCGCCGCAGCTGTGCTGAGCCCCACTCAGCACAGGCTGCCGCCAGGACACTCAAATATGTTGTGTTTTTTATCTTTAAGATTTTTTATCTCCTATGTAAAATTAAAATTAATTAGTGACGTCCTTCAAAAATCTGGGGTCAAGAGTGCAAAGAATAAAAGAGCGTGCATGAAAAGGCTTATGAATGTGAAGGAAGCGAGGAAAGTGTGCAAAGATCGGGTAAAGTGGCGATCCATCGTCTCTGCCTACCCCTGTGGGAAGAAGGTGTGAGCTGTATGTATGTATGTAAAGGTGTTCCTAATAAATATTTTTCTTTCTTTCTTTAAAAAAAATTATTGTCTGTAAAGTTGGTTTACGGACGATAATTAAATTTTACGTAATAACGTCATAAGGGCAGCGAGGGTAACTGCCACTGGGTGAGGTCGAGGGCGATGAGGGTTGCAGAATGAAAGGTGTTGCTCGTGTCGAGATTCGAGATCGAATGTGATCGGTGATCGGATCTGACCTCCTTTAAATGGCAACCTCTATTTATACTAGCTGTGTACTTAAATAAGGAGGGTAGATACATTTTAGTAAACCCTGTAGGTGAGTACCTACAAACTAAAAAAAAATTGATTGTCTGTAAAGTCGGTTTACGGACTATAATAAAATTTTACGTGATAACGTCATACATTTATGAAAAATTTTACGTGATAACGTCATAACATTTATGAAAAATTTTACGGGTAATTTTTTTGTGCGTGTAGCTTTTAAGATAAGAGTTAATCGATTTATAAGACTTGGTCACGTCAAAAATAGAGATGCACCAAATATTCACCTAGTATTCGGCATAATTGTCAATTTTTAAGATTTTCATATTGTTTATACGTCAAATATTATTCGGTTCATTATTAGCTGTGTGTTAAGTATTACAAATCATTTATCATCAAGCTTGCACTTAGTTTTAACAATCAAAAATCATTTCTCTTATGCAGGTACAAAAATTGCAATAGAAACGTCAATAGTCTAATAACAAAGCACTCTAAACTCGTCCATGAAGATTGGCTGAATGTTAACAGCAGCCCATCTCCACCGACGACTTGCTGGTTCCCCGAGAAGAACCAATAAACAACACTTATTTCTAATACCTATCTAATTACAGAAGAAACAGGAGCTGGCCAGGAAAGTGGCCGAGACGGAAGAACGGCGGAAGGCGGAGGAGCAAGCGAGACAGCAAAAACTGGCCGAAGATCAAAGGAGAGCCGACGCGGCCCGACGGAAACAGCTCGAGGAGGCAGAGGCGTACGTAGATATACCTTTATTCCTTATATACAAAACTAGCTGTTCCGGATTCACCCGAGTAGTTCCCGTTCCCATGGGAATAAGGGAATAAAATATAGCCTATGTTACTCAGGGATGTCCTAGCTTTCCATGGGTGAATTTTTTTTTTAAATCGGTCCATTAGTTTTTGAGTTTATTCGTAACAAAGATAAAAACATAAAAAAATCTTTCCTCTTTATAATATTAGCAAAGACGTTTAAAGAAAAAGTTTCTCTCTCCTAGAATGATTTACTTCCAACCTCTTTGAATATTAGTATAGATTATTATAGATATTGACTTGTTACAGCATGAAGAAGGAAGCAGCGCTGATGGCCAAGGAGATAGAAAAACGGCAGAAGGAGTATATCGAGAAACAGAAGATGAAGCATGACAAACGTAAGAACAAAATAATTGTGCCATTGACTGCCTTGACTAATCAGTTACTTTTTATCATCTGTCGACTTGCTATGACGCATATTTAGTATGGAAAATGTATAAAAAAAGGAGGAGGTTGTCAATTCGACTGTATGTTTTTTTTGTTACCTCAGAACTTTCGACTGGGTGTACCGATTTTGAGGTTTTTTTTTTTATTTGAAAGTCAAAAAAGTCAAAGTCAAGTCAAAGTCAAAAGTTTTTATTCAATGTAGGGACATAAAAGTCCTCTTATCGAAAGTCATTGCGACTCCACCGCTTCGGTATGTATAGTTGGGGAGAAGAAGCGGGGCAAGAAACTCCTCAACACATTATTCTTTTAAACAATCAATACAATACAAAGTACAAGTTACATGGTTTTAGTGATTTGCTGAGCTGGAGAAAATTTACACCAAACATCATTGTCATTCAAATATTCATCTAACTTATAATATGCCATTTTACATAAAACCATTTTAACGTGAGTTTTGAACATTTTTTCTGGCAACAGCTTTAGGTATCTTGTTGTAAAAGCGTACACACAAACCCATAAAGGAATTATTAATTTTACTTAATCTGTAATGTGGTTGCTCTATTTTATTTTTATTTCTAAGATTACAATTGTGCCTGTCACAGTTTTTTGTAAAAAGAGATATATTTTTGCGTACTTACATAATATTTTCATAAATATACTTGCATGGCATTGTTAAAATATTTATTTCTTTAAACAATTCTCTTAGGGAATCACGACATCTCAATTTGTAAATGGCTCTCACAGCTCGCTCTTGCAGTATAAAAATGGATTCCGCGTTTGCAGCTCGACCCCACAGCAGTATGCCGTATGACATAATGCTGTGAAAGTAGCTAAAATAGACAAGACGTGCTGTGTCTACGTCAGTGAGCCATCTAATTTTTCTGACCGCATAAGCAGCCGAACTGAGTTTGCCCGCTAAGGTGGATATGTGCGGGTTCCACTGAAGTTTCGAGTCTATAGTTATTCCCAAGAAAACTGTATTATCAACGAAATTTAAACATTCATTATTCAATATTATAGAACTATCTACTTGCTTTACATTGAAAGCTGGTGCTTCCCGAGTGGTTCAAATTTTAATTTGGTCTAGTTCTGACAATGGCATCAATGAGAAAACCATATAGGTTGAAGTCGGTTTTTTAAGAGCAGTGATAGCCTTATAGTTAAAGAGCCTGCTTCACATGATGATACACAGTGAGGCTCGGGTTCGAATCCTGGCATGTACCAATGAGTTCAAAAACTTACGTACATATTCATCACTAGCTCGACGGTGAAGGAAAACATCGTGAGGGAACCCGCAGATCCCAGAATTAATTCTGAGATATGTGTAAATAGACCCGGTCCGGCGATGGGCTCACCACCTATCACGTTTAGGAGTCCAAAGAATGTCTCGTGAATAGTGTCCAGTATCCAGAAGTGGAATCGCCCACAACCAACGCAACCCACTCGGGGATGTAAGGCGTTTTTTTTTTTTTTAACATGGCCCCCCCCAGATCTCTAGCTCCGCCAAAAAACCCCGGCATTATCACGCTTAGGGGTCCAAAGAATATCTTGTGAAAAGTGGGTATATCCAGTAATGGAATTCCTCTGCCTACCCCCTCGGGGATAAAATGCGTGAGATTATTTATTTTCTATTTTATTTACTAGCGACCCGCCCCAGCTTCGCACGGGTGCAATGCTAACACTAAAACCTTCTTCTTGAATCACTCTATTAAAAAAACGCATCAAAATCAGTTGCGTAGTTTTAAAGATTTAAGCATACATAGGGATATAGGGACAGAGAAAGCGACTTTGTTTTATACTATGTAGTGATTATGAATGTGTTCTCCCCCTACCCCAGTGCACACCCCGCTGAAGTCTACCTCTGCCTACCCCCCCATGGACCCTGTGCACATGGCCGACGGCTTCCAGCATCTGCACTCGGACGAGGATGATGAGCCGCCTCCAGTGCCAGTACCTTCCTGGTCCTCCTCCAAGGTAGGACTCCTACACTCCTACTGTAGGAGGATTACGATATAGGCAGTTGGCAGGCTCCTGTGGTCGGTTCTTGCTGTTCTTAGGCACATGTTACACGAGGTAAGCCTCCTGGTGTAGGAGGATTGCGTGGTATACGCAGTCTCCAGTCGTTCATTTTTACTATTATTAGGCACATAGTACACTCTGAGATAAGCCTCCTACTGTAGGAGGATTATGTGGTAAAGCTAGTCTCCTACCTCCGCTTGAAGATGGTGAAAAACAATGGTTATCAAGCGGAATTCCGTGTATGAGGATCTATATCAAGAAGTCACAACGAAGTCTTTAGTAAAAGTACTATCATTTTACTGTTGATAATAAGGGAGGGATGTAGAAAGTGCTGAAGACACTGAATTTTTGTGAAGCAGAGCGATTTAACTAAAATTAAATGATAAAATAAAGACTTAAAAACTAAAGATGGGTTACACCGAATACTAACATTCTGTTAAAAGTTTACCGAACCGAATATTCAGCCGAATATTCGGCAAAATTAATTCCGCTAAACGGGCAATTCATGTCAAAACGTATTTACGCAAAGCGCGCGGGATTGAGCCGTACCCTTCCGCCCGCTACCCTGCAGCCTCGGAACTTGTCATTTCGTGATCTAGTCGGAAGTAAAATTTCATGCGTTTTGTTTATGCCCGTATTTATTTTTAAAAAATATTGTTTTTTTTCGTGAAAACAAGTTACATTACGCTATAAAATGAGTAGTAAAAGACGTTCAAATATCTAAAACTATAATTTATCACAAACTACAGACAATACCTATTATATTATTAATATCCGCTTATTAATACCCCAAACAATACAGTCATAATTAAGAGAGCTTATTTACCGAATATGTGGTATTTGAACCGAATATTCGGCCCATCTCTATTAAAAACTAAATTGCTCGACATTGGCAAAATTAAAAAAGTTGTGCCATTGAATTGAGTATGTTATTGGCTGGGTGCGAAGTAGGTAGTGGGGGAACCACGAATCGATCGCAGCGCCCATGGTGGCTAAAAAAGGAACTAGGGACGGACGAACTGTCACTTTTTACTAGAGAAATTTGCGTATTCGTGCATTCTTAGTGAAAATAAATACTTGAACATGGGTAACGAAACCTGCTGCGTAATCAACTGCAAGAATAATGGCAAAAATAGTGATCGGAAATTCAAAAAAATTCCAAGAGCAAGTTGAAAACAAGATCAACGACTTCAATGATCTTTTGTATGGCGTTGATGTCACTGAAGTTTGTCTATTTACACTAGCTTCAATGGTGTGGCTTATTTGATTTTCACATTTTATTTCTTTTACATCTTGCACATGTTGAGCCAAAACTAACTGTTTGCCTTTTGTGGTGGTTTGTGACTGAAAAACTATATTGTGCGTTAATGTCCGGAATCCAGTTTTTATAATCAATTTGGCCATTTTGAACTGAAATTACACAACAGTCTGCATTATTATCGACGGTACTGCTATAAATAATGGTCTACAAGATACATGAAACGCTCTAGTCGATAAATTTTGTCCATTTCTTTACTTATTTACCGTGAAGCCATGAGAAAGTCCGTGTAGGTATACTGCCTGAAATTTACTGATTGTGGCATTTTTGACGGGAAATAAAAACGGTCAACATTATTATCGACGCTATAGACTTACAGCACGGCCGTTTTAACTTGACAACTCTGAAGTTGCGCAAATGGCTGCGCAGTAACATTTTTTAGCGACCATATGGCGGTAGGAGGGGGATTTGCGCAGGCGAAGCCTATGTTCAGAGTAGCCAAGTTAAAACGGCCCTACTGTACAATATCCAACAGGACCTAAGTAAATAACGTTGTTTCACTGAAATTATTTTTGTGTTTACTTACTTTTCGTAATGACAGCCAGACATTTGACATTTCAAAGTCCGCCCTAATTCTTACCACTAGTTGGCGCTGTCATCGCGCACCCAGCCAATAGGAAAATGTCTAAATGTCTTTAACCCCTCCAGGCCCGCTCGCTGAAGCTGCTCTACCAGTCGCAGGTGGAACCCCAGCACATCGACCGTCTGTTCTCGGTGCGCGTGCACAGCCCCGACCTGCGCGAGATCTTCCCCGCGATAGAGGCGAGGCAGCTCAAGAGGACCTCCTCGGCCGTCTGGAGGACCCCGCCCCGCCTCGCTCCACTCAAGGAGTGATCCAAGTGAGACATATCAAAATATATACAGGATGATTTTTTTTACCGTCTGGAAAAAAATATGACGTCTAAGGTATCTAGAGACGAAGTTATACACGAGATTAATTGTTAAATATAGTCATGTTTAGTGCAATTTACAAAATCTAGAAAACTACGCACAGTACTACGCGCAGCTGGCGGTTGTAGGTAGATTGCGCATAAATGGAAGCTACGAGCCTGTTTCTTTTTAAAATACTATTTCAAATATCTCAGTGTGTATTATTGACTACAATTGAGTAATGTATATTAGTTTAAGAAAGAAAAAAAAAATGAGAAAAAAATTTTTTTTAAAGTCACATTGCCAAATTAATCTATTACACTTACCTATCACACCAGACGGTATTTTTTCCAGACGGTAAAAAAAGTCACCCTGTATAATATAATCTCACGCCTTTTATCCCCGAGTAGGCAGAGATATTCAATTACTGGATATACCCACATTTCACGAGATACATTGGACCCCTAAACGTAATAGGTGGTGAGCCCATCGCCGGACCGGGTCTATTTACACATGTCGCAGAATTAATTCTGAGACCTGCGGGTTTCCTCACGATGTTTGCCTTCGCCGTCGAGCTAGTGATAAATATGTACGTAAGTTTATGAAAAACTCATTGGTACATGCCAAGATTCGAACCCGAGCCTCACTGATTTTCGACGGGCTCTTTAACCAATAATGATCCAAGTAAATATAGTCAAAATTCATTTATTTTCTGTAGGTACAGTCAAGAGCAAGTCAAGCTTTACACTACCAGTTTAAGCTGAGCTCTGATTTATACTGCGCTCCATAGAATACAGGGCCGGGTCAAAGTACAAAGTGTCAAGCTTAGCGTGCTCTTGACTGTACAAAAAGTACACTAAGAAAGATTAATAGTCTAATTAGACTATTAATCTAGAACGTTCATGAAGATTGACAACATGTAAACAGCAGCATATCTCAATATAAAAAACAACTCTAAAGAGTGAAAAACAGACTTCAACGAATAGCTATTTTTAAACTTTAGTAGATTATTTTAAAACAATGTGAGCGATTTCCGTAAAACTTACATGTTGCCTTTGAAGTATGACCTACCAAACAAAAAAAATTCATCAAAATCGGTTCATAATTTGCGGAGTTATCGCGAAACGTACATACAAATAACATAAGAATTGAGAACATCCTTGTTGAAATCGGTTAAAAAATGAAATAAATAATCTTACGCGGGCCCACTTCTAACAGAACCATAACTGCGCTTTGATATATGAGTTACTAGCAGCGTCGTATTTTCCGTTCCGGTGGGAATACTGGTATATATATAGGCTACCTGTTATTCTGATGTATAAGCTATATAACTGTCAAGTTTCATCAAAATCCGTTCTGTAGTTTTTGCGTGAAAAAGCAACAAACATTCATATTATTGACAGGCCTGTTGGCTCAGTTGGTAGTGACCCTGCCTTCTGAATTTGAGGTCGCGGATTCGATCCCCACTCGGGGCAAATATTTGTGTGCATGAACATGTCTGGTCGTTTAATATTTATTTAAGTATGTTTATCAGTTGTTTAGTACCTAGAGTACAGGCTGTGCCTAGTTTGGGACTGAATAACCGTGTGTGAATTGTGTCCCACAATTTATTATTATTTTCTTACAGAGCTGTAAACATTTTATTTCATCTCATTTCAGATGGCCACCACATCGTTTTGGATGAATATAATAACTCGTTTCGGGTCGCTGGCGGCGTCATGTAAATACAATATACAATCATTATTATTATTATGTTAATAATAGCTCAATAATCGCGACTATTGTTATTATTACTATGAAGTAGCTGTATATTATTATTAGCTGCGTTTTAAAACTTAGTTTTTAGTTGGTTTTACATTAGCAATCATAAATTTAAAGCATGAGTTGAAATACAACGAACTTTGCCTGTTGAGGTAAATGGTCTTATTCAAACTCACACAAAACAATGCCTAGAAAATGCAAACATAATGTTTTAAAAATACTGATATTTTTCATTTCCATTTAAATATTATGTACTCTACGTACGAGAGAACTGTGCAATATATAAAATCCGTCAAAGTGCCAGTCGGTTGCGCACAGAGTATTATGTAGAACCACAAAATGTATCAGTGTTATGAATTACTACAAAAAAAATTGTCTGTAAAGTCTGTTTACGAACGACAATTTTACGTGATAACGTCATAAGAAAACATTGATGAAAAATTGCATACTGGACTGAAAGAGAGATAGATGCGGCACAAGCCGAACGCTTAGGCTGATCGTGCCTCTCTATCGCTTGTTCCGCGCTCTCGCTTGCACGCTCGACTCAGGCGGAACGTGACACTTTCGTGGCAGCCGGCGTTCATCGATTTATAACACGTTATCACAAAAATAGTTTTATTCTTCATTTAGAATCCTGAGTTCGAACCCGAGTCACACTTGACCTTTTTATTATTGTTTTACTTTAGAGCATACAATCACAAGTTTGACGCACGTATACATGGTCATTTTAAATTAAGTGCAAATATTTAAAGAGTAGATCAAACAATGAACAAGAAACTGAGTTTAAAATGTCATAACCTAATAAAATTGTTATTGTGGGGCCGTTTTAACTTGGCAAGTTGCCCAATAACATATTTTGACAGACCTGTTGGTTCAGTTGGTAGTGACCTTGCCTTCCCCGGAGGTCGCGGGTTCAATCCCCGTTCGGGGCCAACATTTGTGTGCATGAACATGTCTGTTGGCTTCGTGTCTGGGCGTTTAATATTTTAGTATCTATAGTTTATCAGTTGTTTAGTACCCATAGTAGAGGCTCTGCCTAGTTTGGGACTAAATAACCGTGTGTGAATTGTGTCCCGCAATTTATTATTATTTTAGCGACTATTTGGCGGTATGAGGGAGTTTGCGCAGGCGGAGCCTATGTTCAGAGCAGCCAAGTTAAAACGGTCGTATTGTAGAGCAAAATAGTTTTTACATAGAAACATGTATTAGACCATTGATGTAAGGAAATCATTCTTTAACACGAGACGCAGAAACAGTACACAAGAATTAGAACTAAGTCTTGACCTAAGATAGAAAATAGTAATATATTTATAAATATTTCCTAAGGCTGTTCTCGTTTCCCTTCCTATAGGGTAGTTGACTGGTAGATAATGCCTGTAGGCATTAAATTCGCCATGTGTACATTCTCTTGGTACATGAAGTTAAATTAATAAAATAAATATTAAATGGAGTGATCATTCATTAAAAAGACTATGATAAATCACCTCAAAGATGTGTTTGATATTCATTTTATAATTTTATAGCCAATTTTAAAATAATAAAGCAATTGAGTATTATTACTATATGAGTTACGACGTCAGTTCAGTACTTAGTACATTTTCCATAGTAACTTTGGGTTATACAAGTTAATAGATTTGAGTCAACTGTCCTATTTGTGAAAAATACATTTACACAATAAGCCTGAGCGAATTTAACATCGATTTTAAGAATTTGATAAAAAATACTATTTTATATGGGAAACGACTCGAGTTACAGTCTATAGAAGCATTGGAAAAGATGAATTTGAGTTTTGGCTTTTAGTATCACTAAAATTATGCTCAGTAATGTTAAAATATTATGCCTTGAGTAAGACCGGTGCATGTTTAATCATGTTTTAAACCTTGGGCGTTGGATTAATTTGGACACCATTTCTACAACTTATTGAAGGGTGCACAGTTCTCATCACGTCAGTGCACTTCCAGTCATTCACGAGGCTAAAACGGGATTACAACTTAAGTGTAATGTGTTTGAAAGTGTATCGCTGTACGGATTAGGCGCACAATGCCGCATTCGCAAAATTACCCATTAGAATTTCGCAAAATGTCACATTCTCAAAACGCCACATCGCAAAATGACCCATTAGAATTTCGCAAAATGTCACAATCTCAAAACGCCACATCGCAAAATGTCACATTAGCAAAATGCACAGTATCTTATAATGTCATATTCTCGAATGTTTTTTTTATTTTGAATCTTGTTATTTTGATAATACGGCACTTTGTTAGTGTGGCATTTTGCGTCAATGTGTCATTTTGCGAATGTGGCATTGTGCGCCATATCCTGCTGTACAACATGCTATTTAAGAAGGTTCAAATTTATCCAAGGCCTGTAAGTTATGTTTTCTCACAAATGTGACGAATTTTTAGAATAATTTTATCGTTAAGACTGTTATGGAGTTTTGAGAACAAATTAGAAATAAAACTTTATGAAGTACCCATACTTTGTTATATTTAAATCCTACGAAAATCAGCTTGCCAAAGAACAATAGAAATTAAAATTTGAAACACTGTCTATGCTGTAGCAACAACCGAATAGTAAAAATTAACAATATTGACTGGATCGAAATTAAAGTGCGATATTACGAGTTAAATTGTTAGTCATTAACATCCTCTCTCACCTCTAAAAATTAATTTCGGTTTTTATTTATAAATTATACGTATGACGTCATAGTTCATTGTTCAGTACATTTTCCATAATATATTTTCGTTTAGACAGATCATTTTTTTTTTTTTCTCAAAAGTAACTCATTTGACAAGGCAGTGAAGTAGCCTAAATTTATTAACATTATGTAATTGTGTAGGCCCATATGGGTGAAGTAAATGAAACAATGTAGTATCTATAACAATTCTTTATTGCTAACCACCACTGTATCCTTACGCAACGCAGTTCCATTACACACAAAAAGACTGTCGAACGAAGTGGGAGAAATCCGTAAAAGATGGAAAAGCCAGTAATGCGAATATATGCGTGGTTTTACAGAATCCTCCTACACCGCCCGAGGATGACGGCAGTATCCTACATTCATCTATTTGATTACATTCGGCAGTTCAATAAATATGATAAAATGTGTTACAATGATTTTTTTGGAAACGTTCGATGAGACTTCAAAATGCTAAGGGCCCTGCGCAGATGAGGGACTTTTGTACGCAGTCCGGTCTCTCGGTGTCCTCGGTTATTCGTGCGTTACTCGATGCAGTTGTAACCTATCTATTTTGGGGGACAAAAAAGTCCGCGGACAAAAGTCCCTCGTCTGCGCAGGCTATAAGCATTTGAGTCTGGTTGCTGATAAAAAGAACGATTCCACCAATTTCCAGTTTATTCCAAAGCAGCGGCTCCGGAAATGATCTCGATCAGTTCCCTGGTGATGACAGACTGCCTGGTCCTGTTGAAGGTCAAGGTCAGCTTGTCGATCATCTCTCCAGCGTTCTTAGAAGCGTTGTCCATAGCAGACATTCGGGCGGACTGCTCGGAACAAGCGCCTTCCTTCAGAGCGTAGAACAACATGGAGGTGAGGGAGAATTCCATGTAGGACTGGATCACGTCGCTGTCCAGAGAGTCGTATGTTGCCATCTTCGGGGCGGTCTGTGGACAATTGAATTTTGAAAAACCTTTAAGTAAAAGTCAAAATGTTTTTATTCAATGTAGGGGCTTGTAAGTCTACTTATTGAAAGTCATTGCAACTCCACCGCTTCTATATTTATAGTTGAGGAGAAGCGCGGCAAAAAAATCCTTATTACATTATTCTTTTAAATATCCAATACAAGTTACATGGTTTTAGGCATAAGCTGTGCTAGAGAAAATTTGTATCAAATATCATTGTCAGTAAAATATCCTACATATTCTTTTTTCGACTTCTTTTATTAAAATTTTACAATCGATTTTATGCTTCGAGCGCGCAACGTAGACTAAAGTTATCTGTGTGCGTTACTGCGCCTAGTGACGTTAGTTCAATTTTTTTCGGAGACTCCCGCGTACTTTTGTCCAGTCCGGTCTCCTCGGTTATTCGGGGGACTTTTTGTACGCGGTACTTTTATTCTCTCGTGTGCGTTACTCGATGCAGTTGTGCTTACAACTGCTGTTGTGATCTATTTTAGCAGACAAAAAAGTCCGCGGACAAAAATCCCACGTCTGCATAGGCCTTAATATGCTATTTCACATAAAATCATTTGTCAAGCTTTAGATATATTTGTATGGTGATGGTTGACTATGTGAAAAAAGATCCTAAATCCAGGAATTGAATTTGAATCAAATTAAACAAATCTAACCTATTTTGTTAGTGTCTGCCAAAATGTTTCAAGTAACCAGGGAATGAACGGAATAAAATATAAGAATTTATTTTTTATCCCTTGCGCAAAAGATCCGATCAAAATAGAGATATAGAATTAAACCGAACCCCCAGGTTATCATAATTATATGGGGGAATATTTATTCAAAGTTGGGACTCTTAAGTTCTATTGAACGCCTACTGTCGTTCACGTCATCGTAGTGACTTCACAGGGCCCACTAAACCTGAAGTGACCTGGCATACCTCAACGGACTTCTGGCTGAAGAGCGGCAGGTTGTCCTGGGCGTAGGACACGACGGACTTGAACTTGTTGTAGATGATCTTCCCGGAGGCGAAGTCGTAGCCCGAGGTCAGGACTGCGTCGGCCAGCTTGGCCGCGTCCGTGAACGTGGGCGGGAGGCGCCCGATCTGAAAGAAATCATTCAACGTGTCATATTTTCAGACTAGCTGGTGTGCGGTTGTTCCGTTCCCGTGGGAATTTCTAAAAAACCTATGGAGGAGCGGAGGTGGGGTGCTCCTCCATCGTGAAAAGGAAGATCTTGATCAGAGATGATCGTGCCTGGGGACCGCGGTCCAACGGTTGGTGTTGGACAGTTGTGTTTATACAAACTCATTAGAAAACTCCTATAGCGCGGTTTAGAACTCGGTCGTCTATTGGCGCATTCTATGTAGTGTCGCTACAGATACTTCGAAATGCTTACTTATGCAATTTAAGAAACCTTCGCAAAATTTCATGCCTCAGTCCCAGCGGTTTCGACTGTGCGTTGATCGATCAGTCAGTCACTGTACTCCCTCGGTGAGATGTCGTGAGATTTGGCTCAAACAAGACCTTACTTGAGATTTTTCAAATGCGTATTTTTAGTGTAAATACGATAATCTGTGTTTAATTTATATGATTTATAAAAAAAAAAATACTTTTCTTATTATTTGAGACTACTAAAAACTTAGAGGGCTTACTCAAGGCCTAGGTCTACTGTGCTGTACTGCAGCATTTAGCCATATTTTAATTGAGAAACATACCTAAATTATGATTGACCCGTTTTTCTTGCGAAAAAACATTACGTGATATTTGCCGAGATATTCCATCAGGCGGTGCAAAGCATTTTGTGCGAATTTGTAGAATATAACCAAATATAGGTAATTTAAAAAAGTTACTTTCTTCGCTTCTTGAATATCCCACCTCTTTGGCGACGGCAATGATGTGCTGGCCGTACAGCCGTTGCAGGATGCCCCTGGACTTGTCTCCAACGCAGATGACCTTGATGTTCTCTGCCCCGGGCTCGCTCAACCTTGTACGGATCACCTTGGACACACCAGTGTGCACCGCTCCACACAAACCTGATGATATAAATTGAAATATTCTAATGAAAACGCGACTTTGCCTCGAGACGTTTATTTTGACCATGCTTAATTCAAAAAAACACCTGAACAAGAAAGTGAGTTATCATCTGTTATCTATCACAGTATATCAGTTGTGACCGGTGCGCAAGGGGCTGTTAACGCGGTCTAGGATTTAAAAAATATGACAAGTTTTACTTTACATGTGTGATTCTAACAAACACACTACCATTACAGGGCTTGCTTCTCAATAGAATAGTTTAGGACTGCATAATTATTTAAAATGACCACAAACCACAAATATTTAATTTAGTTGTGTTATTTTTCTAAACTAATATTATAGAAAGGAAAGATTTGTGTGTTTGTGATAAAAAGGCTGTGAAACTACTGGACCGATGTATAAAAATCACTAATGGATAGCATAGTTTTCTCCGAGTAACATGGGCTATAATTTTGGGAGAGAATGGGACTTGCGCAGTTAAATCTCAAGGAACAGCTATGATTGATACACTTTGACTCACCCCTGTCGGAGGTCATTGCGATGTATAGCTGTTTAGGGTCGTCCTCAGGTGCAGTCACCTACAAACAATACACAAATAAAATTTACTAAAAAACAAATGTTGCTTTGTTCAAAAAATGTTTATCTCAATTTTGAGTTTCTTGCTGAATATTTACTAATACCATACTTCTATGTAGCTTATTGGGAAAATATACTACACACCATGGGGTAATAGTATTGTTTTCATTTCTCTCTAACATTTAAAGTATTAATATGTAAAATCTTGATAGGGTTGTTGGCTCAGTTGGTAGTGCCAACATAAGTACATTAACCTGCCTGTTGGCTTGGTGTCTGGATGTTAGTACTGATAATACAATGGGTCTACCTGGTTTGGGATTAAATAATTGTGTGTTAATTGTGTTTCACAATTTATTTATTTATTAATTTGATGACATCCGATTCCCACAACATACTCACAACTTAGGACAATATCCTTATAATACCAAAGTAATATGACTAAACAAGCATCAGATGTGGACAAGAGCTATATTGTCTACATGATAATTGATGGGACACTCAAAAGTACGATCTCACCTCAGCCCTCTCGTAGAACTGGACAGCACCCTCGCCGTAGGGACGAGCGGCCTTCAGATCACGTTCAGCACGAGTGTATCTGTTAACGTAAAGAAAAATAATAATCAAAGATGTGAGTCATTTCAGCAGCGCCACGGTCAACGATCGTGAAACGGACCCTTGCTTCATTTAGTCCCGATTTAGTCACATTTGGTCAAAAAGTGACCAAATGCCAGGTGCTGTACTTCCGAAGATATGAGGGAAAGTTTGTGGCGCTGCTGTGCTGACGTCAGCCCAGCAGCGCCCCGCTAGAACTCGGTAATTAAAGCATGTTACTAAAAGCTGTGAACACAGGATTTACTCTCTATTTAGTCAAACTCGCTGGTGAAAAACCAGAACTCAAGTGTCAATACATCCGAAGTTATTCGAGTAAGTTTGTGGCGCTGCTGGGGGGACGTCAGCCCAGCAGGGCCCCGGCCTCTGGGGTAAACTACAGCATATTTCTTGCTGATTTTTTCTGAGGATTTAGTCCAAGTTGCGGTTACTCGTGAAAACTTGTCAGTTTTAAGGAAACGCAACAATTCTAGATTCCAGAACACAAAACATATATTGAACCATTTTTAGCTATATCTCGTAAACTACGGCGTCTTTGGCCGCCGTAACAGCAGTAACTTGTACTTCTCATACATTTGTTTCGTGACCAAATCAGGCACTTTTACCAGTAAGCAAATAAAGGAATTATTAGGATTTTAACAATAAATACTTCAAACGCCTACCAATTTATTTAAATCCCTAATCATGCGCTTGCTATGCATTTTTTACAAGGCGCTTTAATCGAGATTTGTAGTCACTCTTGAAAATGATAGTACATTTCGAGGATCAGATAGCTTTGTTGAAATCTCCTTACCCTATATTTGACTGACCGAATGTAAAACATTCACCGCCTAAAGCGATTAATGGATAAAACAACATTTATTGAAAATTTGTGGACCAAAAAAGTCATCCCAGCAGCGCCCCGCCAAAACTCGTGAACTAACGCATATTGCAGAGATCTGTTGACACCAGCATTTACTCAAACTTGAGTTAATTTGTGACCAAATAAAGTATTATAAAATATTCACAGAAACAAGAGTAACTGGGGTCAAACTGTTTTCATAAAGAAAGCGTACAGTCACCTACAAAATTGATTTCGTTTATTGTAACGAATCGTAATGGTAAACTCACTACTTGACATTATCTACTTTTCTTAAATGTTACTGTAAAAAATCTGTAATGTGTCTGCGACACCAAGGCCCTATTTTATAAAGCTACAGGTTACAATTTACAGGGGAAAACGCAGCAACACTGATTAATTAAACAGCAACACTAGATAAAATTACAGGTACAGGCGTTTTATAAAGCTACAGGTCATTTTATTTACAGTCTACAGGAACCCGTGCCTGTAACTTTCCATAGACAATTTAATGCTTAATCGAGCGTGATTCGAGCATAATCGACCTATTATTTACAGGTGTTTACGGAAAAACTTGTAAAATACAGTTGTAAAAAAATTAAAAAAATTAAAACTTGTAAACATTTCTACAGGTGAAGAGACGTATGTAATTTGGTTACAGGAGGAAGTTTGTTAATTCGAATATTATGCTTACGTTTTGTTGTTTGTTAATTCGAATATTTTGAGTGATTTTGCGTGTTTGGAGCTCAGACTCGGACTCTGAGGATGGTGGTCAACATCCAAGAAGACGACTCCAAGATCATTCGCCGTCAGAACCAATATGAACCCGCAAACGATTTACACCTTCAATGAGAAATTTAGAATGCGTTCTACTTATATGCAATATGTTTTGGAGCATATTGGAGGAGATATAATTATTGGCTAGTTATATGATGTTAATTTTAGAGAAAATTATGTGTTTTTTTTCTATTACCAGAGACCAGTTTAAACTATTACGTAAATAAACCATAGAAATACAAGTAAATAAACAAACATCTGTTTTTTATTATAAACTAGCGACCCGCCCTCGCTTTGCTTAAATAATTAATTGCTTAATTAATTAATTATGTACGTAAGTTTTTGAAAAACTTATCTGGACATGCCAGGATTCGAACCCGAGCCTCGCTCATTTTCATCCGGCTCTTTAACCATAGAAATACAAGTAAATAAACAAACATCTGTTTTTATTATAAATAAATATTACTATTTTATAGTGGTACACTAGACTTTAAGCCAAAAAACTGATGTCGATTCTGTCATTTTTTTTATTTTTACGGTTGATTCATAGTGCTGTACTCCGACTTGTTAACTGCGCCTGTAGTCGAGATTTTCGAGCCTAAGCTACAATAGTAATATTACAGGGGTCTTTATAAAACACCTGTTACCTGTAGATTGTAACTACAGGAGCACTACAGGCTTTTTTTTTCCTGTAGCCTGTAACCTGTAGCTTTATAAAACAGGGCCCAAGTCTTCCGTGGTTGCTATCATGTTTTTTGAGTTTAGACTGTTTAGTACTGCGTCAAGAAACCATTCCCGGTCCGTAGCTGAAATCAGACACGGATCATCTATAGCCTTTCAACGCCTCGACGCTGATGCTTGAATGGTCTTTAGTAAAAGTCATATCATCATCAGCCTATATTTGTACACTGCTGAACATGGGCCTCTGACATAGGCTCATAGCGCCCTGTCTTCAGCTCGACGCATCCTCCATCTGCCTGCACCCTTTCGCAAATCGTCATCCCATCTGGCCGGAGAACTTCCGACCTTACGATTCGTTACAATGAACGAAATCAATTTTGTAGGTGACTGTACGCTTTCTCTATGAAAACAGTTGACCCCAGTTACTCTTGTTTCTGTGAATATTTTATAATACTTTATTTGGTCACAAATTAACTCAAGTTTGAGTAAATGCTGGTGTCAACAGATCTCTGCAATATGCGTTAATTCACGAGTTTTGGCGGGGCGCTGCTGGGATGACTTTTTTGGTCCACAAATTTTCAATAAATGTTTTATCCATTAATCGCTTTAGGTGGTGAATGTTTTACATTCGGTCACTCAAATATAGGGTAAGGAGATTTCAACAAAGCTATCTGATCCTCGAAATGTACTATCATTTTCAAGAGTGACCACAAATCTCGATTAAAGCGCCTTGTAAAAAATGCATAGCAAGCGCATGATTAGGGATTTAAATAAATTGGTAGGCGTTTGAGGTATTTATTGTTAAAATCCTAATAATTCCTTTATTTGCTTACTGGTAAAAGTGCCTGATTTGGTCACGAAACAAATGTATGAGAAGTACAAGTTACTGCTGTTACGGCGGTCAAAGACGCCGTAGTTTACGAGATATAGCTAAAAATGGTTCAATATATGTTTTGTGTTCTGGAATCTAGAATTGCTGAGTTTCCTTAAAACTGACAAGTTTTCACGAGTAACCGCAACTTGGACTAAATCCTCAGAAAAAATCAGCAAGAAATATGCTGTAGTTTACCCCAGAGGCCGGGGCCCTGCTGGGCTGACGTCCCCCCAGCAGCGCCACAAACTTACTCGAATAACTTCGGATGTATTGACACTTGAGTTCTGGTTTTTCACCAGCATGTTTGACTAAATAGAGAGTAAATCCTGTGTCCACAGTGTTTAGTAATATGCTTTAATTACCGAGTTCTAGCGGGGCGCTGCTGGGCTGACGTCAGCACAGCAGCGCCACAAACTTTCCCTCATATCTTCGGAAGTACAGCACCTGGCATTTGGTCACTTTTTGACCAAATGTGACTAAATCGGGACTAAATGAAGCAAGGATCCGTTTCACGATCGTTGACCGTGGCGCTGCTGAAATGACTCACATCAATCAAAGCAATTTTCTCAGATTCTCTTTTGTGATTACTTCTATAATACAAAAAACTTCACACTTGTATAATACTAGCTTTTGCCCAGGACTATGTCCATGTTCCAGGATAACAAGTACCCTATATTTTTCTTTAAGCTGCAGGCTATTACAGTGCTTTTCATCAGAAAGGGTTTACTTATTCAGTCATGAACAGGCAAAAGTCCAAGAAACAATTAATTTTACCTCAATAATATTAAGACTATGTGAAAGTAATGCATCACAATAAAAGATGAGTTTTTTCATCTTTAGAATGGCAAATTTTAATACAGATGCGCAAAAAGTAACGCAGGTAAAGTCGCAGAATACAGCTTGTGGTTTATTACACAAATAACAATGGTCCGGGTGCAGCAATGAAACAGAAAATTTGAAGTAGGTATTGATATTTCCAACTCAACATTCTTCGCATCTCAATGCAGATATTGTTAATAGTTAGGCATATTAAATTAGAGTAATGCCTCACTGAGTGTGCCCTAAACCTAAAAATGTAGAAACAAAATCACACATTACATTTTTGTTTCAAAAAAAATACCAGTGTTCCATTTTTAAAAAAAACTACTAAACGAATTTTACGAATTTCTTACTTGGCGGCGGACACCATCTTCATGGATTGGGTGATCTTTTGAATGTTCTTGACGGACTTCAGACGGATGGAAATGGCCTTCAGAGTGGCCATGTTCCGACTCGGCTGGTGGGTGATCACCGCCACCACCTGGGTGCACGCCCCGGGTGCTACACGGCCCAACATTTTCACTACTCTGCAAAGAATCACGAAAATCAGATGATAGAAGACAGGTTATGTCCAAGTTATGTAAGAATTAAAAACACTTGGCAGATGCAGTTTACGTAAAATTAAATGAAAATATAAGAAATTAACGCTTCTCACTGTTTAATTTTAACGAATTATTATGGTTGTAAAAAGAAATACTAACATTTTTGGGCTATTTTATGGAAAATACACCAGCCGACGGAAAATGTCGCTGGTCGGAAACGTCGTTCGGGGAGGCCAACACACAAAATAAATTACTGCTAAAAATAATCTAATTAAAGCAACTGAAGGTTTATAAAAACAAAACAATGCTAATTTGTATTTCAATAAGTCTCTAATTTGTACAATATCAATTTGTTCAACATTCACTGGAATTTTTATAACTTTTTCAGTTATAAAACAAAAAACCATTGTAGCTCTGGCAACATTTATATGACGTTTGTGCACAAATTCCCATTTACGCAGAGACATTCATGTAACAGTAAATACAAGTATATAAGTTCCCTGTGTAATATACTCTTTGTAAATAAGCTTATATATTTTCTGTGGACATGGGTTTGTTTCTTTTTTTAGTTTAATCTTTGCATATTATTTTAAACATATGAACTAGATTGTCAAATTATGCAAAAAGGAACGTCATCGCAAAATCGACTAAAATCCAACCAAATTTCGAGAACTACAATGTACCGTTGTTCACTATAAACCCGAAGGACTTCTCAATTTAATAATTTCTCGCATTATTGTGTTGTGACTCATGTGAGCTGCACATCCTTCATTTGTTTTAATTATTTTGAAGAATTCGTACGATATAAACAGTGTCAATCATCATGCCAGCGCCAGAAAAGACTGTAACGATTACTCCTGATCAAATTCAAGAACAGCCTACGAGGGAAATCAGCCAAACTGATCATTTAAACAAGAAGTTGCTAACATCTTTGTTCAAACTATTGGATGAAGGTGGTGACTCAAAAGTATCTAAAATGCTGGAGTCTGATAACAACGCAGAAGATGAAGCTGAGTGGGAAGACTAGTACTTAATTTTGTTTAGATTTAAGGCTAATATTATCATTACACTTTTTTACTTGTACTAATTTTTCATTTTTGGAACCTTGGGACTAATGAATTTTAGTTTCAATACCAAAGAGGTACAGGACTTATATGTAATGATTGAATTGTCGGAATTGACCAGTCTTGCTTGCTGCGATGAGCAAGTAACATTTCACAAAAGTGGTTTTAAAAGAAGTTAAGTATTGTTTATTTAGTAAACTTAGTAACTTGCAAATTGAGTATTTAGCTACTTGTCATATTTAACATGGCGCAACAAGAAATATGGTTGTCAAGTTAAAGGTTGGGCAATGGCCATATACATTAATATAGTTACAAGTCATATTTAACCTTTGGTTTGCCGCGCGAACACTTCCAAATTCAAACTTTCTAAGGGCTCATATAATCAGTTTTTGTGCCAAACTCAGTAAGTAACGGCTGTCTATGGTCTTTGACTTATTGGGATTCTATAAAACACAATTGTAAACTCTATAAATTTGTTTTTAAGGCCAAAATTGATAAAAACTAATCGATGTCAGTTCGCGCGGATCCGCGCTTCCGCACACCAAACATGGCGCAACAAACAGATGCAACAAGAAATATGGCTGTCAAGTCAAGGGAAGGGTTGGGCATATGCCTACGAGTAATAGTGTTCTGTGTATGCAACACAACTACTAACACCTCTTCGTATACGAGAAATCTTAAAAAAATTAGCCAAATATCCCCTTTTTTTTTTTTATTAAATTGTTCAGTTATGAACTGCCGGTTCCAATTGGAACCGAGATATATATATAATATAATATAATCTCACGCCTTTTTTTATCCCCGAGGGGGTAGGCAGAGGTATTCCATTACTGGATATACCCACATTTCACGAGAAATATTGGGCCCCTAAACGTGATAGGTGGTGAGCCCATCGCCGGACTGGGTCTGTTTACACATGTCTCAGAATTAATTCTGAGACCTGCGGGTTTCCTCACGATGTTTTCCTTCACCGTCGAGCTAGTGATAATAATGTACGTAAGTTTTTGAAAAACTCCTACATGCCAGGATTCGAACCCGAGCCTCACTGATTTTCGGCCGGCTCTTTAACCGTCTGGGCTATCACTGCTCTGGTCTGCTGCTGGAACCGAGACACAATTAAAAATCTATTGTGTCTGTGATTCATGGTCTGAGAGGTTAATGACCTTTGGATTCTAGTACTTACAGCCTAGAATATACCCGCTTTGCATCAGTGTTTAACAGATTTATAGGATTTGATTCTTCCTTGTTATGGCGTGACGTCACGGAAGATGAATAGCTGATTAGATAACTAGTGGGTTTGATTCTGCTTTACAGCGACTCAACTTATTTTAGTTTTGTTCTGTAATTTTCTTTCTCCTAGAAAAAAAAAGAGACTCGAGATATTTAGTCCTGTCAAATTAAAATTAGTCCTGTCAAATATGGCGTGTTTAGCAATTTTAGCGACGACGTAACAAGGTCATGGATAAAAGTGACAGATATATAAGCGTGTTCTTATGGTTTAAATATGTTTGTGTGTACATGTTTGACATTAACTCTTCAATCTATGGTTTGTTTCTGTCCTCTTTTTCTTCCGTATTCTATGGAGAAGAGTAGGCTAACTTAAAATTAGGAATTTTACCTGGTCAGCCAGAATCGAGTCTCTTCTAAATCTTTAGCTGCGGCAGGTGTTACAGGTGTGAAAGGAATTTTAGAAATAAAACCACAAGAAACAGTAACTTGAATAATATTTTTATTATGTACTACACGAGTTATAATGAGGAATGTTCTTATTTACATAGCTTTTGCTTCATAACTCCAATATATTTATTGAATATGTTTCATACTATACATGTATCCGAACAGAATGCGAATGTTATAATTACAATATAACACTACTCTATAACGCAAACGGATAATACTGAACTGAAAATTGTTGCGTTTCAAATAAAAACTATAAGCGGTAGCTGAAACTCTCCATATCTAATGGCATTCTTAATTTATATTATAAATACACAAAATGTAAATGTCCTAATATAAAGCCATTAATTCAATAGGCAACAATTTGTGCCCATCACGTGACAAAAGATGTCTGGCAACGTTGCACAACATCGCACGACGTTGACTTTAACCCAACATTTTGGGCTGCATGTGAAATTGCTGCCTAGTGAATATTAGCAAACAACCTGCATCGATTTAACTCAATAAAACTTCAAAAACAAAATTGTTAATTGATTTAAAAAGAATGTATATAGAAAAATAAATCTGTCAGAAATATTGATTTCATTTAACGGGAGAGTCGAGGAATTAATTCAATAAATAAAATTGAAAAGTATGGGATTGTACAACGGGTATTGCAGTCGGTGAGACCGAACGCGGCTCTCTCACAGAACGGCCGGTAACATTTACCTGTGAACAAATACAAATAAATTAGAAGAAGAATAACATAGAAGTACATCACACTAGTCGATTCGACATTCGATTCTGGATTAACAACTGTATTTTCAGCACCTATGCATGCTCATACGTGTAGTTGCCTGTATGGCATACAGGCAACTACGCGTATGAGCTCACTCTCACTCACCCAAGCTCACCCTGACCTACGCACTTGCTCACCCAATCATCCACGTACCCTTACCCTCACTCACTCTTACACCTAATCACTGCCAACCCACCCTCATACTCTCTTACCACTATCACAATCATCTCTTACCACTATCACTATCAATCATGAACTCACCTCTACACTCTACCCCTCTCATCTAATCACTGATACACATCCACTCTCAAACAAAAACCCCTAGTTTCCGAAAGGCAAATCAAACTAAAATTAGCTGACCAAGTGTTTAGTCTCACGTTAGGTGTTTTGATGGTTTAATAAATAACAGTTTTAAACAACCTATCAGTAAAGAGTAACACGAGATTTAACAGTAGGTCAGCTAATTTTAGTTTGATTTGCCTTTCGGAAACTGGGGGTAGCTCACCCATTCACCCAAGCACTCACTCACCCAATCTCACACCCTAACTCCAGCAAATTTTAGTTTGATTTGCCTTTCGAAAGCTGGGGGTAGCTCACCCAATCTCACACACTACCTCACCACCTGTGTAGTCACTCACCTAACAATATCAGCTCTGGCAGCTCGCAGCCGCCTAGACCGACTTCTCAATCATGTCGATGTTGATCTTGTAGAACACGTACGGGAAGTATTCCGACTGACCGAACCCTAGACCGGCCAGCTCGGCGCTCTGTGAACGGAAGATACAGTTCAAAATTAATTATAATAAGAATCTACATTAGTATCCTATCTACATCCACACTAATATTATTATGAGGATTTATTTTTTATGAGCAGTGATAGCCCGGACGGTTAAAGAGTAGGCCTAAAATCAGTGAGGCTCGGGTTCGAATCCTGGCATGTACCAATGAGTTTTTCAAAAACTTACGTACATATTTATCTCTAGCTCGACGGTGAAGGAAAACATCGGGAGGAAACCCGCAGGTCTCAGAATTTATTCTGAGACATGTGTAAACAGACCCGGTCCGGCGATGGGCTCACCACCTATCACGTTTAGGGGTCCAATATATCTCGTAAAATGTGGGTATATCCAGTAATGGAATACCTCTGCCTTCCCCCTCGAGGATAAAAAAGGCGTGAGATTATAGTTATAGATTTATTTTTTATTTTTGTATGTTTGTAACAAATAAATTAAAAATATATAGGGACCGCTTTAAAAAATTCCTTTAACATTAGAATGCTACATTATCTGAGTAACATAGACTATGTTTTATCCCCTTATTCCTCCCGCGCAGAACCGCTAGTCACTACATAGTATAAAACAAAGTCGCTTTCTCTGTCCCTATATTCCTATGTCTTTATGTCCCTATGTATGCTTAAATCTTTAAAACTACGCAATTGATTTTGATGCAGTTTTTTTAATAGATAGAGTGATTCAAGAGGAAGGTTTTAGTATAAGCATTGCACCCGTGCGAAGTCGGGGCGGGTCGCTAGTTATGTTATAAGAGGTAATCTCTTGAACTACTGATCATAGGAAAGCGAAGCTAGTGTTTCAATAAATTAAATACACTCCCGGACACATCTATCGGGCCACCTAGTGTTTTAAGTTTTGACGGTCCATAGCTAAGAATAAATGTTAGGTGGAGCAATAAGTTGGTATGCAGTTTTGAAGCTGATTTATTGGTCAACCTTTGGGTATGTTTTTTTTTTAATATCGAATTCAGAATTGTGAAAAAAAATAAGAAAATTCGATTTTGTTCATTGTTTTCAACGATGCAAGGGAGGAGAAAACTTTTTTAATTTGCGAAAGTTGGATTTTTTTATTTATGTTTCTAATAATTATTGGTTCATTAATATGGCTACTGCAAACTTTGAGCCAGTTTTGACCAAAAAATATGCATACTCGGCCTGAAATTGCCGCCAAAGCTGTAGCACTTCTGCAGGCCGGGCATAGCCAAAGAAATGTGAGTGCACAACTGAATTTAAGCCGTACTATGTCCGAAGAGTTTATTAAAGGTACTTAGAGACTGGCAGCTTCGTTTGTTGTCAAGCAAGACCGCGATCTCGTGTGACAACGTTTTTAGCTAGGGGACCGTCAAACTTAAAACACTAGGTGGCCCGATACATGTGTCCGGGAGTGTAGTTTGCTTACATGTATGTGTGAATATTTGCTTGTTTGTTAATGTAGTTTTTTCCCGTATGTCAGTGTGAATGTTTGCTCGTATGTTAATGTTTGCCTGTATGTTTCCCAGTACGATAGTAGGCTATATGTTAGTGTCTAAATTTTACCGTTATGTAAGTGTGCAAGTTTACCCGTATCATAGTGTATGTTTGCTCGTATGTTAATGTTTACCTGTATGTTACTGTGTATGTTTGCCCGTATGTTAGTGTATATTGTAGTGTATATTGTAGTGTATATTTTTGCATATGTTTATCCTTATACCATTGTCAAATTTGCTCGCAGTTGGCCCGTATGTTACTCCTTTCGTTTGCTCATTTGTTCGTGTGTATGTTCGCCTGTATGTTAGCGTGTTCCTTACCTCCTGGTTGGCCGTCGCGTTGTGCGCCGAGTGGTCCAGGTGAGCGTACAGCTGTTGCAGCACATCGCGGAGCTTCTTCATGGTCTTCTTGGACGGGACCAGAACCGCCGCCTGGAAGTTCACCGGGAGCCCGTATCTGCGCGAAATTGGACTCTATTCAGTTACATTAAGTGTGGTTACTGTCTTATCAATCCTACATATCTATACTAATATTATAAAGCGGAGAAATTTGTATGTTTGTTACGAATAAACTCAAAAACGACTGGACCGATTTTGAAAATTCTTTCAAAGCTAGAATATCCCTGAGTAAGATAGGCTATATTTCATTCCCGTATTCCCACGGGAACAAACAAAAAAACATACATTGCAAGTTAAACGTTTGTAAAAAAATCTGGTTGTCTGTAAAGTCGGTTTACGGACGATAATTTTACGTGATCAAGTCATAAAACATTGATGAAGATCGTGGCTCTCTATCGCTTGTTCCACGCTCTCGCTTGCACGCTCATCTCAGTCGGAACGTGACATAAGTCATGCTTTTTCATGCGTGCAGCCGGTGTTCATCGATTTATAAATAAATTGTGGTACACAATTTACACACGGTTATTTAGTCTCAAACTATGCAGGGCCTGTACTATGGGTACCAAACAACTGATAAACATACTTAAATAAATATTAAACGACCAGACACGAATCCAACAGACATGTCCATGCACATAAATGTTGGCCTCGAGCGGAGATCGAACCCGCGACCTCCGACTCAGAGCGCAGGGTCACTACCAACTGAGCCAAAAGGCCCATTACATTTATAAGACGTTATCACGTCAAAAAAGCTTGTGAAAATAAAGCGAACTAGAGACTTACCTCAGCACAGACTCGACGAATACGCGAAGAGCTTTCACGTGTATCCAGGCGCAAAAGCACTCCGAGAAGTTGACCTTCAGCCACCTTACTAGCGGGCCCTAGGTTAGAAAGAAAAATAATATTAATAAATAATAATAATATAATCTCACGCCTTTCATCCCCGAGGGGGTAGGCAGAGGTATACCATTACTGGATATACCCACATTTCACGAGATACATTGGACCCCTAAACGTGATAGGTGGTGAGCCTATCGCCGGACCGGGTCTGTTTACACATGTCTCAGAATCTGCAGGTTTGCTCACGATGTTTTCCTTCACCGTCTAGCTAGTGATAAATATGTACGTAAGTTTTTGAAAAACTCATAGGTAAATGCCAGGATTCGAACCCGAGCCTCACTGATTTTCGTCCTGCTCTTTAACCGTCAGGGCTGTCACTAAATAATATAAAATATTAGATTATTATTCAATACAATACTTTATTGGTACAATCAAGCATTTGGAGCTTGACACATTGGACTTTGTAACGTTATTGTTATCACCTTAGAGTTTAGAGGTCAGACTCTAAGGTCTAACTATCACGGTTCGTGAGATACAGCCTGGTGACAGACGGACGGACGGACAGCGGAGTCTTAGTAACAGGGTCACGTTTTACCCTTTGGGTACGGAAGACTAAATATTGTCATACCTAGGGAAGTAAAATAAGAAATGTCTCAGATCATCATGCAATCTATAAACATGTGATCTGAGGCTTTCTTTTTTACTTTTTTACTGTTCATTTTTTAAGCTATTGCATAGCTTCTATCGCGGGCCTTGAGCGTGGAGACCGAATCCAGAAATTCCGGAATTTTTCGACCGGCACAGCGGTGATAATTTTTAGTTTTGCCTAGATGGCGATTTTTCGATGAATAGCAGAACTTTTAATGACTTTTGAAATATCACGCTTGTCTCTTTATATCAGCAACTCGCCTCTAGGTGGCATTGGTTGTATCGGCGTTACTGCGCATTATAATTGCAAAAGTTGATAAAAACTGCTATGCAATAGCTTTACCGCGGCAGTCCCCGAGTGCCACACGTCTTTTTTTCTGCTAAACGGAGGCGGAAAGCGGAAATTTCGTTTGGCGCAGCGGGCCGAAATTTGCCGCTTTCCGCCCGGAGAGATGAAAAGAATGATTGATGCACTCACGAACTGCTTCTTCTTGTCGGTGACGAGTTTGGTGATCTCGTTCTTGCCGGCAGCCAAGTCTGCCTCGTTGTAAGCGAACTCGCGGACAACAAACTTGCGCTCGCGGGCGTGCAGCTTGAACTCCTCCGCCACCTGCCCGAGGGACAACATAAGTTTTACATTAAAATAAAAAAGTCTATTGAAAAAGAGCAGTGACAGCCTTACGGTTTAAGAGGTTTAAGAGCCAGCCATCATGACGATAATCAGTGAGGCTCGGGTTCATATCCTGGCATGTACCAATGAGTTTTTCAAAACTTACGTACATATTTATTTTTGTTTTATTTTAATTTTTATTTAATATATTTTTTTTTTAATTTTAAATATTAATATAATATATATATATACAGTGGTGGTCAGATAATTAGAAACACTGCCAACGGTCCTTGACATTATGTAAGATACTGCTCCGCAATCGTTTTTATTTTGAAATTAAACAATAAATAGGACAACAATATGTTCAACGATGTATCAATGATTAGAAAAACAATATTAATTTCATTACACAAGTGCAGTTTCAATATTACATTACGGACAAACATTTGAACCAGTTTTAAGGTATGAACAATAATGGTCAACTAATTAGAAACAACAGCAAAAAAGTATAAAAAATAATATTTTTTTAAGTATTAGTAATTAGTAGTGTTATTTAAGAAATAGCTACTATCCCAAACCTATCAATAGTTATAATTAATATTAATTGGCGTATCGCTTATTGCCAATAACAGCACTGCAACGACGTGGCATTTTGATTCAATCAATTTCGTAAATTTTTCTAGGGGGATTTAATTCCATGCTTCAAAAAATGCTTCATTTAGTTCGTTTTGACTGGTGTTACGTTTGTTTGAGACTTTCTTTTTAACAATAAACCAGAGATTTTCTATCGGGTTTAAATCCGGACGATTTGCTGGCTAGTCTAAAATGGATATACGCTGTTTGCTAAGGAAACATTTGACGCTATTGGCCGTGTGTTTAAGGTCATTGTCATGCTGAAAGATCCAAGTCACAGGCAAATGATCGTCCGAGTAGGGAATCATTGTGTGCTCTAAGATATTTTTTATTGCCATTGATCCATTGTACCTTTAATCTTCCGAACGGGTCCAACTCCATTATCCGGAACAACACCCCCAAACTTTAATGTTACTGCCACCGTCCTTGACTATACTCCTTGTGTATTTATAATTAAAGGTACCTATTGTTTACAGGACGTCTAACATAGCGCTTTGCATCGAAATTTACCATATTTATTTTTGTTTCATCTGAAAATAAAACTTTTTTCCATTCTTGTACTGTCCAATTAACATATTTTTTAGCGAATAATAATCGCTTCTCTCGGTGCTGCTTGGTAAGAAGCGGTACCTTTCAAAAGATTCTTCCAAACAATTTAGTTTCCACTAATCTTTGGCGTATCAATCTTGGGGAGATGTTTCTCGGGTCATCAGGCGAAAAAACTTCGTTTTTAATCTGGTTGGAGCCTTTAATTGAGTCTTTTTTAGAAACACGAACAACAACTTATCTTCTCTAGGAAAGATAATTAGAAACACTGCCAACGGTCCTTGACATTATGTAAGATACTTCTCCGCAATCGTTTTTATTTTGAAAATAAACAATAAATAGGACAACAATATGTTCAACGATTTATCATTGATTAGAAAAACAATATAAATTCCATTGCACAAGGGCAGTTTCAATATTACATTACGGACAAACATTTAAACCAATTTTAAGTTATAAACAATAATGGTCAACTAATTAGAAACAACAACAAAAAAGTATAAAATTTTTTTTTTTAAAGTATTAGTAATTAGTATTGTTATTTAAGAAATAGCTACTATCCCAAACCTATCAATAGTTATAATTAATATTAAGTGGAGTATCCCTTAATGCCAATAACAGCACTGCAACGACGTGGCATTTTGATTCAATCAATTTCGTAAAATTTTCTAGGGGGATTTAATTCCATGCTTCAAAAAATGCTTCATTTAGTTCGTTTTGACTGGTGTTACGTTTGTTTGAGACTTTCTTTTTAACAATAAACCAGAGATTTTCTATCGGGATTAAATCCGGACGATTTGCTGGCTAGTCTAAACTGGATATACGCTGTTTGCTAAGGAAACCTTTGACGCTATTGGGCGTGTGTTTAAGGTCATTGTCATGCTGAAAGATCCAGGTTACAGGCAAATGATCGTCCGAGTATGGAATCATTGTGTGCTCTAAGATATTTTAGTATTGCCATTGATCCATTGTACCTTCAATCTTCCGAACGGGTCCAACTCCATATCCGGAAAAACACCCCCAAACTTTAATCTTACTGCCACCGTCCTTGACTATACTCCTTGTGTATTTATAATTAAAAGCATTGTTTACAGGACGTCTAACATAGCGCTTTGCGTCGGAATTTACCATATTTATTTTTGTTTCATCTAAAAATAACACTTTTTTCCATTCTTGTACCGTTCAATTAACATATTTTTTTAGCGAATAATAATCGCTTCTCTCGGTGCTGCTTGGTAAGAAGCGGTACCTTTCGAAAGATTCTATCAAACAATTTAGCTTCTACTAATCTTCGGCGTATCAATCTTGGCGAGATGTTTCTCGGGTCATCAGGCGAAAAAACTTCATTTATAATCTGGTTGGAGCCTTTAATTGGGTCTTTTTTAGAAACACTAACAACAACTTATCTTCTCTGGGAAATGTTTTTCTTTGCCGCGCCTTTCTAAGAACATTTTTTCAACAGTTCCATGTGTTTTGTAATGATCAATTGCATTAAAAACTTTCTTTACAGAACAATTTAAGTGCTCAGCTATTCTTCTGTACGCCCACATATGATCTATACGTAAATAAACAATGATTTGCCTAGTTGACGCGACACATCTTTTTTTTTTGGCCCATTTTGAACAAAATAAAATTCAGATTAAATTTTGAATTGCCGCTACAATAATAGAAAAAGCCAAGAAAAAAATGTTATTCTCCAATTTCTAAAAAAAGAATGAGTTATGGATACTTTTTTTAAATGTTTCTAATTATGCGTCCAAGCGGCAAGTTACAGAAAATAAACTCCTACATGTGTAAGACTCATTTTGTAATTAAAAATAACATATGTTTTATATTTTATGCATTTAATGAGTTTTTTATTTGAGTGGTTATATTATTGCATAATTATTAATTATTGAATGTGTATATTTTTTACGAACATTTGTACGTTGAAGTTATACTTTCCTTATTCATAAGAAGTGTTTCTAATTATCTGACCACCACTGTATATATATATAATATATATGTTTAATATAATATATACATATTTATTTAATATATAGTGCACCGTCTACCCTAGTTCTAATCTCTCAGTTTCATCCATCCTAAGGTTGTCTGGAAGAGATCGCTAAAAGCGATAAGACCGCCCATTGTACTTTAGTTAATGTTGGTATCCATATTGTGTTGTTTTTGGTGTACAATAAAGAGTTATTGTATTGTATATTTATTACTAGTTCGACGGTGAAGGAAAACATCGTGGGGAAATCCGCAGATCTCAGGCATATGTAACCGACCAGGTCCGGCGATGGGCTCACCACCTATCATGTTTAGGGGTCGAATATACTCGTGAAAAGTAAGGATTCGAGACAAGCTAGTGATAAATATTTTAAATTTCAAGCTGATAAGAAATATGCATTCTCAAAATACTGTGTATCCAGTTGAATATTACAAACCCTACTCAATGTTCATTATGCCTTAATAAATATGTAAAATATCCCACTCAAAATACTCAGTATTCTACTTAAAATGAAACTCAAAAATCTCAGTATCTTACTCAATCCTACTAAATACCCTCAATATCCAACTCAACATGCTCAGTATCCTTGCTGACTAACCTTCTTGAAGAGCGACACGGAAAACAGTCCGTAATCGGAGTCCTGGTAGATGAGCTGGGTCGAGCGAGGAACAATCATGTCCGTGATCTTCTCGTAGTTGGCGTTCCAATCGTTGAACATGGACCTTTGAGGAAAGAAAAGGGTCTTATAACGGGTGAATTTTTCATGTGGACTTGGTAGGCTAAATCAAAAACTATGAGGAATAGCGAAAAGTACTCAAAGGAGTCTCGGGCCAGATTTCGATGAAAACTAAAACTGGATTTTTGGATTTTAAGCTATTGCATAGCTTCTATCGAGGGCTTTGAGCGCGGGGACCTAATCCAGAAATTCCGTAACGAAAAAGAACCTCACGCTCCCCACTCCGACGGGCACGGAGGTGTGGCTTGAAGGCCGTGCATTGTCTAACGTCGTTTCTTTTCGGCAGTCTTGTTTGTAAAATCAATAATCCTAGCCAGGAATCGAACCCGTTGATTTTGGGAAAAAAAAACTCACTTTGTATTATATACATAAATAATTCTAAGATTATTGTTTTAATATGAGAAACGCCCCTCTCTCTTTATGTACTTTTGCTGTGCCCTACAATATATAATGACCCCTTAGCTTTAAGGATATCTGTATGGTATGTCATTATTATCTATATCTAAGCTAATATTATAAAGAGGAAAGATTTTTATGTTTGTGTCTTTGTTACGAATAAACTCAAAAACGACTGGACCGATTTTAAAACTTCTTTAACCAATGGAAAGCTAGAATATCCCTGAGTAACAAAGGCTATATTTTATTCCCGTATTCCCACGGGAACGGGGACAACGCAGGTGAAACGGCGCAGAACCGTAATAAAGTTATTGAGTACCTTTATAATCCTCTTTGTAATATTAGTATAGAAGTATGGATTGAGTACATACTTGGGCACGATGACCAGCAAGGTGGTGAGGTACTCGCTGTCCAGGATGAAGTGCTCCTTCTTCACCAGGTCCGCCAGGTTGCGGGTCAACAGGCTGCCACTGTTGAGACACAGAAGTAGACGTTTTGAAATGTCGGATACGCAGTGTCAAAGAAAGAAAATGTCCAATAAGCAAAATAAACAATCTCACGCCTTATATCCCCGGGGGTGTAGGCAGAGGTAGGTATTCCATTTCTGGATATACCCACTTTTTACCAGATATTCTTTATACCCATAAACGTGATAGGTGGTGAGCCCATCGTTAAGCAAAATGTCAGGTTAAATAACACCATAATAGGTAAAATTCTATAATTTTGTTATTTACAAAGTAGGGTCAACCTGTAATGTTCGAATCTTCGTTCGTTATATTTCAGCTCTATCTTTGTGTTGCTATTCTTTTCTCTTGTTGTATTGTTAACTAACAGATAGCGTTAAAAACAAACGTCGGATGAGAAAAAGTTCACTAAGAACGCTGGTTAGGCGGTTAGTAAAATTTCGGATAAGCAAAATAACAGGTAAGAAATGTTTAATTAATTCAATTCATATTTATAAATATTGTAATGTTAATATATATTTTTTTGTCATGGTTTCTTTATTTGTGAAAATATATAATAAGTACGAATTAAAATGTCGAAAAGGCAAAATGTCGGATAATATTAGAGCCTCACGTTTGTTTCTTCTCCAAATTCTGTAGGTTGCCCTTCAGAGAGTTGTAGGCCTGCGACTTCACCTTTAGGTCAGCGTCGATCTGGCCCACCTGTGCACATACCAATCACGATTTAGGAGTTTCGTTTACTAGGGGCGAAAAGCGGGCAACAGAGTGCCGCTTTACTACGTTGAATATCTGCGGAGGAATGGAGAGTAAGCTATATAAAGCATGGGAGATGATGATGAGTTGACATAACCGATTGATGGATGTCATTAGTATATTTTTGGACCCCTATACTATATGGCTTTTTAAAGGAAATAAAAATACATTTTACCTGTTTACTGATGATATCAGCGATATTGCGCAGACTCTGCTTGATGGGATACTTGGCCATATCCCACTGGAAGCGAGTGAGGTAGGTTGGCAGGTCACCTGTTGACCATACACATTGTACTTGCATGTACACTCGTGGATACGCAATTATTGTGGTTTGTGTAACGCACACCTCTAACCTTTTACTTAGCGTCAGTTTTATTTTATTATCTTTGTATAATAAAATTAATTAATTATATAAGGTCATTTTAAATCAAGTGCAAATATTTTAATCAATTAAGAACCGCCGGTTCTAATTGGAACCGAGATACAATTAAAAATCTATTGTGTCTGTGATTCATGGTCTGAGGGGTTAAGGGTAAGTACAAATATGTACGAGAAATATAATTACCATGTTAAGAGAAAAAAAACTTTTTCTAAAAAAAATATATGTTGTAAACATACTTTGAAGAGACCCTTCCTACCGCACTAAAACACCACTTTTTTCGGATTTTCTTATTTTGATTGGGTATTGTGCGTGTATTCTTTACGTACAGCGTATTCGTTTTTATTTTTCTCATAATCGATGATATTTAGTAAAGTAGCATATTATAAAAAATAAAAATCAATGCGAAAAATAGTTTCTTGTTCAATATTTATTTGCACTTAATTTAAAATGACCATGTATACGTTGTACGTATAGGCAAATCTGTGACAATGGCATTCGACGGGAGTGTGTAAGTATCAAATATTTGATTTTATGGAACATTTTTATAAAGTTAAATACTTTTTAAAATCCTTATTTAAAGTCAGTTCATTATAAAGCTTGTTTTAATGTATTGAATGAATTCATGAGTTGTCGGTACTGTATTCTTATTGTCACAAGTTTTTTTCAACCTGAAATTTACTGATGGTAATTTTAAATAATTAGTATCAATTTAGCTATACATGGGCAGTATATCATAATTCAAAACAATATTAAATCTATATACGTTAAAAATAACATATTTAGGTCTCAATAAACGTGCTTAAACAAAAGTAACAAAACAAAGCTAAAATACTCTATAGTAAATTAAAAAAACAATAAAATACAAATCTAGTACTATACAAACCATGCTTTGATACATTCATACAACATAAATGGACATAGCAAACGGTCATACCTTAAAATACATCTATATTTGTAAATGCAAGACGTCCAAAAACAATCATGCATAGAATTACTAATACATACTATGTGTGCAAAGCTTATTAAATAACGGTAGCATTTTGATGGTAGCAAAATCGTATTTATTAAAGATATAATCACTCTAAAGAAGTTTCATAGGAACTTGTAATATAAAAAAACGTTTTAAATACCTACTTATTTGTACAAATTTATTTGAAATCTCCAAAATTTTCCTCGTTCTCAAGCATTTCTCATCCTACACATATAGTTCCAAAATATTCGTACGCATATGGTGTGGTAATTTCTTGTACTGTTTCTTCTTCATGCTACAAAATATTTTCATACAAGTTGTATGTACTGAATAATAATATGATTTGCTGTCAGTTATATAATTATTTTATATTAAGTACTATGCAGGGCATTTATATTTTAATTAAATTCGAATGTCTAAAATTTTTTAAATACACACTTTTCACCAGTTTAACTAACCCTCACCCTTTATAAATAAGATACAATTTTTTCATTCTGTTCACACATCTTTTGTGTTGTTATGTAGTTTTAAATGTTTACTATATAACTGTAAAACTTTGTTTGATTGTAACTTGTTTTTTGAGCCATAAATAAATAAGTATATTTTGGACCCTAAATGTGATAGGTGAGCCCCTTTAGGTTCATAAAGTCCTATGTATATCTAGTAGGGTACATTCTTAAGTCTTGAGGTTAACCTCTTATTCTTTAGACAACTCTGAATAGTACCTGGTTTTATGAACCTTAAAAAAATGTATCAGAATGACTAGAGTATCAAAATGTCGAGTTGTACGAAATGACCGGAGTCTAGGCCGGACCGTGGTGATGTTATTAATGCCTGCATGCATTAATCAATACTCATGGACGAGTTTAGTGTGCCTTGGTTATATTGACATTTCAAAGTGTATTTTTTATACCTACTGAAATAAAAGAATTTTGAGTTTGAGTTTGACTGGGGCCTGTGGGATCTGTATGTCTTATTCTCATGGGAAAATAAAAAATCTGTTTGAAAATACAATATACAAATACAAATTACCTGCGAACGAAGTCAGTAGCTAGTCATAAATATAGTCGTAGGAATTGAAATAATATTCAATCCGAATGTTAAAAAAAAAAAAATCACGCCTTTCATCCCCGAGGGGGTAGGCAGAGGTATTCCATTACTGGATATACCCACATTTCACGAGATACATTGGACCCCTAAACGTGATAGGTGGTGAGCCCATCGCCGGACCGGGTATGTTCACACATGTTTCAGAATTAATTCTGAGACCTGCGGGTTTCCTCACGATGTTTTCCTTCACCGTCGAGCTAGTAATAAATATGTACGTAAGTTTTTGAAAAACTCATTGGTACAGTCAAGAGCAAGTCAAGCTTGACACTACCAGTTTAAGCTGAGCTCTGATTTGTACTGCGCGCCATAGAATACAGGGCCGGGTCAAAGTCCAAAGTGTCAAGCTTAGCGTGCTCTTGACTGTACATGCCAGGATTCGAACCTAAGCCTCACTGATTTTCCGAATCGAATGTTAATCCCCGAAATATTTTGAACTATAAACATTAAATTAATTTCGTGCTTTGAAACTAAATATTTAGTTTCATATTTATTTATTTATTTATTTAACTTCATGTACCAAGAAAATGTACACATGGCGAACTTAATGCCTAAAGGCATTATCTACCAGTCAACCATCAGGCTAAGCAGAAATAATTTGGCTTGATTTGATTAATAATAATTAATCATATCAAGGCCAATGACCGACTTTGTTTTATTAGAGCTTTATTAATAGTTTTCACAACAATAAAGCTCAACCAAACACATTTACGAGGCCTGCCGGCAAAGTAGTGTAACGCTGAATTGTATTTTTTTTATTTTTTGTTGTCCTTATTAAAAGGGTATTTTTTTTAAATTAGTGCCTTTCAAAAATACAACACTGACATTAGGATAACATACATAAATGCAAACATAACAGAACTTAAGAAGCTATAAACTCACATTTATGTTCAAAGCAAGGGTATATTTGAACTCAACTGTCATAATTATAAAACGAGTACGTGTAATATGTTAAGCCAAATAGTTAAAAAGCATCGTAACATATTTCACGCATTTTTATACTTTGACTACATAAAATAATAGTTATATTTGAATAGCATTTATCATCGAAATTATCGAAGCAACATTAAAAACTGTGTGGTTACACGTACATTGTGTGGATAGTATTTAGCCTTACTCAATGGCGTAGCGTCACCCTAAACTCATTGAAGATACAAAATTAGATTACAAAAAATATCAGTATAACAAAATTAACGTCTGGTAGCTACGTCGATGTCGTCAGATTATACATTTCAACATTCCGGAATATGTTGTTTGTATCAAAGAAAACCAGACTAGGTACTTAGTCGAATTTGACCAACAGTCTTCATCGTTACGCTCAAATATTGTTGCGTACGACAACATATAATCATTGTAGCCGGCAGACCTTAACTCCTTCACAAACATTACATAAAAAAATTCAGGATGGCGCTCCCGACATGTTATCTCTCAACGGCCAGCGCCATCTGCTTATAAAATATGAAACTCAATAACCAAGTGCTCAGTGTAAATATTACGAGATATAAATAAAAAAACAAATATACTTTTTAAATATTCGCAATCACTGCCGTCACGATTTTACAATATATTATTAGTGACTCAAATATTCGCCCGATTTTTGAAATATTTCTGGAGGCAGGCAGCGCTGTACGTAGAAAAGAAATTACGTTTGCAAACCTACAGGTTTATAGTGGACCTAATGGAGTTTACCATTAGAAACTGAACGGTATTTGAGTTGATTCTTGAAGTGTTTAATAATTTAGCACTTGCATGGTCTAAAGGAGAGCAGACAGAATAGAAGAAGAATCAACTTTATTCGCGGGCACTAAGACATAAACTCAAATCCCGCTCAAAGGCCGGCCAACGGGACATCGGGCAGGGTTCTATCCTAAACCTTGCGTGAGCACGTGGTGCGGGCGGTCTTCCTCCTCCTCCTCGTCCCATCGCGGGGAGCTGCGCCCGCTCGAGTGCTGCGAGGGCTGGAAGGCCTCGCAGTCCGAGTGCGAGTGCGAGTGGTGCTCGCACGGCCAGCAGCCGTGGTGCTCAGAGAACGCGGAGTCGCACACGGGGGACGTGGGCGTGGGAGGCGGCTCGCCCCCGCCGGGGTCCGCATACGACTCCATGCCTACATCCGCCGGGGGTTCACAACGCGTTCCTTTTTTAAATATTATCAGTGCCAGTGTTTTTAGCTTTTGGCTATTCGTTTCCTGCGGTCGTTAAGCTATTTCGACGTTTTATGACGTATATGCGCCGAATGTACTGTTATATGTGTATATTACTTTCAGATTTTATTGACCGTTAACGCCTCACGCTTTGTAAAACCGGGACTAAATAAAATTAGAGGGAATTAGTCGGAGGACAGGAGCAAACTATTTAAAAAATATAAAATGTTTATGGTTTGAATATAAATAATAATAATAATTAAATAATAGAAAATTAAGAAGCGCACAGTATAAATAATATGTAAAAGCTCGATATGGCTAAGCTATGAATGTCTTGTGAGGCAGTGATTGCGATAGTCTATGACATGATACTGTTAAAATATAATAATAACATGTCTGTGCAAACGTAAATTACATCTATCAGGGTCGTAATACACCAAGACCGACCTTCATAATGAAAATATAAATGTATCGTACAGAACATAGTGGATAAATTGAAATCGCATTTTCAATGTACAAAAAAAAATTAAAAACAATCAAATGCACCTCCTAATTTATTAGAAATTTAGAACCATTGATGAAATGAAAATGCGAATTCGTACATTCGACTCATCTAAACGATAGATTATTTGATACAAGTGCGCATACATTAATTAATATCTTTATCATAGAATTCATAATTATTTTAAGCCCCCGACGAAAAACCCGAGGGGTGTCATAGTTACAGTTGTTAAACGATATTAAGTTGCTCATCGTATTGCATCAAATAATACAGATCAACACTTAACTTTCTTACATTAATATTCACAGAACTGCCTAAATTGTAAACAATAGTAAACTAAGTTGACATTATTCGTAAACTGTTTTAATTTTATATTTGTGAGATGATACGGGATATAAATGTTTCGTATCACGTTTTTTCTATTCATACATTGAATAACATATTAACAAGATCGTAAAGTAAGCGATAAATAATAATTGCAAATAAAAGACTGAGTTACAGAAGCACCATTATATAGGTATCTATCCTAATATTTTGTATAGGTACAGAGTACACAGTAACATATATATTTTCGTGTTGTAATAGCGCATTAAAGCACCAGTATAAGCTCGCACATAATATATTTTAAAGCTGTACATACAAAACGAATATTACTCACTGCCGCAAACTTTTTTCCATTTTTCAGACACTGAAATGCAATATAAAAATCTAACATTCTCAATAATCTATGTACATATAATATTAAAACTATACTACTATGTGTCAGCCGTGATATAATTCAATTAGATAAGAAGCAAATTATAAAGTTAAAAAGAATATTATATTTCGTGTATTTAGTGCAAGTATAGAGAATTGTGCTAGCTACACATACCTGTTTAATTACGGTTTTAAATTCAGTAATAAATCTGAGGATAATTTTGAAGGAGGTATAGAAAACTTGTCAATTCCTCCAATTTTATAATATGGAGTATACTGTATAAGATACGTTTATATTTCACAGATAATAATAGTATGAGCAAAAACAGTATTCAGGTATTGAAGTTTTGAAAGAACTGAGCAATTTCTTAAAAGGTGTAAATGAATATAAAATACCACTTACCAAATATAAAATTATACAATTTTTAAGCTATTGCGTATATCACGTACGTCCCCCTGCACCTAATAAAAACTTACATGTGATATTTAACATAATAAATAAGAAATTGATAATAATGCAACATATAACAGTGTTACCATACATTCCATAACAGCTATTTACAAATCACATAGGTATAGTAAATGATGCAATTTGTGCGATAGGTTCGAAATAGTCTTAAGTAAACGAACCTTGTGTAAAAACTCATTCGTACAAACACTGTCCACTCAACATTCTTAGCTTTTATTTTATTGTTTCTTATGTTGAGGATTTATAGATCAACGAATCTTTGCTAAACTAAACAATCAGTCAAAAGATTTGTTGATATATTTTTTAAATATACATCAATCATGTATGTACATTATTAGTGCTCCAAAATAAACTTACAAATGTGAGTAATTTTAATGTTAAGAAGAGAGATGAGGTGTCAATGTGTGATTAATGTATAAAAGGAAACAAAAATATATTATATTAAAATCATTATAAACATTCTTGGATAGTGTGCAATTGTATAATTTCAAATTAATATAAGAATTATGGCAAAAATAAAAAATGTACACACTAGCTAGTTTCATTTCTGTATGTATCAAATCTTTGAAACTGCTAGTGCGACAAAAATAAAAATAACGTGCAAATAATTTATAAACAGGAAATTATATAAAGGAAAAATTAAATTAAAGGTAATTCATAACCACCGAAATTCAGCGACACATGCTTAAATTTTTCGCACTACAATGTGCTTTTAAAATTCATTTATTTTTCTACATCACTTCATTCTTTTCTATCATAAATTTAGTTTTTCATGCTGGCAACATCATAGTTCGTATCTTTAACATAGCTTTGTTTTCGTCTAGAACTTTGAAACATGCCAAGATATATCGTTTAACTCTAAACTCTGAATATTTCCATGCAAAATAATTTAAATCATCGTTTTTATCATCAACAAAACTAATTTGAACTCATTTATTCTAAGAATATTCACCTTGATTTTTTTTGTCCAAAAATATTTATAAAATACCAACAAATGGCACCAAACAAAAAGAACTTTAGTTGCATTATTAAAATCACTATAGTTTATTTTTATTAAGAATAAAAATGTTTGATGCCATGTAAAAGATCCCTCAAAATTTTTAAAAACTGACTTACTGTTGTTTGCCATCAAGTTTTCATGCAGCTTATCACGTTGATCTTCCAGTACCTGATTATTTAAAAAACTGAATTAAAACAAATACTTATTTAAGATTCATTCAGTCATTCACTCCAGGCAGGAAATTCACAATTTCTCCTGTAGATTTTGTATACTAATATTTAAAAAATACCTACCAATTTTGTTGGTGTTGCTTAGAAAAAACCTGTAATCTTGTTGTTTCTAAGATGCTTCTTCTTAAATGCAAAATTTGTGTTTAAAATTTAATAACCTGATGCCTGTTAATACCTAAATAAAAAAAAAACTGGACTAAATTATCAATGTTTTCGAAATTCAATTCAATTTGTTATTATTTGTTAAGGTTTTTTTTTCTTTTTCTTTTTTTAAATATCCTTGTAGAGCGAGGCTTGTGTGTATGCAGTGATACTGCATTTTACTGCTTTTTGTGCTAGCATGGCTAGGTTCATCCAAATTCAACCCGGTTGTGAGAGATGCGTTAAACAGAAACTGGTGGAGGCAGATCATCCGCTCCAGATGTAACCCGAATGCTGACTGACTTACTGGCCGACTGACTTACAGTTGATGATTAGACTTAGCTTAAATAATGTAAATACATATACATATCTTGTAATGAGAAAGCTTAAGTGGAGAATACCTGGATACAGGCATTTATCAGTTGTAAGCTGCTTGCCTGATTATTAATAATAAATAAAATGAATAAATAAACAAACCTCGCCAAGGTACTGCGCGACTTTCCTGGTGACCGCTTCAACGAAGCCATCAAGCTTTCCAAGGTCATCTGACAGCCCCACCAACTGATCCAGAGTCCCTACCTGAAAGAAAGTATTTCGCAATAAGTATTTTATAACATACTAGCGACCCGCCACTCACTCTATCTATTAAAAAAAAACCGCATCAAAATCCGTTGCGTAGTTTTAAAGATTTAAGCATACAAAGGGACATAGGGATATAGGGACAGAGAAAGCGACTTTGTTTTATACTATGTAGTGACTAGCTGTTCCGCCCGGTTTGTGAAAATGAATAATATAGGAATGCATAAGAGATTAACAAATGAACAAGGTGTATATCCCCGACGGGGTAGGCAGAGGTATTCCATTTCTGGATATACCCACTTTTCACAAGATATTCTTTGGATCCCTAAACGTGACAGGTGGTGAGCCCAACGCCGGACCGGGTCTGTTATATTTTTATCCAACAAATTTTGATTAATAAATGTTCTAAAATGTTATTTCAAGTTTGTTGTAGCTTTACAGGGACTTATTTTTCAACTTATTTTTTAACTTAAAACACTTAGACATACAATACAAAATGTGGCTTCACTATAGCTACATGAGACAGTGTCTGATTACTAACGGGGTAAGATTAGTGGGGTAATGTGAGAACTAAACTTTTAAATAAACATTAATGTTTATAATCATGATATATATTTTTATTATTATAGGTTACCTTTAGGTCAGGAATAGGGAATTTGTAGTTGGCACTGAGCCCGTTTTTGGTGGCATTGTTGAGGGTGTCCCATGTCTGCTGGCAGGTTTTGTCGCCCGGGGCGCTAATAAGCCAGTACTCCGACATTCTCACTGAAAAATCACAGAAAGCATAAACATAACATACACTGGTCTAAAAAAGAAAATAGGAAAGGAATATCAAGAGAAAACGCAGCCGTACGCCGTCCATCGCATGTCTAGAGCACGAAAACTAATCGCTTTGTCGCAGTAATCGATTTTTGGCGACTAAGAACCACTGTTCACCCCATGGACTCGGGAGGTTGAATGGTGTTTTGCAGCGCTCGGTGACGCATTGAGCTGGAGCGGTGAATCGATACAGGGAGCGGGAGACTGGCGCCCGCACGGCGCTCAGACATCCAGGCGCCCGCCGCTGAGTACCCAGAAAAACACCCCATACCACCCTAGCAGGCTTCCGTCATTAGTCATTACCAACTTTGACACTTTACTGTCCCGCGCAAAAGCAATTTACCACTCCACTGGGCACTGAACACCGTTATACAGATCACAATACTCACCCACAACTTGTAATTTAGTGCTGTTCAACAGTAAATAATTCTAAACAGCAACAATTTGGTGAAATCACAAGACAATCGGGACTAGCCCTTCAGCGCCATGAAAATTCACGTGATGCGGTGCTGCCACCTATAAAGACTGACCGGACAGCTGATTTACGTCAATTATCTATGGTTGAAAAAAGTGCCGAACACCACCTACTTACTACTTATAACATTTCTGTTTTTCTTATAACATTTAAAATTCTTGATCATATAAAGATTTTCAGCTTTAACAACATGGTGCATAGTTTAAATAAGAAATTCGTTTTATTGAACAACTAAGGAACATGAAAAAGTAAAATGTTAGAAATTCGATGCAGAGTTCAAAATGTATTTTTTATGTTTGTGAGAATAACGTAAAATATCTACTACCGGAACCGTTACTGGATCTTACAACAATCTGATCACGAAAAACTCAGAAAACAACAAATTACTCAACAGCGCAGTAAACAGTAAAGACTGGTTGTCGTCTTTTTACCTCGAATGCAAAAAAAAGGCTGCAAGTCTTGGAATCTAAAATCAATAAAACAAAAAAAAAAGTGTCAATGTCATTAATTTTTTAGGTTATTCTTACGAAACCAAACATAAAAATACAAAATGCGAATATTCGGCTATTTATCTAAGAAAGTGGGAGATTTAACTGTTAAATATTCAAATTTTCCAGAGTCGTACGTAAAGAGAAGCTACGAACAGGTACATTTTGTCTGCGTCTACATGAATTTTGTATCAAAAAGTAATCATTATCTGATTATATTTTTTTACTGTGTTCTAGGTGTATTGGAAGAATCCCACTGGCTATCCACAGTACCCGAAGAATCAGGTGGCTCGCAAAAAGTTCCGCTTCACTACAAACCGGCCTTGGTCAGGTCAATTTCGGCTGCAAAACGAGCGCAATGTGCACAGGAAGAAAGTGTTTTTAGAGCCTGTTGGAGAATGGAGCTTCTTTAGGTACCTACTTATATTTCTTTTAACACGTAAACCATTCGTGTGGGAGATAAAAATCTATAAGAGAAAAGTGGTTAGGGAAGAAAGTTGTTTATTGCAAAATGTTTATTTACAAAATAATAGTAGGTATAATTGCCATTATAGTTTCTATTTGTTTTACTTTCAATCGCGGTCTCTTTAGTATTAGATAATGATATGTAAGTGTAACCAGGACAAACATTTACTAATATTCTTAGTTGGGAAAGGTAATCATAAAATTATTATCAACTAACTTTTGTTTGTAACTTCAAATATGATTTTGAATTACATTTTATAATCAGGCAAGCTGTTTACAAACTTGTATCCAGGTGTTCTCCACTCAAGGTTTCTGCTTAAACATTTATATAATACCAAATTTATTTTTATACTAGCAAGCAGAACTCCACAGTTGTACCTGCATAGTTCCTGTTTCCGTTTGAATAGGGGGAATCTAGATTAAAAATAAACATACTAAATTTTAATTGTAATGTACAGTACTGCCGTTTTAAAATGGTTGCTCATGACATATACTGCCAAATTGTTGAACAAAAATATTATTCAAAGTCAAAGTCAAAAGTTTTTATGCAATGTGGGGGCTTATAAGTTCTCTTATTGAAAGTCATTGCGACTCCACCGCTTCGCTTTGTATAGTTGAGGACAAGAAGCGGGGCAGAAACTCCTCAACAAATTATTCTTTTAAACAATCAATATACCTAATACAAAGTACAAGTTACATGGTTTTAGTGCTTTGCTGAGCTGGAGAAAATTTACACCAAACATCATTGTCATTCAAATAAAGGCTTTTATTATTATTATATATTTGCAGAGGTGATCGTGTGGAAGTGATGGGGGGTCGGGACAAGGGCAAGCAGGGCATCGTGACGCAGGTGATCCAGGAGCGCAACTGGGTCATTGTAGAGGGACTCAACACACATCTTAGAGTTGTCAGTATAACTATAGATTCATAATGTTATTTTTAACTAGCAACCCGCCCGCACTTTGCTTCAGTTTATATGAAACTATAGTCTATTTCACACCAAGTAGGTTTGGTGACAGTTCACATTTTTCCTTTTTACGCATACAACTTTCTAGTAAGAAAAATAGATGGTTCCAAAAATAATGAATAATTTATTATTATGTCATTGCTAAAATACAATAATTGTCGCCTCTAAAATTCTAAATTAAAATATCAGACTATAAATCACGAAAAATATAAAAAACAATAGATAAAAAAGATATCTTAAAAATACATATTGCGTGGAACGGAACTTTTACTCATAGGGATTGACACTACTTAACCTATATTAAATCGATGAATCGAAGCTTTTTGGCGGGAATCCGAAAGAAGATGCAATGTTTTTGTAAAATTTTCATTTGTTGTATCTTTTGGGTTTAAAATAGTAATAGTGTAATTATGTGGCAGGGGTCTGTGAAAGTGTGCAGTGATTTGTAGATTCGATAATGTAGGATATTTTCGTATTGCATCAAAAAGTCGATTACATTTTTTTTTATTTTACCATGTTTTTCCCTTATATAACCTGTGAAATTTAAACATATTCAATAAAAAGTTATTGTGAAAAATCATTCTATCAATAAAGTATAAAATCGATTCCAATTTCCTTTACAAACTTACTCGAAACTTTAGAAAAATCCATCGGATTTCATTAGGACACATCACTTCAATTGTCAACAGTGAACTGTCACCGAACCCACTTGGTGTGAAATAGACTATAGCAGTTCTGCGCGGGAATAAAATATAGCCTATGGGACTCAAGGATCTTCTAGCTTTCCATTAGTGAAAGAATTTTTTTTAATTGCTCCTTTAGTTTTTGAGTTTATTCGTAACAAACATACAAAAATACAAATCTTTCCTCTATAAAATATTAGTGTAGATACAAAAACCTTAACCATTTATCGCTCTTTCTATTACTTAGTGAAAACTGCATCAAAACCCGTTTCGTAGAGCTGGACCGTTGATGGATTATAAGAATGGAATACCTCTGCCAACCATCCAGGAAATAAGGCATGAGCATAATAATTTTCCTCAAGAACTCTGGTATCCACAAGGAACCTTCATTCTACTTTTGTGCACTTTGTTGAATAAAAATGATGGATAGGAGACAATGTTCGTACATACTAAATCTGCTTTAATTGCATTATCAATATTATCATTATCACTGTTTGCCCTTATACAACATGTAACAGAATAAGCGCAATTCCTGAAATTAGTTTGTTCAGTATCGACTACTTATTCGATTTCAGCTATTTTTAATATGTGTAAAATTTTTCCCAAAAATGAATTAGCGTAGCTGAATTTAGTGCTTTCTATGGAAATCGTGCTATTATTAATCGATATTTAAGAACATTGGTTAGACACAACTAAAGTTCGATTGCATCATATTTTTTTATATTACTGCTACTAATATAATACTAATTGGGGTAAGTAAGTAAGTAAGTAACAACTCTTTATTGTACACCAATAAAAATATGCAACAAGTGACATAGTGATACAGAAAAGTACAAGGGGCGGTCTTATCGCTTTAAGCGATTTCTTCCAGACAACCTTAGGATGGATGTAACTGAGATAAACAGATGAAGGTAGGTGGTGCACTAAAGTTAACAATGGATTAAGGTACTTAAATACATAAACCGTTTCCTATAAATATATAAAAAAATAAAATAAAAAACACAATACATACATAAAGGAAATAAATATATATATATATATATATATATATATATATATATATATACCATAGCATATTATAATAACATGAATATAGTACATACATAATACATACATTAAATACATACATTATTTGATTTATTATAAGGAGGATTCCAAGCCAAGGTAATGGATTTTTAGTCTGTTTTTGAAAATTGGCAGTGATTCAGCACTCCTTATGGACAGGGGGAGACCATTCCATAGCCTTACAGCCTGCACAGTAAATGAGAAGCTGTAAAAGTCTGTAGTGTGGCGAGGAAATTTCAGTAACAGATCTCTGCTTTGACGCCAGGACCGACTGAAGTCGCACTGCTGCTGAAAACGCTCTTTCAGGTACGAAGGGGTTGATGGAATGAATAGCACTGAGTAAAGAAGGGCGAGAAGATGGAGATCCCGGCGGCGGTGAATAGGAAGCCACTTGAGCTGCTTGCGAAATTCAGAGACGTGGTCATATTTGCGAAGACCAAATATGAACCTTATGCAGAAGTTTTGGAGACGTTCAAGCTTATCAAGTTGGGCTTCAGTTAAATCAGGATAAGAGGCGTCGGCGTAATCAAGTATGGGCAACAGTAGGGATTGGGGTGTATGAGGAATTGCGCTTTTTCTGTTACACTTTGTATAAACTGTCTTAAAAATCGTCATTCCGCACTATCGTGTTGCTAAACGTCAAAACTAACTCTGAACGTGCGACTCAGATAGTCAAATATTTTTTTTGTATTTTTTAAATCAGGTGGGCAAAGACAAATCGTTCCCCGGCATCACAGTCCAGTCGGAGGCCCCACTGCTGGTGACCACTGACGTGAAGCTCGTGGACCCTGAGACTCTGAAGCCCACCGAGATCGAGTGGCGATACACCGAGGAGGGTGACAAGGTAAAGAAAATATTAGGTACCTACTTTGATTTTCATTTCATACAATTATTGTTTTTTTTTAATAATCAATCTAAATTACCTATGTTACATCATAATTTAATAGTATTTTACTGCCCGAGTCAAATTAGTTACTTTTTACTGTGGAAAACGAACTAATTACTGACTTGGTGACATCATCATTTTTAGTACTCAGTTGCACCTTTTTTAAAATTGTTGTATTATAAAAAAAATTGCTATAGTTGTAAAATGAAAGTAGAAGTGCATTTTAGAAGTGTTTTGTTATAAGCATTACTCAAAATTTAGTTTCGATACAGTGAAACACCCTATTCATAATAAAACACATTATATCTCATCTCATGTACCAAATATATACATATAACTAGCGGTTCTGCGCGGTTTCACCCGCGTAGTTCCCGTTCCCGTGGGAATACGGTAATAAAATATAGCCTATGTTACTCAGGGATCTTCTAGCTTTCCATTGGTGAATGAATTTTTAAAATCGATCCCATAGTTTTTGAGTTTATTCGTAACAAACATACAAAAATACAAGAATACAAAAATATGAATCTTTCCTCTTTATAGTATTAGTATAGATATAATCATTTTCATTATATATCAAAACTCTTTTAATTGTAGATATTAGTGTTTTGTTTGCTGTTATTGTAGTCAAAAGTCAAAAACATTTATTTTCTGTACGTATAGAAAATAATTAATAATAATAATAATAATAATAATAAGTCCACGAAGATTATCTAAATGTAACCAGCAGCCCATCTCCACCGACAAGTTGCTGGTTCCAAATACAGTACCCCGAGAAGAGAAAATAGAAAATGAAAAATATTTTTAGAAGTCGTTTCTTATAATCATTAATGTATTTGCTCTGCTGTTGAGGAGCTGGGATGGCAAGAGTAGAGCCATTCCCACCATCACGCAAAATAGGCGCAAAAGTGACGTCGAGTTGCGGAAACAAGCCAGCGTTACCATACCATTGCTCTGCTGTTTTGTTTTGCTGAGATCGTGCCTTACAAACCTCAATAACCTTATTCAAAACTGTTTGCCTCAGGTGCGTGTGTCCCTCGCCAGTAGCCGCATCATCCCCATACCGAAAGCGAACGAGGAGACCATAGACTTCAAGAGCAAGCAGGTCTACGTGGAGAATGCTGAAAAGGACACCGCAGCTGATGCCATTGCTAAGGTAATATGAACCATATTTTAACCACCATAAAACATGACTACTTGTATTCAAAAGTCATTGCAAAGATTTCAAACATTACTGTTAGTTGTTACTGGTGCAGTTGAATGAAAATCTTTTTTTTTTTAAACAAAGCTTTAAGTGATATTGACAGTTTCAATATTTAGTCTGATTATTTATGCCATAGTCATAGTCTATGTTACGTGAAAATTTTAGAATTGAAAATATCATTGGGGTTCGTTTTTAAAAAGAATTCTAATTATAGATCTTTTCTAAGTAAGATGAGTGTTAGTTTTTGTAAATCCTTCTAATCTCGTATTATAAACGCGAAAGTTTGTATGGATGAATGTATATTCCTCTCACACAAAAACTACTCAACGGATTTTGATGAAACTATACGGTTAAATAGCTTATACAGGATGTCCCAGAAGTCAACGATAAGCCGGAAACCAGCGATAGGCCTAGTCACGAGGGTAATCAGAAAAATATAAAAAAAAATCTATGTTCTTTTTTCAAAATGTTATGAAGGTTTAAAAAAAATCCTACCGTTATACCGTATCGTTACCAACATTTCACCTCATTAAATTAGATTGGCATAGAATCCGGATTCATCGAGAAAAAAAATTTTCATGCCTCAACTATAACAAAACCTGGCATGTGTTATACCATTTTAGAATTAAGACTAAATGCGTCAACTTTTATGTATACTTGCCAAAATAGTAGCCATACATTTTTTTTACAGTACAGCTGGTTTAAGTTGGTTGATGAAATTATTTAGAATTCAATGTTGGAAACAAATTTAACTTTTTACTTAAAAGTGAGGCAGTTATGTAATATTTTTTTATTGTAAATTGTAGCACGGCTATTCATTATAGCATTACAGAAAAAAATTATTCAAAAATTAAATATTTACAGTCACGGTACAAGAAAGTTCATTACAGGATGTCCGGTTTTTAGGATTTTTTTTAAACCTTCATAACATTTTGAAAAAAGAACATAGATTTTTTTTTATATTTTTCTGATTACCCTCATGACTAGGCCTATCGCTGGTTTCCGGCTTATCGTTGACTTCTGGGACATCCTGTATACATAGGCTATATTTAGACATCAGAATAACACATAGGCTATATTTTATTCCCGTATTCACACGGGAACGAGAACTACGCGGGTGAAACCGCGGGGCGCTAGTTTTTCACCCTGTAAATAAATTTAATTAGGTTGGTACCTACTAAAACTTCTTCAAAATACATACGATATAATATAAGTATTTAATTTATTTATAACACAATACATGTCATTAATTAAGACTGAGTAACCGACCTCAGATACATTGCAAGCTTATCTCATGAAAGATGTCTTCCAGATCACCTTTGAGCCTAAGCTGCGGACATTCGAAATGGACATCATGGAGGATATGGGCATAAAAGAAGACAGAGTACCCGCTAAATCGTTTTGGTACTAATGTTAATGTAGATAAATTAGTTGTAATATAATAATTTTAATTATAGATATTCTGAAATACCGTATTATTATTACTAGTATATCATCATAACCCCCTCTGCACATTTGATGAGGAGCGGAGGTGGAAGTGATGATGCTGCAATCATCTTCAACCCGTAACAGACCCTTGCTGAGCTAAGGGTCTTCCCTCACCGCTAGATGTCGCTATACACTAATGTAAACTACAACCGTAGCCAACACTTTTAGAATTCCGTACCCAAAGGGTGCCAATGAGACGCTATTGCTAAGCCTTTGTCCCCGTCCTTCGTAGGTACTACTGCCAACAGTAGGCTGCACCAAGGAGCAATAAGGGCGATTAGTTGGCGTGTTTTTTAAAAAAAAATCGGTTGTCTGTAAAGTCGGTTTAAGGCTGATTCATGTTACAACGGGACGGGCCCCGTCCGGGGCGAACCATCCTACAATACGCCTCGACATTTGGCCCAGACGTGCCCTGTCCGGGCCAAATGTCGAGGCGTATTGTTACAAACAGCGCTTCATACAAAAAGTGTTTGACCGTGCCCCGGACGGGGCCCGTCCCGTTGTAACATGAATCAGCCTTTATTGACGATAGTTGATGACAACGTCATAAGAAAATACTGATGGAATGGATTGTGCCTCTTTGTCGCTCGTTGCGCGCTCTCGCTTGCACTGGAACGCCGCATACGTCATACTTTTTCGTGCATGCAGCCGGCTCCATCGAATTATAAGACTTTTTTACACCTGGTTATTCAGTCCTAAAGTAGGCAGAGCCTTTACTATGGGTACTAAGCAACTCATTAACATACTTAAATAAATATTAAACACCCAGACACGAAGCCAACAGACATTTTCATGCACATAAATGAAGGCTTCGAGCGGGGATCGAACCCGCGACCTCCGACTCAGAAGGCAGGGTCACTACCAACTGAGCCAACAGGCCCGTTATAATTGAATTCCTTATAGCTCTGTGAGGCCTCGTTCTTACTGTTACAGTACCGCCGTTTTAACTTGGCAGCTCCAAAGTTGCGCAAATGGCTGAGCAATAACATTTTTAGCAATCATTTGGCGATACGAGGGGGTTTGCGCAGGCCGTACCTAGTGTACGTACAAAATGAAATAGGGCCCCATAGAAGATAACGTGTTTTTTGGCGTCTTTTTTTAAAATGCAGGAACCTCTACAGTGAACTATTCATTACAATAAATAAATGAGTAAAAATTTGATTAGGTACAGACAACGGGACAGGTGAAAGTAAAGAAAAGCTTGTGAAAATAATTTACTTAATAAAAAAGCATTGCAATAAATTTGATAACCTTGGCAAAGACCGCTGCCATATCAGTCAGCTTATCAATGAATTTCTGCATTGAGATTATGTACCTACTTATAGGTTAATATTATCTGTTGATAAATGCAGGTGTTAAGACCATATATTTAATCTAAGTACTAGCTTTAAATAGGTTAGTATATTATTATATCTATATTTTCACTTCTCAGGCTCTAACAGTACGCCAACATAGCCCTACGAAGCGGGAGTCGGGACTAAAGTGACTACTTTAGTCCCTAGTGAGTAAAAAGTAATTCGTTTTTTAATTTCCTTAATGAGATGTAGACAAACTCAAACAGCCAGTAGGTAAAAATATCTGTCGAGTGTGGACCATCTTCATTGCGAAAATGTCGAGAGTTTTAGTTCCATGGTGTTTCCGCATAGAAGGTGGCGCCATGTTTGAAAGAATAATATTGTGCTGAGGAGTTTCTTGCCCGCTTTTTCTCCTCAACCATACCATGATGAACATTCAATAAGTGGAATTATTAGTCCCGACTTTGAATAAAACATTTTGATTTTGACTACAATATACGAGTAATAAGAGTGACGTCTCATTATTAACCGATTTCAAAAAGGAGGAGGTTATAAATTCGTCTGTATTTTTTTTATATTGCACAATACAATAAATGTTCACTATGTACTCAGAATATTTTGTATGAACCGTTGGCAAAAAAAAGACATGAATTATTTAAAAAAATGAACAATAAAATTAATGCAACTAAAAAATTTCAAAAAGCCAACGGCACGCAGTGTTCCCAGGCGGTCACCCATCCAAGTACTGACTGCGCCCGACGTTGCTTAACTTCGGTGATCGGACGAGAACCGGTGTTTTCAACGTGGTATGGACGTTGGCGACAGTAGAGACGAAATTTATGTACAGTACAAGAGCACATGGAGCTCGACACATAATATGACTTTGTAATGTTCTTATTACAATCGCCTAATACAAAGTACAAGTTACTTTTTAGTTTTCTTGCCCGCTTTTTCTCCTCAACCATACCATGATGAACATTCAATAAGTGGAATTATTAGTCCCGACTTTGAATAAAACATTTTGACTACAATATACGAGTAATAAGAGTGACGTAAAAAATATCAAAAAGCCAACGGCACGCAGTGTTCCCAGGCGGTCACCCATCCAAGTACTGACTGCGCCCGACGTTGCTTGACTTCGGTGATCGGACGAGAACCGGTGTTTTCAACGTGGTATGGACGTTGGCGATGAGTGAAGCGAAATTTATGTACAATATCCGATCAGAAGAACGTATAAACAAGATGACGTCACAGACTTAAAGGGCACTTTTGCCTGACAAAGTGTAACTTAATTTTTAGGTTACGAATATTAAATTAAGAGGTTTTATTTTATTTGAAACAAAATGAAGGGGTTGTAGTAAAGTTAAAGCATTTTTTGGAAGTAGTATAATAAAATAATGCTTAATAATTAACACTTTATTAGCATCTACAATGTAGGTAATTTGAGGTGGTAGAAAACATTAACACAAAAGTAATATTTTTTCTTAACTCTAGCACAAAAAATATACAAGTTATAGGTATAGGTAGTTAAGTTAATCTAAAATTTATTTACAAATAACAATCACCCATGTTTGTGTCGGGGGCGTAATAAAACTACAGGTAAGGAAACTAACAAAGAAATTCAATATGTAACTTTCGTACCTTTAGCCTAGACTTACCTACCTACTTACTACAAAATTTGTTTATTAAAATAAATAGAAATCTTATCATTAAACAATAAACTTTAGGTACCTTAACTAGCTAGAAAAATTCAATATTTGGTCTTGCAGCAGCGCTGCCAGATTTTTTTTCGACAAGTCGGGATTTTGGCACTTTTTGAGTGAAAAAAGCGGGATTATTTCGTTGAAAGCGGGACATCATAGACTTATATCGTCATAGACTTGACTAAAACATCACTTATTTGTCCTTTACAATGACTCCCAAACATGTTCAACATGTGTGACTAGTGCGTCCTTGGTCCTTTCGTTGCGGTTATCCCACACTTCCCATAGGACCATAATTCCCCATAGGTTTTCAATAGGATTGAGCTCTAGAGAGCGGGGTGGCCAAGGAATTGTTCGGAGGCCAATTCCACTAAATGTCTATGGTTATAGTTGGATGACAATGACATCTCAATGGTCAGTCAATGGTGTTATTTGGCACTTTTCAGAGCTTTGGACGCGCAGAACACTATATCCGATAATTTGTTTCCAGCTTAACCGTTGACATTTAGTGGAATTGCCCCCCCCCCCCCCCACCCCCCTGTTCGGAGGCCAGGCTGCTGTTGTTTATAATTTATTTATCTCATTTATACATAATTATAAAAAAAACAGTTAGCAGTTTGTTTGTAGCCAGTTCTGGACTAGGCGCGAGGTGTGTATAAGACAATAGGGATGGTTCCTATATCTACTTACCTACTTAAAAACAAATACTTAGATTCTATTTGGTCCCTCAGTTAGAGTATCAAAATATAAAACACGAATTTTTTGCTTTATCAAATAAATAGAAATTGACGAAGATATTATTATATCGCGTCATTTGCACTCGTAGCACAGCACGGCGTGACGTCACGCGAAATTTTAAAGCGCTGCATCGTCCTCATTTTTAACCGACTGCAAAAAAGGAGGACGTTTCACAATTCGACCGCATATATAAAGTGAAACCTTCAAAAATCGTAGTGGCGCCTAGTGCTTTTTTACTTTTTTTAGTTTAACACTGTTTCGTCGGTTTTTTTTTGTTAAAAAAAAATTGTTTTCCGGGCAAAGAAAAAATACAGTTAAACAATATTTTTTTCACACCACATGCTCGACAAAGCCGGATTATATATCATATAAACGTCACCGAAAGCAAGACATTATATTCCTTGGCTTTAACCGGGTTATAATGTTGTATGGAATTTCATTATAACCCTAGGTCAATAATGTAATTTTCACTTATTTTACTCCTTATTGCTATGACGATAAAGTCTAATTTCGTTAAGCAAAATGTGGTGCAGTCGTGGCCAACTCGATTTTCGAAAACCGAAGCCGCGACCAACTAGATTCGCACGATCTTCAATTGTTAAATCAAGTACCTAGGTCACGCCGGCAGAAACAAGTTGCTGTATCCATTTTATAGCTTTAACATTTCAAAAAGAATATCGAAAATGTCGAGTGATGAAAGTACTTTGACTTCCGAGTCTATTATACTAGATGCCATAGGCATTGTCAATAATCTACTACCATGCAATTGAATTTTATTGTCTCGCATAAGGTGAGAAAAGTAGAGTATATAACTCGGGAATAAAACTGTTTTTCTCTTGGGCGCTTAAATCCCTCACTAAACTCAGGACTCAGTCTTAATTCCCTCGCTTCACTCGGGAATTAAATCATAACTCCCTCGCTACGCTCGGGAGTAAAACTGGGAGTCCTTCGTTACGTTCAGGATTCAATGTCGCGCCCGTGACCTAAAACAGTGCTTTATTCCCTTGTTGTATAATCTACTATTATTAATCTAACTGAGGGACCAAATTTAGTAATCTAACATTGAATTTTTAGTCAACTACCCTATTGTCCTAAATAAATACAATTTCTGGAAGAGTTCCTTCTGGATACACCACTCGCACCGTAGGCAGCATGGCCTCCTCGAGCACCTCCAAATATTTTTGATTTGCTCTCCCTAAGTATAAACGCTAACTCTCCAGGACCAGCGGAATCGTCCAGTTCCACATGTTGAAAACTGCCTGCTCTTGCAAATTGTTCGGTAGCACATTTCGTTGCTCATATCAAATAATATCTACTTATACTATACTTAATATTAAAGAGGAAAGATTTATAATAATAATAATAATAATAATCTCACGCCTTTTTTATCCCCGAGGGGGTAGGTAGAGGTATTCCATTACTGGAAATACCCACATTTCACGAGATATATTGGACCCCTAAACGTGATAGGTGGTGCAATGAGCCTATCGCCGGACCGGGTCTATTTACACATGTCTCAGAATTAATTCTGAGACATGTGTAAATAGAAGAGAAATATGTATGTAAGTTTTTTGAAAAACTCATTGGTACATGCCAGGATTCGAACCCGAGCCTCACTGATTTTAGGCAGGCTCTTTAACCGTCCGGGCTATCACCGCTCTAAAAGAAAGATTTATATGTTTGTATGTTTGTTGCGAATAAACTCAAAAGTACTCTACCGATTTTTATTTATTTTTTATACCAATTTAAAGCTAGAATATCCCTGAGTAAAATAAGCTTTATTTTATTCCACTATTCCCACGGGAACGGGAACTACGCGCAGAACCGCTAGTATCGGATATTTCACACGCTACAAATGCATCATCATCAACCCGTAACAGCCCACAGCTGAGCTAAGGGTCTTTCCTCACACTGAGGAAGTATGCTATGTAATCTACGACGCGAGCCCACCGCGGATTGGGAGATGGTGTTGGGCTAGTGGCCAGTGCCACCTAACTGACAGAGTTTTTAAGCCAACCAAGGGCATCTGAAATGACTTAACGTCTTCCATTGTGCGAAGAAAAACCGACTTGAGTTGAGCGGAAGATTTTTTCGATAGACAAAATGGCGTGTGAAAAATCTAAGTGTCGTCTCATGCGAAACGTACTTGTGAGTTCTTCTAAGAATAACAATTTTTCGTTATGGCCTAACGGTGTCTTGAGTTCCGCTCTGTTTGCAGAGTACAGTCGAACTCTTCAGCAAAAACTCGGGTTGGTGTGAAATGCTTCTTTGTGAGTAACCCTCAGACGACTCAACCTTTCCGGTTCGGTTATGATGAGGAAGGCGGTTTACGGGACTTTCGTCATCACACCTCTGAAGACATAGTCGCGCGGTGTTAATCTAAAAAAAAAACATTTTTATAGGTTTATTGTCTATTATGTATTTATTATCTTTACAGACTTATAATTTTGGAACGGCGATGAAATGACAAGCGAGTTGTAGGCATTTAATTTCAATGTTATTGTAATTTATTTTATTCAAAAACAAGTAGGTATCTTCAAAATAATTACAAGTCATTTTTTTTTTATTTTTACTAGCGGGTACCCAGCGGCGTTGCCCGCGCCGATCACTGGATCCGCTCGGGTATTTCTTTTTTTAACCAGTTTTTATATTTTCCCGTGGGAATGAGATAGTTTTATGGAATAAAAAGTACCCTAGATGTTGACCTGGGTACTCAGTTATCTTCATTCTAAATTTCATCAAAATCCGTCCAGTAGTTTTTGCGTGACGCGTGCACAGACAGACAGACAAAAAATTCAAAAACTGGTGTTTTGGTATCTACATCGATAACTAACTATATCTCATCATCAAAGATATTAAAGTAAGGATGAGTTATATTCATACTGCTTGCGTTTGAAAATTGATCCCCTACGAGTGTGCTACAATATGTACATACTTACTTCTTAGCGTACAGGATATATTTATAGGATACAACAATGACGGGGAAAGATGATTCGGAACGAATAATAAAAAAAAGAGAGCTATCTGTTAAGATTTGCGCTTAAAATACGACTTGAAATACAAGGCGACTAAATAAAATGTGGTTAATTAGCTTAGATTTGTCGGCCTCATTTTCCGTGCTCTAATAACATATCTACGTCTTTCTATATATAATATCTTTGCTCATCATCATCAACCCGTAACAGCCCAGTGCCTGCCCAACCTAAGGGTCTTTCCTCGCATGTTCCTCGCACATGAGGAAGTATGGGCTTTAATCAAAGGTTGGGAGATGGTGATAAGCTAGATGGCCACTTATCAGTCAGAATTTTTCAAGCCACCCAAAGGTATCTGACGTGGCTTAACGACTTCGAAAAATATTATCATGTACAGACACGACCCCGTTGGAGTTTTATTATATGTATAGATTTTATATATAGGTACCTATACCTACCATAAAAGTGAAATACCAATAACTTACTCATCACCAAATTTCCGCAACTATAACACCTAGAAAATTAAAAATTTTGTAGGTAGGTAGTAGGTAGGCTTCAAAGTTGTATGCTGTAAGAAAGGATTTGAGAAAATACCAAGGAAACGAAATCTCCACGTGGGTGAAGATGCTGGGGGCCTTGAACTAGTCTACAGCTACACTAATATTACAAAAACATGGGATTTTCTTTTTGTTTGTTTGTATTGAACAGGCTCCGAAAATACTTGTCCAATTTAAAAAAAAAACCTTTACCATAAATAGTTAACTTTTCTGGGAGTAACAATAACAATTAGTAGGTAAGGTAGTTATAGAATATTTAATAACAAATTTGATTAACGACTTACCGAAATTCCCAATTCCTGAGTGATACTCCGGGTCCTCATTCCCTTATGTAGCACAACGATATTGTACCTATCTCTTGTAGATTTTCAAATTGCGAAACGACGCCATTTTTGCCACGAATTTCGAGTCCCACTCTCCGCACACCGTAACAAGTTGCAACTAACTATACTGAAGGTGAAATGACTGACCGGGCCATAAACGAACGGCCTGCCCAGTTGTATATTGCTGCTAAACACATGTTTGAAAAAACCGGCCAAGTGCGAGTCGGACTCGCGCACGAAGGATTCCGTACCTTTAGGATCTATAAAATCAACAAAATAATATTTTTTCTGGTTTTTTTTTTTTTGCCTTAGGTTACTTTCACCAATGTCCAAGTAAAGAAAAAAACAGCCAAAAATTCACGTTTTTTTGAATGGGAGCCGTCTACCGGGGATAAAAGGCGTGAGATTTTTTTTTTACTTGGACATTTGCGAAAGTAACCAAAACCACTGTGCAAAGCCATTATCACCTAAAAAAAATCGTCTATGTATGTAAGTAGTAGTTTGTGTATTAGTAGTTTGGATCATTTGCCATAATTTTGGAATTTTGTTTTTATTTCATATCGGAGTGTTTTGATTTGATTGAGTTTTAAAATAATCTTTATCGTTGTTATTGCGTAAAAAGCTAAATAGAAAATATTTTTGTTTGCCATGTGTGACTTCCGCTTTATCGATGCCGTTATTATCAAAGAATTATCTATTTACGTCGACATTATCACTGCAATATGTATTTAATCATGCCAATTATGACGATTCTACATTAAGATAGTAGGTACTTTCTTATTATCCACTGATTTCAAAAATAAAATATTTAATGATCTTTCAGTTCACTTAATACAAAATTAGGTAGGTAGGTAGGTACTATAGTCTATTTCACATAGCATTCACATTTTTCCATTTTACGCTTACTAGGTAGGTACTTGCGACTAAAAAAATATTAGGATTAAATATAATTACTACCTATATAAGTATGTAAATATGTAAATTATATAATAATTTTTATTATATAATTTATAATATTTCTATCTATTTATATAATACAATAATTTTTATTAGTCAAAAGTAGTAAGCGTAAAACGGAGAAATGTGTAAGTACCTACTGTCACCGACCCAAATAGACTACGAGTATAGAGTACCTACTAGTTAAGTTAATCAATGGTCCGAAAGGATAAATATGCACCGAAATTCGTTTCACATTCGGTAAAACCGAACTTCGGCAGTATTTACCGAATTTCGGCTTCGGCCGAATTTCGGTAAAAAATACCGAACTTCGGTGATAGATACCGAGAATGTTTGATAGTTTAAAATAAAACCCAAATTGTACTAATTGACATACAATTTCTGCACTAAGATACATGTCAAGTTTTATAAGTAAAATAAATCGATACTAGCTAATGCCGGCGACTCGGTCCGCGTGGATTTTATGTTTTACCCGATGACTCCTAACCTCTAGGAATTATGATTTTTTTTTAGGATATTAGCAATTTAGCAGTAGTAGTTCTACTTGCCATATTTCATCAAAATCGGTTCAGTAGTTTACTAAAGAAAATGGAGCGATAATTAAAACACGTCGTAACAAGTCGTGACCTGTCCGTCATAAGAGCGCGTAGTCTTACCGAATTTCGGCCGAACTTCGGCTGAAGTTCGTCTTCGGCAGATTTTTGAACCGAACATTCGGCTGAATTCGACATTCGGCAGAACCCACATTCGGTGCATCTGGTGCCGAAACGAACTTCGGCCGAAGTTCGTCAAAGCTACGTGCTCTTATGATGGACAGGTCACGACTCGTTACAAAGTGTTTTAATTACCACTTCCCTTTTCTCTAGTAAACTACTTAACCGATTTTGATGAAATTGGGCAAGTAGGACTACTACTGCTAAATTGCTAATATCTTGAAAAAAAAACATAATTCCTAGGGGTTAGGAGTCATCGGTTAAATCGTAATATCCACATCACTAATGATAAATTCTTTCCATTTTAATAATTATTAAGTATACGTCTAAAATCGTAGTCTAAAATATATATATATATATACTAGTGGCCCGGGCAGACGTCGTTCTGCCACCGTATAAACCATCCCTGGACCCACTCTAACCCACACAAAAAGTTTTATCAAAATCTGTCCAGCCGTTCTGGAGTTTTAATCAGACTAACGAACATCAATTCATTTTTATTTATAGAGATATATATATATATATATATAATATATATATATATATATATATATATATATATATATATATAATATATATATATATATATATATATATATATATATATATATTATATATATATATATATATATATATATACAGTGTGAGTCTTCATAAAGTGCACATATGAAAATGGGTGAAACTATACACATTTTTATCGACGGAAAAAATGATAAAAAAAAAACTGATTTTTTTTATTTATGTTTTATAAATATTTTTTCTTTTCATTACGTACTGTTGACTGTACGTAAATAAAACGTTATAACTTTTTAACTCAGAAGTATATTGTCATAAAATAAAAACAGTTAAGATGTAAAATAACAGAAGATACTAATAAAATAAAAAAATACCCAAAAAACGGTACCAAGAAATAATAAAAAGGGACTTTTTGAGGAAAATCTGTATTTTTATTCGTGTTTTTTTAATTAATTATCAAATTTCTCTAAATAATGCCTATATTATATGTAGTTTTTATTACTCTATGTTATTCTCCATCGTCTTACCTTTCAAAAAACAAAAATCCCGTAATTTTATCCATATCACAACGTTTACTATGAGTGTTTGAACTAAGTCATTCCGGGTGCACCATTCAACGCTTCGTTCTAGATTGTCCCATTTTATTATTTCTTAGTACCATTTTTTGGGTTTTATTTTTATTTTATTAGTATTTTCTGTTATTTGACATCATTACTGTTTTTATTTTATCACGATATACTTCATAGTTTAAAAGTTATAACGTTTTCTTTACATAAAGTCAACAGTAAGTAATCAGAAGAAAAAAATATCTATACAATATAAAAAAATAAAATCTCAGATTTTTTTAAACATATTTTCCGTCGATAAAAATGTGTCTAATTTCACCCATTTTCATATGTGCACTTTATGGAGACTCACACTGTATATAATTTTTCTTTACTTTGATAATTTGTTTGCTTACTTATCCAAAAATATTATATGATTGCCTTTCGGAACGTTCTGACCGTTTCCCAAAACACCCGTTCCTAAAACATCCGTTCCCGTCACCACCTTTTCCCAAATAATCCGATTCCCGATATAAGTGTGTCCCAAAATGTGCTTCTCCCAAAAGATAAGTTTTGGCTTCATATCCGTTTCGCAAAAAGACCTAATCCCGAAAAGACCGTTCCCGTCACTACCGTTTCCCAAAACATACGTTTCCCAAATTATCCGCTTTTTTTTCAATTTTTTTTAAAAATAATTGTCTCACGCCTTTTATCCCCGAAGGGGTAGTCAGAGGTATTCCGTTTCTGGATATACCTACTTTTCACGAAAAAATTTTGGGACCCCTAGGTGGTGAGCCCATCGCCGGACCGGGTCTCAGAATTAATTAATATGTACGTAAGTTTTGAAAAACTCATTGGTACATGCCAGGATTCGCACCCGAGCCTCACTGATTCTCACCATGGAATCATCATCATCATCACTCAAAAACAAAACGTATCAAAAATTCAAACAAAAGATCATAAAAAGGACGTAAAATACAAAGAGTTCGTAACAATACTGATGCGATGAGAAACGGGTCTTTTGGGAATACGGGTGTCATAAGAGACGGATCTTTTGGCATACGGATGCTATGAGAACCGGGTGTTTTGACATACTGATGCGATGGGAAAGGGGTCTTTTGGCATACGTTCATTTAAAGAAACTGATATTTTGGAACGGGTGTTTTGGGAAAGGGTGTTTTGGGAAACGGACAGAACGTACCGAAAGGACCTTTACCTCATCGTTACAAAAAAACTTGTAAGATCGACATATTAAGTCCGTTATCCTTTGACACCTCTTACGGCAGCTTTAGAAAAGACGGGTAGCGTTTCCTTTTCATTGATTTATCTGGTTATATTTAGAACTACATTACATTGATATAACTATACACGTTGACGTCAACAGCTGCCACAATATTATGTATTTGTGTCGATGGTGACGTCACAGATAGACTATGTTTTGTACTTCTAGGCGAAGTGTGTAACAAGTATAGAGAAAATAAATAAATAACTATGTGATACTCGTAAATTGACGAATAAGTTGTCGTATTCCGATTCACAGGATTTCCGGACATAGGTAGTTAGGCTATTTGATTACGTGTCCGGCCAAAATAAACGGTGTCCGGCCTGTCCGGCTCTTTTTAGGACCAATCTAGGTATATCAAAAATGATGCGCTACAGTTAGGGTCTAGACACACGGACCGCAATTCAACTGCAATTTGACCGCAAAACTGCAGTTTCGGTGCAGTTTGAATGCAGTTGGCACGACTGCAATGAAACTGCAAGCCAACCGCACACCAACGCGCAGTTTCATTGCAGTCGTGCCAACTGCATTCAAACTGCACCGAAACTGCAGTTTTGCGGTCGAATTGCAGTTGAATTGCGGTCCGTGTGTCTAGACCCTTAAAGTGACACCTCGCCAGTCTCGTTATTCACTAGAATCTTCTATCAACATTACCAAAGTTGGTATTAAAATTATGGAAGACTAGAATCGTAAATCCGAAGACTGTGGAAGCCTGTTACAAATCTGTATTCAAACAATGAATTAATATTAGATTTTGTAATCTGATTTTATTCTGTTGCAGATGTTAGGATAAGGATGAACTCTGATAAACCACCCGTAACTTCTGACCGCAATCAGAAATTATATGGAGTAGTGTTAGGAAGTGAGTAAGTAAATAAAAAATAAATAAAAATAAATAATCTCACGCCTTTCATCCCCGAGGGGGTAGGCAGAGGTATTCCATTACTGGATATACCCACATTTCACGAGATACATTGGACCCCTAAACGTGACAGGTGGTGAGCCCATCGCCGGACCGGGTCTGTTTACACATGTTTCAGAATTAATTCTGAGACCTGCGGGTTTCCTCACGATGTTTTCCTTCACCGTCGAGCTAGTGATAAATATGTACGTAAGTTTTGAAAAACTCATTGGTACATGCCAGGATTCGAACCCGAGCCTCACTGATTTTCGGCCGGCTCTTTAACCGTCCGGGCTATCACTGCTCTAACTGAGTAAGTAACAACTCTTTAATTGAGGTTAAATATGATATTATGCCTTCTCACCGTACTGGTTTTGTGCCAACTCCTTCACAGTGCATGCCATCAGGCTTTGGAACACCCTCCCCGTTTGCATTAGGAAATCCCGATGCAAGAGAAAAATTCGTGCGTTTTTATTAGGTCAGACATAAATTATTTGAAAGAAAATCATCATCTTTAGATTATTCTATGTACCTAAGTGTTTTTGTTTTTATGTTTATTAAGATATATTATTTCTGCTTAGCCTGATGGTTGACTGGTAGATAATGCCTTTAGGCATTAAGTTCGCCATGTGTACATTTTCTTGGTACATGAAGTTAAATAAATAAATAAATATATTTATAGTACTTATGTATTAGTTTATTTTATCGACATATATAAATATTAGGATTTACCGTAATGTCATGTTTCATTAATTATTATAACTATTTGCGGGATTTCTGCTTAGCCTGATGGTTGACTGGTAGATAATGCCTTTAGGCATTAAGTTCGCCATGTGTACATTTTCTTAGTAAATGAAGTTAAATAAATAAATAAATATATTTATATAATGTTATATTATAATGTTTTTGATTGATTGAGGACACACACGAGCACAGTCACGTATAATCTCGCTCCGCATATTTTTAATTATAAACCAGTGCAATAGTGATTGGAGTGTACTAAACGATATATAGTTTTAAAGCTAAGAAAGTGACGCGTCTCGTAGTGAAAATCTTTTTACGAAATTTGGATTTGTTTGGAAGATATATCAAAAATAAATTCAAATATTATATCCAACGGCTAGAATGGTCACTCGATCCTGACCTACGACAACTCGCAGAGCGCTCGATAGCGTGATTCATCGGGCTGCGAGCGGCCGACCGCCCGTTGCCTCCTCCCGACCCCTGCGCCTGCACCTCAACGCTCTAGAGCTCAGTTCGACAAGACTCAAGCGCGGTGTTCGTGAATCTTCGCCGGCGGCCGGACTCGAACCGGTGCCTCTCATGCACCGGTGTTCACTCCGGATGCTTGCACGCTGATCTATGGAGCACCTACAACCCGGCGACGTAGCACTGCATTTATAGCTGCAGATAAGGTCATCTTTGTCGTTACGACTGAAGCTACTGGTAAATACGCTTCCCTGCTCTCACTGCCTCGCAGCCCCCGCATCACCTATGCTTCATTGCTACGCAGTTCTTTGCTTGTGCGCGTTATAAAAGTTTTATAATACGAGCGCTTTTTCGCTATAGGGCACATTCTGGGCTGGTCTCGCCGTTTGCATGGTGAATCAATCTGGTGGTGTCGACATCTTATACTGTATTGTTTGTTTTATTTTCTGAATTTAAGTATTACTTAGGTAGCTTAATATATGTTTTTTTTTTTATAATATAGAATTTAGTTACCAGTAAAAATCACGACCAATACTTTTGGCATACCTACTAATGTATCTTTTTGAATATGTTTAAAATTTTTTAAAGAACTATCCGGAATTTGATTCACATATTATTATTGTAAAATGACCATGACCCAACTGTTTAAATTACAATGTGACATTGGTTTGTAAATATGTATATATATATTTTAGGACTGACTTTTTAGAATTATTTTAATGCAAACAGACATTGATATAGACATTGTTAATATTATATTTAGATTTATGTTTTTCATATTTTACATTTTTTTTATTTAGGCGAGCAAACGGTGCAAATTATCTTTTTTGTTATTATATACATTTTTTTTTTTTATTTTGTGTCATTTACGTATTGAATGATTAGTGAATCCTTTTTATTTAAACTATCTTTTTATAATTAAAATAATTATTTATGTTAACTTTTATTATGTAGGTGACTATGTCTGTGCAGTCTCAACCAGACCCAATTGCAGGCCCATCGGCATAGGGGAGCATTTGCTGCCTTCATCTTGGGATGGGTACGAGAGATGCGACCAGTGCTCTCAGCCTCGTTACTTCAGGGGCAGTAGGGGTTTGAAGATTCACGCCGGCAAAGTGCACAAATCGGGGACATCTACTTCAGCTGTTCATTTAGCAGGGAGCACGCATGTTGAGTCTAATATTGCGCCCGAAGCCTCTCCTACGGCGCGGCCTCTCTGGAAGTTTCTTGGAGACTGTAAGCAACGTGTTTCCGTAGTGAAAAGGATTCCACGGGGCGCTAGAGTGACTGTAGCTGGTGCCCTTAAAAAAGTTATAGACAAAGTAGTAGCCGACAGCAGTTTACAAAATTGGGAGAATTTACTTTGTTTTGCATACAGGATCTTGCATGTGCGAAGTGAGCCTGGTGGTTCGGATAGTTTAACGCAAAAAATTAAAAGAAACTGTTTCGATGATTCGGCTTCGGAAAATCTCGGTTCAGCGGTCAGAAAACTTGCCACTTTTAATATTATTAAAAAGGTTGAAGGCAAAGTCAATGACGGTGATTTGAGGGGCGCCGCACAGTTATTATTCTCTTCGGACGAGATTGCGCCAGACAATTTGGAGACATTACGAGCTCTTGAGTCCAAGCATCCCATTCCCACCGCTACGACGCAGCTGCCTGGCCCACCTTTGAGCTCGGACCCTACGCCTCAAGCTTCTGTGGATGATGTCAGATCGGCCATTCTATCCTTTAAAAGCGGATCCGCTAGTGGTCTTGATGGTCTTTCACCGCAGCATCTAAAAGATCTAACGTGTGGCACAACTGGCGATGCAGGGAGGGCTCTCTTGGTGAGCTTAGTGTCTCTTGTAAATTTGATGCTATCCGGAAATGTATCTCAAGAAATTACGCACATAATTTATGGTGCCAATCTTTGCGCACTAAAAAAGAAAGATGGGGGAATCAGGCCAATTGCTATTGGAAACACCTTGCGCCGTGTGGTCTCCAAGATCTGTGTTAAGATGATACTGCCTTCGCTCAGCAATACTTTTCAGCCTAAACAGCTTGGTTTTGGTTCGAGGGGGGGTTGTGAGGCAGCTGTGCACGCAGTCCGCTCTATTTTAGATCACGGCGGAGCGAAGGTTTTGCTTAAGGTGGATGTGAGGAATGCCTTTAATTCTGTGGATCGCGGTGCGTTTTTGAGGGAGGTCAAAGAACATGCGCCTGCTGTTTATCCCTATCTGTGGCAGTGCTATGGTACACCGACTAAGCTCGTTTATAAAGATCATAGTTTGACTTCTTCAGTCGGGTGCCAACAAGGGGACCCCCTTGGTCCTGCCATTTTTAGCCTAGCCATTCATCCGATAGTGGAGGCCCTGGATTCAAAATTCAACGTGTGGTATCTGGACGATGGCACTCTGGGTGGTGAAGCTTCAACTGTCCTGAATGATCTAAATAATTTGATTCAGGCTTTTGCAAGCATTGGTCTGGAGTTAAACCATTCTAAGTGTGAACTTTTCGTAAATCCTTCCGTTGCGACTCAGATTCGTGACGACATAATAAATAATTTTAATTCAGTGGCAACGGGCATCAAAATTGTGGGCTTAGACACTCTACGTTTGTTGGGCGCGCCCGTTTTAGATGAGGCGGTTCCCCTTTACGTAAGCGAACAAATACAGTGGTTTCGTCAGTCTTCATCACGTCTTTTTGAGATGAACGCTCACATGGCTCTTTTTATTATACGATCCTGCTTATTTGTACCAAGGTTCACGTATGTTCTCAGGTGTTCCTATCTTTGGAAGAATCAAATTCAATTGAGCTTGCTGGATGATGTTATTAAGGAAACCCTTTCCAGGATAGTTAACTGTGCTTTTGAGGGTGCTGCTTGGGATCAGGCTACTCTTCCAGTCCGCTTGGGTGGTTTGGGTATTAGAAAGGCTTCGTCTGTTGCTTTGCCTGCTTTTTTGTCTTGCGCTTATGCTTCGAATCTCCTTACCGGTAAAATTCTTAACCCAGCCTTGGGTTCCGTGGAGATTTCGGGACTTGTGGAGGCCAGGAATGCTTGGAGCACGATTTGTCGGAGTGACTTGCCAGCATCGGTCAAGTGCCAGAGAGGGTGGGATGAGCCGCTCTGTAAGTTAGTGCAGAAACGCCTTCTGGACTGCAGTCAGAATGCCCCGGACCGTGCGCGTTTGTTGGCCGTTTTCGAAAAGGAATCAGGTTACTGGCTGCAGGCTTTTCCATCAGCCAATTTGGGTAACCTGTTGGATAACGGAACTTTGTCCTTGTCTGTTGGGCTGCGTCTGGGCTTGAAGGTGAACGCGCCTCATCGATGTATGTGTGGGGAGCCGGTGGATGAGCTTGGGCACCATGGCTTGTCCTGCCAGAGGAGCGCTGGTCGGCTCTCTCGTCATGCCACTTTGAATGACGTTATTCGTCGGGCTTTAGCTGCAGCCAATATCCCAGCAATTTTGGAACCCAATGGGTTATTTAGATCTGATGGGAAGAGACCGGACGGAATGACGCTTATTCCTTGGAAGTTAGGCAGATGCTTAGTTTGGGATGCCACTTGCGTTGATACTCTGGCTTCTTCGCATGTAGTGGGTACTGCTTCTCGCCCTGGTGCGGCCGCGGTTTCTGCCGAAGCGTCAAAGACAAGAAAATATTTGGGTCTGGTTGGGAATTTCTTTTTTGTGCCGTTTGCAATAGAGACGATGGGCCCTTGGGGCCCTGAGGCTAAGATGTTTTTAAATGACATATCCGCGCGTCTGATCGAGGCAAGTGGTGACCCGAGGGCTGGCAGCTACTTCTCCCAAAGAATTAGTATTGCTGTTCAGAGGGGGAATGCTGCCAGTGTTCTGGGAACATTGCCCCGATGCAGAGCTTTGGACGAAATTTTCTATTTGTAATAGTTTTTAAAATGTAATAACTTTTAATTATTAATATATTTATAGTACTTATGTATTAGTTTATTTTATCGACATATATAAATATTAGGATTTACCGTAATGTCATGTTTCATTAATTATTATTACTATTTGCGGGATTTCTGCTTAGCCTGATGGTTGACTGGTAGATAATGCCTTTCCTTTCTCCTCCTCCTTTCCTTCACCGTAGAACTAGTGATAAATATTTACTTAAGTTTTTAGAAAAAATCTTTGGTATCTACATGCCAGGATTCAAACCCGAGCCTCACGGATGAGAAGCGGGCTCTTTAACCGCTGGGCTATCACTGGTCTTCACAGTCGATAGGCTTGACGGGTCTGTTGGCTCAGTTGGTAGTGGCCCGGTCTTCTGAGTCAGAGGACGCGGGTTCGATCCCCTGCTCGGGGCCCAACATCTCTGTGCATGAACATATATTCTATTGGCTTCGTGTCTGGGTGTTTAATATTTATTTAAGTATGTTTATCAGTTGTTTAGTACCCATACATAGTAGAGGCTTTGCCTAGTTTGGGACTGCATACCTACCCGTGTGTAAATTGTGTCCCACAGTTTAGGTATTATCTATTATTAACAATACGGACTGGTAAGGTTGAAACTAGCTGTTATCATCATCAGCTTAGCACCATGCGTGAAACGCGTGATTTTATGCAATGTCATCGTGTCAGATTAGCGATTGTATGGAAATTTGAAAATATTGGGTATGGATCAGCGTTGCCAGACTTTTTATTGCCAAGTCAGGATTTTGCAACGTTTTGTTTGAGTGAAAAAAGAGGTATTCATTGTCGAAAGCGGGATATAGTAAAAACGTAAAAATAGCCATAGAAAATGTAGGTATTTTAATAAAAGTATGACATTTTAAATCAGATTTACCCTATTGTTAAATAGTTGAGTCTTATTCGTCTTCTGAATAAAAAATAAAATAAAACAGAAATAAAAAAAGTTTTATTCATTAGAAAAACATGGCGTTTGAAACAGCAGTCGGGGGAGTGAATGTTACAATTTGCAACTTACAATAACAGAATAAATTATTTATAAGAGTCGGTCGAAATCCGAAAAGCGGGACTGATTAAAAATCGGGACGTCCCACCAAAATCCCGTCTGGCAACGCTGGTATGGATACCAATTTGGGGGCTAAACCAAACGTGATTAATATTCTCATCATATTATGTATATATCATATCGTATTTAATTGAAAGTACCTACGTAATTAGGAACATACGTACCTAGTTTTCGTAGTAGGTACTAGTTTTCTAATTCAAAGTCAAGGTAAAATCATTTAAACGATAAGATAATCTGGCATCAGTAAAAGAAATGTTTCGGTGCCATGCCGCCTGTCACGCGTGTATCATTCGATGATACCATGTCCACCATCGATGTACACTGCTCTCATAGATGAGTTTACATGGCAACGTGTGATCAAAACCAAAATTTTCTCAAAGGTTGACGTCGCAGTGACTTCTCTGGTGTTGCAGATGTCCATAGGAGATGAAGACTGTCCGCTCATTTGGTACCCACTTTAGAAATAACATAAAAATACTTACAATACCAATTTAAACCTATATATTTCCAGACGTCATTCGTATACGCATACGGAGGGAGTGCTTTTGTTTACAGTATAATAATTTCACTTAGCCATATCTATTGGTTCTCTATCGATGTGTCATGTCCACAATATCCCACGCAATAACTTTATCAACTGGCAATTACACTGTCAAATTTAAAATATACATTTTGAAGTAAAACTGCGAAGTGTGAACTAGTTTTCTATTTATCAGGGTTTTAGGAAATTAATGCAATATCGTATCACGCGGAGTCGTAATGATAGAAAGTTTATTGTAACTAGGTATTATGGAAACAAAGGGAGCGTCCACAAACTGCTCGTCAAAACGGCGTGATGAATTGATGATGCTTTGCATAGGATATTCACCCGTCGAACCATAAGATTAAATGTGTATTGTCCTTCATCGAAAATTTCATATTTCTTTAAAATTCTATTAAGACAAGATGTGACCTACTGCCTAGTCTAAAATTTACAAACAAAAAAATATACCTACCTATTTAAAAAGTCCTTTACAAAAGTGAGCCGGGAACTTAATGAAAAAATATGTGTTTTTTCTATAGGATTTCAATAGGAAAACGTCTGTCGGGTGATCCTGTTAACTACGGGAAGATTATCCTCTATCTTCTTAGATCCACTGTAAAATATTAATATCAATTTATTACCCTTACCACTAATAGCTAGAAGTAGTAGGTACAAGTACAGAAAGATAGCTCTGTGATAACCAAAATGCAAATTTAAACCTACTTACAACGCTTCTAGCGTTCATAATACTTACGGCAAGCATCTGACCTTGGTCATAATTGTAAGCCTACTGATTGTTCTGTGCTGAGAATAAGGATCGTATCGAATTAAAATGCACCTTAGCTCCTCTACACCGAGAGTACGATTAGAAAAGCCATTGGGTTCGGGGACTAAACTTATTTTAGTTTTCTGTCATTTTCTTTCTCCTAGAAAAGAAAAGAGACGAGAAATATTTAGTCCTGTCAAAATAAAATTTAAATTGTCAAAGCCAAATAAGGCATTTCATAACGTGTTTAGTGCATAACTTAAATACAGCCTCTGACAGGATCAAATTCGGTAGGTTATCTTCTATGTGTCAGGCAGTTAGCTACTAGCAGATGAGTTACTGCATGTCATAGGGATATTCGATATACATCGATGCATCGAATTCACTCGATGTTTACAATACGATACATCGAATCAATCCGATGTTTTGAAAATGTATTGATTTACTCGATGTATCGATGTATTTTCATAAAACATCGAATAAGGGAAATTCGGTAAAATAGGTGGAATGGACATTTTTGTATTTCCTCAAGAAGTTACAATCAAGTCTTCGGTAAAAGGTACTATCATTTTACTGTCGACAACCAAGAAGATAAATAAACAGTGTTGAAGACATTGTATTTTTGTGCATGGAAATTTTCCATTTTCTATTGGAAAATGTAAGCTTTGGATGCTGACAGAGTGGTTGGTGTGTTTTCTCCTGGTTTACACTAGGTTTAAAGTGGTTCGAACAAACAGGAATATTTACTCAGATTCCAACCAATTCTCAGTGAAAATATTTATTTATTATCAACATGTCAACTTCTCGTTTTTTAATGTGTGGCATGGGAGTTACTGTAGGTGTAGGTACCAGTTTATGACAGCTCCATGAAAGTTCTTCAAAGCACCATCTATTGACACCTTTAAATACTCAAGTGATAGCGGTCACCGAAAACGCCTCATTGTAGATGATTTTTATTTTGTTTGTACTTTTTCTAATAATAACAAAGTATATTCTCTCATTACGTTATTTTTTTAATTAACAACAACTGAATCAACGCGAATTTCCATGAAAAGTATTTTTTTGTTAGTAACAGGTAAAAATACTCGATTTTGAAAAAACATCGATGTTTCTATCCGATATATCGAAAAACATCGATGCATAGTCTCGATGTATTGCATCGAAAAAAAACATCGATGTATTTTCTAAGTGGACACCCCTAGCATGTCATCCCCGGCTATGTGGTCCCAAACGAGATAAATACATGTCTAAACAACAGCTGATACACATTTTTAAATACACGAAACATCGGGACACGATAAAAATTACAAAAAAGAAGCAAAAAAGTTGTAATCTTTTTAAACGACTTAAATATACGGTTTTTTGTTTGACCCGCATTTATAAGTTAGTGATTTTCTGAAAAACTACATTTTCCTAGCCACAGTACTTTCAAGTTTCAAAAGTGTCAATTTGATGGTTTTTAGACTAATATGTTTGTGTTGAATGTTTTTATTCAATGTAAGGGCTTATAAGTCCTCTTATTGAAATGCTTCGGTATGTATAGTTGAGGAGAAGAGCGGGGCAAGAAACTCCTCAACACAACACTCTTTTAAACAATCAATACATACCTACTTACCACAAATGTTCTTTGTTACATGGTTTTATTGCTTTGCTGAAACATCATTGTCATTCAAATATTCATCTAACTTATAATCCTATGCAATTTTACATAACACCATTTTAACGTGAGTTTTGATTTTTTTTTCTGGCAAATCTAGAACAAAATACATATCCTTCCTCTGAAGATAAACAAAACGCTATCAGTACATAATCATTTTATGCAATGGTCATTCAAACGCATTCGTTGAACACTCACTCTCTGACAGTCGATTATAGACGTCGCAAGACGCTGCCGACAGCCACGCGAGGCGAGTGCCACCCGCTTGTGAAAGAAAAAACAAAAAAATCCAAAAATGAAATACCTACTGGCATTATTAGTCTGTGGTCTGTGCTTATATTCTACGTTGTGTAGTGAGGTGAGTTGAAAAAAAAATATTGTTTCATTTATTTATTAGGTTTAATAAAAATTTTGTAAAATATATTTATTAGATTATTCATTTTTCTTTTTAAAAGCCACTGCTGGTGACCTTTCTATTATTCAATACGAGAAAATTTTTTTTTGCTCTAATGACACCCACCATGACCTATCTAGTAGAACGTAAACATTACAAAAGATTTCATATTTTCGATGATATAATATAAATAATCTACCATTTTGCGAAAGTATTTATTTTACCGTTCATTTTTTTTAAATCAGTTTTTGATGTTTATAATTTTATTTGTACCTGCGCAGCTGCGTAGGACTGAGGAAGTAACAACCTTTTTTTTAAATAGGTAGTCACTAGGTACTAGTTTCCTTTTTATTTTTGATTGCTTAGAATGTAACTAAGTAGGTATAATTAATTAAATATAGGTAGGTATGTCGTTAAAATTTTCAATCTATCAACTAAGGTACCTACATTGTTTATTATTCACTTCTTATTACATTGCTTTATGTAATTTTATTGATAATATTTAAAAATAAACCATTTGTTTTATTGTAGGTAAGTAATGTTATATAAAAGGTACTACTTAACTATAATATTGTTACTATAATAACTTAATATTGAAGAGGATATCTTAAGTTATCAAATGGTGCATTCACCTACAAGTCCTACAACCTACAATCACATAGAATTATTTGAGCACCGATGATTATAATCGACACATTGTAACCTACTTTACTTTTTCCTATTTAAAATACTTCATTAGCAAAAAGATTGTAAGCAAATACTTGGTCCTAAAAAAAAACTACTATCAGAAATAACTTTCCCCATTCCTTGTCCCGAATTAAAGCATCGGTGCTCCAAAATCACAAGATTTTTAATCACGAATTTGAGCGCTATTCCTATGATAGGAAGCACTAAGCCTCCAACATCCTTATTACCACGGTCGCCGAACCTGGATCACGCTTGCCTCTCGTGTTATTGCCCCGTCCCTTTCTAGCATGCGGGTGTTGTAATTGACTGTCTCGCTTTAACAAAGGGCCGGAACCCTATTCTTTGTTCTTTATAATCCCCTTGATAACACCACGGGCACATGGTTCTACGGAACATTTGTCACGTAGGCAAAGTTGCCAGTATTAGGTTGACAAATAAAATATTTTGAATTTTGATTTTGAATTCTAAATTTGGATGTTAGGAAGTAGAATGATAACATAGATTTCTAAATAGTAAAAACCGACTTCAACGAATAATACAAAAAATAGGCACAGTCGAATTGAGAACCTCTTCCTATTTTGAAGTTGGTTAAAAAAAATCATCGAAATTGGTTGGCGTGATATTTGTAGCGCAGAAACTTGCAAATTTAAGACTTATAGGGGTTTTCCAGGTTTCTCATGAATGCACCCCTATAAGTCTTAAATTCAGAACTGCACGGAATTGAAATGGGACCAATCTGGAAGCACCAGCTTTCAAATAAAACGAGAATCATTCAAATCGGTTCATCCGGTCGAAAGTTCAGAGGTTCAAAAAAACTTTCTCCTTTTTGAAGTCGGTTGAAAACAAAGATATTTAAATATAATAGGACTGCCCTATTATATTTAAATCTCCTTGTGTAAGTAAATAGACCTGCAGACGTATTCACAGAGACTCGATACCGTTTCCGTTCGATTCGAGTCGAATCTATCGGCATCGGAAACGAATCTATCGAGATGGGCTGATGTTGGTATGACAGTTGGTGTCACATATGACATTAGTTTTCGATACCAACATCAGCCCATCTCGATAGATTCGTTTCCGATGTCGATAGATTCGTTTCCGATGTCGATAGATTCGACTCGAATCGAACGGAAACGGTATCGAGTCTCTGTGAATACGTCTGCCGGTCCGGCGCGGCGATGGGCTCACCACCTATCACGTTTAGGGGTCCAATGTATCTCGTGAAATGTGGGTATATCCAGTAATGGAATACCTCTGCTTATCCCCTTGGGGATGAAAGGCGTGAGATTATTTACTTTTATTTTAAAAATTCGAATCTTTCCTCTTTATAAAGTACATTGTAGACAATAAATCAAAGAAAATAAATAGATTTTTTTTAAAACAACGGAGGTCTTTGATGAAGTATCTTGTTTAAGTTAAAGTCTTATCATCTCACATTTATGTTAAACATCTTCAAGTGCAGAGCAAGGTTGTACCAACAACTTGCAGGCATAATTCATGAAACAATGAATAGGTTTGTTACAAAACAGCGGAAATTGGTTCCGTAATGGACATCCTACAAGATTATCTTGTAAAACATGCGATGTGCACATCGATGTCATTCTTATTATAATAAACTGCTTATAAATGGAAGGTCACCTTTCGTAATGTAATATTTATGCTATTTATAAAGTAGTTGTAAAAAAGTACCTACTGGCAAAGACCAGCTACGTGTAAAGTAAGGAGTGATACTAAAATATAACCAAAGAGCGCGATACCAAAGAGATTGAGTAAATGACCATTTAGCAAAAAAAAAAAAATGACACGCCTCGTTTCTCCGAGGGGTAGGCAGAGGTATTAGATTTCTGGAAAAACCCACTTTTCACGAGAATATTCGACCCCTAAACGTGAAGTATAATTCTGAGACCTGCAGGTTTCCACACGATTTTTTCCTTCACCGTCGGGCTAGTGATAAATATGTAGGTATAAGCATCTTGCATCTCTTTTTAACCGACTTCAAAAAGAAGGAGGTTATCAATTCGTCTGGTTTTTTTTTTATGTTTGTTACTTTAGAACTTTCGACTGGGTGAACCGATTTCTTTTTTTCTTTGAAAGCTGATGATTGGTCCATGCATCCATGAGAAAACCATATAAGTTGAAGATTGAAGTCTATTTTTTTACTCTTGAGTTCTATGTTATTTTATTTTAAACTAACGACCCGCCCCGGCTTCGCACGGGTGCAATGCTAATACTAAAACCTTCCTCTTGAATCACAACCGCATCAACCGCATCAAAATCCGTTGCGTAGTTTTAAAGATTTATGCATACATAGGGCCATAGGGACATAGGGATATAGGTACAGAGAAAGCGACTTTGTTTTATACTAAGTATGTAGCGATGATGATGATACTCAACATAGTCATTTCTTTGTTTCAGAGCTCAAACCAAGCGGTGGACGTCGGAGTAATCCACACGAGTGGCTATAAGGAATTCAGACCAGAGTACGAACTCGGTAAAGAAAACATTACCGACTTAGCCTTGGATATTCCCGATTATGCCTCCAGTAAGGATCTACAGGAATTATTCGATTACATGTGGATCAGATTACGCATCATGCTATTCATCGTTTCTGTTTACGTTCTGGAAATGATGTGAATAAATTTCTGTTTCAATATTTTATGGAGATGCGGTGTATTTTATGGAGTATATTTTCTAAACGATTTTAGAGATATGATGGAAATGGGAGCTTTAGGTGACGTGTTGGGTGTACTAATAAGCTACTTTTGCCGATTTTAAAAGATGTGACATATTTTCAATACATCTGCATTTATTATTTTATGCGTTAAAATATCGATTAAGAAACTCAAAATCAAAATTCCGCCATCTTGAAACATGAGATAAAAAAAAGGAATAAAGGAAGCGTTCCTTTTTTATAAAAAATCGATAACTGCCAGTAACAAAAAGCGCTGGTTGCTAAGGCTAGTTTTATGCAAAAAAACACTGTATAGTTGAAAGTGAACGCAACAGAAATTAATTATTATGTTATAATTAATTAATATTATGATTATAAATAACAGAAAAATAGAAGTCTTTATATATCAGAAATACTTCCAAAATAGCTTTTATTCATCGGTTTTGATTCAACTAATTATTATGATTATTATATGATATTTTAATTTTTCAAATATGATTACTATTTACTAAACGGTTTCTAAAATTGGAAATATCTAGATGAAACAATCATTTGCATGAGTTAACTATAGTAAGTAGGTTTTTACTTATTTAACCTAACAAATATTGGCAACGTTTTATTTTTTTAATTTTACTTATTTGCGATTGACTTTTGTATGCTACAATTGTAATTTCATTGTAATTTTTATTTTATAGTGATACTGAATCACAGGATTCACAGGTAATAATGAAACAAATTTCTTTGCAAAATCACGATTACCAGAACCTAAATTTGAATTAATTGGCCTTACTAATCATTTGTAATTATTGAGTATTATGAAAAAAACTAATAAAATTGTAATATTCAGAATAATTTAATGCTATTTTACGACACCAATTGTAATTTTCTTTTAAGAAACGTTAAAGTTTTGCTAATTGCAACAGTAAGGCCATATTTTAGAACTGACGATACTGTGATATTAGATCGTATGCATCATGTTTGGAAATATAATTTTTCATTAATTTATAAACTTGTGTTGTTAATTTTTATACCCTTATATTTTCAGGAAATCTAATAATATTCTGACAAATACATACAAACATCATACAATACAACAACTCTTTATTGTCACCAAAAACAACACAAATGGATACAAACATTAACCAAAGTACCTACAATGATTACGAAGCTAAAAAGTTTTTATGACCGGACCGATACGACCTTCAAACCTTCAAGAAGAGAGCGTACTCCCACCTCAAAGGCCGGCAACGCACTTGTGACTCTCGAGTTGCAGGTGTTCATGGGCGATGGTAGTCACTTACCATCAGGTCACGCGTTTGGCCCCTTGTTTTTATAAAAAAACTAGCGACCCGCCCCGGCTTCGCACGGGTGCAATGCTAACACTCAAACCTTCCTCTTGAATCACTCTATCTATTAAAAAAAACCGCATCAAAATCCGTTGCGTAGTTTTAAAGATTTAAGCATACATAAGGACATAGGGATATAGGGACAGAGAAAGCGACTTTGTTTTATACTATGTAGTGATAGTGAAAATTCCTCAGATGAAGCTCTTGACTGCTGACGTGGCGTACAACGTATACGGCCGCCGCATTTGTCGGCCTCGTATAGCGTTACGCCGGACGCGGCGGACGGCATTTGTACCAGACCACCGTCTATTATTTGACGTGACTGTTATCTCTGGTAGGGCTACCTTCTGAGTCAACGGTCGTGCTTTCGATTCCTGCTCGGGACCAACATTTGTATGAACATGTCTGTTGGATCAAGGATTTCGCATTCTTATCATGTCTCCTCTTTGTATAGGTACACCAAAACGTGATTTTTTTCTCAAATTTCCACTTTTTGCAACCACGCTTGACGATATTGTATAATTATTGAATAACACAGCTAGTAGTAGCTGTGTTATTTCTAATACACTCACAGATAGAGGCAGAATAAGGGGAACAGGAAAAATTTTACACATATTAAAAAAATGATGAATTCGTAAGTAGTCGATACTGAACAAACTAATTACAGGAACTGCGTCTAAGCTGTTACATATTGTATAGCTTTACGCACGTGTGTAATGGTGTTTTGTCTGTGCTCGCAAGTGATCTCATCAACATTGAAACAGTTAGTGCTTGTGTTGTAATTAGACAGAATCGTCAATATTTAGCATTTCTGTGTTGTTTGGAATTCAACTAGTTTGCTTGTCTATTAGCATTCTTCGTTTTCGGAATTCTCATGGTTTTGATTGTTTACCATTTTACCCGACTGCGGAAGGTAGGTAATGTGTTTATTAATATGTATGTAAGTTTGTTTGTCTGTTGTCTCGAAGGAACAAACGCGTGCTAATTTTGATGATTCCTAGGTACATACGTCACTCGATTCGTCATAATATTGCGAGTGTGACTAAAGACATATCCAGTAATCAAATCCCACCAAAAACATTTTCATGTAAAATGTTGCCAAGCCAAGATCATATGGCTCGCACCATAGATATAGGATGTACAAAAAAAACAAGGTCAGATAAAATCAAAATCAAAAAATAGGTTTGTTAATTAAGATTTCTCACTCCCACGCTAGCGCTAAAATTTTCAATCTATGGCTGTCAGAAAGTTCTCAGATCTCATATAGCGCTAGGAGTAATAGTGTTCTGTGTCATATAGAGCCAAGCTTCTAACTCTACACTTTACAAGCTTAACTTCAGAAACTCTAAATCTTAGTCAAAATATGTGGCTTGGCTGTTTCATTACTACAAGAACTATTTTATATAACAGAAATATAATTGAACAGTGAATAAATTTCGCCCATGACGCGAGACGGGTTTTGAATTTTGAATTTTTGAATTATTCTTTTTAGATTCTTTTTCATCTTCGGAGTGTCATATGCTAGGTACTTTACTAGGTCGGTACTAGGTCGCTTTCTCGGTCCCTATATCCCTATATCCCTATGTCCCTTTGTATGCTTAAATCTTTGAAACTACGCAACGGATTTTGATGCGGTTTATTTTAATAGATAGAGTGATTCAAGAGGAAGGTTTTACTGTTAGCATTGCACCCGAGCGAAGCCGGGGCGCGTCGCTAGTATTATATTAATTTTAAAATAACGCTCCTTAGGACTTGTATATTTTCTGTAATTATTTAATTAAGCCTAAGGTCATTTAAGTACTTTAAATTAATAACAATAAGGTTCATACTAGTGTTGACGAGTACATTAATGTTTGTTTGTCTTCCGTCGGTGGAGATACCTCAGGTGATCTTCATCATCGTCGTAGAGAGTCTTTTCTATCCACCTCATGAAGGCTTCCACCTGAAATGGAATAAATATATTGCAATTTCACAATAAAATATTATTATGAGGGGCTTGTTGGCTCAGTTGGTAGTAAACGCCTTCTGAGTCGGAGGTCGCTGGTTCGATCCCCGCTCGGGGCCAACATTTGTGTGTATGAACATGTCTGTTGGCTTCGTCGTTTAGTATTTATTTAAGTATGTCTATCAGTTGTTTAGTACAAGCCCTGCCTCGTTTGGAACTAAATCACCGTGTGTGAATTGTGTCCAACAATTTATTATTATTTTGATTTAGAAAGAAATACAGATACCAAAAGAGTCTATTACATAGTCCAAACTATGTCCTACAAAATTTTACTTTTAGATTATTAAATAATATTGTTTACAATTATTAAAATTGTTTTTTGGTTGATATTTAGATAGTTGATTTGTATGTGATTTTTTGTAATTGTGTCTAACAGATTTTGTTATAGGAGTTCATAACGAAATATTCGAATACTTATTAAATATACACTCAAAAAACGTTACCCTACTTCTGGTGCAGTCGAATAATCAAACAAAACATTTATCTATCATTCAACTCATTGAATCTGAAGCAAAGTCAAATTGATTAACAGTATTATCGTAATGTCCTCAGCACATCAAGTAATGTTGTAAATCCACCTTTACGTGGTTTGCAATAAGTGTTAAGATCGAATGTACATTTTTATCGGTTACCTACCCCACGCAATGTCATATTTGCCTTGCATAATAATATTTTTCCATTGTGACGGTATATGATAATAAACCTCGATCATTTCATTCATTATCCATTGCCCACTGCTCACTGCAGCCCATTGCAGCCCACTGCTGGGTTGTCTTTCCCCACACAGATGGAGGGGTATGGGCAATAATCTCCCACGCGAGTCCACCGCGGATTGAGAGATGGTCCCAACTTACAGAACAACTTCAAATGTGTGAACACAATGAAAATTGGAATCAATAGTTTAACGTGCCTTCCGAAACACGGAGCAGCTACAGGACACCGCTTTTTTAGCAATGATGGACAATCATTGAACTACAATAACGTTGATGTTTATATCTACGCGCTCAGACGGCGCTATTAAAAAAAATTTACACTTTTTATCCCCGAGGGGGTAGGCAGAGGCTGAAAGTAATACTTTTTAGCCCTAGGGAGAATCGTTTTCAACTGACATCTCTGTCAAATTATAAAAAAAAAACTAGTTATTTTTCACATTTCGATTGAACCCTGTTCCGACTTTTTATACAGCCACTCAATTACAGCCATGTAAAATTGAAATAACATAAAGTACCTATTAATAAAAAAATATATTTGTTAATGACTTTCTTACAATTTACTTTCAACCAAATATTTTTTAAAAATAACATAGACTTGGACAAAATATTTACAATTTTTTCTATGATGAAAATGAAAAGCAATGGCTGAATAGCTAGCCGGCCACAGAAGAAAAACAAAATACGCGGGAAAGCGGCAATCCGACCTTCATTTGTTTTAGTTGTAGAGTTTTGTTTATCCTTCCGTAAATTCATGTTTTTATTTTTACTTTCTTTGTGTTCGCCACGAAAAGCACAGTGTTTACCCGATTAAAGACTTAATTAGTCCCTCGAACTATTGGAACTCGAGGGTAACTTAAAAAAATCATGGTTTGGCTACGCTTTTTGCTGTGAGCGCCTACATTTACCTTAGTATAAACATCAGGCCTTCCTCTGGCGCACGGAATACCCCAGGAAACGATGCCGATTTGTCGTCCCTCTCTCACCAACGGCCCTCCAGAATCACCCTGAAAGAGACGGAGTTTTTTAAGAGCTGGTGATTACAATAGGTGCTTCTATTGAGTACCAAAATATCTGTTACTCAATGACATGCTCTATTATCTATATGTAGATACTTATTAGATAAAGCACTGTTGTAAGACAGTCTACCTTCTAAGTATAAGGTCCAGGTTCGATTCCTGATTCTGTGGAGTACTACAGAAATTCCCAATCCTTTTATTCTTTCACCATTAGAATGCTATAATATCCCAGAGTAATATAGGCTATATTGTTTTCCCGTATTGACAAGGGAACGGCAACAACGCGTGTGAAATCGCGCAAAACAGCTAGTTAAACTATAAACGACAATCAAATCAAATCGTTTATTGCAATCTTTATGTTTTACATAGATAGTCACATTTTTTGTATCAATAAGGACCTAGTTTAGGCACTGAAATACGTAAGAGGGAACTTGCAAATTATATACCATACGTTTATACATACATACATACATATAATCACGCCTCTTTCCCGTAGGGGTAGGCAGAGACCACTTCTTTCCACTTGCTACGATCCTTACATACTTGTTTCGCCTCGTCCACTTTCATTATTCCTTTCATACATGCTCTTCGGTTTAGGGTACTCTTGACCACGTTTATCATTGATAAATAAGTCCTTTTTTAATGGAGTATTTCAGTTGGTAGTGACCCTGCCTTCTGAGTCAGAGGTCGCGGGTTCGAGCGGGGGCTAACATTTGGGTGCATGCCATGAGCATGTCTGTTGGCTCCGTGTCTGGGTGTTTTTTTTAAGTATGTTTATCAGTTGTTCAGTCTGACTGAACAACTGTACTATTACAGGCTCTGCCTAGTTTGGCACTAAATAACCGTGTGTGAATTGTCCCATAATTTATTATTTTTATAGTTTAATAAATTTCATGGGTAAGCATCCAATAGGTACTATTGAAAACTAGCTGTGTCAACTTACATGGCAAGCGCCCTCGCCCTGCTTGGTCAGCGCGCACACTTGGCTCTCGAACACCGGGTTGACGTATTGGTGCGCCGACCGGCACTCCTCGAATGTGATCGCCTTCAGCTCCAGCTGCATCAGGTCGTTGGGCAGCCGGCCTGGGTACTACAGGGAAACAAGTTTTATTGCCTGAAGGTCCGGTTTCGGAGTCACTCACTGGAATGGCCTCGTGTAAATGGCCCTTTATCTTAAATTCGAATTTTTCAAGAAGAAGTAACATTCATTGGCTAGCTGTGTGATTTTTTTCAAGGTTGTGAAAACGTGTAACAAACGTGTATGTCATAAAGTTCTTCTCGGGGTACTGCATTTAGAACCAGCAACTCGTCGGTGGAGATGCGCTGCTATTTACATTTAGCCAATCTCCATGGACGAATTTAGAGTGCTTTGTTATTAGACTATTGACCTTTCTAAGTGTACCTTTTGTATCTACAGAAAATAAGTGATTTGTTCCTACCCCTTTTCAGTTTTATCGTCAGTTTTGTTTTTTTGTTAATATTACTCGCAATATCATATTTCGGCACAGTCAACTTGCTTTAAATGTTTGCACAACGCATTAGTATAATACTCACCGACGTAGTCCCCCATCCTGTGAGTATCAGGTCCTCACCCTTCTCAACCGGTTCGTCGTTCAGCTCAACAGCATCAATTGTACTGCAAAATTCCATCTCGTCTTCCGTAAAAACGATTGCTATATCGTTTTTGATAAGGTCATCATCGTATTCTTCATGTCTAACCACTTTGCGGACTTTATACGCTTTGCCTCCCGAACGAAGCTGGTTAGTACCTACCACTGCTTCAAAGTATTCTGGTTTTAATCTGAAATTAATTTAGCTTATCGTTAGTTTGTTTTGCCTGTTGATTTAAAATAGCAATCATGTCAAAAAAAATTTTTGCTATTACTATTTTAGTAGGAGCTTATGCTTAACGTGCTGCGGCCGCTGATTATTGTAAATATATTCCCGTTTCAGCATGTTCTATATATTTCAAGCGGTATAGTATGTTATCTTACGATTCATTGTAGCTGCTGTGTGTTAGAAACAGTGTACAAGTTTGTTTTTTAACAAAAATTACAAATAGAGTTTTTTTTAGCGGGAAATCGAATTACCTGTCAACGCAATGAGCAGCAGTAAGAATGACTCTAGGAGTGACAATAGATGCCCCACAAAAGTGCCACACCCCATAAATTCTCAGTGAAACTTGGTACGGAATAGATCCATTCTCTGCTTTGGTTCCACCCACTATTCTCTCCCATTCGTCTTTGCCTTCATTTGAAGAGTAGAATTCTGAAGAGACTAAAACACGAATTTATATAAATAGAGGTAATAATAGAGGTTTTAAGTGTTTTTTCTACCTACAAAAATAAATGAATTTAGATTTGATTTGAATTACAAATAATAAAGTGGGAAATGTCATTGAAGTGGCATTTTATTTTGGTAATATTGTACATTGAAAACCCGACTGCATATAAAGGTATGTAAATAAAAAATTTAAAACATTAGGTACTCTCTCCTTCTGGTGTAGTTCGGTAAACTTTTGTCTATGACACTCAGGGAATGAAAACGAATCCAAAATCTATATGCACCAAGCACTTCAAAATCTTTCAAACCGTGTAGGCTATGGATCACTAAATATACCAGAAAACGCTCCTTCTTGAGCAGCCGGTTAAAAAGCAATAATTATTGAATGTGATTATCTAGAGTAAAAATAATATATTTTGAATTTTTACTGATGTTAATAAAGTAGAAAATAAACTACAAAATAAAAAGTTTGTCAGAAGTGGGATTCGAACCCACGCCCACAGAAGTGGACTGCGACCTGAACGCAGCGCCTTAGACCGCTCGGCCATCCTGACATGACAGACGAGTGTGAAATTTTCAACCGCTATCAAAGTACAAGGTCTTAATCTAAAAATAGACTAGTGACGTCACCATATGAAACACTGACGTAGACATGACGCTACTACTACTACTAAGTAATAATAATAATAATAATATGAGGAAGTATGGGCCATAATCTCTAGTAACACTGCTATCACTGCTCTAAAGAGAAATGTTTCATAAATTAAACGTTAGACACAAATATTGTTCGCTCGCATTCGTAAATGAAGAAATTCGTATACCAGTACGGTACGGATCACACGGTTGGGCTCGTTCAGTTAGTGAATGCGTGTTTCGGAAGGCAAGTTAAATGTTGGTCCCGGTTTTCGTGGTGTTTACGCACAATGGAAGTCGTAAGTCATGTCAGATACTATTGGGTGGTCACTAGCCTAATGTAATGGGCCATTGATAAGAGGCCATTCCACTGAGACAATCCACTAAGCCAATCCAAACTGCATACAAAAAAAACTTGAGGACAATCCATTTGCAGTGGACTGTCTCTATTTACACGAATCCATTAGTGGATTGGCTTAGTGGAGTGGCTCATTGGAATGGTCTCGTGTAAATTGCCCATAAAACCATCTCCCAATCGGTAGGGTCGCGTTCTCCTGATTATAGCCCATACTTCCTAATATGTGAGGAAAGACCCTTAGCTCAGCAGTAGGCTGTTACGGGGTGATGATGATGATAAATAGAAAAATATATACCATAAAAGGGAAAGAAAATAAATAATAAAAATGTCACTGAACTTAAACACAGGGCAACCATTTCGACCGCGTGTAAAACACATAAAGCTAACAGATGAATTTTTTTCACTATTTATAAGAGTGATTTTTGTATAGGTATATAAATGTATGCAAATATTGAAAGATACGTGCGTCAGTGTTTGAGCTAAATAACTATGCTGATACCCCTATGGAGTATTACATCAACGTTTTAGTTGTTAAACTGTGGTTTTAAGTAATAACAGGAAATATATTAAAGGTTCACCAGTTCTCACTTTTAGGGGTCCAAAAAAAAATTTCTGCTGAAAAGTGGGTATTTCCTTGGAATGAATGGAATACCTCGCCCTAGCCTACCCCTTTGGGGACAAAAGGCGCGGGCATTTAATTTTGTAGCCAGAAAAGTTATGGAAAGTCTTGTAACAGTCACTATAATTGCACGAGCCTGTTGACTCAGTTGGTAGTGGCCCTGCCTTCTGAGTCGGAGGTCGCGGGTTCGATCCCCGCTCGGGGCCAACATTTGTGTGCATGAACATAGGTATTGTCTGTTAGCTTTGTATCTGGTCGTTTAATATTTATTTATGTAGGTATGTTCATATATGTCAGTTTAGTACTAAATAACCGTGTGTGAATTGTGTCCCACAATTTATTTTTATTATTAATTATAATTGCAGTTAAAACTATAATACAAATACCCTGTAGACATTAATCGGAATGGGTTAAGTGCTGTTCCACTCGGTTTTTAAGTCATTTTTTTACCTACATATTATTGTACAAAGGACCTTGAAGGAAAACATCGTGTGGAAGGGTCCATCATTTGTTCTGAGGCATACCTATGTAACAGCACCCCAATTCTCTCACCTATTATCGTGAGAACGCTAAGGGGTCCGTAAAATCTGTACCTACTGTATTCTGTGGTAAAATATACTGATAACCGCCCTAGGCGATAAGTCGTGAGTATATACTATACCTACTATTTAAAATTCAAATTTGCACGTATGACGTACCAAAATTACAAATTCCCCATATTACAAACCAAAGAATGCAATTGAACTAATATACCGGCATAAAACTTACATTGGCACATATAAAAGTACCGTTACTATGAGAGTCGGATGTGCTGTACACATTGTTATTCAGTGTTTGTGATCTATTGAACGCATTGACATGGGAACCGATAAATGTGTCTGGCTCTGGCAAAGAGATTAAAATATAATAGGGCATAGAGGGGACAAAGCAAGGAAAATTTGAAGCCAAAAGTTATTCCAAGTCGAATAAGTCTAGTACATTTTCGACCGAATGACAGCTTGCGTTCATACCAACTGACATGACGCTTGAGCTTCAAACATACTTCAAAGTTTTGTATGAAAATATTCCCAATGCCCCCTCTGTGTCCTATTATATTTTAATCTTTTTGTGTATAAGCCAGTAGAATCGTACATACAAAATGGCAAAGTTTGATGCACATCTTTCTACGATCTTCAAATATTTATAATTGTCAAAACGATTCACAAAAGGCCGTGGAATTTGTGAAATTCTACTAGTAATTAGTTCGTGTCGAAATGAGAACTACCTACCTTTTCAACCGACTTCAAAAAGGAGTAGGTAATCAATTCGACTGTTTTTTATGTTTGTTACCTCAGAACTTTCGACATGGTGAACCGATTTTTGTGATTATTTTTTATTTGTAGGCTGGTGCTTCTCGTGTGATCCCATTTCTATTTGGTCCAGTTCTGATAATGGCATCCATCAGAAAGCTATATCAGATAAAGTCGGTTTTTTACTCTATGTTAGTTAAATTTCAAGTATACCCATAGTCTTTCGCTAGCAAGATACCAACATAAAGTCTGCAAATGTCGATGCAATTCTGTATGCAAGATGCACAGCGCTGCTATCGACCACAAATTGCACATATCCTTTGAGGCAGGCGATATGAATACAATATTTTGTAATGATGGGTTTGATGGGGTTATTATGTATTGGTGTCAACTATTAAGGAACAGTTTAGTGCCCTTTATGGCTTGATCTTGTAATAAAGCTTAGTGATGTAGGTACCTACTATTAACTGTAAGACAGTATACAATATGTTACAGAATAAGCGCAATGCCTGAAATTAGTTTGTTCAGTATCGACTATACTCAATCGATTTCAGCTATTATCAATGTGTTAATTTTGTCCAAAAAATGAATTAGCTAGCACAACTGAATTTAGGGCCACCTATGGAAACCGTACTATTATTGCTATTTATTCAAGAAAATTGGTTAGACAAAACTATATAAAGTAACGAATGCATATTTTTTTATATTAATATAGTAATAAATTGGGGTGTATAAGGAATTACTTACGCATAAGTATTCTGTGACTCGTTATTTTAGAAAAGATTAAGCTATGGATAAAACAAAAGATTAGCAATAAGTTTAGACGGAATATGTTCTTCCAATTTTATTTTATCTACAAGTGAGAAATATAAGCATCTTAGTGTACTAATAGGAACTTTAAATCGTAAGTGAAAAAACTTACCTAACAATATTCTAAGTTTTTCGTGAACAAAATTAACATGATATGACCAGGAGAAATGTTCTACTTTAATTCCGAGGTAAGTAATACATTTGACTTGTTTTATGGGATCACAGGTACAATTATACATATTTTGATGAATGCAAGAAAAGGAGTGGGCATACAAGGGTGATGGGATATTTTTAAGCGGTAGATATGGAGAGTGGATTAATAAAAACTTATGTTATATGACGTATGTATTTGGCTGGGACTAAGTTTAACATGTTATTAAAGTGGAGTATAGTTATGTGAGCAGAGATAGGTGCTTAATAAGCCTACTTTCTATTCGTGAAGCTGGTTTTCGAATCCTGTAGAGGGCATTTAGAAAACATCGTGCTAGGAAACCCACAGATCCCAGAATTTATTCAGAGCGTCGAAAGTCACCGTTAGCGGTCCAAAAACATATACTGGAGAAAAATGTCTACTTTCAGGAATTCAATACCTCTGCTTACCCCCTTGTAGATAAAGGCGTAATCATTTTTATTTATATGTAGTTATTGTCTAGTATTCAACAACAACAGGTAATGTAATGGTAATGTTACAAGATGAATTATTAATATGAATGTGGAAGGTTATAGGAAGAAGGAACACCAAATTGGAAGGAAGGAGGAACTAGGAAGCGATAGATGCATTGTCTGAAGGGATATGATGCTGAAGTTTATAGGGATAAATTGGATGGGAATCTGCATTGACAACAAAAGAATGACCGTGATTCATAGTAGATAGGAATATGTAGGAAAAGATCTAGAGTTGTTAAGGTTTCACAAAGAAAACATAGTCACACAATGTAGAGCAGTGATAGCCTTTACGGTTAAAGAGCGGGCCGAAAATCAGTGAGGCTCGGGTTCGAATCCTGGCATGTACTAATGAGTTTTTCAAAAACTTACGTACATATTTATCACTAGCTCGACGGTGAAGGAAAACATCGTGAGGAAACCCGCACACAGGTCACAGAATTAATTCTGTGGCTCACCACCTATCACGTTTAGGGGTCCAATGTATCTCGTAAAATGTGGGTATATAAAGTAATGGAATACCTCTGCCTACCCCTTCGGGGATAAAAGGCGTAAGATTATTTATTATTTTTATATTTTTACAATGGTAGAGTATTTCCTAATAAATTCCGTTTCACGAAATACAATGCCCGAGAGTCAATGGTACTACAATCATCTGCATTCTCTTAGAATGTAAACAGCAACATCAATAAGCAAACATTAAACAAGCATCCGTGACTGTCACTGCGCCGAAATGAGCACAGGTTCTGGAGAAAGTGAGACATGTGGAAAACAGTGTTGTTCCTGGTAATAACTAGCTGTAAGTTTCCGAAAATATGTGTTATCAGGTAGCTTAGGCTTGTCAAAAAAATCTAAAATCAAACTTTTTTAAACTCATTTATTTCTGTAGGTATAGAAAATGCGCTTAGAAAACTCAACTGCATTTGAAACCAGCATCACGTCGGTGGAGATGGGCTGCTGTTTACATTCAGCCAAACTTCGTTGACGAGTTTAGAGTGCCTTGTTATTAGACTATTGACCTTTCTAGGTGTATTTTTTATACCTACAAAAAATAAATGTTTTTTTTACGGATCTCCACTTAAGCACAGTTAGAAGGAGAAAGTTTTATGCGACTAATATAACAGTATCTCTTTCTAATTGTACTCAACCCTCAATCATAATGATGTTAGCTGCTGTTGAAAATCCTTCTCCTCATCAGGTGTGACACTCGTCAATGGTCAGTTCTTCAACTGCCACGACGACCCTTCCTTTGACCCTGAAGAAGGACCTCTCAACCAGTTGCAGTTCACCTGGCTAGGGGCTCTCCAGTACATACATGGTGAGAAAATTATTGTTCAAGGAATCTTTCGGGAGATTTTGATTTAAGCTTTTCTTCTGGTTTGCTAGTGGCCAGTCATGCTAGTTTCAACGCTATCGAAACTCGTGCTGTCTCTTCGTTCTTGCTAATTGAAATTTAGAATTGTCAAACTGTAGCTCATACACTGAACACCTAGATTTAATATCCTTTAACACATACACACACACCCTTTCACCCTCACTTGCACATTCACTCGCAAGTACCTTTATATTACCTAATACCCTCAGAAGAAGGATTTGTATTTTTGTATGTTTGTAACTTTTAAAAAAAATTTTAACCAATAAAAAACTTTCAAAGCTACAATACTCCTGAGTAGCATAGGCTACATTTTATCCCCGTATACCCACGGGAACGGGAATTACTGGTAGTTTAATTATAATTGCTTCTAAATAAATATATTTCTATCCTTCTTTCTTTAAGATGATAAAATTCTATTTTAGTGAAGAACGGGACTCCACACTACTTCAGGGTCCCACGGGTGATCCTTATCAGCAGACAGTTTGTGTTGTCCACTGCTGTGGATGCAGCTCAGATACCTGATGGATACGCATTGTAAGTTCCACATATTCGACCATCACTCTTAATCAAACTTGGAACTGTGACACAATTTTGCATTATCCCGGAATTCCTCATCGTAAATCTGTAACAACTTGGTAACAACTAACAGATTGCTGCAAAGCAGTGGGATTTTATTTCTTTCGTCATTCAGTCTTTCATTTCATCACAATTTTGTGGAGTATAGAGAGCGCATAGCGCGATCCGATTGGCTAGAGTAGGTACCTACTCTTTATTTAAGAAATATATATGTCACCGTAAAATTGCAAACACCGTTAGATTATAATCTATCTCGCGAGATTGTAGATTGTCGAAAGATTGTGAACCGAACATACTGCTTACAATTTAACGCATTATTTTTCGGTAGATTATAATATATCGAAGTGAAACTTATAAATCACAATCTCTCCAGCGTTAAATTGTCAACTGTCCAAGGACTATCAATCATTGGTCGGTCTTGCCGTAGCTATTTCTGTACCCATAGAGTTAGGAATCAACCACAGATTTCAGTCAAACAAAATAAAAGCAATAAAAAAATTGTGACATTAGGTATATTGTATTTATTATTCAGTAGATAGGTAATCAATAATTCTGACATTATGTTAAGAAAAATATGGAACAAAAAAACAGAAATATTTTCTCTTCAAACATAAATATAAAACTAAAAAGTAACAAAATTTTCACTTAGAAAAAAAAACGAGCACAAAATAAAACCTAGATTAAAAAACTAAATACATAACAAAATCTATACCTACTTAAAAAAAACTCACGCCTTTTATCCCCGTGGGGGTAGGCAGAGGTATTCCATTTCTGGAAATACTCACTTTTCACGAGAATATTAGACCTCTAAACGTGATAGTTGGTGAGCCCATCGCCGGACCGGGAGTGCGATTTTTGAATCTCACTGGTGATATCAAAATCTCCGGTGACTAAAATTATCACCGATGACTTTTATGTCACCATTTTCCAAAAGCCGTATTTTTGAAAGTCACACGCTGTTTTCAATAAATCGTCGCAATCACAAAATATCACAATCAAGCCCCGCTGCTAATTCTTCCAAAGAACATACTTTGGCACTTTTGGCAGATGACACTACGTCAAAAACAATCGCATGGTGATTTCAATTACGAGTGGGTAGGGGCACTCGTAAATTGATATCATAGGTATGACAAATGTAAGTCACCGATGAGTTTCAAAAATACGAACTTTCGGAAATCACTCACATCGGTGAGAATTAGTGACTTGGTGAGATTCAAAAATCGACCCCCGGGTCTGTTACACATGCCTCAGAATTAATTCTGAGACATGCGGGTTTCCTCACAATGTTTTCCTTCACCGTCGAGCTAGTGATGAATAATGTACGTAAGTTTTGAAAAATTCATTGGTACATGCCAGGATTTGAACCCGAGCCTCACTGATTCTCAGAATTATTTATTTCCTACCTCCTAAATAATAAATACAATATACTTAATGTCACAATTTTTTTATTGCTTTTATTTTGTTTGACTGAAATCTGTGGTTGATTCCTAACTCTATGGGTACAGAAATAGCTACGGCAAGACCGACCAATCAGGGACAGTCCTTGGACAGTTGACAATTTAACGCTGGAGAGATTGTGATTTATCAGTTTCACTTCGATATATTATAATCTACCGAAAAATAATGCGTTAAATTGTAAGCAGTATGTTCGGTTCACAATCTTTCGACAGTCTACAATCTCGCGAGATAGATTATAATATAACGGTGTTTGCAATTTCACGGTGACATATATAAGACGTTTGTCTTTAAAGTAGCCAATCAGCGGTAGGCTTTAAAGTCAGACGGCATCGGAGTGAAACGAGATTGGGCAGATAGTAAACCTCAAATTTTCCCTGAGGTTTTTCCTCATCCTACATACAACTTAATATACGTAGACGCCGCTGCTTCATCACTATCACTACATAGTATAAAACAAAGTCGCTTTCTCTGTCCCTATGTCCTTATGTCCCTATGTATGCTTAAATCTCTAAAACTACGCAAGGGATTTTGAAGCGGTTTTTTTAATAGATAGAGTGATTCAAGAGGAAGGTTTTAGTATAAGCATTATACTTACAGGTACTTTATAAGTATAACTTTGACTATTTGGTTACCTACCAATAGTAAATCAATGAACATTTAATTAGAAAATACAATTTTAATTATGAATACTGTTAGTTTTGGATAGGCATATATACCGATACCTGCTACAAGCTTCGTACTTCGTTCACTTAATCCACATCCATCAATAGATACCTACATGCTCGTCGGTTGAACTTTTGTTAGTTGGTTACATAATAAAGAACCTGAATTCAGGGGAAACGTCGTCTTTGGCGACTACGAGAGAGACGAAGGGGAATGCTCGGTGACGATCGAGGAGATAGCCTTGGGGGCTGAGTGCGAACCAGCTGTGCTTCTGATGCCGATAGCAGACGTTCTGCTGCATCCAGAATACAAGCACTTCGGAGCATTGAACAGCGTAGCCCTCATGAAGCTCATCACGCATGTTCGATCTAGTAAGTTATGCTATGTGACAGCAAGCTTCTCTATCTAAAATATTAAAACAGTCCCTAGCTTATTAAATAAAACGAATGCAGCCACTACAGCTGAGTGATATTTGAGCGTTTAATGAACTCGTTGAAAATCGAATCTAAATGTCCTATTCGCAGAATGTCCCATTCTCAAATGGTCTCACTCGCAAAAAGTCCTATTCACCCAGTTTACTGGGATCATGTGTAATGGGACATTGTGCGAATAGCACTTTATTTGAATGGGATTTTATGCGAAGGGGACCTTTTGCGAATGGGACAATATGCGAATAGGTTTTTTTAAGAATGGAACCTTTTGAGAATTAGACGTTGTGCGAATGGGACGTTCAGCACCTAAACCGATTTTAGGACCTCAGTTTATCAATGTTTTTATGGGGGGACGGCGCGTACGCAGTCCCCACTACCAAAAATTACGCACCCGAGTTATTCACATTAGGAATAATCGCAGGGGTCAGCCCAACCGCAGTGCAATGGAGAGGCCTCGCCCTGGGGGAACCGCCTTGTTGATCACGGTATCCCCTGTGCCAGGTAAGTATGCTTTGAACAACGTCGGCCGGGGTAGTCATCAAACGCGGGCGACTCTTGATAGCGCCATTCAGGAATTCTACAAAAACGGCACAGCGACATCTACACTTAACGCTCGGTATTAACTAACGCTACGTTTAGCTTGCATGCCGTCATAAGAAGTAAATGTAGGGTGGGATATTTATAGCAATTTCCTTATAGTTCAACAGTTTTTCCCGACTACTGTTGTTTACAAACATCGACTTCGAGCATATCCCTACCCAGTAGAAATCCTAAAACATTTCTAACGTCGGATTTCTTCGCAAAATACATATTTTACCTTACACATTAGTATAACTATAATGATATTTACAGGTAATAATAGCAAGTAAAATTAATGATGTTTAATTATATACAACGCAACTTGACAAAGGAACTTCCTTTATCTAAACTGCCACGTGACGTAACACTGTAACAGTGCCACGACCCCAGTGTAAAGTGTTGCCCTCTCGTCATGACCCGGGAAATTAGCCGGGTCTGTGAGTAAGTGTATTGGGGTGGTGTTATAACAAAGTTATAATATTTCTATAGGTTATTTTGAAAAACCAAGATAGGAATCCAAACTCGCTATTAAATTGAGCAAGATATTTTGATTAGCTCAAAATCTACATAATGCTTATTGCCAGCTTACTGGCACTCGTGTAGCTCTGACATGATAGCCCGTGGGAATACGGGGATAAAATATAGTCTATGTGTTATTCTAATGTTTCATCAAAATCCGTTCAGTAGTTTTTGCGTGAAAGAGGAACAAACATCCATAAATCCATACATCCATCCATACAAACTTTCGCGTTTATAATATTAGTAGGATTATATGATGCGCGAATAAAATAAGCTGTCATCCGCCAGCGGATTCTTTGTATCATTTTATATTAGATAGTAAATCTTTAAACGATGTTAGAACTAGGGATGCATCCGATCCGATACCGATACCGATATATCGGCGATACTTCGGGTTCGCCGATATATCGGTATCGGCGATATTTTTATGGCAGATTCAACGATACTTTTCAAATTTCGTGCTTTAAAAATGTAATGTAAACCCGCGTGTTGTCCCATCTATTTCATTGCCAACGAGGCACGAAACTTAACCTGCAGGCTAAGTGGTCTGTGGGATCACATGACCACAAAGCCGAACTAACTATGCTCGGGAAAACCCCGCGCTTTATATTTATAAATGTTAATTTTGATTACTGAAACTATTAATTATTTGTGTTTTATTTATTCTACCTTCCTTTTTGAATTCAATAAGCGTATCGGTATCGGTATCAGTATCTCCGGTATTTTATAAGAGTATCGGTATCGTATCGGCAAAAAGGCGTATTGAGGCATCCCTAGTTAGAACTCATTATACAACATGTAACAGAATAAGCGCAATTCCTGAAATTAGTTTGTTCAGTATCGACTACTTATTCGATTTCAGCTATTTTTAATGTGTTAAATTAAAAAAAAAAAATGAATTATCGTAGCTGAATCTAGTGCTTTCTATGGAAATCGTGCTATTATTAATCGATATTTAAGAAAATTGGTTAGACATAACTAATGTTCGATTGCATCATATTTTTTTTACATAAATATACTAATAGGGGTGTATGAGGAATTGCGCTTTTTCTGTTACGCGTTGTATACCTGTCATGTTTCAGAGTACATGGTACCAGTATGTCTGCCCTTCAAAGACTACATCATGAGGAAGGATGGACGTCAGAACCCGGAACCATTTTACCATGTTGATTTTTCCAGTGGTGAGTAGAGGAATTTCCAGAAAAATACTATCGATATACCAAACCAAAACTTATTGTCTATTTATAGTTGTAATCGTAATCGTCTTTATTTGACATTTGTTACGCGATGAGTGCTTGCTCTTCTTTCACTCGCTGTATTGACAGATGTACGGAAGAAGCAACGTACGTCAAAATGAAGACGATTGCGATTACAATTATAAATCACTAGCGCCCCGGCTTCGCACGGGTGCAATGCTGAATTTTCTTTGCTATAAACCTTGCGGAGCCCTAGACCTTTCCAACGAATGCAAAACCGTGGAAATCGGTTCGTCAGTTCTGGAGTTAAATCGTCAGGAAGGAAAACACGACTTATTTTTATATAGTAGACTACATAGTATAAATAAAACAAAGTCGCTTTCACTGTCCCTATATTCCTATGTCCTAATGTCCCTATGTATGCTTAAATCTTTCATAGATAGAGTGATTCAAGAGGAAGGTTTTAGTAGTAGCATTGCATCCTTGCAATGCAATAGTAATACTAAAACCTTCCTTGCAAAGTAGACAATTATACGGCATAAGGTTTGTTATATGTGTTGGCTAGGAGGGGGCCTAGAGCCTTTAATAACATATATATATTATACTATACAGAATAGGTAAATAGCTGATGATAAACATTGAAACTTAACAGATGTTCCGAGAGACTTCGTTGATGAAGAAAGAGAAATAACCAAGCTCACTCTCCTGCCTAGAGAACTGTGCTACTTGTACGACGAGGCTGAAGTAAGATATTGTATACAAATATAACATCATTATAAGATATTGAGTTGTTTCACGCCTCGGCGACTGAAGTTTACTTAGAGGCTAAACACGTGTTCCCAAGGAGATTTGGTGTCAGGACTGTTAAAATTACAATCCTTTTGCATGCATGCCAAGACGTTCAGTCTTTTTGGTATTGGAAGAAACGGGCAAAAGCAAAAACAAAAATATTTGTTTGATTCTGTTATCCAGAACCAAATATATTAGAAGCGTGGGAGCCATGCTTCGGCACGCTTGGGCCGGCTCGACCGGAGTGATACCACGGCCTCACAGAAAACCAGCGTAAAGCAATGCATTGCGTTTCGTTGAGTGAGTGAGGTAACCGGAGGCCTCAATTCCCCCTTCCCCTCCCCTTCCCACCCCGTACTTCCACCTCAAAGGCCGGCAACGCACTTGTGACTCTTCAGCTGCAGGTGTCCATGGGCGACGGACGTCACTTACCATCAGGTGACCCGTCTGCTCGTTTGCCCCCTTCTCTCATAAAAAAAAATATATATATAATAGGACATAGAGGGGGCATTGGGAATATTTTCGCACAAAACATTGAAGCTCAATCGTCATGTCACTTAGTATTAACGCGAAATTGTACTAGACTTATTCCACTTGGAGTAACTTTTCGGCTTAAAATTTTCCTCGCTTTGTCCCCTCTGTGCCCTACTATATTTTAATCTCTTTGTCCAGAACACTACAAAATTTGCGAAGAACCGAATGGCTTGTACCACCGGCTGTGGCCTCCACTCCGGTGCGCCGAGCATGGTACATGAACACACTGGTCACTGGTCCATTGTCGCTTTGTCGATGGGTAAGTCTATCTTAAGTGCACAGGTGGAAATATCCGCCATCTTGGAAATGCATTGGGTTATAACAAAACTGTTGTTTATTGCAACTTCGGTTGATCAGGTGTCGTAGATGATGATGGCGAAAACTTAGAACATATCTAAGTTGGATCTTGGTCTCAACCATAGCATATCTTATCATCAATGAATACCTATTTAGTTATATGCAAGTAGATAGACAGACAGATGGCGTACTTACAATAAAAAACCTTCAAAAGAATAGTTATTTCCATCATCTATTTTAGAGGTTTTTAAAGTAACTATACTTTGTTTCTATTGAATAGGCTCCGATTCCGAAACTACTAAACCGATTTTCAACATTATTTCCCCAAGGAAGAGCAACATTTATCAGGGAGTAACATAGGCTAATCCCGTTTTCCCACGGGAACGGGAACTACGCGGGTGAAACCGCGCGGAACAGCTAGTAACTTAATAAGATAAAAAATGACATTTGCGTTTCGAATGACTGTATGCCATCATAGTTTTTCCAGACACTAGATTTTTTAGTTTTGTGCGCAGATCCACGCTCGGTAGTCTCGCGATTTTCAATCTGTTACATCCTGTAGGTACCCACCTACAGGGTTTACTAAAATGTATCTACCCTCATTAGTTATGTACACATCTAATATAAATAGGGGTAGCCCATTAAAGGAGGTTAGATCCGATCACCGATCACATTCGATCTCGACTCTCGACACGAGCAACATCTTTTATTTAACCCTCATCCTCGCCTAGCGGCAGTCACCATCGCTGCCGCTAAACTATGATGAATTTGTTTTAGGTGGTTCCCCATGCCCAGATCCCCTGCGCCCGCGCCGGCCCCCCGCCCCTCCCCGCCATATCCTCCTCCACCCTTACGTCCCTTGGATCACGGCGGCCATCACCGGCAAAGCTGTAGGGGCCTTCGCTAAGGACGATCCATTTGGTGAGTCTTACGACTGTAGCGACACTAAATAGCAGAAGGCCGAGTTACATAGAACGCGCCAATAGACGGCCGAGTTCTAAACCGCGCTATCGGATTTTCCTAATGAGTTTGTATAAATACAACTGTCCAACATCAATCGTTGGACCGCAGTCCCCAGGCACGATCACCTCGCCTAAAGGAAGATCTTCCTTTTTCACGATGAAGGAGCATTCCACCTGCGCTCCTCCATACGACTTACGACACACTGAGATTTTGGTGGTGAAAATAGGGATTACAAATTGGTATATTATCCGTGGTTAAGCTTTGTTCGATGTGGAAAGATAATTTTTGAGGTATGGAGACGTTATGTAAAAGTTAGGATTTTAGTTTCTTGACATACGTTATACACAGTGATGTGGTGGTTAATAATAAAAATATGACAGTTAGGAAATCGTTTGTCTGCCAAGACATTGGTAGTAAGGGTAGGATTTTTATTTCCTTTCCTTCACGCTGATGTGACAGAATAATGTGAAGGTAAATCTGGCGCGGACGTTAGCACTATGTAGGTAATGAGAGAATTACTAAGTTTTAAGATTCTGTGCTCAAAGGAGTATAGGAACTTATTATTAAGCCGCTTGCGATCTGTCTATCTGACTGTGGCTAAAAGCTCACATCTTACTCCATTCCTTCAAATACCCACTTTTCATCAGGGAATTTTACGGATCCTTTATCGTAACAGGTGGGAGGCACATGCTGGATTGATTTTTAATTATTTAATTGTCCCAACCCTATTCCATGTTATCTGAATTTTCCAAACCTTCCTACCTCTTGTTATCTGAGTGTCCCCTCAGTTACCTTCTTACCTGTTATTGGAGTTTACCCCTTGTTATCTGACTTTCCCCGTGCTCCAGGGTTCGTGATGCCCCGAGCTTCCCCAGCTGATATGATCGGCCACGCCTGGGTGGGGCACTGGTGGATGGGAGGGGTACCCTGCTACGACCGTGGGGACGCAGCCAACGACATCTTCAGATTCTACCACGAGATATTCCAGCTCAAGCCAACTGGGCCAACCTTCCTTTCGTACTACATCGAGGTATGCTTAGGATTGAAGAAGAACACTCGATAAAAGGAAAAATATACGAAATTCCCTTACACCTTCTATCCCCGAGGTGCTAGGCAGAGGTATTCCATTGCTGGATTTACCAACTTTTCACCAGTATATCTAGTGGACCCTTAAACGTGATAGGTGGTGAGTCCGTCATTGGGCTGGAGTGCTGTAACACAAAGTCAAAATGTTTTATTCAAACTATGGACTTACAAGTCCACTTATTGAACGTCATTGCAATTTGCAACTCCATCACGTCAGCATCTACGGTTGAGAAGAAGAAGCGGGGCAGAAAACCTCAACGCATTGCAGTATTCTTTTAATCAATACTTACTTACTTTATTTACTTACTTTATTTTTTATTTAAGAGCAGTGATAGCCCGGACGGTTAAAGAGCCGGCCGAAAATCAGTGAGGCTCGGGTTCGAATCCTGGCATGTACCAATGAGTTTTTCAAAAACTTACGTACATATTTATCACTAGCTCGACGGTGAAGGAAAACATCGTGAGGAAACCCGCAGGTCTCAGAATGAATTCTGAGACATGTGTAAACAGACCCGGTCCGGCGATGGGCTCACCACCTATCACGTTTAGGGGTCCAATATATCTCGTGAAATGTGGGTATATCCAGTAATGGAATACCTCTGCCTACCCCCTCGGGGATAAAAGGCGTGAGATTATATTTATTTATTTATATTATATATTTTATATATATATATTTATATATATATATATATATTTATATATTTATATACTTACTTTATATCTACTAAATTGTGTTACATAATTTCGTTATTTTTCGCTGTCGTATTAAATTGTGTTACTAATTTCGTTATTTTTCGCTGTCGTATTGCCATGCACATGCCGCAGAATCAAATCTGGGACCTACGGGGATCTTCAGGTGTGGAGATAACTGGATAAACATTTATGGTACTTTTTAGGGCAACGCCGCCTGGGCACAATCGCATGTGGAATTTTATTTGTAACAGGCTATTTGTAATAAAATTCCACATGCTATTCTTAAAAATTCTTTCACCATTAGAAAGCTCACTTTTCTGGCAGTAACATTGGCTATAATTTTCCCACGGGAACGGGACTGACGCGAACGAAATCACGAGGCGCTGGTAGTTGTAAATAAATGTATTATTTCTTCAGTGGTAAATTAAATATTCTCTATTGTAAAAGAGATTTAAGTATAATAGGGCATAGAGGGGGACAAAGCGAGGTTAATTTTAAGCCAAAAGTTATTACAAGTAGGAAAAAGTCTAGTGTGATTCGACCGACAGCTCGCGTTCATACTAACTGACATGATGCTTGAGCTTCCAAGTTTTTGTATGAAAATATTCCCAATGCCCCATCTATGCCCTATTATATTTTAATTTCTTTGTCTCTTGTAGATCGATGGAGCTCACGGCACTCTCATCAAATGCGTTAAGGTCGGGATGCCTTACCAACTCGGGAGGCCAAGAGTCTGGGAGCTGGATACGCCTGTCGTCAAGGTTGGTATGATGGTGGCTGGCATGTCCTCAAAACTCAAACTCGTTTATTGCAAGTCACAGTACCTAATTAAATATGTTCAACAAAAGAGTATAAGTTATGTATGCGGAGTAACACATTCTCGGGCCCTATTGAGATGCGGTATGAGGAAGCGACGCAAGAAGCTGCTTTAAAATATCTTAATTTCCCGGGCAACCGCAGAACATTCATTAAGTACCACTTTTGTGACCGCCATTTTGGTTCAACTTACGTGCCGCAATCTATACCATGTGACGCCCCGTTGGAGCACAGCAACTTAGAAGAGAGCACTGTTAGTTAGTTAGTTTTAGAAGAGAGCACTGTTAGTTAGTTAGTTTTAGAAGAGAGCACTGTTAGTTAGTTAGTTTTAGTAGGAGACTATTCGGGACAAATATTCAGAGAGACAAAAATCTAAAAACTTTGGTATTTGCTTCGAAATCAAAGACAGATACTTTATTTTCCATATTAATGACTGATGACAGCTTAGTGCTCAGGATGACTGGCCTAGGCTGATCCTTTGACAGAGATAGCTGCCAGCCCTTTGATCGCCTCAAGCCTCGACTAAACGCACTGACAGCTCTGTATTTAAGTTATCTATATATTATACTAGCGACCCGCCCCGACTTTACACAGGTACAATACTTATACTAAAACCTTCCTCTTGAATCACTCTCTCTATTAAAAAAAACCGCATCAAAATCCGTTGCGTAGTTTTAAAGATTTAAGCGTACATAGGGACATAGGGATATAGGGACAGAAAAAGCGACTTTGTTTTATACTATGTATAGTGATAAAAATAAGTCCCTATTTCCCTTGGTAAAGTGGTCATTTTAATCCCGCTTCGTAGGGCTATATTGGCGTACTTTTAAAGCATGAGAAGTGAAAAATTATTATTATTATTTTAAATCTCTTTTCGCCAGGTCCGTGTCCCTCTAGTGCGGTTCTCCCACCTATACAGGTTCGAGGTGGAGGCTTATGCATCGAACGCCACAGAGTCGTCGATGACGCCGAGCGACCAGCAGTCTAGCGACTGCGAAGAAGACGATGAGGAGTGTCAAGCCAGACAAGCCAGTGGCTGAGACTGAGGGTGGCTGGGGCTGAGGGTGGCTGAGACTGAGGGTGGCTGAGACTGAGGGTGTATGTCTGAACATTCTCAGGGTTGCCTAACGTACAAAATCTTTTGTTTAATGTAGGAGTGGAGGACAAAAAGCAGGACAAGAAACTCCTCAACGCATTATTCCTTGCAATCAATACAAACTTGTTATGTTATGTTATCAGTGCGATCTTGGTTATTTTTACTATAGTATAGGGTTTTGGGTTTGCCACTGATGGTAAGTGACTAAAGTCGCCCATGGACACCGCAACTTGAGAGTCACAAGTGCGTTGCCGGCCTACACCAAACATCGTTGTTGTTGTTGTGTGCTTGTATTGTTTATTTGTACAGCGTGTTAGTTAGTTTTGTAATAATTGTTATCTAGTAAAGCAGAGTATAAAAAATAAAAATCAATAAAAAAAATCTTGTTCATTATTTCATTTGTATAATTGCACTTAATTTAAAATGACCGTGTATATTCTATGACTAACGGTTCTCGGTTTCACCCGCGTAGTTCCCGTTCCCGTGGGAATAGGTACGTTAATAAAATATAGCCCAGCCTAAGTCCAGTGGTTTTTGAGTTTATTCGTTAACAAACATACAAAAATACAAATCTTCCCTCTTTATAATATTAGTATAGTTATAGTAGGGACTTTATGTCAGTAAGATAAATCAAATCATAGTTTGGTATGCGAGCACAGTCGGTATAATAAAGACATCTCGAATACTTCGTGACTCGAGCGAATATATTGCAGCCGCGATTAAAGTGGAAGGCGTGGCTGCTTTGCTTCACTAACAAGTTGTACTGGGGAAAGGCTTAGGATACACTTCGGATGAGTTTCCATAAAGGTGCTGATAGACTTGAGCATTCACTTGTAACAATCGATGGTACTACTGACCCGGGGGGTCGCCGTTTTTATATTGACCAGTGGCTTTACCGTTGTCTTTCGATTTACGATACTTTAGCTGTCACTTCGAACCAATAGGGGTACCTACCAAAATAACATCCCTAGGGATGTTACTTTGGTAGGTACACAACTCTATTAGAGTAAAAAACCGACTTCAACTTCTAAGGTTTTCTCATGGATGCCATTGTCAGAACTGAACAAAATTAAAATGGGACCACACGGGAAGCACCAGCTTTCAAATAAAAATAAGAATCAACAAAATCGGTTCACCCAGGAGAAAGTTCTGAGCTCCCTTCACGAGTTCGCTTCGAGTTCTAGCTTCACGTGTGACAGATTTAAGAAAAGTGCTTTAATTATAATTGCCAAAGAAACCTTAGTACGTGTAAAAAAATTTAAAAGATTAAAGAAATACAAAAAAAAAATCATATCCAGTAGGTACTTGTAGCCCTAGCCTAATATTGGCAATAAATACTTTTTTTGTGGGTTACATAGTAAAATATGCTTTACTACTCATGTTTAGAGTCCATTATTCTTTATGATGTAGGAAAGGGATGGCAATATTGATAAATGCAATGTAAGATACAAACAAAACACTATTTACCGCTCGAGTACAGTCCAACAGAACAGTATCTTTAAGATTATACAATAAAATATAGAAAAATGAAAACAGGGTCATCTTACTAAGATTCGCAATGAATTGTAACTGCTGGGCAGATTTAGATGCGGTTGTCATAGTTATTTCTCGTAACAACTATTTCAGTTTATTGCATCATTTCATTAAATAAGATTTTTCTTAATATTATTGGTATTTTTGTTTTTTTTTTTCAAATAAAAACTCACCTGATCTTACAACAAACAACAACTTTTGTAAAAGAACATGCACTCTTTATAAAAAAATATCAATCGAAAGTAAAAATATAGTGCACTTGTAATAAAAATAAATTAGGCTATGCGGAAATGTCTACGTCTTCTGCAGTCTTCACTGGCACTGTATCCATCCCAAATTAGAAATAAAAATAAATAACAGACAGCAAAAAACTATTACGTTTCAATACGGATTCCCGCCAAAAACTCAATTAGATACAAACTTTAACACGGGTCTGACTGTACATGATGCCAGAGACGCGAAGATGAAAAGATATAATTGCCTCGGACTCACGCCTCCCAGTCCTTGGTAATGGAACGTCACCCTTATTTGCTTTCTGAATGTCTTTTAAAACTTATTTATTATATTTTGACACGATCAACTTGTTTCCAGTTTGTCTGACCATTCCACTGCCAAGCTTCAGGACATATTTCCATCTGATACCAAAATGCAATACAACTTGAGACTGTTTTATTTTTATTATATCGGGTTTAGAGGGCCGCGGGCATTTCCAGAAATGAAATACCTCTGCCTACCCCTCGGGAATAAAAGGCGGACTAGTGACCTGTGCACCCACTGGCTTCTCCCACCGGTGGGTGTAGGGTGAGATGCTTAATTATATTTTAATAATTTTCTTATAATCCTAATGAGTAAAGCAGTATTTGTCTAGCTCGACGGTAAAGGAAAACAAATCAAGTCCGCATGGCTCAATTTCTGAGGCTTGTGTAACAGCACCCTGATCCGGCGATGGACTCACTCACTTCCTAAAAAAATCACTGGTGAAACTTGGTTACTTCCGGGAATGGAGAACAGAAATAATGGCAATGAATACGAAACCCTAAAAAGCGAGAGCATCTGTTTTAAAAAGTGTATAAATTGAAGTCCCGTTTTGTAATGTTTTGTATTGAGTATTAACCCCGACAATATTAACTTTGTTATTTATATCTTAACAAAAAACTCAGAATAAATATTATTTTTATTTTAACAAAAAATAAATTCCGATTGAACATAAAATAACAAAGCAGTGTAACTCTAAACCACAAACGTTCGGCTAATTGGGATGACAAAAACAAAATGGCGTCATTTTTAAAACAAAAAACAGTGAAATCTGAGAAAGATTTTGAGTGAAACAAAAAATGCGGTCGGATTCCTTTTGATATTCGAGTTGTGAAATAATGGATCAATTAGCCGTCGGAAGACAATATGTCGGAATAAGATGTTTGAAGTTGGGTGAAACGGACTGTCAAATGAGAGTCGCACAATGCCACTCTGGTAGTAACAAGTGTCACAATGATTAATCATTTTGTTAGTAGCGCACTCAAGGTGAGGCTCGGGGTCAATAGGCTGTTGATAAGCAAAAGCAATTAAATTAAAAGTTTCAATATTTTCTGGTTTAGAAAAATGTCGAAATTCTATGCAAATATGCTGTGGCGGAGGGCGGAGGGGGAATGCTCCTCCATCATGAAAAGGGAAGAAATTCCGCCAGGCGACGTGATAGTGCCTGGGGACCGCGGTCCAACGGTTGATGTTGGACAGTTGTATTTATACAAACTCATTAGAAAACTTCGATAGCGCGGTTTAGAACTTTTGTCGTCTATGGCGACTTAGTTAGTTCTATGTAGTTCTGCTAGGTTTCGCTAAACAAAGTTTCATTCCCTATCTCTATATTCCCTATTAACTTCATTATGGGTAGAATTTAAATTTAAAAATCCTTTCATAGTGCTCCTATTATAAGTTATAAACTCTTGTAACGTATAAGATCAACAAATACTGGACCGATTTTAGAAATGTTTTCACCAATAGAAAGCTCCAATAGAGTAACAAAGGGTATTTTTTATTCCCGTATTCCTACGGGAACGGAAACAACGCGGGTGAAACCGCGCAGAACTGCTAGTTAGCAATAAAAAGGTCCCTTCCAATATCCTAAGCAAATATTTCTATACAGTTTCAAAACAAACTTCGAAACCCATCAATTGGGGTAGGGCGACCAAAATGGAATAAAAAATGGAGAAAGGGCACGTGATAGCCAGGTGCGTGCCATCGGCGCCCTATTGCGGCTTAGGAAGGGATTCTTCCTATTTAAGTGAAGGGTTACCATGTTTGTAAAAGATTTTTGCTCGATTATGAAAAACGGTAGCAAAAATATGGTTTCCTGTAATATTTACACAAACCTCTCGCATAGAAATATTTTTTCTATCGTCTCCAACAATATTGGTTAAGTATTTCAAGGTTGAAACTATGTAGGTAGGTATTCTTGGAAATATATAACAGTTTAATAATGATATCATAAAATACAATATTGTCAAACCTTAACCCCAAGGGCCCGGGATATTCCTGGAATACTAACCAACTTTTTGTGAGATGTTCTAAGTCCGTCGTCGCCACAGTGGAGTGATGTTGTTAGTATATATTAAACTCTGCAAGGGATAATTACGTTACTTTAAAAACTTAGTTATAAGGTTAAATAAAAAAGGTTTATTATTTTTTGCTTTTCAGTTTTTTCGGTTTATTTTTTTGTTAAAAAGATTTTTAAAACTTTAGTACCTACGAAACCTCTAACGTCAATAATTTTCCTTCACTGCATCTGTCGCATAAACAAAGTATAGAAACTCCCAGAGATTCACCATATTATGGGCACCCCACAGTTAGGGTAGGTCACAGTAACCAAAGCCAATATTTGCAACAATCACTAGAGGGTCCACAATTGCTCTATTATTCTCGGCCACTAATTGATGCTTTGTTAAACGGCTAGGCTCGAGTGCGTTGCTCTTTTGACTATTATTAGTTGGCGATTAAGTTTATCATTTTCCGTTCAGTGAGTTTTTGTTTAGGGAAATTTGATTTTGGTGTCTATCGGAATTAGAAAATTTTCTTTGGTTGGTTAGGTTAATTTTCACATATTATTAGTACGATACGACGACTCGTATGATGAATCGATCGTCTTGTGACGTCATTTGCATTTGTAATTTGGCCTATGGAACCACCCACAGGATTGCATTTCCCTTACTTACATACCACTATAACAGTGTTTAAAATCAATGTTCTTCTCATATCTATGTAGGTATATATTCTCTTTTATCTTATTTAGAGTAGAGTAGAGAGTACTTCGACTATACATACCTACATAATATGAATATCTGCGCCGCTTGTTTATTGTGCATTAGTATAAAATAATAAATTGAACGTTTTTTTTTAAATAGAACTTTATTCAGTACCAAATTGTTTGTGCTAATAACAATTTACCGGGCGGGGTAAATAATTTGTCACGAGGTCAAAGAAATAAAAATATATACATAAATTTCGTCTCCTATGTCGCCAACGTCCATACCACGTTGAAAACACCGGTTCTCGTCCGATCACCGAAGTTAAGCAACGTCGGGCGCAGTCAGTACTTGGATGGGTGACCGCCTGGGAACACTGCGTGCCGTTGGCTTTTTGCTTTTTTTTATATTGCAACAATTTTTTTGTGTATTTTTCCAAAAATCGCTAAAATAATAATTCATCTCTTTTTTTGCCAACGCTTCATACAAAACGTCAAAATCAATAATAGTAAATCATTGATTCTAGTCTGAGGTTGGTTTAATACTCAAAGGAGTATATTAACCATTTTATTTATTGTATTGTGCAATATAATAATGACGTCACTCTTATTACTCGTATATTGTGAGTATTTTTAGTCGTTAGTCGTTTAATATTTATTATTATATTGTGGTCAAAGTCAAAATGTTTTATTCAATGAAAATTCAGGACTAATAAGTCCACTTATTGAAAGTTCAGCATGTATCGTTGAGGAGAAAACGCGGACAAGAAACTCCTCAACACATTATTCTTTGTTATATAAATTGGGTTCCATAATTTATTTACAAAATTCATCTTGCATTTGTTTATTCATTCTTTTGCTCGGATATTGTACATAAATTTCACTTCACTAATCGCCAACGTCCATACCACGTTGAAAACACCGGTTCTCGTCCGATCACCGAAGTTAAGCAACGTCGGGCGCAGTCAGTACTTGGATGGGTGACCGCCTGGGAACACTGCGTGCCGTTGGCTTTTTGCTTTTTTTATATTGCAATAATTTTCAAAACGTCCAAATCAATAGTGAATCATTGATAATAGTCTGAGTACATAGTTAACATTTATTGTATTGTGCAATATTTATACCTAATAATGAGACGTCACTCAATTATTCGTATTGTATAGTCAAAGTCAAAATGTTTTATTCAAAGTGGGGACTAATAGTCAGCATGAAAGTTCAGCATGTATGGTTGAGGAGAAAAAGCGGGCAAGAAACTCCTCAACACATTATACAAAATTGGGTTCCATAATTTCTTTCTAAAGTTCATCTTATAATGTCATGTGCATTTTTTTATTCATTTTTCTGCTCGGATATCACGAGTCAAGAGCACGTGAAGCTTTACACTTGTAGTGCGAGTCTGACTTCTAAGGAGATTGTAATAAGAACGTTACAAAGTCATGTGTCGAACTCCGTGTGCTCTTGTACTGTAGATAAATTTCGCCTCACTTATTGCCAACGTCCATACCACGTTGAAAACACCGGTTCTCGTCCGATCACCGAAGTTAAGCAACGTCGGGCGCAGTCAGTACTTGGATGGGTGACCGCCTGGGAACACTGCGTGCCGTTGGCTTTTTAGTTATTTTTTATATTTATGTATTACTTTATTTTAAAAAATATATATTCTTATTTTTTTACTAGCCGATTCCCGTTCCAGTGGAAATTTTAATAAAACTTTTTTAAGCTAGCTTTCAAGTTTCTAGCTGTATAGTTTCAGCTAAGTAGCATAGTGTGTCTCAGTGTCTGTACGGCAATGCCGAACGTCTGAAAAAAAAATACTACTCATAGTACCCGTGTAATAGTATGTAAGAGTATGTTCAATAATATATAGTGCACCGTCTACCCTAGTTCTAATCTCTCAGATTCATCCATCCTAAGGTTGTCTGGAAGAGATCGCTAAAAGCGATTGTACTTTTTATTGTACTATTTATTACCGCCCATTGTACTTTAGTTAATGTTGGTATCAAAGAGGTTGGAAGAAAATCATTCTCTTTCCTAGAGAAACTTTTTCTTTAAACGTCTTTGGTTGGTATCCATCCATATTGTGTTGTTTTTGGTGTACAATAAAGAGTTATTGTATTGTACCCACTGTAAGACAGTTGGGTTGGGTACTTCATTCCTGGACGTACCCACTTTTCAGCATTGTTCTTTGCACCATTGTCCAAATAATTGAAACATAAAAATACGTGTAATTTGTAATGCCTCTCAAAAGATATACTAGAGTAATAATATACTGCCATAGGTACGCCATTACTCACATTATGGTGCAGTCGTATAAAAATCTAGCCTATGGCGCTCCCGAGATCTTGTACTTGCACAAGCTTTACACTTGTAGTGCGAGTCTGTCCTCTAAGGCAATTGTAATAAGAACGTTACAAAGTCGAATATGCAATGCTCCACGTGCTCTTGACTGTACTTCAAAATCAGTCAGATCCAAATATTCTGACATACTTGTTTACCCATATACACACCTGAAAAATAACATTACCTTCCTTCTAAAGCAGCAGCAATCTAAGAGCAGTCGGGTAGAAACAGCACTTCGGTCCAGCGAAAGGATGAAAAGTAACACATACTTCCAGGAATGGAATATATCCTATATCCATATAAGGTGGGTCGCTAGTATGTAATAAAGTAACAATATAATATGTCCGTATGTAGCTATATGGCATTTGACACGTAGGAACTGTGACAGTTCCGATCTGACTTGACCCATATACCACGACCCCGGCGCAGATACAAAACCGGCTGCACACGGTCGGAGGGACCTCGAATGTGTCCCGAGATAGCTTCTATAAAACTTAGTTTTCAAGCTCAACTCAAGCCAAACAAACATAATTCTGTATATTTCATCACCATCACCCATAACAGCCCACTGCTGAACTAAGATTTTTCCTCATGAGAAAGAGCCACTATGTTTACAATTAAATATATTAATTTACAGAAAATAAGAGTCTTCATCTTCTAAATAATTATAACATTAAATCACTAACAGACACAAGGAGTTCCACACACAAATAGAGTAGATGAATACACACCTACTATGAGAGGGTTGTATGAAAACTACCTAGTTACTACTATTAATTTTCACTAGTGTATTTTTTAGACTCAGATATGCATAAATTTCAACATACACTATTTCACATTTGAAAAAAGATATTTAGTATATGATCTATCAACTCACAGCAACCGCCGCACTGGTCCAAGAAAGCAGGAGGTCAGAGGAATTGTGGAAACTGTTGAGAACCTGCTCGAGAGAAATCTCCAGACGGATAACCCGGTGTGTACCGGTCGGCCATTGCTGAAAATCGCGTTAAGCGAATATTAACGAGCGATCGCTCCCGTTTCGAGCGGAAGCGGCGAAAGTGGGCCGCGAATTCGGCGCGACACACCTAACCCCCCTGTCAATCAAGCGGTACTAATGGTCTGTAAGCCACTGTGAAATCATCTTTTTATTCATCATCATCAAACCGTAACAGCCCACTGTTGAGCTAAGGGTTTTTTTTACTCACGCTGAGGAAGTATGGGGTATAATCTTCCACGCGAACCCATCGCGGATTGGGAGATGGTGTTAGAATTTTTAAAACCGCCCAACAGTATTTGACATGTTTAATGACTCCCATTGTGAAATTAAATTATGTATTATTGCTTCAATTATCATATACATAATAATATCATAATAACAAAATTAAAAAGCCTCTCTACGACGCGAGAAACAGTAGTACCCTTTCAACAATAACATCCCTAACAACTTTGGACCATATTTCACGTGTCATAAAGTCACTTTTAATGGCTTAGCTTCGAATTTGGACAATTTCCTCTGGGTAGCCCGACATATGATTGGTATGGTTCAAATAATTTCATAAGTTCTCCCCTTCTCCATTTTGGGTCAGGCAGACGAACGAGGTATGATCTCATACTGGTTTTTGATCCAAATAATATTACGGATTGGTCCTGACAAGATATCAATGTGCTATGTGTATCTCATTAGTTAACAATACAAAGATAGTATATTATACAGCAGCGCCCCGCGGTTTCACCCACGTAGTTCCCGTTCCCGTGGGAATATCGGAATAAAAAGTATCCTATGTCCGTCTCCTGGTTCTAAGCTACCTCCCCACCAACTTTCAGCCAAATCGGTTCAGCCATTAACGCGTGATGCAGGGAAAAAGGGATTCATTTTTATATATATAGATTACACGCCCTGGGAAGTAAAATAAGAATTACATACATAATAATAAGTAAGTAATGTGATCTGAGGCTTTCTTATTTACTTCCCGAGGTGTGTATATTTTTTTTCTGCTCGACGGAGGCGGAAAGCGGCAACTTCATTTAGCGCAGCGGGCCGAAGTTTGCCGCTTTCCGCCCCGAGAAATAAAAAAGTTTTTTTCACCAATAATTAGAAATAAAATAAATAATAATTATGCTCACTCCTTCATCTTCCAGACGGTCAGCAGAGGTAATATAAATACATTCCTGACCTGTTGGCGTGGTAGTGAAACTGTCTTCTGAGTCGGAGGTCGCGGGTTCGATCCCCGCTCTCGGCCAACATTTGTGTGCATGAACATGTCTGTTCATTGACTTCTTGTCAGATCGTTTAATATTTATTTAAGCAAGTATGTTTATCAGTTGCTTGGTACCGATAGTGCAGGCCCAGGCAGTTTGAGATTAAATAACCATGTGTGAATTGTGTCCCACAATAAAAAAAGCCATGAGTTATTTATGACACTGCTGTTTTTATTTCTTTGAACTTTCCCTCTATTATGTCGGCGAAGGCGAGAATTAAACCTGCACCTAGTATTTCCCCGTTTATTTAGGGGCATGACAAATTGGTCTCCCGCCGCGCTTTCTGCGGAACTATTGTTTATTAGTACTGCTGACGAACTTAGTGTGTGACGTCACTTTACATCTGTTCCGTGGCTCGGCTAGTTGGATTTAGTCAAAGAGATTAAAATATAATAAGGCATAGAGCGAGGAAAATTTGAAGTCAAAAGTTATTCCAAGTGGAATAAGTCTAGTACAATTTCGACCGAATGACAGCTCGCGTTCATACTAACTGACATGACAAGGACATGACGCTTAGGCTTCAAAGTTTTGTATGAAAATATTCCCAATGCCCCCTCTATGCCCTATTATATTTAAATCTCTTTGGATTTAGTAGATCAAATTGTAGAACTCCCTCAAAGTAAGTAAGTACCAACTCTATAATGGACACCAATAAAAATCGGGTTCTTATGAAAATTTAACAAAATATTACGACCATTTCAACTCTTCTAATGTAACCTTATGGTTTTTCACATACGTAACGTCTGTCGAGTCAGCTAGTATATATTATTAAGTACATATTGTATTATATGTATATATCAAAATGAATCCCTATTTCCCTTGGTCATGGCATTCAAACGTGAACGGCTGTACCAATTCTGTGTTTGGCAGGAGAAGGTTCTCATGAACATTAGAAAATTTAAGAAAACTTAACGACCACATCAATTTTCCTAACCTTAAGCCGTTGGACATAACTGTCAGTTGCTTGACATAATATAGTACATAATATATAGTTTCCGGGACTCGGACTTAGGGCGAGAGGAGGAACAGCGCGGGGGGTTATTAGTCTGTGCAAGCCTGACATAACCTGGTTGTGGTCCCCGCTACCACCAGGTATGCGTAAGGCATTTTCCCCTCAGACGAAAGAAAAAAAATAATTACTTAAATAAGTAAGACAGAACAACGTTTGCCGCATCAGCTAGTGTGCAATTAAAAAAACCTTCTGGATCACAAATACCACAATGTTGAATTCGCAAAATGTTGTATCCCAAAATATCGAATTTCCCACCCGGATCACAATTTTGATTCCTAAAATGTTGAATTCGCAAAAAGTTGAAGTTGCGAGATGTTGAATCCTAACTGTTAAATTGCTGGGTGTACGGCAAGTTCCACCAACTTATTAACTAAATAGGATGAAGTTTGTGACGTGCACACAAAAATATTTGTGTACGTGCGTCAGAGCACGCAAGAAGCAGTTAGACGCATGCGCACTGCTACGCCATTTAGGGAGTGATCGATTACAAAATGTCTGTGAGGATGGATGAATGGAATTGGATGGATCTTTGTTATTTCAATGCAAAATTTGATAAAACTTTACAATCTATACATATAATAAAACTCTAACGGGGCCGTGTCTGTACATGAAATATTTTTGGAAAATTTTAACGGTAGTGTATATAGTTTTCGATATAGATACCGAAACACCAATTTTTGGAATTTTTGTCTGTCTGTCTGTCTGTCTCTCTGTCTGGTTGTGCACGCATCATTCAAAAACTACTGGACGGATTTTGATGAAATTTGGTATGGAGATAACTAAGTACTCGGGTCAACATCTAGAGTACTTTTTATTCCAGGAAAATATCTCATTCCCACGGGAAAATATAAAAACTGGTTAAAAAGAGAAATACGTACTACTCCGAAACGATAACACCTATAAACTTTAAAATGGTATGTAGGTGTCTTATATGTCGTAAGAAACCGGTATGAAGGGTCTTTGGGAACTTCCCACGGGAACGGGAATAAACGGAATCCGCGCGGGAAAACGCCGCTGGGCACCCGCTATTTGAAATATGGTATGTAGGTGTCCTAAATATGTCGTAGGCAACCACTATGAAGGGATTTTGGGAAATTCCCACGGGAACGGAAAAAAACGGAATCCGCGCGGGCAACGCCGCTGGGCACCCGCTAGTAGCCAATAAAAACCATAGCCTTTACATAAGAATAGCACATAGACGACTTTTTATCCCGATATACGGGGAAAATCGTGGACAAAAGCTAGTAAAATATATACTAATTATACTAACACGAAATGTACGGTCAGCAGAGATATTCCATTTCTGGAGGAACGATGAGAAGAATTGTCGGTTAAGAAATCAAGCTTTCGTTAGGCTAGAAAGTAAGTAGGTACATTAAATATTGAAGATAGGATATTTTACTGGAAGAAGATATAATTTTAAAATTCAATAACAAGTAGAACTGCAATCACAGATTTTTTTAAAGGCGCCTGCCACAACCGGGAATCGAGTTTATGTTAACGTTGAGAAGGGTTTACCAGAAGGGTTAAGAAAAAAAATGCATGCCTCTCATCCCCGAGGGGCAGGCAGAAGTATTCCATATGATATACCCACTTTTTACAAGATATTCTTTGGACCCCTAAACGTGATAAGTGGTGAGCCCAGTCTATTTCAATTTTCAAGTCTATTATCACAAGGGTTATTTTTTCATAAATAACATAGCATTTTAAATGTTAGATGATAAAATTCATGATCAGCCGCACCGGCTGCTTATTCTTCCAGCTAGTGACAAAAAGTTAAAAAAAAAATTAAAATCTGGAATATATTGACCCAGAATTCGACCATTCGCATATGTGAGATCATTGGTTTGATCAATGACCGGGTTTTTCTGTCTCTTTAGTAACATGTGTTAAACAGTCCAACAGATGGAAGGTGTGTTGTGTGCCGAAAGCCAATTCTTAGAAAGTGGGTCTCGGGGATTTCCTAGTTATTGATTCGTGGTATATTCGCATTCGCAAGTCTTGCAGGTGAAGAAGAAAAAAAAAATTGTTTGTAAAGTCGGTTTACGTGATAAGGTCGTAATAAAACATTGATGAAAAATTGCATACTAGTGGAAGAGAGATAGGTGCGTCACTTGTGTACCTCTGCCTGCCCCCTCGTGGATAGAAGGCGTAAGTTTATAAATTTATTCAAGTGTATAGATTTTGCAATTTACATTAATTGTGGGACGTAATTCATCAACTGTTTCCAAACTTTTGCTTCCTAGGCTTCCTTGAGACTACATTGACAGATCAGTCATTCTATCAATTAAGACTGACATGACTGACTGACAATTAACACTGATAAATAAAGAACTAATAGGTACTGTCATCTGTATTTACAAAAACATTTCTTAGTACGGAACTAAACGTTATACATATTTAAGGAACTTCTGTGCAATATTTCATGTGTATATATTGTCTGTCAGTCAGTCAGTATTAATGTTTTATTAAGTACAGATATAATTAAATTAGTATATAGTGATAAAAACTAATTAAATCAACAAGTTGTAAGAATATTAAGTTGACAAATTAATCTCTTCACATCAAGAACTTAATCTGACGTTTGACTTTATATGATCATGTTAATTTAATACTGTGGTAATGGCACTTAATTACAGATAAGCTTTATATCAACCATGTGTCTTTTCCTTCATGTAATACTTAGATAACATGCACCTACGAACGAACGACTTACTTATAGCTGGTATTTAAATCTCAGGATATAGTAGGATAAGCTTTAATAATAATAATAATAAATAATAGTCTCACGCCTTATGTCCCCGAGGGGGTAGGCAGAGGTATTCCATTTCTGGATATACCCACTTTTCACCAGATATTATTTGGACCCCTAAAAGTGATAGGTGGTGAAGCCCATCGCCGGACCGGGTCTGTTTACACATGTCTCAGAATTAATTCTGAGACCTGCGGGTTTCCTAACGATGATTTCCTTCTCCGTCGAGCTAGTGATAAATAAATATGTAGGTAAGTTTCGAAAAACTCATTTGTATACATGCTCGGATTTTGAACCCGAACTGATTTTCATCATGTGAAGCAGGATTTTAACCGTAGGGCCGTCACTGCTAAGCTTAGGTAAGGATAAGCTTTCCATGATACATTTCGATCTCATTAGTTTCGATATAGTTCGGTAATTCAAATTTGTACTATATTTAATTTGCACCTCAGTATAGTATATTAACGAAGCTAATTAATTAATTAATTGTAGATCAGTTTATGGACAACAAACAATGTTACATTAGTTACCTATATTATTATTGTAATAATAATAAAATAATGTGTTCAACATTTCGGAACGTGCGCTTGAGACAGTAAATGTATTTCTGCATACATTACAATTATTATACTGATTATAAAAACCCACATTTATAGCAAAAAAAATACCAGTTTCATCCACATCAAATTGCAAAAGCAGTGATTAATTTCACAGCCATTGGTCAAAAAAGGAAGGCAGAAAAAAACAGTTTACACCAAAATTCTTAATGAAGACCACACAGCCCGTGACGTGACTGACAGACGGACGGACACCTTTCTTGGGTGGTTCACGCACCTCTCCCAATTTGTGAGATGCCTTCAGGGCACGTAGAATAAGAAAAGAGACAAGAATTGCTAAATTACTACGTTGTTCGATGAGGCGCATCATCTTTTTAACCGACTTTAAAAAGGAGGAGGTTATAAATTCGTCTGTACTTTTTTTTTTTATGTTCGTTACCTCAGAACTTTCGACTGGGTGAACCGATTTGGATGATTCTTTTTATTTGAAAGCTGGTGCTTCCAGATTGGTCCCATTTTAATTTCGTCCAGTTCCGACAACGGCATCCATGAGAAAACCATAGGTATAAGTTGAAGATTGAAGTCGTTTTTTTTTACTCTTTAAAGTGGTTATTGGTGATTACCGATTACCCTGATAATTAATCAAATCATATGTTTTTATTCAATGTAGGTATAAGTCCTCTTATTGAAAGTCATTGCAACTCCACCGCTTTGGTATGTATCTTTTTGGTGATTACTGATATTACCCTGATAGTGGTACTGATTCTGCTTTACAGCGACTAAACTTATTTTAGTTTACTCCTGTCATTTTCTTCTCCTAGAAAAGAAAAGAGACGAGAGATATTTAGTCCTGTCAAATTACAATTAGTCCTGTCAACTACATTTAATACCGTGTTTAGTGCGTAAAGAAGTCACGACTAAAATACAGCCTCTGACAGGACTAATTCGGTAGGTTATCTTCTATCCCTTTTCTTTTTTTGAGGTAAAACAAAGACAGAACTAAACCAAAATAAGTAAAGGAAAGTAGAGTCGCCATTCGCCCCCACTGTCATTGTATTAATTTGTGGACAACGGGGTGGATGCAGTTCACTTGACATTATTAAGTAAGCTCATTATGCAATTGCGGTTGTCCTAAATAAATAAATCGAGGATTTGGATTTAATAAAAAAGAATCCTTTAAAATCTAAATATTTGAAAGTGACTCTGTCTGTCATATATTTTTGACTAAACCGGTGAACCGATGTTGATGAAATTTGGCAGGACGATAGTTTACACTAGTCCTACGAGTACAAATTCCGGAAAAACAAACAGTTCGTTATAAGTAAAACTTCACATGGACAGAGTCGTTAGCCAAAAACAATTTGTTTTTGAACTTTAGATAAAAGACATGATTTTTCAATAGATTTTATTACCTGCGTATAGGTACAACTAAAACCTGACTACGAAAAAAATTCTATTGATACTTACCTTATTCACCAAAATCGAATGAGTTTAGTTGCATTGCTACCAAAGAGATTTAAATATAATAGGGCATAGAGGGGGCATTGGGAATATTTTCATACAAAACTTTGAAGCCTAAGCGTCATGTCCTTGTCATGTCAGTTAGTATGAACGCGAGCTGTCATTCGGTCGAAATTGTACTAGACTTATTCCAGTTGGAATAACTTTTGACTTCAAATTTTCCTCGCTTTGTCCCCTCTATGCCATAATATATTTAAATCTCTTTGATTGCTACAAACGTACCATTCCTTAGGTACCTTAGGTAGGTATTGGACGAGATAGGAAAGTAGACGAGATAGGAAGTGGACGATTTAGTAAGTGGACGATATGGGAAGTGGACGATATAGGAAATGGACGATATAGGAAAGTGGACGATATAAGAAAGTGGGCGACTTGTAAAAAGTGGGCGATTTGTAAAAGTAGACGACTCCTAAAAAGCGGACGACCTGTAAAAAGTGGACGACTTGTATAAAGCGGACAAGATAGAAAAGTGTACGACTTGAGAAGTGGACGAAATCATCCGGAGGGTAGTTAAATTCAAGTTTGAAACTAAGTGCGAGTTTGAGTTTGAATCGCTAGTCTAACCTTTTATGTCTTTAATCTATACTTTAACAATCATAGTGTTTCAAATCTTTCGACATTTTTGCAATCGAAAGTTACTTGACCTTGAATACTAGTAGTCTTAATTAATAATTAATACTGTCGACAGTATGGCTCCGTGTCTATCTATACTATCAAACTCAAAACTCAAACTCATTTATATTCTGTAGGTATGGAATACTTAGAAAAGTCAATAGTCTAATAACAAGGCACTCTAAACTCGTATCCATAAGACTAATGGTGTGACTAGTTTTCGAGGTCGAAAGTATGAATACACTAGATATATCTATTCCCTAGTTTCTTGCACCGTAATCTGTAAGTCACGAAAAATAACTGCATTTCTCAAACAGCTGTTACGAGTATATTATTATAACACGGTTATACAAACCCGATGTCAGTTCTAGTGACATCGTTTTATTTGTAGCCCATTGCAACATACATTACAATATTTTCATGCAAATTGGTTAAAATTGGCGGTTATGAGAGAAAATTATGTCAATTCCATAATTGGAGACCGCCGGGGAAGGAATTGAGACATTATTATGGATTTCTGCAGAAAATTAACACAGTTATTCTTTAAGGAACACGCAAGGTAAGGAAAAAGCTGATAGCCCAGTTGTAATGAGACCGTTTCCCATGCTTGAGGATCGAGTTCGATTAGAAAAGCACTAAAACCATGTACTTGTACTTTGTATTGTATTGATTGTTTAAAAGAATAATGTGTTGAGGAGTTTCTTGCCCCGCTTCTTCTCCCCAACTATACATACCGAAGCGGTGGAGTCGCAATGACATTCGATAAGAGGACTTATAAGTCCCTACATTGAATAAAAACTTTTAACTTTGACTTTTGACTTTGATTCAGTGTGGGGCAGGCCATAATATGTAAACGAGTTTTTCAAAACCCTAACACATTGAAAAATAACGGACGGGCCCGTTGGCTCTGTTGGTAGTGACCCTGCCTTCTGAGTCGGAGGTTCGATCCTCGCTCGGGCCAACAATTGGGTGCACGAACATGTCTCTTGGCTTCGTGTCTATGTGTATAATATTTCAATTTCATTTATTTGCTTATCACATGTTATAGTTAAAAGATATTACAAATAATTTAATATTTATTTAAGAGTGTAAGACTCTAGCCGATTCATTCACATTATTAAATTCTTACTCTAGTAACTTTGTTTTTAGTTTTAGTCTAGTTATAGCGTTGTGTGGACTATGAGTGTGGGTGAATAAATGTCTTATTTATTTATTTAAGTATGTTTATCAGTTGGTTAGTACCCACAGTACAGGCTCTGTCTAGTTTGGGTCTAAATAACCGTGTGTGAATTGTGTCTCACAATTTATTATTATTATTTGAACTTAATTTAAAATTACCATGTATAAAGATTTAAATAAATTGTCAATTGTTACCAATTGTCAGCCGTACAATAACTAGTGTAACAAAACTTGTATGGAGCCACAAAACGAGGTACAAATTAGTATTCAAAAGTGGTCGCCTATTGTCAGTCGGTGCTTTGATCGTATCAAGCCATAGTTACAGTTCCTGATAATAACTATGACGAGTGTCTTTTGAATTGTAACTTTAGTCATGGTTTTCCATTAACGCATAGCTCAAGAATACTTCGAAAGCGCCGTGAGAGCACGTGCCCAGGAACAGGTAAAACAAATCGAAATTGAATAAGTGATGTGTTGCAGGGTTATTGTAAAAAGCCGTGATAAATCTAAACTAATCTATACACTAATATTATAAAGAGAAAAAATAAGAAAATAATATCACGCCTTTTATCGCCGAAGGTGTAGGCAGAGGTATTCTATTTCTGGAAATACCCACTTTTCACGAAAAACATTCGACCTCTAAACGTGATAGTGGTGAGCGCATCGCCGGACCGAGTCTGTTACACATGCCTCAGAATTAATTCTAGACCTGTGGGTTTCTTCACGATGTTTTCCTTCACCTTCGAGCTAGTGATGAATATGTACATAAGTTTTCCAACTCATTGGTACATGCGAGGATTTAAACCCGAGCCTCACTGATTATCATCATGAGAAGCCGGCTCTTGAGCCGCAAGGCTATCACTGCTCACTTCAAAGAGAAAGATTGCTTTAAATGATTTGTATTTTTGTATGATTTGTAACTAATAAACTCAAAAACTACAGGAACGATTTAAAAAATTATTTTACCAATGGAAATCTACAATATTCCTGAGTAACATAGGCTATATTTTATTACAGTATTCCCACGGGAACGGGAACTACACGCAAAACCGCTAGTACAGTCAAGAGCACGCTAAGATTGACACTTTGGACTTTGACCCGGCCCTGTATTCTATGGCGCGCAGTATAAATCAGAGCTCAGCTTAAACTGGTAGTGTCAATCTTGACTTGCTCTTGACTGTACTCCCTAAAGATATAAGTAGAGTCAAGAGCACGTGGAGTTTGACACATTGGGCTTTGTAACGTCCTTATTACAATCGCCTTAGAGGTCAGACTCGGACTACAAGTGTAAAGCTTCATGTACTCTTCACTGTAAAGTAATCGAGAATGAAGCAGGCTGCCGGGATTCCCTGATCAATTCCTAGCGAGCGCAATGCGCGTGAAATGTTCTTGAAAAATTTGCAATTGGTGTAACTTTAGATCTGAGTAATTGAAGATAGTGAATCATTGACAAACAGTCATAGGTCTTCCCTTAAATGAGCTCCTTCACAGGGATACGAAATAGTATTACACACCTAGGGAGTAAGGGACGTAAAATAAGAAGTGACCCAGATCACATGTAATTGTCGACCAAGGCGAAGCCGAGGTCTACAATAATTTATCTGAGGCTTTCTTATTTACTTCCCGAGGTGTGTACAGGTACTTTTTTTTTCTTCTCGATGGAGGCGGAAAGCGGCAACTTCGTTTAGCGCAGCGGGCTGAAAGTTGGCGCTTTCCGCCCGGAGATATGAAAATAAATAATAAATCGTGGGACAGAGCCTGTACTATGGGTACTAAACAACTGATAAACATACTTAAATAAATATGAAACACCCAGACACGAAGCAAACAGACATGTTCATGCACACAAATGTTGGCCCCGAGCGGGGATCGCACCCGCGACCTCCGACTCAGAAGGCAGGGTCACTACCAACTGAGCCAACAGGCCCGACATTGCAAACATCTTTTAATTATTGATGAAAGCACACATCTACACTTTGTGGGAATCTAAAATTTTTGTGAAAATTCCCTTCTTCGTCAGATTCGCGTAAATTTTGTCTCTTGGAAACAAGGCACTAATTACTCCAGATAAACGGATAACATTTCTTTGGACATGAATCATGACTCATGAGTATCTTTGAAGTATAAAATTTAACAGTGTTCTAAGAAAGTGGAACAAAAAAAATTTTTTTTAAGTTTTTATTTGTTTAGGATTCATTGCTATTATAATAATTATACTAACAGGCGCAAAGTGGCGTTGTAAGCGTTGATTGCATTTTTTTTACAGTTTTTTCGATAATTGCCTATATTAGACAGATATAATATAAATATATTATCGAATAATAAGCGCAATTCCTGAAATTAGTTTGTTCAGTATCGACTACTTAATCGATTTCAGCTATTTTTAATACGGTTTAAATTTTTCAAAAAAATGAATTATCGTAGCAGAATTTAGTGCTTTCTATGGAAATCGTGCTACTATTGATCGATATTTACGAAAATTGGTTAGACACAACTAAAGTTCGATTGCATCATATTTTTTTATATTAATATACTAATTGGGGTGTATGGGGTATTGCGCTTTTTCTGTTACGCGTTGTATATCTTATTATGTATTTAAGCACCTTAATTCGGTGGTAACTTAAGTACACTACTTATCTGTATCTGTTTATCTAGTTATAATACATCGTGAAGTGGTCTGGAAGAAATCATTAAAAGTGATAAATCGGCCTATTGTTACTTACATAGAACTGCAAGATTTGCAATCCAGAACATATAAACAAAATGGCGGTAAGAAACCATTTTGTACTTACTACGTTATTATAATTTTTCCCGAAATCGACGGATTTTTCTAGCAGTTTTGCACATGAACTTGCTCCCTAGCCAAGTGACATTGCACAGTCTAATCAAATGATATTCTAGATTAACATTAGCGTTAGCGCTTGTTAGAAAGTGCTTATGTCAATCCCATACATGTCAATCTAAAAGATCATTCGTTTAGATTGTACAATGCTTTGGGTAGGGGGCTTGGTCAGAAATAGAACCTTTCTTATTTATTACTAGCGACCTGCCCCGGCTTCGCGCGGGTGCAATGCTAATACTAAAACCTTCCTCTTGAATCACTCTATCTATTAAAAAAAACGCATCAAAATCTGTTGCGTAGTTTAAAAGATTTAAGCATACATAGGGACATATGGATATAGGGACAGAGAAAGCGACTTTGTTTTATAATGTAGAGATTGTAAGTGCGAAGTGCCTTCATTGTCTAAGGAATCATAGGTCGCCTAGGTAGGTACTAATAATAGTAGCTAAAGCACAAACAAACCTTATATTTCTGCTTACAAAGCAGTAAATCATATCTACTGTTACTAAAGGAACCGCATAGCTAAGTGACACAAGTTGTAACTTTACACTTGTGAGACTCAAAGCTGACATCATCAAATTAAGCAGCACCATTACAAGCTATCTGCAAATATCTTTAAAAAATCAGCAAAATATTTAAAAACATGTCACAATTATTTAATAAAAGAAAACAAAAAGATATGCGTTGGCCGGGAATCGAACCCGGATCAACTGCTTGGAAGGCAACTATGCTGACCATTACACCACCAACGCATCTGTTCAGCGTTGCGAAATTATGTATTCGTAGCGTATTGCCTTTTGCTTATCAGTAACCGATGATGACGTCATTACTTATCTAGTCAAACGGCTTCCTGCTAGCACGATAACAATATATAAGCTCGCGCTGAATTGTTACCAGACTGGCTAGAGTAGACTAGAAAATTAACTTCCTAAAACCTTTATTACGTATTTTAAGTATCATATCTGGGGGCGCGGCAGTGCCCCCGCCAAGTCGAGCAACAAGCGGCACGGCCGTACCATCTTTTTCTCGAAGCCATTCACGCCATTTTCGACCTTGAACTTACACATTTAATATATCAGGGTAAGGAATATCTAACCCAGAAATAACTTAAGCATTCCGTCACGCACGAGATATTATTCGGTCAAATTGTTATATGACGTCAGAATAGACATGGGCGCCGACCTGAAATTCTTCGGCGGCGGCGCGCCGGGTTTTGAAGCCGGCGCGGCGTGGCGGCGCCGGCGTGGTGATCAAAATTCAAAATTTAAAATAAAATTTAAAACACATTTTTCGGCCAAAATTGCTTACTTTATTTATTTAAAAATTACTTACCTACTTAAAATTACTAATAATATACTTATTTCGGGTTCTTAACATTTTTGTAATTATCATGTATAAATATGATTTTATTAACCCGTGTAGGACACAAACGCGATCTCTTTGCATTCACCACCAACCCTGCTATTGAAAATACGCGTTCACTCGGAGTGCTGGTTGCTGGTATAGCCAGAATTGTTCTGGCAAGCGCAGCAAGTCGTGGGAAAGCATTTTTCTTCTGCTGCCAGTAGGCAAGTAAGTCACCGCCTAAAATTTCCAACTCCCTTGGACCAACCGATGCCAAGTATCTCCAGCACTCTTGGATAGACTCGGAGTCTTGTGGAGCAATATTGCTGCTGCTACTGTGCTTCTTCGATAATTTGCTTAGCAAAGATTGTGTTTTTGAACTCGGACCTGGCACTGGCAGAACCTCTGCAACACCACTTGAAGTTTCACCGCTTTCAGTTAGTGAACTTTGTGGCAAATCGGAAGAGTTGACATATTGCTCTATGCAGTCAGCAAGAAAAGGTGCACGGGTTGTGTTTTCGGACTCTAAATAGAGATCGATTTCTTTCAGTCCAGAAAATCTGGGATCCAAAAGAGATGCCAACACCACATTCTTTGTCAAAGGAAACCTGTGATCAAATTTGTCCAGCATTCTATTTTTCAATGATATTATCGCAATTCTTTCTTCGTCAGAGACGGAATCCAAAATTTCTTTTATCTCAGACCGAAATACAAGCGCCAAATTCAAAGAAGTGGTCTTTTGCGCGCATAGTATTTCAACGGCTTCACGAAATTTTTTGAGAAATCTTATCAGGTCTTCCAATATATTCCATTCTAATTGTACCAATTTCAAGTTATCCTGGCCAATCTTGGAAAGTATATTATTTACTGGGTTCCTGTTGCAACAGTGCGCTAAGCTCTCTAACATAATAAGCACACTATGCCAACGGGTGGGAGTAGCAGTTTTGATGCTTGGCAAGTGATTTATGTCACCAAATTCATTGTTGAATACTCGTGAGTCCTGCGGTATGTCATCGTCATCATCGGATATTGCATTTTCTTCACTTTCCAAAGCTTCGGAGGTCTCTTCAAGTTTATGGAGAAATTCCAACTGTTCTTTTTCTGCTTCTTTTTCGAGTTCTGGCGCGCGGTATCTTATCGCTTTCACAACTTTTTTGACCTTCTTAACCAAATCGTCTAGTGCTGGCACCTTTTTAATGCCATCAACGGTGACTAAGTTATGCAACCCATGCCCCAAACACAGGTGGCTGTCAAGGCCTGACAGCGATATAGCACGCTTCACGTTTGATCCTGCATCAGTTACAGTGTGCAGTTCCTTGTCACACAGCTCAAATTCCGCTACTGTGCTATTTATCACTTCTTGAAGCTTCTCACCGGTCTTTTTTCCTTGTACTAGCTTAGTAGTTAGGGTATAATCTTTGAGATCAAAATCTGCAAAAAGTAAAATTTATTTCAGACTAACAGTGCCCAACATTGTTACCAGCGTAAGTCCCGTGAAAATACAAGAGAACCCATTCCCTGTTGACTTATCATACCTATAATCTACCTACACACCAAGTTGTTTCATATTCATCAGTCTATTAGTTTTCGAGGATTCTTGCTTAAGCAGTGGGTAAATGTTACGAAACCTTTACATTTTATAAATATAGATGAATAATAAATTGATTTCACTACAAAATATACTATATTGAAGGCATTTCGAATACTCTTAGCTCGATAAAGAAGATAAAATTGACCTTCGGTTATAAAATGAAGCGTGAATGTTATGTAGCTGAGCCGTCTGTATTGATCCATCCACAGATCAAATGTTATAGAAACATGTCTCGGAGTTTGTGTTATTATTTGGGTTTTCACAGTCGCAAGCATGGTTTCATAAACGTCATCTAGTGCACCTCGACTCACAGTATATCTTGATGGTAAATCTTCTTTGCAGACAATTATATCATATTTCTAAAAAAAGTACGTAACATATTTAAAACATTCAACATTTAACCATTCAAAAGTTAATGGGTTTTCAATTGCAACAGTTACCTTGAAGAAATCGATCATGCCTTCATCTGATACAGAATCAAAAGGCATAAGTGATTTGCAAAACCAAATCGCTAAATCTCGTGCCAATAGCCACTTGTCTTTTTTTGTGACCACATTTCCCGCTGAGGTGCTAGGTGCCATTCTAGCAGCAGCTCGAGGGCGAGGTGTGGTGGCGAAAAAGTCTTTTATGCATTTTGTAGGCTCTGGATTTTCTCTTATATTGTGACTATCGCGCAGATGTCTCATAAGATTCCCTGTGCTTACAGTTTTACTATAAACTTTAATTTTTGCCCTGAAAATATAAATAAAATTGGTTACTTAATATATTTGAAAATTTTATGAAAAAAACGTGCAATACAAAGATTTCATTAGTTCTTAAATCACCAGAAACAAACCAATAACCAAATAAAAACTCCTCAACTCAACCAATGACCTTTCGACCAATCATGATATTAGTAGACAATTGTGGTTTTAAATAAAAAAGCCAATGTAATGCGATGTGCTCAAATCAATTTAAGTAAACCAGACAGTATTCAAATGCAAGTAAACCCAAGCGTGAATTTGGAATAGTAACAAATAATACACAATAAAAAACAATACACTCCATTATTGGGGCGGTCGTGTTATTACACGACAAACAAACAAAACGAGACTCTTGTTAGTACTAGTCTTTTGAAACATTGTATATTTTCTTATTTATTACTGACTGCATCTATAGTTTATGCGAATTTACCGATCGTACGTTAACGTAAGTTCACTTTCCTATTATACAAAAGCAAAAGAAGTCGCAGTCACAAGCTAGTTATTATTTAAATAATCACAAAAGCCAATACATTGGAGTTAAATAAGCATAACATTTCGTGCTTATACGCATCAGCTTGACAAAACCTCTAACGTTAATAAGATGGAACCGCGAAAGAGTTAAAATGTTAAAAGCTATAGGTAGGTAGGCAAGGTAATGGCATAGGTATATAGCTAATTCCAGTATTTCCAGTACACAGGTAATTTCAGGTTAGTTGTGCATTAGGTGCTGTGAAAACAAACATTCTAGGTTAGGCATAGGTAGGTTGGTACATTACTCAATAGGCTGCAATCTGCAGATTCTGCAGGTGGCACTTTGTAGAGTGCAGTGCATATCTGGAACCTAAAAATGGCATCCTGTCATTATAAAAAAGTAAAAATCGAAGATCAACTTACAGGCCACAGAATGTACCTAACGCAAGCGTAACAGTTTGACCTTGAGACAGCCTACTCCGCGCAGCGTAGTGGCGACTTTCGTTAGTGCGACTGTTACACTTGATGTGATGCTGTGTGTACAATCTAGTAAGATCAAATCAAATTCATAGAAAACTTACGTTCCGAAGAGTATGTCACCATTTTCAGCTTGAATGTCTATAAGACATTGTTGGCAGTAAACTTGATCGGTAAACATTTTTGTTCTCTTGTTTTTTTCCTCTAAAACGAGCTCACCGAAATGTTTCCAAACGAAACTTGACCTATTTTTACGGTCATAGAGTGCCAGTATTAAGAACTGGCTAATTTTATGTTTATTTACGTTTGACGACATTTTTTCGTGGGCCAAGCGAACGAAACACAACACAACACGCGTATGTTGCGCAGCAGTGAGTATCGGCAACTGCTCGCTCTGTTTAGTTTTCTCCCGCCCGCGCCGCGCCACCCCGCTTCACTTCATTCGTCCGTCCGTCGCCCGCCCGCCAGTCACAAATTGGCGCGAACACACGATGCCCGCCGCTGCCTTGCCCCGCGTATGGCGTCGCTGTTTCTATGCCACTTCTATGCTAACCGAAAATAGAATACCTATATTTTCTTAGTCGGTCGGCGTGGATTTTTGGACCACCGGCGGCGGCGGCGGCGCGGGTGTCACGGCGTGGCGGCGCCGCGCCGGCGCGGCGCCCACCTCTACGTCAGAATTAGAACCGTGTCAGGCAAAAATTGGCTTCATTCTGAATCTTTTCTAGTTTTGTAAAAAAAAACTACTTAATCATATACTTACCTAACCTACCTATAAATATAGCTATGTATAACTAGTGGATCCGTGTTTTACGCAACATCAACGTAGGTACAGTAAAGAACACATGAATCTATACACTTGTTTGTAGTGCGAGTCTGACCTCTATAGCGATTGTAATAAGAACGTTACAAAGTCCAATGTGTCAAGCTCCACATGCTTCTCGTAAGGACACAAGCCGGAATTACGTTTAAAAGACGGACCCTAAGTTAGAAGTAATAATATCTTGAGACAGTATTCCGGTCGAATGCCTGCCGTGGGAGTTAGGGTTGATTCACTTGCTGCGGAAGTAAGAAATTATTGCGTTTAGGAAGTTATTATTTCTGTTTCAAAAGTATATTTTTATTTGACGTATAAGTTGACAGTATTGACACACCAAAAAATCTGACTGTAAAAAGGACCGGTAAAAATGTTATTTTGACATTCAGTAGAGTCACATAACTAATTTGATTATACATATGCCCAAAACATTATCATCCTTCTGATGCAGCCGGGTTAGACAGTAATATATCGACAGTAAAAAATCGTGTAAAACCCTGCTAAATGATAAAGGTGCGGTTATTGTATAATTTGGAAAATTAAGTCAACTTTTTAATTAACCTCTGAAAACATAACACATTTAATTTTATTTTTGAAGTGTTGTTATTTTGAACACATTAGTTAATGATAGGGTATTTTTTTAAAAACACACTGTAACAAAATCCCTGGAAATTCAACAAAAGAGGTTATAATCTGACCATGGAAATTAACAATAAGTAGGTACTTATCACTAACTCGCAGGCGAATGCAAAGATTGTGGGGAAACCAAAACGTAGAACTGGTTTTGAGGCAAGTGTAAGTGTGCACCCAGTAACATTCAGTAGATTGAGTTATCAGTTCACCACCATCACGTATAGGGGTCTTATAACTGCATAATATTTGTGAATATTATTCATAAAATTGGAATACCTTTGCGATCCCCAGGGGCAAGCTTGAGTGTACACAGACGAGAAACAGCTATTAAAAAAAAAATTTAGGACACAATTTACACACGGTTATATGCAGTTCCAAACTAGGCAGAGCCTGTACTATGGGTACTAAACAACTGATAGACATACTTATAGCTATACAATCTGTAACAGAATAAGCGCAATTCCTCAAATGAGTAAGTTCAGTAGTATTTCAGCTATTTTTAATATGTGTTATTTTTTTCCAAAAAGAATTAGAAAAACTGGATTTAGGGCTACCTATGGAAACCGTACTATTATTGCTCTATATTTAAGAAATTTTGTTAAACAAAACTAAAGTACGAATGCATAATTTTTTTTTTATAAAGTGGGCTGTATGAAGAATTGCGCTTATTTTGTGACGCGTTCTATCTATGGTAGGTGAGACAGTAAAAAAAGTATACATGGTATGTTTGAAAAACTCTTTGATCTGTGGCAAAACAATAAACCAAGTCTGTTAGTTAACATTATCAATAATGTACTTTTAAATGGACTTAATAAATTCCTGTATTTGTTTTTTTACAGCTAAAAGGGTTTTTACCCCTGTTTACCGTTTTAATGTTTTTACAACGCTCGAGTGAAATTTAAAGTTGGTGGGTTGGGATGGTTTTAAAAAGGCAATATTAATATTCGTCCTTTTTAAGAAAACATTTGCTTTAAACGGTACTTCATCCTGTTTTCACTTGCAATTAAAACAGACTGGCGTAGCGGATTTTATTTGTACATTTTAACGTAGAGAAATATATTCATGCCCTTCTGGTGCAGCCTGGTAAATTACCTATAACTAACCTTCTAATATTATCAAAAGTTTGTATGTGTGGATGTTTGTTACTTTTCATGTGACATAGATGGACAGAGGCTTTAAAAAAAATTGGGTGATTTATGAATTTTTCAACCGTTTTTTTATTACACTGGTTCGAATCCTGGCATGAACCAATGAGTTTTTCAAAAACTTAAGTACATATTTACTCGTATCACTAGCTCGAAGGTGAAGGAAAACATCGTGAGAAAACCCGCAGGTCTCAGAATTAATTCTGAGACATGTGTAAACAGACCCGGTCCGGCGATGGGCTAACCACCTATCACGTAATCCAATATATCTCGTGAAATGTGGGTATATCCAGTAATGGAATACCTCTGCCTACCCCCTCGGGGATAAAAAAGGCGTGAGATTGTATTATTATGACTATGAATAAAAAAACTTGTTGACATGTCCGGGTTTTGGGCTCCAAAATCCGGGGTTTTCACGCGGCTTGTCCTGGTTGCCAAATTTTAGAGCTGGATACCCTAGTAATAGGGCCCCGTCGACTCCCTTTGATTACGGAACCTTGAAAATGACGACTAACAAGAATCCTTATCATAACCCCGACCTATACCAAGTTGTATTAAGTGACTTAATTTTTTTGTCTTTGTCCCTTTCAACATTCCTAAGTTATCGTAGGATTGCTCGCTCAGCTTTGATGATGCGTTTACAACTTAGATAAGCTGGTTTTTATTTGAGCTTGATAAAGTTATGACTTATAGTTTTTAGATTTTTTTTGTGGAAGACGTTAAGCCAAGACAAATTTTGTAAGTAACGTGGCAAAAGCAAAAAACTTGGTATTGTGTTTAGTGACGTCACATGTGGTAGATAAACTTCAACACCAAGGGGCATACACGAGTAAATATATTTATAAAATAAGTTTGTATACTTACAAAGCTTTAGTTGTATGAATTTTACAAGTTATTATCTATTGGCAAATAAATAAATACAGGGGCCTTATTGTCTATACATTTGTAATCGTAATTGTCTTTTTTGACATTTGTTACGCGGTCAGTGCTTTCTCTACTTACAATGGCATTAATGACAGATGTACGGAAGAAGCAACGTACGTCAAAATGAAGACGATTGCGATTACAATTATAAATACATATACAATAAGGCCCCAGGTCAGACAAAAGTAATAGAAAGTGATGTTCCGCCTTAAGACTGGTTTCGATCAGAAGACATAAAAATAATGATTTTTGGTTAATTTATTTAGCACACGAGATTTGGCGCTCTACTCGTGAAATATTACAGAAAATGTACCTATTTTTTCAGAGTTAAGAACTGGCTAGATCGATGTTGGTCTCGTAAATCTCAAAACTGTAAATTTCATCAAAATCTTTAGAGATGTTTTTGACAAATCACTACATAGTATAAAACAAAGTCGCTTTCTCTGTCCCTATATGCCTATGTCCCTATATCCCTATGTCCCTTTGTATGCTTAAATCTTTAAAACTATATCAACGGCAACGGATTTTGATACGTTTTTTTTAATGGTGTGATTCAAGAGGAAGGTTTTAGTGTTAGCATTGCACCCGTGCGAAGCCGGGCGGGTCGCTAGTCTAATATAAATAAATACTAATCAATAAGAATGCTCAATAGATATTGTTTTTAAAACCTGCTTATACTTTTTGATGATAAAAACTACTAATACCTACTTAAATTTTGTATTTCAAATTGTTTTACAGACTGTAATGTTCAAAAATGCAAGTAGTTGTTTTACAATTTGTATTTCGCAACGCTCCTTTATGAATAGGTTTCGCATAATACTTAATAACGCTTCATTTTGCACAGAACTACGTCATATAGCAGACATTATTTTAACTGGTATCGGCACCTTTGATGTTTAACTCTATGCGTTTTTACGGCTTTGTCTATTGCAGTTAGTGTTGTGATAACGTCATCGATATCCTATCGAGTTTTTTGCCAATGTGCAAAAGCAACGCAAAGCAAACAGGCGCTAATTTTAAAAAAAACAAACATAACTTAAAATTCCGATATTATATTTGTTGAAGTATTTTTGGAATACAAAACATAAACTTAACACTGACACCAATGTTTATTGGTGAATGTGCCGGAGGCACATGGTATTATATTATACCTAGTGTATTTAATTAAGAATGTATCGATTGTAATCGAAACAATGTATGAGTCAGTGCATATCGATCACCAATAATAAATGGACGTCTCGGTTCCGTGAAGTATTTATTCCAAATATAAAAACCCAACAGTGAAAATGACCATTTTGGCAACAATAATTTTTTAATTGATTTGCCCCGTCCCATGGTCTGTTTAGCCAGAGCATTACAGGAGGACTGTACCTTTGTGTTCGTCGGATAGTATTTTTTTTTCGAGATAAAAAGTACCTTTTGTAAGCGAATTCATAAAAGTTACTAAGTTTGTTAAATTATATATTATAACAAAAATATATAATAGACTGCCTTAAATAGAACAGAAAATTATCAAAGAATATCCATATAAGGTTAGTGCGATTAGCACAGAACATCGACAATGTTGTTTATCGATATCGATAATATTCTCGATAGCTACATCATTACAGCGTACGCGCAGTTACCTGTTATGAGTATAAAACAGATGGCCAATAGTTAACTTTTTATGGCGTATTTTAAAAGCTATTTTTTACTTTTAAAATTGGCCGCTGTATCTTCGCCTGCATACGAGTTGCATGCATCGAAGCTTATGCACTTGTTAATACTTTGTCTATATATATCTACACTAATATTATAAAGCGGAAAGATTTGTATTTTTGTATGTTTGTAAAGAATAAACTCAAAACTGCTGGACCGATTTCAAAAAATCTTCTAATTGAAAGCTACAATATCCCTGAGTAACATAGGCTATATTTTATTCCCGGGAACAGGGAACGGGGACTACGTGGGTGAAACTGACTGGCTGATGGACTGATCGATCAATGGACAGTATAGAAACCATTGGGTCTAGAAATATTTTTTTTGCTCAAATACAATCCTGCTCTAAGATGTGTATTTAAATTTATTAAGAACTAGCAGTGCCACGCGGTTTCACCCGCTTAGTTCCCGATCCCGTGGGAATACGGTGATAAAATATATATCTTATTCTGATGTATAAGCTATATAACTGTAAAGTTTAATCAAAATCCGTTCAGTAGTTTTTCTTGAAAGAGGAACAAACATCCATACAAACTTTCTCGTTTATAATATTAGTAGGATTTGGTGTAAAATGACCCGAATTCAGGTAAAAAACGTGACGGAATTCGACAAAAGAACAGCGTGCGTGACATTCCGTATGTGGCTCTATTTGCTCGTTAACGATCAATATCCATTACGGGAACTAATACTTCCTAGTGTCGTGACGACATGTATGACATGCGTTAGGTTAGCAGTTACATAGCAGGGGGTCGATTTTTGAATCTCACCAAGTGACTAATTCTCACCGATGTGAGTGATTTCCAAAAGTTCGTATTTTTGAAACTCATCGGTGACTTACATTTGTCATATCTATGATATCGATTTACGAGTGCCCCCATCCACTCGTAATTGAAATCACCATGCGATTGTTGTTGACAGTTGACGTAGTGAAATCTGCCAAAAGTGCCAAAGTATGTTTTTCGGAAGAATTAGCAGCGGGGCTCGATTGTGATATTTTGTGATTGCGACGATTTATTGAAAGCAGCGTGTGACTTTCAAAAATACGGCTTTTGGAAAATGGTGACATAAAAGTCATCGATGATAATTTTAGTCACCGGTGATTTTGATATCACCAGTGAGATTCAAAAATCGCACTCCAGGTGTACTACGAAAAAATGCAGTAGCCCCGGTAGAGCAAGCGCTTCTTCTATATATGTAAATAAAATGATAAATTGACTGATTGGTGATGTATCAACGCACAGCCTAAACCGCATGGTCTAGAGCAGTGGTTCTTAACCGGTGGTCCGCGGACCACTAGTGGTCCCTGGAGGCATTCAAAGTGGTCCGTGAAGCCAGAATTTTGGAGCCAAAAAGCAATTTCTTTTCCAAAGCTTCGAGACATTGCTATGCGTTACCTAACTTTATTTTCATCGACGTATCTATGCGAGCAGGGGTTTTCGACGCTTCTGATGATTAAAAACAAGCATCAAAATCGGTTGGATGCCACTGCCGACATGCATTTAGCTTTGAGTAGCACTGAACCAAGAATTCAGAAGTTAGTAAAGAGATGAAAATCTGTAACTTTATCATATTTGCTAAATAATAAATAAATGAGTGCTAATTATAAAATTGTGCTTGTTTTCTTTATCAAACAATCCTTAATTTAGGAATACCAACTGGGTGGTCCCCGGCAAGACATACATTTAGTAAAATGGTCCCTCATGACTAAAAGGTTAAGAACCACTGCTCTAGAGACTTGAAATTTTGCACATAGGTAGATTATACAGTCGAGGCATCCACTTAGAAAGGATTTTGCTAAATTCAACCCCTAAGGGGGTGGAATAAACGGGAGCGAGCGAAGCCGCGGATAAACGCTAGTCATGCATATAGCTCGAATTCAAAACCTGACGAGGGCATAGTGCCAAAGACATAAATACATATGCTCACGCCTTTTTCCGAAAGGATAGGTAGAGATAATAGACCGCCACCTGTTAAAATCCTGGCACACCTTTCATTCATCCGCTCGATATGTCCAAACTCCAAACTACCTGAAGCATTCATTTCTCATCTTTATATAGTCACTATATCCTCTTTCAAACCACATTACAGTCTTCCTCATTCTATTAATCAATCATTCCAAAGAGTTTCTCAAAAACTTACTTGCATATTTATCTTTAGCGCGACGATAAAAGATAACGCGTGGATAAAAGGCGTGAGATTTTTTTTTCTAGGGGACTCGATAACCTAAACTTCACGAAGACGGAGCCGCTGGCAAAAGCTAGTAATTATATAATGACGATTCAGTAAACAAGATGACGCGAAACTCGTAGGGCATACTGCACTTAATGACGCAGTAAAGCTGGAAAGGCGCTTAATGAAGGGCAGGTTGCTGCAACTGATGGTTTGTTAACGGATGATTAGTCCACTGTTTAGTTTTGTGGAAAACCTTTGAGCTTGGGGATAATATCTACTTTGTAGAATGTAACAACAGTGATTATTAGTTATAAAAAAGATTCCTAAATTGTTTGTTTGTTATAAAAGCGATAAGACCGCCCATTGTACTTTAGTTAATGTTGGTATCCATATTGTGTTGTCTTTGGTATACAATAAAGAGTTACTGTATTGTATTCCTGGATATACCCAACTTTCACCAGTATTTTTTTGGAGCCCTGAACGTCACAGGTGGTGAGCCCATCACGGGACTGAACTTTTACACATGCCTAAGTATCTCTTCTTCTTCTTCTTCATGATATTTCCGTCACAGTCAAGCCAGTAATAAATATGTACGTAAGTTTTTGAAAAACTCATTGGTACATTCCGTCACCAGGTTTCTAACAACAGCCTCAAGAATGACAGGCGTAAATAATATAAAATCAAATTGCAAAGAGCGCAACGCCTACAGGCTTGCAGTTTGGTGATTTTAATAGTTTTAGGGTTCTACACCCAAAGGGTAAAAGGGACCCTATTACTAAGACTTCGCTGTTTGTCCGTCCGTCTGTCTGTCACCAGGCTGTATCTCAAGAACCGCGATAGCTAGACAGTTGAAATTTTCTCAAATTATGTATTTCTGTTGCCGCTATAACAAAAAAATACTGAAAACAAAATAAAATAAATATTTAAAGCTCCTATACAACAAACGTGTTTTTTTGTCCTTTTTATAGATGTCAGCACTTGGGCGGTATTGTTGTACATCATTAAAACTTAAACCGATCGTTTAATCGCTGCCTAACCTGTGTTGCTACCGGGCCAGACTAGATTTAATAACGTTTTTTACTGTTCGTTAAACCCGATTTTACTGTTTAATTACAGAATCGTCTGATGGTTTATTCACGACGCAATGCTATAAAATTTTGATTATGAGAAACCCAAGATTTGAATACGAATTGCACTTACATTATAACATTATTCCTAACTAGATAATTATTGAGAATATCCTGTCCTACTAATATTATACGTAAGTTTGTACTGGATGTATGGATCCATGTTTGTGGGTCTTTCACACAAAAACTACCGAACGTCACCAAATTTGGAAGAGCGGAAGTGGAATGCTCCTCCATCGTGAAAATGGAAAATCTTCCTTTAGGCAAGGTGGTCGTGCTTGACCGCGGTCCAACGGTTGACGTTGGACAGCTGTATTTATAAAAACTCATGAGAAAACGTCGATGGCGCGGTTTAGAACTTTGTCGAGTATGGCGCTTTAGTTAGTTTAACATACACTCGGCGTCAAAAAAATCGCACCTTCGGAAAATAATACTTTAAACCACTTTTAATCACATTTTGAATCTATGGTGATGGGACTATTAAGTATCATTTTAAACATTAATGTAACGACATTAAAATTAACTATCATTTATGCCATAAAAAAAAAACATTTCACCCAAATAACGACGTTATACAAAAATAATGCATAATTACTTTATAAAAGGCTACCTAGTTGCGCTACCTTTTAGAGGTATAAAAGGGGGGGGGGGGGTAAAACTAGGTTTTAAGTAATTTTTAAGAACTTTTTTGTCTTACTTTAATTCTTTGTCAACAAACTTTTTCTTCTTCTTTTGCAATCACTCCTTTTTTTTATGACCTAGCAAGACTAAAGTACGATTTGCTGAATGTTGATGATTAGACCTATAAAATGATACCTAATAGTCCCATCATCATTGATTCTAAATGGGATTAAAAGTGGTTTTTCAAAGGTGCGATTTTTTTTACGCCGAGTGTAGTACAGATACACGCACACTACCTAATCAAAAATTCGACAAAAGTGGAGTTTTAGTGCGGTAGTTGGGGTTTACAAAAAGAATGTTTACAAAATAATATAAACTTTTTGCTAGAAAAGATCCAGAAAAAAAATTAATATTTTAATATTTTCGAGCGTGCATGAGTCGTTTGATGGATGTGGATCTGCCAGGTTCACCAAGTCTATTGTCTCTGCCTACCCCTATGGGAAATAGGCGTGAGATTTATTTATTTACTTATTTAACTTCATGTACCAAGAAAATGGACACATGGCGAACTTAATGGCTAAAGGCATTGTCTACCAGTCAACCATCAGGCTAAGCAGAAATAATTTGACAGAACGGAATTATGTATGTATGTTGATTCAAAAGGAACATATATCTGTGCCCTGAACTAACCCCAGTCGTTCGTCGAAACCGAGGCAAGCTTAATAGCGCGCAAATTTAAGGAAATATTCCATTAGAATGGAGAACCCAAAAATAATGTCAACAGGCAATAAAATCGCACCGGAACACTTGATAAACCGACACCCGGGAGCAAATCAGCTTTCTTACGCCCGTCCCAATTGTGTGTCCTTTCTCTTATCTTCGACTTGATTTTTTTATCCTTGCACGTAGATTGGACCCAAGTTATTTGTGAACATATACCTTTGCACTGTAATTCAATTATGTTATCAATACTCACTAGCTGGACGGTGAAGAAAAACATCGTGAGGAAACCCGCAGGTCCCAGAATTAGTTCTGAGACATGTAAAAGACCCGGACCGGCGATGGATGGGCTCACCACCTATCACGTTTAGGGGTCGAATGTTCTCGTAAAAAGTGGGTATGTCCAAAAATGGAATACCACTGCCTAGTGCCCCCTCTATTTTTCATTTTTTTTTTTCTATTTCTTAAATAAGGGTATAGAGGTGACGGCTTCGTGTGTCCACGACTTCAGGTATTAAGTATAAGTGGTGTACATACCTTTTAGTTAAATTAGTGGATGAACATGGCTCGCCCACTGTTTAGGCACGTAACGTGTCTAGAGATTGGTTACACTGTCTATAGATGGCATTATACCCTTCGGCTGAATCACGCTATGGTTTCGCTCATAGCGGCAGCATAAGTAGGTCTCCATTTTTCTGTTAATTTGTCTTTAGTTTCTCATAGAATAAACGTCTCAATATCTAACAGTTTTTTAATGGTGAACATAATGGTCCTTCGAAGCCGTAAACAGTGAGTACAGTGATAAATAGTTATTGTAATAATTATTTAGAAAAAAGTGTTTAATAAAGACTCAGTGAAAAAAAAAATCAAATATTCGGACATGAAAAAATAAATTAAAAAATTGACGTAAAAAAGACGGAACTATAAAAAAAATATAGGTCTTGAAAAAGTTTGAACGTTATGATTTTGGTATCAATGTCAACGTGTCAAGTGTCATAAAAATATATTATTATGGAAGGCTTACACAAAGTTTTATCTATTCAAGAAGAAACCTATAACAAGATTAGAAAGGCACACATTAACTTTGGAAAATCTCCTAAAGAAAGAATCACCCTTGGCTACGCAGAGTCAAGGTTAGAAACATTGGAGAAGTACTGGTTAAATTTTAAAAATACTCATGATCAATTGGTTGCCGCTATCCCTCTTGAAGATAGATCTAAATTACCCTACTTTAAAGATGACATCTACAATGAGTGTGAGGAAATATTCTACCAATACAAGGGTGAATTGAAGACGACAACAGCGAGGTTATCTGAAACAGAGCAAAGTTGTGGAAATTATGACAAAGAACAACCAAGCAAACACTCCACTGAAGTTCTACTGCCACGCATTAACCTGCCTACGTTTTCTGGTGACTACACGGAATGGCAATCATTTCATGATCTTTTCCAAACATTGATCCACAAAAATAATGCTCTAGAAGATGTACAAAAACTGCATTATTTGAAGTTGAGCTTAACAGGAGAAGCCGAAGGTTTGCTACGAACCGTTCCTACAACTTCAGACAATTACGCTCAAGCTTGGGCTATTCTTAAAAAACGTTACAGCAATAAAAAATACATAGCAAATTGTGTATTTAAAAAACTCTTTGGCCAAAGAACCTTGACACAAGTATCATCGCAATCCCTAAGGAGCCTACTAGATACGACTGTAGAATGCCTGAACGCTTTAAATAACCTAAATCTACCAGTAACACAATGGGATGCGATTATAGTTTATATCATAGTCTCCAAACTTGATCTTGAGAGCCACCAACAGTGGGAAGAAGCAACTAGTGCAGATTGTTCAAATGAGATACCAAATTTTGAAAGGCTGAAGAATTTTATAGAAGCAAGGTTCCGCACACTTGAAATGATTGAATCTTCAAACAAGTTTCAAAAATTTGGCAAAACAAGAGCTTTTCTTACCACGGTTTCATCTCAGTGCGCTTTCTGTGATAGTGACGATCACTACATCTACCACTGTAAGAAGTTTGCCCAGCAACCAGTAGAAGAAAGATACAACTTTGTACAAATCAATGGCCTCTGTTTTAATTGCTTGATACCTAATCACTTAGTTCTGAACTGTAAACAAACAACATCCTGTAGAATTTGCAACAAAAAACATCATTCACTGTTACATCTTGAAAGAAGACGTCATGAAATTGAGAAACATGCTGAAGGAGTTAGTCATAAAGACCATGAGGTGGAGGAAAAGCAAGTTACCTCACATTTCTCCACACACAAACAACCCGGTCAAAATGTTTTATTAGCTACAGCATTGGTTGATGTTCCTTCGGGAAATGGAGATACACACATCTTCCGTGCGTTAATTGACCAGGGCTCACAAGCCTCGTTCGTTACTGAGAATATGGTTCAATTATTGGGATTGAAGCGTAAGAGAATCAACGGCGTGGTTACTGGAATTGGTGAAGGCAACAAACACACAAAATATATGGTTGAATTTACACTTAAGTCGAGAAATAATGCTGCATTCACGATTCAAGTTCAAGCTTACATATTGAATACACTAACTACCTATTTACCATCTCAAGAAGTCGATATAAACTGGAAAAAGTTATATACCCTAAGATTGGCAGATCCGACATTCAGTAAGCCAAACAAAGTTGATATTCTGCTTGGTGCAGATGTATACAGCAAGATTATAGACGCTGGTTTAATCAGGGGTCCATCAGGAATTATTGCCCAATCAACGCACTTAGGCTGGATCTTATCAGGAGAAACTACAGCTATAACTTTCACAAAACAAATAGTTAGTATGCACACACATACCCTAGACAATGATATATTAAAGAAGTTTTGGGAACTAGAGAATGGCTTATATATACCCAAAAGCTTAATGACACAGGAAGAAGAAAGATGCGAAGAAATATATATGAAAACTACCGAAAGAGATGATACAGGAAGATATATAGTCAACTTACCTCTGAAAGGAAGTCTAGAAGAAACAGTATACAGATGTGGAGATACCAAGAGACTTGCAACTAAGAGATTACTACAATTAGAAAAAAGATTTGAGAAAAATGATAAACTGAAAACAGAATATACTAAAGTTATAAAGGAATATGCTGAACTAGGACATATGGAAATGGTTGAAGATAATAATCTGTCGATTTACTTACCTCATCACGCTGTTGTTAGAGAAGATAGAGACACAACCAAAGTTCGCGTAGTATACAATGCATCGGCAAAAGGGTCCAAGGGTATATCACTGAATGATAATATGATGATCGGTCCCAAGTTACAACCTGACTTATATACACTAGTGATTAAATGGAGATTACACAGAATCTGTTTGATCGGAGATATTGTGAAAATGTATCGCCAGATTAAAGTAACAAAACAACATGCAGATTTACAAAGAATTCTCTGGCGTGACCATCCTCATGAAAAAATACAATGTTACCGATTACTCACAGTCACCTTTGGAACTGCGTCAGCACCATACCTTGCTGTAAAAACATTAGAACAGTTGGCAAATGATGAAAGGTCTTCATATCCACAGGCATCTGAAATTGTAAAGACCTCGTTCTACATGGATGATCTGATGACCGGAGCTGAAACAATAGAAGAAGCTAAGATGATTTACAAGGATGTCAGTGAACTGACTCATTTGGGTGGATTCAAAATGCAAAAGTGGTCTAGTAACTCAAGTGAATTGTTAAAAATTATTAGTCAAGAAAGGGATACTACAGACAATTTAGAATTTAAAATGGACCCAATAATAAAAATCCTTGGTTTAACATGGGAACGATATGATGATATGTTTCAATTTATAGTTAACCTAGGCGAATATACTCACCCTATCACAAAACGTTCCATACTGTCCTGTGTGACAAGGCTGTTTGACCCGTTTGGTTGGTTAGCTCCAGTTTTAATAACGGCAAAAATAATGATTCAAAAGCTGTGGCTTTCTGGAGTAGATTGGGATCAAGAAGTAACAACTGAGATGAAACAAGAGTGGATTGATTTTAAAAAGAGTTTGACAAGTATACAATCGATTGGTATACAACGTTGGCTTAACATTAACTCTAATAGTGCTCAAATAGAAGTACATGGTTTCTGTGATGCATCAATGGCGGCTTATGCAGCGGTTGCTTATCTGAAGGTGATAGACAAGGATGGAAATGTACACATAAACATAATTGCAGCAAAATCTAGAGTAGCTCCGCTAAAACAAATATCTATACCCAGATTGGAATTATGTGCAGCTACATTATTGACTAAATTACTAAAGGATTTAATGGACATTCTGAAAATTCAAAAAACTTTTGTGTTCGCGTGGACTGACAGCACAATTGTACTCGCATGGCTTCAAGCACATCCCAGTAAGTGGCAGACATTTGTTGCTAATAGGGTATCAGAAATAATACAAACACTTGATAATACAAACTGGAGACATGTGTCATCATCTGAAAATCCTGCAGATCTAGCATCAAGAGGAATAAATGCAAGCGAGTTAGCTCAAAGTAAACTTTGGTGGAAAGGGCCAGAGTGGCTCAGTAAGAAAGAAATAGAAACCAAAACATTGACAGTCCCACCAACAGATATAGAAAGAAACATAAAAATGAAAAACACCATTACAATACATGCAAATGTAACAAGAGTACCAACTGTGGATGATAAAGATATAAAGAAGGAGAAGCCTTTATGGGAAAAATATTCAAATTTACAAAAAATGATGAGAGTTACGGCTTATTGCAAGAGATTCATTACAACAAAACAACGTACGCATGGAGAAAAGCTTAGCATCCTGACTGTATCAGAACTACAAAAGGCTTTAGAATTATGCATTAAATATTATCAAGGTGTGAAGTTCACAGATGAGATTAAGCTACTTAAGAGGGAAGGTAAGGTTGCTTCGACAAGCATCATATCATCTCTCTCTCCGTTTCTAGATAAAAATGAGTTGTTAAGAGTAGGTGGGCGACTCCAGAACGCTGAGATGACATACGAGAAGAAACACCCATATATAATTCCTAGTAATACTCACCTTACTACATTGCTTGTACAAGATGCACACTTACGATCTTTACATGGAGGAAATCAACTCACATTAGCGATTCTGAGATCACAATTCTGGATAATAAACGGTCGCAAGGAGGTTAAAACATTTATCAGAAAATGTATCATTTGTATTCGACATAAGGCTAAGACGTTACAGCAGATAATGGCTGACTTACCTTCCTGCAGAGTAAATGTTGGAAGACCATTCGAAAACAGCGGCGTAGACTACGCTGGTCCTATACAGATACGAATGTCCAAAGGGTGGGGGTACAAATCGACTAAAGGATACATTTGCCTGTTTGTCTGTATGAGTACACGAGCGGTGCACATCGAAGCAGTTACAGATATGACAACACACGCGTTTTTGGCGGCTTTCAGACGATTTGTGTCTCGCAGAGGACACTGTAAACATTTATGGAGCGACAATGGCTCCAATTTTATAGGAGCTGCTAAAGAACTTAAACTTTTGCTACAAAAAAGCAAGGCTAACATTTTTACAGAAATTTCTGAATTACTTTCTAATGAGGGTACTACATGGCATTTTATCCCACCCAAGTCACCCAACTTCGGCGGTATTTGGGAAGCTGCTATTAAGTCTACTAAGTATCATCTTACTCGAATTATTGGTAATCAAACACTTACTTATGAAGAACTGGCTACACTGTTGACACAGATAGAAGCGTGTCTCAATTCAAGACCTCTATGTAGAGATAATTCTACTTCGGATATGTTGACACCCTTGAGTCCGGGCCATTTTATTATTGGAGAACCTTTAATCGGAGTACCAGAAAACAATTTTGAAAGTTGCAATATGAGTTTATTGTCCCGGTGGCAGTTAATTCAACGTATGAAGCAGCATTTTTGGAGAAGATGGAGTTCTGAATATTTACATACTTTACAACAGCGTTATAAGTGGAAAAATACAATTAATGATCCAAAGATTGGTGATATTGTCATTGTAAAGGAAGAAGACTTACCACCAACTAAATGGCTTTTAGGAAAAATAATTGACTTACACCCCGGCAAAGATAATAAAGTACGTGTAGTCACTATACAATGTAAAGGTCATAAAACGTTGAAGAGGGCTTTATCAAAGTTAGTACTGCTTCCAACGGCGAAAGAAGAAGTTTAATTTAAAGAACAGTGTTCTTTGGGGGCCGGCATGTTTAGGCACGTAACGTGTCTAGAGATTGGTTACACTGTCTATAGATAGCATTATACCCTTCGGCTGAATCACGCTATGGTTTCGCTCATAGCGGCAGCATAAGTAGGTCTCCATTTTTCTGTTAATTTGTCTTTAGTTTCTCATAGAATAAACGTCTCAATATCTAACAGTTTTTTAATGGTGAACACCCACTTTGAAGTTTGGTATCTATATACCCGTTTATAGAAGCAATGTTCATAATCTGAACAATTTTAAACAGTGTGTATTCCAACCGTAAGAATCAGTCAAAGCAGATTTCTTTCGATTTAAACTATACATCCATCTGTCAGGGTTTTCAGCTCAAGTGTCAATTAGTGAAAGACGCCGTGGGCTTGAGTTGACGAACACAACTCAATTTGTGCTCATTCAATCGAAGCAGGAGCATCCTACTCATTGATTCACTTACCGATCTCAGCTAAATGCTATGTTAGCAAAAATTTAACCTAATTCCTTATGTATTAGGGACGTATTTGTGTTTGTCAAGCGTCAATTTTAGATGAAATTGAAGAAAACTGTAAAAGATGAAATAAAAACAAAGGATCAATGCTTTTATAAGTACCATTTATAATGTTTAGCGGAATTGACAGAAAATGTCACAAAAAATCACGAAAAGCGGCTATTCTAGGACTGTAATTCACAACTTCGACATTTATTACAGCGAATTTTACCAAAGCGAATGTTTGTGATCGCGATGTACGTTACAGCGAATGTTTTTGATCGCGATGTACGTTACAGCGAAAGTATCCGATAGCGAAGCATGCGACTTCGAATGTTTGTGATCGTGAGGTATCTCACAGCGAAATTAGGTAGGTTATCTCTAAGCATAAATCTTGCATACTAAACAAATCCAGGAGCTCAAACTGAATACCTTAAATTTTGCTACTTATTATACTGTGCTTTCTGTCTGTCTCACGCACGGATCACGCAAAAAACTACCTTGATTAGATTTTCTTGCTGTTTTCACAATAAATACATATATACATACATAATCTTACGCTTTTCTCCCGTCGGGGTAGGCAGAGACAATCTCATTTTAAGATAATTTATTGCTCAAATTCTAGACTCTTCAAGAAAAAAAATTTAAGGTATTCAGTTTGAGCTCATGGATTTGTTTAGTATGCAAGATTTATGCTTAGAGATAACCTACCTAATTTCGCTGTAAGATACCTCACAATCACAAACATTCGAAGTCGCATGCTTCGCTATTGGATACTTTCGCTGTAACGTACATCGCGATGACAAACCGTCGAAGTCCCATACGTCGACATCGAATACTTTCGCTGTAACGTACATCGCGATCACAAACATTAGCTTTGGTAAAATTCGCTGTAATAAATGTCAAAGTTGTGAATTACAGTCCTATTCTAGACATTAAAAATTGATGAAATGGATTAAGAGTCGATACTGAACAAACTAAGTTCAGGAATTGCGCTTATTCTGTTACATATTGAATTCACACACTGATACTCAATCCCAAACTAAAAGGTTTTATAGTAGCACCCAGCAAAATCTATATATATAAAAGGAGAAGCTAAATCTAAAAATCAAGGCCCAGCCCAAACCGCTGAACATAGAAACATGAAATTTTGTGTGTAGGTTACGTTTATAATGTAGATGCTCGCTAAGAAAGGATTTTACGAAATTCAACCCTTAAGGGGGTGAAAGAGGAGGTTGAAGTTTGTATGGGATAGTGTTATTTCTGCGTGTATCAACTTTAAACTTGGCACAAATACTCTTCAAAACACACTATGAAATATTAGTTCTAGGATTTTTTGAAAATCATCCTCCAAGGGGGTGAAAGTAGGGGATGAAGTTTGTATGGAAAACCTTCATTTTTAGGTGTATCAATTCGAAACTTTGTAAAAATACTCCTCAAAACAAACAACAAGACACGTATTTCCGGATTTTTCAAAAACCATCCCCTAAGGGGGTGAAACAGGGGAGTGGATTTTGTATGGAGACGTGTTGTTTTTTACGTCTATCAACTTCAAACTTTACATAAATACTCTTAGAAATAAAATTTGAGACACATATTTTTGGATTTTTCGAAAATCATCCCCTAAACGGATGAAAGTATGGGTTGAAGTTAGTATAGAGAAGTGTGTTTTATTGTGTCTATCAACTTTATATTTGGCACAAATACTCTTTAAACAAACTATGAGATATTAGTTCTTGGATTTTTCGAAAACCATCCTTCAAGGGGGTGAAAGTGGGGTTGAAGTTTGTATGAAAAACCTTAATTTTTGTGTGTATCGATTCAAAACTTTGTAAAAATACTCCTCAAAACCAACAACAAGACACATATTTCTGAATTTCCCGAAAACCACCCCCTATGGGGGTGAAACAGGGGGCTGGAGTTTGTATGGAGATGAATTGTTTTTTAAGTCTATCAGCTTGAAACTTGACAGAAATACTCTTAAAAATAAATGATGTGACATATATTTTTGGATTTTTAGAAAATCATCCCTTAAAGGAGTGAAAATAGGAGTTGAAGTTCATATCGTTCATATATTCAAATCATCCTCCAAGGGGGTGAAAGTGGGGGTTGAATTTTGTATAGAAAATCTTAATTTTTTGGTGTAACAACACACAACAAGACACGTATTTCTGGCTTTTCTGAAAATCACCCCCTATGTTGCTGAAACGGGGGGTATAAGTATGTATGGATACGTGTTGCTTTTTACGTCTATCAGCTTAATACTTGGCACAAATAGGTACTCTTAGAAATAAGTGTTGCGTGTTTTTGGATTTTTCGAAAATAGTCCCCTAAAGGGCAAAAGTAGGGGTTGGAGTTGGTATGGAGAATTGTGGTTTTGTGCGTCTATCAACTTAAAACTTGCTACAAATATTCTTTAAAAGTATCCATACAAAGTCCATTTTTTTTGAGAATTCATTAGATATTTGTTCCTTTGGAAAATTTGTTTGCTGTCATGAGCACATGCATACCCTTTGGTATCAGTACTACTCCGAATCCTAATGAACACATAGAAACTTTAAATATGTTATGTAGGTGTCTTATATGTCGTACGCAACCGATCTATGAAGGCATTTTTAGAAATTCCAATGGAAACTAGAATATACTGGTTCCGTGCTGTTCTACTTGAATAATAAAAAGAACCTACTTATGTCCTTCATAAAGATACATTTATCCCCAAAATGTTTAAAAAATAAATGTCCACCCGTGCGAAGCCGGGGCGGGCCGCTAGTTTTTGATAGAAAATAAGTCGGTAAGTTTGAAAATCTTACTAAACGTATGAATGTTGGGAGGAAATGAAATGCACAGAGGCATCTATTAAAAAGCCTACGCCTTATTCTCATCAGAGTTAGCAGTAATGATCAAACGGGTTTTTGAGTTATGGGCGTCTAACGAGCAGGAAGGAAGCATTTTTTGCTCTAATAGCTTTGAATAAGGTAGCTTGTAAGTAATTTTCTCTAACTCAACACGTGTAGATCCCACGGTTTCTTCATGAGTTATGTACAGTCAAGAGCAAGTCAAGCTTTACACTACCAGTTTAAGCTGAGCTCTGATTTATACTGCGCCCCATAGAACACAGGGCCGGTTCAAAGACCAAAGTGTCAAGCTTAGCGTGCTCTTGACTGTACTATCGACAAACGCTAACCCTGATACATTTGGGAGGATTGTTGCTTGAAAGCTCAAGTGCTTATTACGCAACCCTAATTAGAGTTAAACAATCAGAAAAAATTGTGTTCATTCCGATCCATTTATTGACACTAAATAATCATAAACATTAAAGAAACACTTTTTTTGTAATGTTCATTGTTACTGTAAGATAGGGTTTTGGGAACACAGGGTAAGAAAAGATAGCCGCTAGCAAAAATGACACTTTGGTGTATCAGGCAGAACTTTTACTGATAGTACTTATTTAATTTTCTTAATATCTGCATGTAGATGACAGATTTGAAATTAAATTGAGTCATTGAGAGTCATTTAAAAGATTATCTGAAATCATCTCTAGAAACATATGTACTTACTACTAACAGCTGGTCTCTGCTACTACATACATCGATTTTAATTACAGTCTAAATTATCAAACTGTCTGTGCGAGGCAACCGAATACTCAAAGTGATGACTGATGACGTTATATTATATTGTTTACTTAGTAAAGCGTTTTGACAGATATTCGTTAGGTATTTCAACTACCGTATTGGTATAACGCTTTTGTAAGTTCCTTTAACTACAACGAAAAGTTGCTGTTGTATATGTTTTTGTGGAAGTGTTTGTCTAGATTTGAGTCTGTTTTTCTATTTGAGAGCTTTATCAACATTTCATTTCCGTCATGTTGATTATGAACCCTTCATCAGTTTGGTTGCAAAACTAACCTCCTTTAACTAAACATTATTTAAAGAGTGAAAGTCTGCATTACATTTGTTTCTCAATTCGTTCGAAGCTATAAGTATTATCATTAATGTTTACTTTAGACTAGTTGTCGACACGAAGGAAACGGGATAGGAACGGACTACTTAACTTCACGCTAGCAAAATTGCTTAGACCTTATTAAAATTATCATTAAGATTAATTTCTAAAGCGCTTAGTAAATATACAAGAAAACAATTTACAAAACAAATACATGCTGACCAGAGGTCTGGCAGCTATCTCTGTCAAAGGATCAGCCTAGCTATCCAGAGAGGGAATGCAGCCAGTCTTCTGGGCACTGTCCCACATGGTTCCTCTTTGAAGGTCCTTTTTTTATATGTAATTATAAAAGATTTATTTACTTTTACAGCACATAAAGAGGTTTATAATACAATAATTAGGTAGGTACCAATAATGTTTATTTTATTCCAGATAACTTTTTACTGATAAAAGTAAACTAAAAGTAAAATTAGGAGTAAATCTAAATTATTGTAATTATTGTAAATAAATGTATATTTTCTTTGTAAATACATTAAACTACAATAATGACTAAAGCTATGTATGACGTAACGCAACGGAACAATATTAATTATAAACTTAATGTGCCTACTTCACCTTTTTGCCGTAAATAATATTTATGATGCGAAGGAGTGTATGAATGAACTAGAGTTTTTATTATAATATTGGTAATGTAATATTCATACACATCTATATATTTAGAGTTCGTGTAATTCCATATTTGAACTTTGTCTTGAACATCGTCTGAACATTGAACTGTGAGTTTTATGGAATTTCGTTTAGTCATTTCATTAGCTTTCTGGTAAATTATGATAATATTAATCTCTGTTCCTCACTTCTCAAGTTTTAATTTTAATATAGCACAAGAGTTGACACAATCTTATAATATGTCATAATATTTTTCAATTGTAAAATAACAATCACCAATAATGTTTATAATAAAACTCTGTTTTTAGTTCCACTAACAAACCTAATATGACTCAATTCAACAAATATCAGAATCACTGAAATAACCATAAATTCTATAAAAGAGATGTGAAAACAAAGCATTTTAACGTAATATTTATTTTCATGTTTGGTTCGTTCGGGAACAGGAAAAGGGCGATGACCTTCCGAACAAGAATTTAAATCTATTCATCGACCTAATTGTAGAATTCATCTTAATTTGACACAGAGATGTACACCCGGAACTCTTGTCTAATCCCAATAGAAATAAGGTTTGAAATAGCAAAAAAAAGTCGGCGACTTTTATTTCAATTCATTTTGGAACAATGCCACTGAAGTTCGTAGGAACTCTTAAAATTCTGCAAGTGTTTTAGTAAATACTACATATTTAGAGTCTTAATCAGACACACCCTGAAGTAGGTATATAGTCATACATACTATACTATTAGTTTTCCTGGAAATTACATCACACAATAACAAAATTAATGAAAATAAAAGAGCTTGGAGCAAACAGTCATGAATCACACTTGTAAACCGAGACTCTCCAAAACCCGACAAGGACTTACGCTAACATATCAAGTGGTTGAAAACATTAATTAAGGTTATAATGTAAACGCCGCGCTCAGAAAGCTCTATGCGTACAGTTTATTCTTCATTCATACAGATGACAAATACATGGGCCGACCCAATACAGATAAAGATCTAAATGAACCGACAAACAAGTTAAAAAGCACTTTGTGGTGTGATTTTAGAGTCGAAGTTTTAACGAAGGCATTCGATAGCTCTCGATATGGGGCTTGTAAACAGAAACGAACCCGGCGCGAGCGCACCGCACACGCTAGTCGTTCGTTGAATGCAGTTGAAAGCGGACAGCTATTCAGCTGCGGCACGCGTCTATCGATCGTGCGCACGCGTCGAAATTCGAATTTTTAAATATTTATCGGGTGTCCCTCAAGGGCGCAACTTAGGGTCAGTGCTTTTTGAGTAAAAATTACATAGTGATTTGTGTAAAAGTGACTTGTTTTATTCAGTGGTCCAGAATTCAGATGCTGTGTTGCATGGTGAGTGATTTTGAAATATTTCTTGCATACGATGCGTTTGAATGAGACCATTGTTTGGTTATGCGTTTTTTATTTTTCAACAACGTCCATATCAATAGCACTTTCATCTGCTTGTAGTTTATCAAAGTTCTAATTAAGGAGCAGAGCTGGCACCATTAAACGTGTACTAAAGATTTTATGAGGTTTAACTTGAAATGTTAATTTTATCGTCAGAGATAGTAAACGTTTAGTTGCCTTCGTAGAAACGCACTTGAACTTCAAATATTCTGTTTACGTTTTCGTTATCAGCTTCTGCTTTTATAGGATATTTAGCGGTAAAGAATATGAGTCATGAACGGGAGTTACTGATTGATTTGTTATGGAATGTTTTTGTCATTCTTATCTGTTTATGGAGAACTCACTGTTTTGTTCAGCCAAAATTCTTATCTTTTGTTGACTGGTGAATAGGTACATCATTGATAGTTTACCTGCCTTTGAGCTTAGTTGCAAAACAGTTCTTGCTTCATTCATGTTCAGAATTCCATCTCAAGCCTTTCTATATCCTTTTGTGATAATTGTCTGCGTATTTACATAACGTCGTTAAGTCCCTGACCCATAAGCAGCTACTGAATTAATTGAGCTACTTTTGCGAATTTGCATTGATTATGTTAATTCTAGATGTTTTTAGTAAACAGAGAAAGCAATCATATCTTTAAAGGGTATTACACTGTGGTAATCAAAGATATCTTTAGGATGCGACCATATTTTTATGGCTCCTTTTATTTGAATTGGGGTTTTAATTTTATTCATGATGTTGCATAGTTTTATTGGTGACAATAAAGAGATATTACTTACTAACGTATCAATGAATTGTTAATGATGTTGCATTTGGGTAAATTTTTAAGTATTGTGTTGTCTATAATTGTATTTATTGATTTAATTATTTCGTTGATCTCTTTTGGTATTGGAATTTCGGGTTCGGTGACAAATTTTCGGAAATGTACTGACTTGATTATTTGAATTATCAAATTCCTTTATTTTCTTAGAACTATTAGAGAATAAAAATTTTATTGCAAAATTACATAATGTTAGAGTTGTGTTGTGATGAAATATAGGAAACGGAAGATGTAGATACGAGTAAAAATTGGAACGTTTTTGCTGGTTTCACTATACATAATAGATAACTCGACGATCTAATATTAATTTTAGGAAATTAGCTACTGAATCTATTTATTTAAATATTCTTTTTGTGGTATCTTATCTTCTAATCCATAAGTTATTTGAAGTACATAATATTATCTTATGTAATCTTATCGCATTATTATTATCTTTATCTATCATTATAAGTGTGTTGAACACTTATTTCTAAAGTGCTTACATTTTTTTGATGTTTTTCACGTGGATTTTAAATGCATTCATCATGTTTTCATTAACGTGATTTTCAATTAGGTATATTTTTTATACTCTTTTGTGGATAAAGAATTCAAAGACAGTGTTATCTTAATGTGATGGATGTGGTAGCTACAGATTATGATAAAAATCGGTTGGGATTATGATTAGATTGTTGTAGTATACTATTAAATTCTGAAATTTTTGGTAGGTATATAATATAATTCTAGGTATATTTGACTTAAATAAACATTGATGTTTGGTAATCTATCTCATAGGCAAGACTAATTGTATTGTACAGTAATTTTCTTCGCTAGTTGCTTTCTTGTCATGACTGACTGATTTGTCAATGCACGGTCAATAATCCCTTGGATTCTAGGAAGCAGCAGTTTATAATGTTTTAGAGTGCATTGATCCAAGAAAAAGGGTTTTTCACAATTCTCTGTTTTGTTATTGACTAAGTTACATCTTTCTCCACTTTGCCTTTTTCTACTAAATCTACCTCTTTGAAAGTATTTATAGTAATCTGTGCTTATAGCTTAATTAAAATTTTCGTTAGATCCATATCAGTTATTGGTGTTTAATTACTTAGGTTTATAGGTTGAACACTTTTGGTGCCTCTAGATAGGTATCAAAAATGGAAACCGAATTATTAGGTATGATGAAACCGGTTAATTAGGAGTATTATTTTGATGATATTCATATTCGTTTTAGGAATACTATCAAAATACTAGTTTTAGGTATTTGATCTGCATTCCTATGAACTACTTTTTGATTCTCATTGATAACTACATACCAATCTGTAACTTCAAATATATAAATACCATCTGTAATCGTAACTGTATTGGCTCTTTAAATTACTTTCACACTTGCTCTAAATATTTACTTTGTTTTTTTTCTTACGCTTAAAGTCGGCAAGTACTTCAAGAACACTTCAGTCATTAGCTTATTACAATGCTGGATATGCCTTTTCTTCTCCCATGTGGAGATTATCTTAATCACCACGTTTAGCAAGATCATCAGTTTCACAAACAAGTTAGAGTCTATGAGTTTGTTTGGAATATTCTTTTTTTGGATACAACGATTTTTGATAAATATTTTTGCGCAAGGCTTTTGCAATACAGTGCAATATAATTTTATGGCGGTGTTAAAATTGTAGGAACTAGTATTTTGTCTGTTTTGCTTTACTTTCTATTCTATTCTATTTTATTATTTATATTTTATTATATTATTCTAGTCTATTTTACGATCTGCAGCTCTACTAAATTGTACCTACTTTGTTTTTTAAGGGGAAGGTACACTGTAGCCTGTAACACAGTTATTAAAGTAGTACAGGGTGCAGGACCTCAATATTTGTTTGTCATTTTTGTAAATAAATATTATTATTATATACTATCTTAAGATAATCTTTAAATATCCGATAGCGTCAAGCGGCATTTGATCGGCGTTAAATTTGACGTTTGCGATTTGAATAGAGAATAAGTTATCAACAGTTATTTTTGTTTAATGATTGTTTATCATCACTACATAGTTTAAAACAAAGTCGCTTTCTCTGTCCCTATGTCCCTTTGTATGCTTAAATCTTTAAAACTACGCAACGGATTTCGATGCGGTTTTTTTAATAGATAGAGTGATTCAAGAGGAAGGCTTTGGTATTAGCATTGCACCCGTGCGAAGTTGGGGCGGGTCGCTAGTTGCTAAATAAAGCGACGTAAAATTAGATATACCGTAATTAACTTTAGGTGGTAGCTACTGATTCCGATCGCATACATTCACCTCTATTCAATGCATCATCGTTATATGTGACAGTGTCTGGTATCCGACACAGATGTCAAACTGCGCCCCAGATTGTGAATTAGAAAAAAGCGACAGACCCTTCTGCAATGTGTGCCAGTGAGAGCCAATGAAAAGTTCCGGGTTCATTCCCCAAGTAGGGTTGCCATCTGTTCGGGTTTTCCCGCATTTGTCCTAGTTTAGAGGACGTCCGGGTAGCGTCCGGGGTGGGGCTTCTTTTAAAGGTTTAAAAATTTAAATTCTTGGGCCGCACTCCGCGATCAACATAGCAAACTGTAATAAGATTCAGTTTTATTAGGTAAATTATTACACTATGTTTAAAAAAATCAGTTGACACGTTCCGGGTTCTGGGCTCTAAAATCAAGGGATTTCACGCGTCTTGTCCTGGTTGCCAAATTTTAGAGATGGCAACCCTACCCAAGCAACTGTCAAACGTTATGTATTGATAATGGAATTATGCAATTGACCGACTTGTTCAGTTTAAAAGTGCTGACAACATGACAGTTTTGATAGCCCTGTCATTATATTATCATACCTTATGCTTCTGGAAGTACCTACGTTAGATTAGATCGGATGTCGTGCTTTGCTTGGTCGTCTCGCAATGGTGACAAAACAATGGCAATCGATTTTGACCACTTGAAATATAACTAGTGGTTTCGCTTTTCTCGCATCTATACGAATACGTATTATCATCTATACAAATTATCGTTCATACGAATCAGCACAATACTAAACTCGACGACGCGTGTCGCTGCGTCTTACGACATGTTTTGTGACGTACAAATATAAGATTAAACATTTCGTAAACTCATAACTCATGCTGTGGTATTTAATTGCATTGATAGTAGACAGTAATACCTGATAGATTTATAGGCGTTTTCGTTATTAAATGGGAGATATGAATCAAAGCTCTGCCTGCTTTGAAAACTTAGCGTAAGGCTAGCCCAGATGAATGTCTAAGATCGTACGGTTGGGTACTGTAACTGGCTAAATGAGTCTGCATTGCGGTATCTGGCTGGAAATTTTAGAACAAATTTTGAATTAGGAGTCCGCTAAGATGTATCTTGCTTGTCTTTGTTTTTTTTGGCGGGAACCCGAAGAGGGACGTCATTGCTTTTTGTATAATTTCGAGTTTTGACTCATGTTAGTGATATTTTGTTTTTGATCATCATTTAGTACTAGCGTTTTCCCGCGACTTCGTCCGCGTTCAGGGACATAAACTGTGCGTAATAATGTTTAGATTTTTGAATACCTAGGAAACGTAATTCGAGTTTAGAAAACACGCATAAGCTATGTTTATAAATTTGTTTCTGATTTTACGACGGCTTACGTTCCGGTAACTCTGCTTTGATAACAAGTTGGTTAAGTGTTTTATGATATGTCTGAAACCATGTGGCATTAAAACGTGCAGCGCAGATCAATAAAAAAAAAAATTTTATTTACAACATAAATTACCTTTGCAGGAGTACTCCCAATACGATATCTAGTCATCACTGTTACATAAATAGTACAATGTTATGTATATGTATGTATAATCTCACGCCTTTTATCCCCGAGGGGGTAGGCAGAGGTATTCTATTCAAAGTCAAAGTCAAAGTCAAAATGTTTTATTCAAAATAGGAACTTACAAGTCCACTTATTGAACGTCATTTCAACTCCACCGCTTCAGCATGTATGGTTGAGGAGAAGAAGCGGGGCAAGAAACTCCTCAACACAATATTCTTTTAATCAATTGTTACATATTACTAAATTGGGTTACATAATTTCGTTTGTTTTTCGCTATCGTATTGCGCTGGACTGGAGAAAATCTGTTCCAAGCATCGTCATTTATATAAGTAGTCGTCTAGTTTGTAATATGCCATTTTACAAAGTACATGTTTAACATGAGTTTTGAACACAGTTTCAGGCAATTTCAAAATATCTTCTGGTATTTTATTATAAAAGCGTATGCAAAGCCCCACAAAGGAATTATTAATTTTACTTAATCGTGACTGAGGTTGCTCTAGTTTATTTTTATTCCTTAGATTACAATTATGCCTGTCACAGTTTTTAGTATACAGTAATATATTTTTCCGTACATACATAATGTTTTCATAAATGTACTGACAAGGCATGGTTAAAATATTAATTTCTTTGAACAGTTCTCTTAGGGAATCACGACATCTTAACTTGTAAATGGCGCGTATAGCCCTTTTTTGTAAAATAAAAATAGATTCTGCATCAGCAGCTCTGCCCCACAGCAAGATGCCATAGGACATTATACTGTGAAAGTAGCTAAAATAAACGAGTCTTGCTGTGTCTACATCAGTAAGCCATCTGATTTTTCTGACGGCATAAGCAGCTGAGCTCAGTCTGTTAGATAATGCAGAAATATGAGAATTCCATTGAAGTTTGGAGTCTATCGTTATCCCCAAAAAAACTGTATTATCAGCGAAGTCTAATTTGTCATTGTTTAAAATTATCTCATTCTCTACTCGTCTAACATTAGGGAGTACAAACTTTATACATTTGGTCTTCTTAGCGTTGAGCACTAGATTGTTTGCAGTGAACCATGTGAGAATTTGTTGAAGAGTGTCATTTACCTCGTCGAGCTTCTGAGCTTGTCTATCTACTTTGAAAATCAGAGATGTATCATCAGCAAACAACACTATCTTTGACAAACACACACATTACTGGATATACCCACATTTCACGAGATATATTGGACCCCTAAACGTGATAGGTGGTGAGCCCATCGCCGGACCAGTCTGTTAGACATGCTTTAGAAATAATTCTAGTACTTGCCGGTTTTCTCACGATGTTTTTCTTCACCGTTGAGCTACTGATAAATATTTGTAAGTTATTTGAAAAAACTTAAGACTGTATAGCATAGCTATTTTACGGCGTCTTAAAGTTAACCTCGTATTGACATTGAAAGACTGCGTAAGTATGTAAGTTGTCACAGGGTACAGTTAAAAAAACTGGAACTGGTTAATGTTAGCAACCGCGGTTATTGATACTGTGGTTAGAAGGTCGGCTATTTTAAACTTTTAAGAGTTTTAAGTTTAGTAAAGATTATGATGGATGTGCCGCCTTGAGAATTTAAATGAGATTTGAACGCAAACAAGTGTTACCTCGTTGTAGGTTATCATGATCGGTACACAACTAGCTTTGGACCAAGAGGTAGTCCTCGATCCAGAATTAAAAGTAGCCTATGTCTTTCCCCAAGTTGAAAACAGTCTCACTGCCAAATTTCATTAAGGTCCGTTTAGTGATTAAGAGCAGTGATAGCCTTACGGTGAAAGAGCCCGCTTCACATGTTGATAATCAGTTAGGCTCGGGTTCAAATCCTGGCATGCACTAATGACCATTTCAAAACTTACGTACGTACATATTTATTACTAGTTCAACGGTGAAGGAAAACAGCGTGAGGAAACCCACAGGATGCAGAATAGTGTAAAAGACCCAATCCGGAGATGGGCACACGGGTTTAGGAGACCAAAGAATATCTCGTGAAAAGTGGGTATATCCAAAAATGGAATACCTCTGCCTACCCCCTCGGGAGTTAAAAGCGTGAGATTTTTTTTTAGTATTTTAATTAACAAAAGTTAATAGCAAAAGCCGATAAGGTTCTACAAGAAATAGCGCGGCATATCACTACATAGTATAAAACAAAGTCGCTTTCTATGTCCCTATATCCCTATGTCCCTATGTCCCTTTGTATGCTTAAATCTTTAAAACTACGCAACGGATTTTGATGCGTTTTTTTTAATAGATAGAGTGATTCAAGAGGAAGGTTTTAGTATAAGCATTACACCCGTGCGAAGTCGGGGCGGGTCAAGGTAGGGTATAGTTATTCTATGTAAGTTAATGACTTAATGGTACATCCATCATGCTGTGTCAGCAGTTTGATTGAAGAACATTAGTGAAGTTTTTAATGTTGGGTAATTAGGCCCGGTTTCACAACTTACCAGGCGTTATTGGTAAAATTTATCGCCGAAAATAACTGCTATAAAGATTTCAACTAAATGATCATGCGCAGATTTTTACATCAAAGTAAATAAAAAAAAAAAAAAAATTTAAAACAAGCTTTTGGATTTATAGTTAGACAGTTGAAATTTTCACAGATGATTTCACAACAACAAATACTAAAATTCCAGCCAAGTGCGAGTCGGACTCGCTCACGAAGGGTTCCGTACCATTATCTATAAAAACGGCAAAAAATCACGTTTGTTGTACGGGAGGCCCATTAAGGGTTTTAGGGTTCCGTAGGCATAGGGAATGGAGTAGTATAATAAGGGTCTCTTCCGAATACAGTTGTTATGTTATTACACTCAGTTATGTTATGTTTGTAAGCCTACGCAATTTGGAGGAAAATGTATGCTAAATCGGTATTGGTATCGTAAATACATACGTAATTCTATGAATACTTATAATTGGATACATTAATATTCTCGGAAACAACATATAGAGATAGAGCATTGTTTGATATGTCACGTCCAATTGTTTGTCATATTATTATAAAGATAATATCACAATTAAATAAGAAAGGACAGCTGCACAACAATCTCAAACTGCAAATTTTACTTTCCGAGGTGTGTATTCAGCTCGACGAAGGCGGAAAGCCACAGCTTCGATTAGCGCAGCTAGCCGAAAATTCGCGCTTTCCACCCGGAGAGATGAAAAATACAATTTCGGCGCGCTGCACTAAAAAAGTTGCCGCTTTCCGCCTCCGTCGATAAGAAAAAAGTATACACACCTCGCGAAGTAAATAAGAAAGCCTCAGATTACATGAAATTGTGCGAAGCCGAGGTCTACATAGATGTGATCTGAGGTGTGTAATATACTATTCCTTGCCAAATATCACCATGCTCTGTTCACCGACGGACCAAGTTACATAAAATAATAATAAATATTCTCACTCCTTATCTCCAAAGGGGTTTTTTTTATATAAGAAAAAGGGGGCAAACGGGCAGACTGGTCACCTGATGGTAAGTGACGTCCGTCGCCCATGGACACCTGCAACTCAAGAGTCACAACTGCGTTGCCGGCCTTTGAGGTGGGGGTAGGGGGAGGGGGAGGGGGGGAAATTGTGGCCTCCGGTTGGCATAGGAACTCAATTACTGGAAATATACCCACCTTTTACTAGTTTATTTTGTCTCGCCATCAAACGTAAAAGTTTGGCGAGGTTATAATTAAGTAACCCCACGTTATATTCCAAATTTATTTTAATAAAAAAAAACCGGCCAAGTGCGAGTCGGACTCGCGCACCGAGGGTTCCGTACAACCTTGCAAATTTATGGTTTTTGTAATTTTTCTTTTATCTATGCTATAAGACGTTGCTTCGTACCAAATTTCAAGATTCTGAGTTCACGGGAAGCACCCTGTAGGTTTTGATTCCCTTGCAAGTGTCGAAAATTTGCGGCATAAACGGCTGTATCTTTTGATTGCGTTGGTTTAGAAGTTTGATTTTTTCACAGCTTCAAGGGACAGTAGACCTGAGTAATTGATATAAATTTCAGCTTCATACCTCCACGCGTTCCTGAGAAAAAGGGTCTTGACAGACGGACGGACGGACGGACAGACGGACAACAAAGTGATCCTATAAGGGTTCCGTTTTTTCTTTTGAGGTACGGAACCCTAAAAATATCACGAATTTTTTATTCGTTTACAATAAAAAGTTTCTTACTTTTTCTGGTTCGGTTGGGTAAAATAATAAATATTTAATAGACTATTTCGCTTTACAGATATCCGTACATACGTTTTTTATGGAACCCAATATTATGTTCACGCGTGGGATGTTTAGGGGAGATCACTCGTACTTTTATCCGTGTCCAGTTTTATGTGCGATAAAATACCACTTCTAGTGTTACAGTTTATTGTTGCCTTTGCCGTGATCATTGGCTTAAACGGCTTACATACCTATTAAATGTGGCTTTAAAATGGGTGTATTTATACTTATCACTTTTCCTTTGACCACCCGTTTAGTTGGATTATTCTCAACGGATCGAGCGATCAGTTGCTAGTTGCAATTTCCCAAAAATAATGATATACGAAATTGTATGTGTAATTATTTTTCCTGCAAAAATAAGTGTACATACTTATTTGCAAACCGCGTTGATAAGAATGACAAATAAGGGCAAAAAATTAAAAGTACCTACATTAATTAGGCAGACTAACAACTCTAAAGAGTGAAAAACTGACTTCAACAAATAACAATTTTTAAACGTTTGTTGATTTTTTGAAAACCACTTGACCGATTTCGATAAAATTTTAATGGAACCTCTAAAGTATGGTCTACCAAACGAAATAAGAATTATCAATATCAGTTCATTTGACGGAGTAATCGCATAACCAATATACAAAAAAACGTACAGTCGAATTGCGAACCACCTTCTTTTTGAAGTCGGTTGAAAACTCAGGCTGTGTGTAATAGACACTAAAAAGTATACAATACAAACACGCGAAGTATCAAATTTACAGAAAATCAAATCCATTTCTAGAGCGTTTTTTTGAATTTGGAATATTACAACGTTCCAGCAATGTTGTATAAACGCCTTACTGGAGTTATTATATCTCTTTGGTTGGTTCTCTTTTATCTATCTTGGCATACCCAAGTAGGTAAGTCTCTTTGCTTAGTACAAATTGGATAGTGCAACGTGGCTTTATAGCCATAAATGCGTTTTGGTGATACATAAATATAAAAAATTGCCTTAATGGAGTCCTCCGTCTACTCGACCTGCAATTGAATAATTCGCGGCCTTTGCAATAATTTACTCTTGGAAACTTATAAATAAAATAAATAATCACACGCCTTATATCCCCGAGGGGGTAGGGAGAGGTATTCCATTTTTCGATATACTCACTTTTTCACCAGATATTCTTTAGACCCCTAAACGTGATAGGTGGTGAGCCCATTGCCGGACCGGGTCTGTTTACACTTGTCTCAGAATAAATTCTGGGACATGCGGGCTTCCTTACGATGTTTTCCTTCACCGTCGAACTAGTGATAAATATATACATAAGTTTTGAAGCACTCATTGGTATATGCCAGGAGTCGAACCCGAGCCTCACTGATTTTCACATGTGAAGCAGACTCTTTAACCGTAAGGCTATCACTGTTCTTTAAAAAACTTATTGGTACCATCATTAGGATTATCTTAAAGATTGGCATTAAGATTATTATCACTAGGATTCGAACCAGATCCTCACGCGCGCTCTCTTGCAAGAGCGCTATCAATGCTCTTTTTTTTTTCCAAACTTCGTTATTCATTAGCTAAAGAAAAATACTCTTTTACCAAGCCTATACCGTCTGTCTGTCTGTCCTACCTTTTAACAACCGCGTAACATGAGCTGGCTAATAAACAGTGCACTGACGAAGTGAGCTCCAATTATCCAATTTCTTTCAGTCGAGACGGTGGTCAATCTATCGCTTCTATCATTGACATTTGGGACAATTTCCACCAATCAGACTGACTCGATTAAATTACCAACTTGACATAGAGGAGGTATTGTTGCTAGAACTGACAATGCGTCGCGGACGTGTCACAATGAGAATATAGCTTTGTGGTCAAATGAGCCCACAGACCTCTTAGACCACTGGCTAAGTTGCCCACTTAGTTTTTTTTTGTAGGTGACTCGACCCTCACTTACCGGTTAACTCAGCCCGCGGGTTCAGTCGACTACTATTTTACCGATAAGAGTCCATTCAGCCCGCGGGTTCAAAAAATTTAATAGTATAAAACAAAGTCGCTTTAGCTCTGTTTGTCTGTCTCTATGTACCTATGCTTAGATCTTTAAAACTACGCAACTGATTTTAATGCATTTCTTTTAATAGATAGAGTGATTCAAGAGGAAGGTTTTAGTATTCGGAACGGGTCGCTAGTTGCTAATTGATGAAATAATACAAATAAAACTACAACGTGTGTGCACTCGTTCGACTTTTACACAAATCGCGATGCTAAATTCGACGTGACGTGTGTCGCAGCGACTTGCGATATAGTATGTGTACCGGCTTAACCTCGATCTCTCGGTACAACCATGTGACACGATTTACCCACACCTGTCAACAGTAAATAGGACAAACCTAACGACTAGTTCTGGGCAGTTAAAAGCCCTTTCACATTAAACGGCTGTCGATCGGCGATTTACTGCAGCTTAAGATAATTTCGTCCCACTTCTGAGGGACAACCTGTAGTAATATATAGTAAGAGTAATATATAGTAAAATAAAATTGTCTGTCTGTGATTTAAAATAATATAATATAATCTCACGCTTATTTTTTTTTTATCCCCGAGGGGGTAGGCAGAGGTATTCCATTACTGGATATACCCACATTTCACGAGATATATTGGACCCCTAAACGTGATAGGTGGTGAGCCCATCGCCGGACCGGGTCTGTTTACACATGTCTCAGATTTAATTCTGAGACCTGCGGGTTTCCTCACGATGTTTTCCTTCACCGTCGAGCTAGTGATAAATAAAAGGTTAAAATGATTTAAAATAAAAGGGAATTTTTATTCAATGCATAGCTAGAACCATGAAATTTTGCACATGTTTCCTTAAATGAGCACATAAGGGTCGCGACACACCTGCGGAACTTACGCTAGGAACTCTCGGTGAACAACATACATTACTGTTGACGCGGGAGGCAGATCCATTTATCATTAAAGTGAAACATCAATGTTTATTGTTCACGGCAAGTTCCACGGCGTAAGTTCCGCAGGTGGGTCACTACACTAAGGGAATTTCTAAAATTCCGATGGGAACTTGCTAGTTATGAAATAAAGGTGTGGCCTGTGTAAGGTTGTAAAGATGCTTGCTTATAGTAAAACTTAAGTCATTTAAAGATTAGTGATAAAAAAACGTTATAATTTATAATGTGTTTGTGAGCATGTTGGCTGAGTTGATAGTGTTGACTCTGTCAGTTCACGGGTTCGATTCCCAAGTAGGGTGAAATAAAGTTTCATTTAGGCAATTCGTACTTGGAATAGTGGAGAAAAAAACAGGCAACTGAATATGCGCACCATACAATAAAATTTAGAATTAATTTTAAGAGCAGTGATAGCCCGGACGGTTAAAGAGCCGGCCGAAGATCAGTGAGGCTCGGGTTCGAATCCTGGCATGTACCAATGAGTTTTTAAAATTATCACTAGCTCGACGGTGAAGGAAAACATCGTGAGGAAACGCGCAGGTCTCAGAATAAATTCTGAGACATGTGTAAACAGACCCGGTCCGGCGATGGGCTCACCACCTATCACGTTTAGGGGTCCAATATATCTCGTGAAATGTGGGTATATCAAGTAATGGAATACCTCTGCCTACCCCCTCGGGTAAAAAAAGGCGTGAGATTATATTTATATTTATTATATTAGAATTAATTTTATTTTAATTAAGTAATTATATTTTTCTTTATTAAGGAAAACAAACAACTTATACAATAAAAACTTATAGATATTACATTAAATAGAAATATTACAGTAAGCCAACAAAGTTTCCACTAATGTTTAGCACCTAAAGTTGTAAAGGACGCGCTACTAAACAAAGAAGTCTAGGTAATCTGAATAACAATTTTTTTTATATATTTTAAAAATAAAACAAAAAAAAAGACAATAATATTATACTGTTATTTAATTTGCTTAATGGTAGTCACAACATTATTTACTTTTTAACCGACTTCAAAAAGGAGGAGGTTATCAATTCGTCTGTTTTTTTTTTTATGTTTGTTACCTCAGAACTTTCGACTGGGTGAACCGATTTGGATGATTCTTTTTTTATTTGAAAGCTGGTGCTTCCAGATTGGTCCCATTTTAATTTCGTCCAGTTATGACAACGGCATCCATGAGAAAACCATATAAGTTGAAGATTAAAGTCGGTTTTTTTACTCTTTAGAGTGGTTATGGGAGAAAAATTTCAATACCGTATAAATTTTATTATAATTTGTACAAACTCTTATAACGAACCGGTTTTTGGCCTAATTTGTCTTTGCATTAGTTATCGAAAAAGTTTGACTTGATCGCAATCTTGTAGTGTAATCTGTTGGTATAGAGGTAATAGTATACTTTGACTCTTTTTAATATTAATATAATTGTCATCACGGGACTCAATAAGAGTTATTAAAAGTAATTTAAGAAATGTCCTTTAAAATAATCTGAATATTTTATTAATAACGAAATGACATCATTCTGGTACTAATCAATAGTAGTATTTTGAATGTATTTCCTTAATATCAACCACAGAAGTGATGACCTCGATTTAAATGAATGGCCTGTCTTATGTAATTAATTGTAGTACTTAGTTATAGTATACATTTACCTAATAAGTATCTTAGATCTTTTTCTTACATCTTGGTTTAATTTAACAAATCTACTGTTGTTAAATAATTCTCGACAAATTTATAATATAATCTCAAGCCTTTTTTATCCCCGAGGGGGTAGGCAGAGGTATTCTATTACTGGATATACCCACATTTCACGAGATATATTGGACCCCTAAGCGTGATAGGTGGTGAGCCCATCGCCAGAACGGGTCTGTTTACACATGTCTCAGAATTAATTCTGAGACCTGCGGGTTTCCTCACGATGTTTTCCTTCACCGTCGAGCTAGTGATAAATATGTACAACGTAAGTTTTTGAAAAACTCATTGGTACATGCCAGGATTCGAACCCGAGCCTTACTGATTTTCGGCCGGCTCTTTAACCGTCAAGGCTATAACTGCTCCTAATTTATAACAAATTTATAATGTTTAGGAAAAAGGCATTTTAAGGTTATGCGATCAAAACTGGGGAATAGTTCTTTCTGGAATAAAAACTAACATATTATGTGTTATTCTGATGAATAGAAATTTCAGTATAGGTAGGTACTGAGGCACAGAGCGGCCATCTACACTAATATTACAGAGGAAAGATTTGTATTTTCGTGTTTGTAAAGAATAAACGCAAAAACTACAACACCGATTTCGAAAATTCTTTCACCAATAGAAAGCTACAATATCCCTGAGTAACATAGGCATATTATATTCCCATATTCTAACGGGAACAGGAAGAACGCGGGTAAAACCGCGCTATTATGAATATTTTCTTCTAAAAATGCTTTTTTAATACAATTTACATGTACGATTATCATAGTTTAAAAAATAAAAAAATTTAAGGTATTTTTATGTATGATAATAAATGTATAGAAAATCTAAAATTTTGATTAAAAAATCCATAAAATGTACATTCAATAACAATGTATAAGCCATCGAATGATATAAATAGACTAGTCTTGGGCATAGTCGTTCGCCATTGGGAGCGCTCAATTTAGTTCGCACTCCTACCGCGGACTAGTTCGTTCGTTTAGTTCTTTTTTTATTTTTTTTATATATGGAGATAATTCTATAAAGAAATGTTTTTCATTTTATTCTTGTGAAAAACTTTAATCATAGATAATATATAATTTAATAAGACTATAATTTAATAAGAAACTCTTGTAAGAGCCGCAAGAGTGAAAAAAAAAGTCGGTTAGCAATGCAGCGCCACTCCATAATAGAGCGGACGCCAGAAAAATACATATTTAAAAGAACTAAGAGCGAGTTTCGGGACGAACTAGTTCGCATAGTTGTAAAAGAGCGCTCTTTCGAACTATAGGTCGTTCGCGAACTACCCAAGACTAAAATAGACATAGCATTGCTAATGTTATAAGTCTTTAACCCCCAAAAAAAAAAGTTTATGTGTAACCTTCTTAACTGCAACAAGTAAAGATAACTGGATAGATGAAATGTGTTTTCGCGTTAAGCTATCGTCTGTGAATTAGAATTTAAGTAGCCTTAATCGATTTTAAACTGGCTTACTATCTCGTCAATTTGGTTTCGTGAATTACGAAGGTACAACCAAATATAACCATACATGTACAGTCAAGAGCAGATGAAGCTTTACACTTGTAGTGCGAGTCTGATCCCTAAAGCGATTGTAATAAGAACGTTACAAAGTCCAATGTGTGCTCTTGACTCCACGCTCGCAAGCTCCACGTGCTCTTGACTGTACGTACTTACATAATTTTTTAGTAAAAATACAAACCGATTTCTTAAAATAGCACTAAAAATACTACAATAATTTTATTAAATTAATTCATCTTGAATAAATATATAACATTACCAAAACAAAATACATACGCATTGAATTGAGAAACTCCTCCTTTTTAGGGTTCCGTACCCAAAGGGTAAAACGGGACCCTATTACTAAGACTCCGCAAGCTGTACAGTCAAGAGCAAGTCAAGCTTGACACTACCAGTTCAAGCTGAGCTCTGATTTGTACAGAATACAGGGCCGGCTCAGTCCAAAGTGTCAAGCTTAGCGTGCTCTTGACTGTACCTCATGAACCGTGATAGTTAGACAGTGGAAATTTTCACAGATGATGTATTTCTGTTGCCGCTTTAACAACAAATACTAAAAAACAGAATAAAATAAACGGGCTTCCATACAACAAACGTGTTGTTTGCGGTGTTTTTATTGATAATGGTACGGAACCCTTCGTGTGCGAGTCCAATAGACCGCTTTTTACATTTATCTAATCTCCATGGACGAGTTTAGAGTTCCTTGTGAGACAGTGAATGAATAAAACAGTTACATGGTCGCTAGAATTGTTGTACGTTTAACGATATGCAAAAAAAGGTTAGTAGCAATTTACACGATTGTGTAAGTGATAATAAAATACTTTGTCATGAAATACAAACAATCCATTGTTTGAGAAGCATTCCTAAGGTTATGGTCAAGCGAATGCATTGGCACAGGGGAGTACTATGGAAAATGGGGGCCAACTGGGAAATTGCGCCCCCAAAAATATCGTAACTGACCAATGGCTCTACATAGAAGATATTTCATGAAGAGTATTTATAACACCAATAGATTCATCAAAGTTGAATGCGGTTTTTACAATTGTGTTACTGACGGTCTTACTTAAAATCTGGTATATATAAGTTTCATCTTGATACGCGGTCTAGAAGCCGAGTTATAAATATGTATTTAATTTATATAACGTATAATAATACTTACACCGTACTGGTCCCGTTGAAAACAAGGGGGTCAGTACGGGGACAGTAGTCACTATATATTAAAAAACAAAGTCGATTTGCGCTGTCTATCTATCCCTATGTATGCTTAGGAATTTTGATGCTTTTTTAATAGAGTGATTCAAGAGGAAGGTTTTAGTATCAGCATTGCACCGGTGAGAAGCCGGGGCGGGTCGCTTATCACTACATAGTATAAAACAAAGTCGCTTTCTCTGTCCCTATATCCCTATGTCCCTTTGTATGCTTAAATCTTTAAAACTACGCAACGGATTTTGATGCAGTTTTTTTTAATGGATAGAGTGATTCAAGAGGAAGGTTTTAGTGTTAGCATTGTACCCGTGCGGCCGTGCGAAGCCGGGGCGGGTCGCTTGTTTAATATAAAATTGATAGGAACCTTACATAATTAAAATTAATATCATAGTTAAATAAGCCTATTAAACAGCAACAACAACTTTGTTGAGTAAATTTGTTACTCAATGGCCATCAAAATTTTTAACAAACTAGGTGATGACATTAAGACTTTGCCGATTAGGGTTTTTAAAAAAAACAAAGAGTTGGTTGTTACAAAACTGCTTTTACTCTATAGATGAATATTTGAATCACACCCGTCTTTGAGCGTTGTAACCCACATATTATTTTTGTTTGATAGAGATCGTGCTATAAATTACTTTTGCATGCCAGTTGCTGGTGAAATGTGTGAGACTACATAATATTATAACTAAACATCTTCATGTACCACATTTTGGGCAAAATAAATTATTTCTATTTCTATAATACTCTCGCCATTTCATGAACTAAAACGAACGAAAGTTGCTGTACACCTATGAGCTAGCTGAGCATAATACTCAACGATGATTTGTTATTATTGCGCCCCCATTTAAAAGGCGCAAGACCCTAGATACGCTACTGCATTAGCAAGTTCTAGTAAGTTCTTAAGATTATACAAAAGTTTTATGGTCAACGGAGTGCTTCATAATTTAACCTGCAGACTGCGTTTACTATTGCGAATTGCGAGACACAATAAGACGCTTGTAGTTGCTACTTTTTACAATGCAATACATGTCTCTGAATACTTTTGTTCAATTGAGTTGAGGGACAAATTGAGGGACACAATTCACACACGGTTACTAGTCCCAAACTAGGCAGAGCCTGTACAGGTACCAAACAACCGATAAACATACTTAAATAAATATTAAACGACCAGACACGAAACCAACTGCTGGCCCCGAGCGGGTTCGAACCCGGAAAAACTCAGAAGGCAGGGTCACTACCAACTGAGTCAACAGCCCCGTCAATTAAAGTAATTCCAGGAATATATTACCTCTGTTGACCTTACCGGAAATGAGACAGGAGGATTTTTTTTTGTTTTCCTTCCATTTAGGCGATTATTCAAGAACTGTGTGAAAAATATAAATAACTAATATTTTTTTGATGAATAAGTTTTCCAGTAGAATTCTCTTTTCTTTTATATTCACAAAGATAATATATTTATACTATATGTAAAAATAAGTTAGAGAAGAATAATGTAGAATGCCCAGAAGATAGACGGAGAGACATATATATTTACCCGTAGGTACAGTCTAGAGCATATAAAGCTTTGCATTTCTAGTGCGAGTCTGACCTCTAATGCGATTGTAATAAGAACGTTACAAAGTCCAATGTGTCAAGCTCCACGTGCTCTTCACTGTACATTATGATTGAACCCTTTGAATACAATAAATATAATAATAATAATAATATAATCTCACGCCTTTTTTATCCCCGAGGGGGTAGGCAGAGGTATTCCATTACTGGATATACCTACATTTGACGAGATATATTGGACCCCTAAACGTGATAGGTGGTGAGCCCATCGCCGGACCGGGTTTGTTTACACATGTCTCAGAATTAATTCTCAGACCTGCGGGTTTTCTCACGATGTTTTTTCCTTCACCGTCGAGCTAGTGATAAATATGTACGAAAGTTTTTGAAAAACTCATTGGTACATGCCAGGATTCGAACCCGAGCCTCACTGAATTTCGGTCGGCTCTTTAACCGTCCGGGCTATCACTGCTCACTGAATATAATAACATGCATATTACAAACTAGACGACTATATAAATGACAATGATGCTTGGAACAGATTTCCTCCAGTCCAGCGCAATATGATAGCGAAAAACAAACGAAATTATGTAACCCAATTTAGTGTTAAGTAACAATTGATTAAAAGAATATTGTGTTGAAGAGTTTCTTGCCCCGCTTCTCCTCAACCATACATGCTGAAGCGGTGGAGTTGAAATGACGTTCAATAAGTGGACTTGTAAGTTCCTATTTTGAATAAAACATTTTGACTTTGACTTTGACTTTGACATGTAACAAATATATATTTGTTTTGTTAGAAAATTACTGTAATTTATTAATAAGTAGGTAAGTGAGTAAATAATTTATATCTGTACGATGCTTAAAAACTTGAATGGATAGTCGGATGCGTCACAATTGGTGAATCCCCGTAATTAACCGACAAATAAATAAACAAACTAAGGTATGCAATTAATCAATCGAAATGTATTAGCAAATTACCTATCATTGTTTTAATATGTTTACATAATATTATACTTACTAAAATTTAAAAGCATTTATTTTGTTATTATTGGTAATGATTTATTTGTTTGGTAGTTTAGCTTATGACGTTGTTTGGGTGTAAAATAAATGTATCCAATCTTTCATCGAGATCGGTTTAGTCGTGAAAACTTAAGCATATACAACACTAGCGACCCGCCCCGACTTAGCACGGGTGCAATGCTTATACTAAAACCTTCCTCTTGAATCACTGTATCTATTAAAAAAAAACCGCTTCAAAATCCGTTGCGTAGTTTAAAGATTTAAGCATACAAAGGGAAATAGCATAGGGATATAGGGACAGAGAAAGCGACTTTGTTTTATACTATGTAGTGTTAAATGGCTTTTTTTAAGTCGGGAATCGAAGCCATTACCTGTGACTCAAAAGCAGCCAACCAAGCCACTTTACCTCCAACGTTCCAATTTTCTCAGAACCATCTGGTGTGAAACATAATGTTGACAATGTAAACATGCTCCAAATTGCTTTCCCCAAAACTAGACGGTGTTCTTAGAACGAGTTAAATTTAACGGATACGGTTATTTCACTGCGTTACGCCATTTTAACCTGAAATATCCGTTTAATTTTATAACCTAAACCTATAATTGTACTGAAAATCAAATAATTTCTGGAAATACCCTCTTTTCCTGAGTATATTCGAAATATAAACGTGATAGGCTGATAGGTAGTGAGTTCATTACCGGACCGAGTCTGTTACACATTAATTCTTTGACCCTGCGGGTTTCCTTACGCTGTTTTCCTTCACTGTCGAGCTAGTTAAATGCCAGGATTCGAACCAGAGAATCAAAACTAGGATGTATTTCCCCACAATTTAGTTATTATAATAATTAATGATACTGTGGTCTGATCAGATGTCAACAGCGCCACCTGCCGGGTCAAATTGTGAATCTGAGTTATCCACGGAACCACTATTATAATTCAAACAAGAATTCATAATAAAAAACTCATTTACGTAATATTATATGAAATTCATTCTTGAATTAATGTATCTATTAATTTGACATGTGTTTTGAACATATTTTAATTATAATGTATTCATATATATAATATAATCTCACGCCTTTCATCCCCGAGGGGGTAGGCAGAGGTATTCCATTACTGGATATACCCACATTTCACGAGATACATTGGCCCCCTAAACGTGATAGGTGGTGAGCCCATCGCCGGACCGGGTCTATTTACACATGCCTCAGAATTAATTCTGAGATCTGCGGGTTTCCTCACGATGTTTTCCTTCACCGTCGAGCTAGTGATAAATATGTACGTAAGTTTTGAAAAACTCATTGGTACATGCCAGGATTCGAACCTGGAGTGCGATTTTTGAATCTCACTGGTGATATTAAAATCACCGATGACTAAAATTATCACCGATGACTTTTATGTCACCATTTTCCAAAAGCCGTATTTTTGAAAGTCACACGATGTTTACCAACATGCAGACATTTTACAGTGTCAGTCAGAGACAATCTTCCCGTTACGTTCCTTTTTACGCAGATGTTATAGTGTTGCCCTTGATATCGGTTTTTATTTTCTCATACTATAACTTTAAAAAGATTCATCAAATTGGTCAATCGTAAAATGTAACGTATCTGTCAGTGTCATGTAAACGAAAATTAAAGTTTTGAATTGAAAAATTCACTTAATTCACTAGAAAAGGACGAATAAAGAGAACATAACACAGATTTTACAATTTATAAGAAAAGGTGAAAAAGGTAAAAAAATGTACATTTGTTAGTGGCATATGTTTTACAAGTATATTTAACTTAATAATTGTATTTACTAATAACTTGGATATTGTTTTATTTAATTGAGAGGTTTTTTATATTTTCAATAAATCGTCGCAATCACGAAATATCACAATCGAGCCCCGCTGCTAATTCTTCCGAAAAACATACTTTGGCACTTTTGGCAGATGTCACATACGTCAACTGTCAAAAACAATCACATGGTGATTTCAATTACGAGTGGGTAGGGGCACTCGTAAATCGATATCATAGGTATGACAAATGTAAGTCACCGATGAGTTTTAAAAATACGAACTTTCGGAAATCACTCACATCGGTGAGAATTAGTCACTTGGTGAGATTCAAAAATCGACCCCCCGAGCCTCACTGATTTTCGGCCGGCTCTTTAACCGTCCGGGCTATCACTGCTCTCTGTATGTATGTATTCATATTCATTGATAATTACTATTAATGACCTAGTTACCTATTAAAATTATGAATAAATCTTACCTATTCCAAGAACAACTTTAAAATTCTTGAAATCTTCATTCTTTATTTGCGGGACCCCAAAAAAGTTCAAAACTTCACATTGTTCTTACAACTTAATTCCTCACTAAAATAAAGGAACTCAATCAAAACTTGAAAAAAATAAAAAATGTCGGACCACACATCAACATGTATGTCTTTACAACTTTATTTTTGAAACTCTCAAATCTAAGAAACAATAGAAATCAACCTTATTTGTATTTGCATAAGGAATTTCTCAGTTTATTAGGAAACCACTTAAGGTTGTTAGAAGTGTGTCTATTAAAAATTAAAGATCCATTTGAACGAATGACTTAACATTATATTCCCTTAATAGGGTCGTAGGCTATCCCATAAGTCAAAAATTATTAAGTCAATCTTAACACTTCAAATATTTCACGCAAAAATAGTCTTAACGGTTTCGGTGATAGAGTCCAAATTCAAATATAATATTTAGATTATTAAGGGTAAGAGTAAATTTAAGTTTCGAAGCAGCGACGAAGGTGGTCCCAGACAGAAAAAATGTTTTGGTCATCAAAAGCTTGGTTTTGATTTGTTGATAAGTTCAAGATGTGACAATCCTATGCGTAAGGCTCCTAACACACTAGTTATAAATAGTTACGTCACCGTCGAGCTTTTGGTACTTTCGGGTTTCATTTACCTGATTTTCTATAAAAGTTTATCACACAAATGCAATACCCCTGCCAACTCCCTCGGAGATAGAGCGAGTGAGTATATATTATATGCCAGAAATAAATTGGTTTAAACTCCTTTTCATTACGAGTATTCTGTTTACGTAACCTGTAGCCGATAAAACAAAAAATTTCAACAAAACAAACCATTTACAGCGGTTTGTTTTAACTGTTTAGTTTGTTAGCCGAGATTAACCCATTTCGACCTCCAGACGGAGTTAAACTAGTGGTTAACGTAAACATAATGGGCACGTGTGCTGGAATTTGATTCTATATAGATTAGACTGAGAATAGGGTTTTAGTTAAAAGGAATATTTATTTTAGTTTTTAAGTGGTAGTAGCCCTGTGGTACCAGTATAGAATAGAAACACTTTATTTTGCTTGAACAATACACAATATACACAAAAAAATAGTTAACAAATCAGTAAAGAAACAAGAAGATTGTCGTGTAAAGCGTATCATGCAAGCAAAAGGGACATGGCTCAGCACTACGTCACAGCAGCTTAGCTGTGATTGGCTGTTCATTCTGCCAGAACCCGGCGAGGAACGGGGACGCCGCCGTGTCAGAACACAGAGACAGCTCTCATTTAGAGTTAAAAATGTGACCGCATAGTGGCGTTACATCACTAGCTCGACGGTGAAGAAAAACATCGTGAGGAAACCCACAGGTCCCAGAATTAATGTGTAACAGACCCGGTCCGGCGATGAGCTCATCACCTATCACGTATTAGGGGTCGAATATTCTCGTGAAAAGTGGGTATGTCCAAAAATGGAATACCACTGCCTAGTGCCTACCCCCTCTATTTTTATTTTTTTTATCTTTCTATTTCTTAAATAAGGGTATAGAGGTGACGGCTTCGTGTGTCCACGACTACAGGTATTAAGACTATCCCCTCGGGGATAAAAGGCGTGAGATTATATTTAATTTTTTTATAACGAGCGCCTCCGTCTTACGGAAGGCACGTTAAATAGTTGGTCCCAGTTTCCAAATAAATCTGAAAAAATCTCACTGCTAGGTGGCTACTAGCGTGACACCATCTCCCAATCCGCTAGGCTCGCTTGGGAGAATATATATAGCCCTACCAGTTCCCATGAAATGATTATTGTAGCACTAACTTTCTACTCTTTCTCCCCAGTACGTACCCTGAGACAGCAATCATAAACTTTGTAATACCCGAAACAACAACAACTTATTAACATTAACAATTATTTTTAAACGCTCACAAAAGGATTAACCACCCAAGTTGAACACCATAACCAGTAACTCGAGTTCAACGTTAACTATTAGTTAGCGCACTCCCCTACTAATTAGTGGGTCATAAATTTTGATTGCCCATACTTTAATGATGACGTAATGTGACGTCACAACTAACTGATGTGGGAAAGACGAAAAGAAACGACGTAATCAAAATTTGTAAAAGGTGATCTGTACCAAAGAGTTTTTCAAAAACTTACATACATATTTACCAATAGTTGATCACCAGCGTAGATCCCGTTCCAGTGGGAATACGGGAGTAAAGTCAAAAAAAGTAAAAAACTTTTTTTTCTCTGTAGGTACAAAAGGTACACTAAGAATCGTCAATAGTCTAATAACAAGGCACTCTAAACTCGTCCATGAAGATTGGCTAAATGTAAATAGCAGCCCATCTCCACCGACGAGCTGCTGGTTCCGAATGCAGTACCCCGAGAAGAATCAGTAAGAAACTCAAGGGCAGCTCTTTTTAATCTCATGTCTTACTAGTAATTAGCGTAAAGTCGGTTAATCCCATGCATGTTGGTCTCTTATGTAGTCTGTAATTTTGTAGTAGCCTTTTTTATGTAATTTTTGCGAATCAATTTCGTAAAAAAACTATCAAAGCAAAGCGAACAAAATGTCTAATCACCATTTCTGTGGCCTACTAAAGCTGACTCATACAAGCAAAGTGTTCGATTTGAATGAATGGCTTAGTAATCGGATAAAATCTCTGAACTTTTGTATGACAACATTTTTTAGAAAAGTCCTGAAACCTTAGTTACTTTTTTTAATATGGTAACACTATGTCCATTGTAAATTCTACTAACAGTTGTTGGTTACTCTATGGCGAAGAGTATAAGAATAGACGCCGAGCCGTCTGCCAAGCCCACTATTAATACTGCGGTCACACACTATTAGAAACAGCGGTTAAACCGTTTGTTAGTGCCCACCGCGGTTATTCTCGACGAAATGTATTTAAAGCAAATACATTTATTTGTAAAGCTGTTGTAAAATCTTTCATACATACAAGTTTTACCAATTAAAACAGTAGGTACATCATATAATGGGAGATGGAGATATATAAAAGAGAGAGCAGGATGCATGAAATAAATAAAAAGTTACATACTATTTTTACTTATATTATAAAAAATCATAATAATAATATAATTTTCAAGTTATTAAATATACCTAATAAGAAAAATAATGCCCACAAATAAATAAAGTACAATTTCAAATCAATATTTAAAACAAACCTATTTAAACAACTAAAAGCAATTAAATCATTTGATGCAAAATCTTCATAAAATGCTATTCAAGAAGATTTAGATTGAATTGTTAATTAATAGTGTTTATCTTTTATTTACAGGTAAGGAAACTTTTAACATCACAAAGCGGTTATGGTCATACAGGTGGTAAGATTGCACAGATTGTATGAATCACAATAAAATAAATGACCTCCCTATTTCCAGAAGCTCTTACCAGCGACTTGGTTTGCGTTTTTAAATAAAATCCTATAAAATCACGTTTGTTGTCTAGGAGCCCCCTTAAATATTGATTTTATTTTGTTTTTAGTATTTGTTGTTATAGCGGCGACAGAAATACATTATTTTTGTGAAAGTTTCAACTGTCTAGCTATCGTGGTTCTTGAGATACAGCCTGGTGAGAGACAGACGGACGGATAGACAGGGAAGTCTTAGTAATAGGGTCCTGTTCTTACCTTTGGGTACGGAACCCTAAAAAGTAGCTTATGTAACTTGCCAGTCCACTAACTATAAAAAATATGCTTACGCCTAGAAGGGGTGGGCAGAGGTATTAAGTTTATGGAAAAAAACACTTTTCACGAGAATGTTCGACCCCCAAACGTGATAGGTGGTGAGCCCATCGCCGGACCGGGTCTCTTACACATGCCTCAGAATCAATGAGACGTTCGATGTTTTTCATAACCGTCGAGGTTGTGATACCTAAATATCTCGTACGTAAGTTTATAAAACTCATTGGATGTCAGGATTCGAACCCGAGCCTCACTGATTATCATCATGAGAAGCGAGCCCTTAACCGTAAAGCTGTCACTGATACAAAATGTGAAAATAACGTTTGCTGAAAAGATGTTTTCTTAAGGTTTGGATGACTCAATACTAATTCCAACTGCTAGTAAGCGATTACACAACAGCCTAAATGTGATCTGTACTCGTCCTCTGACTGTCTATTTAAAGAGCATTCAGCCGTGTGTAATTGCAACTAGGGACTACATACTATTTTTAAATCGAAACCAGTTTCGATTTAACGAGAATAACATAGAACACTAAAGAGTAAAAAACCGACTTCAACAAATAATACTAAAAAAATACAGTCGAATTGTCGAGAACCTTCTCCTTTTTTTAAGTCGGTTAAAAAAAGAATCATTGAAATCGGTTGACATGATATTGAGTTATGGAGGAGCGGAGGTGGAATGCTCCTCCGTCGTGAAAAGGAAAGATCTTCCGCCAGGCGAGGTGATCGTGCCTGGGGACCGCGGTCCAACGGTTGATGTTGGGCAGTTGTATTTATACAAACTCATTAGAAAACTCCGATAGCGTGGTTTAGAACTCGGCCGTCTATTGGCGCGTTATATGTAACTCGGCCTTCTATTGGCGCGTTCTATGTAGTGTCGCTACATCACTCCCCCTCCAAGACCGGAGGTCGATTCGATTTCTTGTGCTGCGTTGTTGCTTTGTAGGTAGCTTGCAAGTGCCAGTGCTGCTCCAAGTCTGCGGTGAGTCGCGACTGAGCGGGTTGCTGCGACTGTTGAAGTGCCCGTAGTTCAGTGTGCAGAGACCGCCACGCCGGCGAGGGTGACCAGCCGCTGTAGATCCGGACGTGGGCTGCGGTGAACTGTGCGTGGGCCGAGTGCTGTCGCTGTGAGTCATGAGCCTGCAGGACCAGGTAGCAAGGTGCGTCGGCTGCGTATGGACCTGATTGGGCGAGATTCTGGCTTGCTGTGCGACTGCTGCTGCTGACCTTGAGTGAAGATTGTTGTAGGAGTGATATGTGATGGCGATGATGCTTCTGAAGTCCAGGTGTTCCAGAAGGTTGCGCTGATGTCCAGGTGTCGAGGGTCACCAGTATGGAGGAGCGGAGGTGGAATGCTCCTCCGTCCTGCCTGGGGACCGCGGTCCCCAGGCACGATCACCTCGCCTGGCGGAAGATCTTCCCTTTTCACGATGGAGGAGCATTCCACCTCCGCTTCTCCATAGAGTATTTCGTCCATTTGTCGCGTATATACTTAATGCTTTAAGACTTTATAGTTTTTAAAAATTGAAATTGGACCAACCAACTATGAAATAAAAAAAGAATAATCAATATCCAGTTACCCAGTCGAAAGTTTTGAGGAAACATTCATAAAAAAAAGTTGAAAATTACATGTCCCAATGAATGAATAAAAGTATATTTTGCGTTTGTGATATTAGTACAGCGATAACACCGGTTCTATATGATATTTCTACTGCAGCAGGAAAGGGAAAATAAATAAAATACTAAATAAAAATTTATGTGGACAGCATCTCCGACAACCATCTTGCATAAATTATCTTAGCAAGATTAGTGCCATGATAATAAAATAATCCATTTGCCTTGTACAGGCGAGCGCAGGTGCATCAATACTGCAAATACGAAGTTGTTCTCTTGCAAGTTTACTAGATGCAATGAATTTTAAGTGAAAACAATATAATCTCACGCCTTTTTTTATCCCCGAGGGGGTAGGCAGAGGTATTCCATTACTGGATATACCCACATACCACGAGATATATTGGACCCCTAAACGTGATAGGTGGTGAGCCCATCGCCGGACCGGGTCTGTTTACACATGTCTCAGAATTAATTCTGAGACCTCCGGGTTTCCTCACGATGTTCACGATGTAGTGAAAACAAGTAATGGCTTAACCCAAACATGAAAGCTCAAAGTGGGAGATATCAGTAGGTTAGTGGCCACCTAACATCTAAGTGCAATAATTTTCTACATCTACATTGTTATTATAAAGAGGAAAGATTTGTATTCTTGTATTTTTTTATGTTTGTAATTAATAAACTCAAAAACTACTGGACCGATTTGAAAAATTCTTTCACCAATGGAAAGCTAGAATAACCCTGAGTAACATAGACTATATTTTATTCCCGTATTCACACGTGAACGGGAACTACGCGGGTGAAACCGCACATTTATTTATAATACAACAACTCTTTATTGTACACCAAAACAACACAATACTGATACCAACATTAACTAAAGTACAATGGGCGGTCTTATCGCTTTTAGCGATCTCTTCCAGACAACATTAGGATAGACAAAACTTATGATTTATAATGATCGATAGTAAGGTAAAATAGCTTCATAAGTTGTCCACTGTACAAGTAGACAATACTATAAATAAATCGTATGATTTGTACGTACACTTGTCAAGGTGTTTTATGACGTGATAGACTATTTCCTATAAGAAAAGCCGAGGTCGCAGGTTTTCATCTTGGGTTTTCCCTGTGTTTATTGTTGTTTTAGATAATCGTTAATCAAATCAACCTTGTATTTTACATAGATAATATTTATATTTATGGTATAATATTTACAAAAATAAAAAAAGTTTCACGACTTATATCCCCGAGGGTGTAGGCAGAGGTATTCCATTACTGGATATACCCACATTTCACGAGATATATTGGACCCCTAAACGTGATAGGTGCAGGTATCGGCGCAGTAATACATTTGCGCAGTGTCCGCGAGCCTGAAGTTTTCGAAAACCTCCTTGGTAGGTACCTGCCAGGATTCGAACCCGAGCCTCACTGATTTTCGGCCGGCTCTTTAACCGTAAGGCTATCACTGCTCTTTTATTATTTATCTATTTACATTTATTCGGTTATTTACATTTATGGTATAATATTTACATTTATGGTAAGGTATATAATTAAGGACATAGCTTAGGCACACTATACAACGCGTAACAGAATAAGCGCCATATCCTCATTAAAAAAAAATGTTGCCGTCATACTTTAGTTGCGTCTAACCAAATTTCTTATATAAAGAGTAATAATAGTACGGTTTCCATAGGTAGCCCTAAATTCAGTGATGATAATTCATTTTTCGGAAAATTTTAACTCATCCTAAAAATAGCTGAAATCGATTAAGTAGTCTATACTGAACAAACTAATTTCAGGAATTGCGCTTATTCTGTTACATATTGTATAAGTTATAAGTTTCATAAAAACCGTTCTGTAGTTTTTGCGTGATATAGGAACAAACATCCATCCATCCGTCCTTCCTTCGCCTTCATAATATTAACTAGCACCGCTCTGCGGTTTCAACCTTGTAGTTTCCGTTCCCTTGAGAATACGGTGATGAAATATAGCCTATTTTGCTCCTTTTTTTTATGAGAGAAGGGGGCAAACCAGCAGACGGGTCACCTATCTATATAGTAAATGACTATCGTCGCCGATGGACACCTGCAACTCAAGAGTCACAACTGCGTTGCCGGCCTTTGAGGTGGTACTTCCTGTTAATGTAGCTTTCCTTTAGTGAAAGAATTGTTAAATAGTTAATTCGTGAAAACGTCCCAAATAAACAAACTCTCTTTGTCGTTAAAATATTTAGGATAGGATAGGTTTATTGTAAATCGTAATTTCAGTTTAGTACAATACCTGGATACCAATGCATGACACGGTATTCGAGGCATGAATATCTGTGTACAATAGATCCGCAAGCTAACTACATAGTAAATGGCATAGCATGCGAATTATCAGCGGTTGTGGACTTGACCGGACTTACATGTAGTCAGTCTGTGTGCTAGATCTAGAGCCATAGGTTTTAAAGGTCTGTCATCAATCCTGAATGTATTACAGATATGAGAATCAATAGATATGGCTTATAGATTTTCATAGACCTTATCGAGACAAGTATAGTTGGTGGAAGGCAACCTGGGTGTCTACATCAATCAGATCGGTGATTCAATCAGTGATATTTAGATATCAGTGATCCTTTAGACTAGATAGATATATAATAAACGGCCTCACAGAAAACCAGCGTAAAGCAATGTATTGCGTTTCGTTGAGTGAGTGAGATAAAAGGAGGCCCCAATACTTCTTAGCGTATTTATAGGATACAACAATGACGGAGAAAGATGATACGGAACGAATAATAAAGAAAAAGAGAGCTATCTGTTAAGAGTTGCGCTTAAATTACGACTTGAAATACAATGCGACTAAATAAAATGTGGTTAATTAACTACATTTGTCGGTCTAATTTTCCGTGCTCTAGTAACATATCTACGTCTTTTTATATATAATATCTTTGATTAATATTAATAATTTTATTTGCAAGAAAACAGTAAAAAAGTCTTAATAATTTTAAAAGTAAGCACAGTGTTTTCAGCTAGGTGTACTAGGTGCAAGCATCTTTCATCTTTGGCAGTAATTTGTGCTAATACCCAGAAAGGAATTGTAAACCTACCTGAGTCCATTGTTGAAACTATCTTTGTGACTTAAATTTAACTTGCTTGCTGTTTTTGTTTCGAAAGCTAGCTGAGCTTAGAGGTATTCAAGTAGAGGTATATAACTGGGTTACTCCCAATGGCTATTAAAAAGTATTGGAATGTGGAAACAGGTAGATAATTATATATTCAAAATACTGTTTTAAACTAGTTTTGGACTCAGGATAATTATTCATCGGAATTGTCATACTGTACTTTTTGTGAATCACTACAATAGTATAAAACAAAGTCGCTTTCTCTGTCCCTATATCCCTATGTATGATTAAATCTTTAAAACTACGCAACGGATTTTGATGTGTTTTTTAGTAATTCGAGAGGAAGGTTTTAGTATTAGCATTGCACCCGTGCGAAACCGGGGCGGGTCGCTAGTAATTTCAGAAATCAGTAGTTTTTTTTATCATAATTATAAATTGTGTATACCAAAATTTACACACGGTTATTCAGTCCAGGCAAAGGCAGGGCAGGGTTACTAGTCAACTGAGCCAATAGGCTCGTCGAAAAGTAGATCCTTTAATAATGTAGATTTTAATTAATTTCATTATTGCACGTCGGGGTCACCAATATGGAGGATATGGAATACTTCATGGTGTAAATGGAAGATCTTCCGCCATCGAGGTGATTGTGTCTGGGGACCGCGGTAAAACGATGGATCTTGGACAGTTTTCGTGTGAAAACTTCGATAGCGCGGTTCAGAACTTAAACCGAGAGGTCTGCTAGGCTACATCATATTATATGTATTAACATTTATGCTAATCTATAGGTATTTCTAGAAATGCTGGTGGCAACATTGTCAATCTATACCAGTTACATTATTTTTGTACCCGACTGTAACATAAGGAGGGTAATGCTTTTTTTTAAACCACCAAGGGTCTTTTACATGCAGTCGGATTTTTAAACTGACTTCAAATAACCACTCTAAAGAGTAAAAAAACCGACTTCAATCTTCAACTTATATGGTTTTCTCATGGATACCGTTGTCAGAACTGGACAAAATAAAATGGACCAATCTGGAAGCACCAGCTTTTAAATAAAAAAATAATCAACCAAATCGGTTCACCCAGTCGAAAGTTCTGAGGTAACAAACATAAAAAATAATAATAAATAAATAAAAAAAAAAAACAGTCGAATTGATAACCTCCTTCTTTTTGAAGTCGTTTAAAAAGGAGGTTTCTGACTTCGACCGTGTTTTAGAACTTTGTTTATGAACCGATTTTGATGAATCTTTTTTTGTTGGAAAAGAAATATTCCAAGGGTAGTACCATCATAAGGAAACCAAGATCTGATGATGGCATCCCAGAGAAATAGCGGGAACCTTCGAAAATCGTACTGGTGACTAGTGCTTTTTTATACTTTTTTAGTTTCCTGTTAGAAGTAGTTTTTTTAAAATTCTTTGGTTTATCATTAATGTAAGTACCTATATCTATCTGAATGATAACCTACAAACTTTGTTTTAAAAGAAAGACCACGGCATCGAAACTATACAGCCACTTACACTAACACACAAACGAGGTCCGTCAAAATTACAACAGCACTCTATAAATACCAAGTTGAGTTCGAAATTGGTTTGTTTGCACCTCTTGCTCTAACAAGCCGACGAGGTAACAACTAGTTTTCCCACGCGAGCTTTCTATCGGCAGGTTTCAGGCCCTACCAGCGTGTGTTGTAGTTATTACCGACAGTTCCCCATTTTATTTACGGCGACAAATTTATATCTCTAATATAGTTTAGATAGGTTAGTATAGGTTAAATATGCCTGAACATCTTCACAATTATTACAAACTTAATATTATACATGTTCCCTACATCCTCACATGCTGCGAGTTTCCGAGTCCGAGTACTTACATCGATCATATGATCGCGATGTATTGAATAAAGCCAGATAAAGAGTACCCGAAACCGACAAGCATGTATGAACCGATTGATGGATGTGGATGAGACGCGAGAGCCAGATTTGTTCCCGGATCGTAGCAGGTGGCGGTCTATTGTCTCTGCCTTCCCCTTTCGGAAAAAGGCGTGAGCATATGTATGTATGTATCCTCACATCCCATTACATTCCGTAGATAATATTATAAATGCAAAAGTAACTCTGCCTGTCTGTTACCTTAAATCGCTAAACTGATATTGATGGCATTTGTCTAGGAGATGTCCGGCGTCTTGTAGGACATGCATAGTCACTTGAAAAATGTAGTCTATAAATAATACTACAGCCAGCTTGCATCTCACAGAAAACCAGCCTAAAGTAATGCATTGCATTTCGTTGAGTGAGTGAGGTAACCGGAGGCCTCAACTCCCCCCCTCCCCTCCTCTCCCCTCTCCCCCTACTTCCACCTCAAAGGCCGGCAAAGCAGTTGTGACTCTTGAGTTGCAGGTGTACATGGGCGACGATAGTCACTTACCATCAGGTGACCCGTCTGCTCGTTTGCCCCCTTCTCTTATTAAAAAAAAAAACATTCGCTAAGGCATTTTTTTCAACTAGGGTAAGAAGTAAAAGTAGAAATGTTACCAGTGATACCTAGTAGCTTTTAAAACCGACATTAAGTTTACTTATGCCATATCCAGTGAGACTATCTCCTTGTTATGTTTATAGCACGTGCTCTGTACAGTATTGAGTATTCCAGTACACTATTATATACTGGTACAGCCACAGACAACAACAAGGAATGTAGATGTCCCTTTAATCAAATTTTGTTGCAAAACGCAAGTGCGTAGATCACGATTGTTTATAAGGTGTACCAAGTAGTCTAATAAAAAAAAAATATACTTACGCCTTTAAGACCCCAGGAGGTAGGTAGAGCTATGTCCCATTCCTGCAAATACAGATGTTTACCAGTATATTTTTGAACCCCTAAACGTACTTAGTATCAAGTAGTCTGTGGTAGGTTTTATCAAAAGGAAAATGACAAGAAAACAAAATAAGATTTATTTATGTACCTATTATCTTATGCATAAAAAAATTGTGTTATTTTTGTGATCCTTGTTCAAAATACTGGCTATCTGTCCGCTAATTTTCATACAAATACGTTCATATTGAGAAACCAATGAAAATGTTACAAAATTATAGAGTTACTCTCGTTTTGGAAACACAAAATTAGTCACTATGTTAACTACAAATGTATTATGTTAGTTAGGCCTGATTGGTTCAGTATGTGGTAAGCCTTATGCTAATGATAAAAACTATTTTTTTATTTAATTTCCGAGTATGCCTTAGTCTTAGTAACTGCAGAGACAAAGACTTGGTGAGTGAGGCTACCTAGTTATGCGGCGTCTACTTACCGAGTTGTCTGTGACTTAGATACTTTACTAATACTGGTTTTGAATTACAAGCTTGTCAAGTTTCTAAGTGCTTCGCGGATGTCGTATACAATTGCTAATGCCATTTATTTATTTTGTCGTATATCTTCCCACGCGGAAGAAATGGTTGTGTATTGTTATTTCAAAACTAGCGACCCGACCTGGCTTCGCTTCAATTCATATTATATACATTAACCTTCCTTCTTTATTGCTCTTTCTATTAGTGAAAACCGCATCAAAATCTGTTTCTTGGTTTAGGAGGACTTAACGGGTATACCTACAGAAAGTGACTTCATTTTATATTATGTAAATAAGTCAAAATGGCCGATTCACTATGTCTAATTATTAATTAAATTTACAAATGGAAGATACACAAGGCACAGATAACGTCATAATTTAAAATTAAGAGTAAAATAGTATATTACACACCAAGGGAAGTAAAATAAGAAATATCTCATACCACATGATGTGATCTATAAGGCTTTCTTATGTAAGTACTTCTCAAGGTGTGTATACTTTTTTTCTTTTCGACGGAGGCGGAAATCTGCAACGTTATTTAGCGCAGCGGGCCGAAATTTGCCGCTTACCGCCCGGAGAAATGAAAAATTATACACTTTAAAGAAGGCAACGCCTACAAACTACACCTGCAGTTTAGCGATTTTATTTTATTGTAGGTAATATGTATAAGAAATGAATGAATGAAAAATGTGAATAAGTATATAAGAAATACTTAGAATAAAAAATCTACGCAAATAAAATTGTAGGCAATAAATACTGTCACTGATTGCGTAAAAGGAAAAGCGATTAGACTAATTCACTTTTGCTTTCCCATAATTGTTCCAATCAAAATAGTCGGCATACTCTCGGCATGTTTGAAGCTCAAGTGGCATAGTTTCGCACAATTATAGAAAGTGAAGGATCTAATGATGTACAGTCGATGGAAAAGTACTTACTAGTGACTATGTCTGTAGGTTTAATTGGTCCATGGAATTATATTATGTACTAGTTGTTCCTTGCAGTTTTACCTGCATAGTTCCCGTCACCGTTGGAATACGGTAGTAAAATATAGCCAATGTTACTCAGGGATGTTGTAGCATTCTAATGGTAAAATAATTTTAAAATCAGTAAATTAGTTTTTGAGTTTATTCGTTACATACATACAAATGTTTCTTCTTTATAATATTACTAGCGGTTCCCGTTCCCGTGGGAATACGGGAATAAAATATAGCCTATGCTAGGTACTCAGTGATATTCTAGCTTTCCATTGGTGAAAGATTTTTTTACATCGGTCCAGTAGTTTCTGAATTTATTAGTTACAACCATACAAAAATACAAATCTTTCCCCTTTGTAATATTAGTGTAAAAGTGTAGATGTAGATAGTGTAGATTATTAATGCTAAAAGTATTATTTTGTTACATTTTTTACGGTTATACCAGTACATTCTAAAGCAATAACCATGTTCATGCACACAAATTTTGGTCCTGGGTGGGAATCGAGCCCGCGACCTTCGACACTTAAAGCAACCAATAGAGCCAAACAGATAAATAACTACAGTTAATTTCTTTTTGATACATGATAATGATTAAAGATAATTCAATAATCATAAAACTCAACTGACCCGAATTTCCGTACCTGTTTTTAACACGTAGCTGAGAACAAGACTTTAACTCATTAAGTTTACGAGTAAGAAGTCATTATTTATACAGTAAAACAGAGATTTAAATCGAGAGACTTTTCCAACGCAGAAGTGGTAAATTGGCTACGTAACAGACGTTGTTCATTTCATTTATTAAATTCATTTCACAATATTACATTGCATCTGAAATTCCTAAAATACAATTTAGACAAAAAAAAATACAATATAAAAATAAAAATTTCATAAAACCTAAATCATAATAAAATAAAAATGTAATAAAATCTAAATCATATTAATATAAATGTCAAATTAATTACAATGATAAAATCTACGCACTCATAAATTCATCTATAGAATAAAAACAACCTTCCAACAAGAATACTCTTAGCGTCTGTTTAAATTCATTACTATTAGTTAATAGGTACTTTGAATTCCTTTGGTAATTGATTGTAAATTTTGGCAGTTTGACAACGTGTACTATGACTTACCCCATACTAACGAGAGAATGTAATTCTATGGACAAACTTCCACCTGTTTACTGCCAATTTGACCTTTTTGACATTTTAGAGTTTTTGTCTATTTTGACATTTTTGAAATTTTTGACATTTTTGACCCACGGGTCTGAAATTCAAACTCGATCGAGGTATTGACCTAAGGTATCTACTGACCGGATTTGAAGTCAATCGGTCCAGCAGATCCGGAGATATCCTGTCGACAGACACACAGACAGACAGACAGACATCCTACTCAAACCATTAACTTCCTCTTATAATGCTACGCAGGAGGAAGTTAATAATAATGTTGACTCAGTTGGTAGTGACCCTGCTTTTTGAGTCGGAGGTTGCGGGGTCGATCCCTGCAAGGTGTGTAGAGGTGGAGTAACTCAAATCGTAACGTATTTTTAGATCCACTAAAAATACGTCAACGTAATTTTTGAAGAGGCAAATTTTCCCATTGCATTTCAAAATTTGCCTCTTGAAAAATTTAAAACAATAGTTAAGCAAAAATTTGGAACCAGCAACTCGTTGGTGGAGATGGGCTGCTGTTTACATTTAGCCAATCTTCATGGACGAGTTTAGTGTGCCTTGTTATTGACATTTCAAAGTGTATTTTACATACCTACTGAAATAAATAATTTTTTTATTTGTATTTGTACTAAAACAGTAGTCCTTATTTTTATTTATATACCACTACCAGTCAACTAGATTACCCGCGTCGATTCTATTTTTCCATTCCCGTGGAAATTTCATAAGATACCTTTTATTATAAACCATGTCCAGACAATTACGAACACAAATAAAAGTTTTGCCATATCGGTCGTGCTTTCCGCGAGTTTTGCGCTTTAATAACACATTTAGATAATTTTTTTTTTATTTATCTATATAGATGAAGCTCTCCTCTGTGCCGATAGTGAACTCTCGAATTTTCGTGAAACATTAAACTTATAAGAATAAATGGTGCCTCATTTATTAATTTAAGTCTCGGAGCAAAAGTTTCATAGCTTGCTCGCAGCGAAAAAGATTAAAATATAATAGCATAAAGGGAGCATTGGGAATATTTTCATACAAAACTTTGAAGCTCAAGCGTCATGTCCTTGTCATGTCAGTTAGTATGAACGCGAGCTGTCATTCGGTCGAAATTGTACTAGACTTATTCCACTTGGAATAACTTTTGGCTTAAAATTTTCCTCGCTTTGTCCCCTCTATGCCTTATTATATTTTAATCTCTTTGCTTGCAGCTTACTTTGATATTTTTGCCTGTCAATTTATTATATTAATTTATTGTCATCACTAAATAAAAGTGAAAAAGTAAACTTTAAGATGGCCGTCAAGTTGATAACAATCTGGTGTCTGGAAACTGGAACCATTTTTAATAAAAACATATTTTTAACGTTTTGCTTGCTGCGTTTTATAAGATACTAGCGGTTCTGTTCTTCACCCGCGTAGTTTCCGTTCCGTAGCCTATGTTACTCAGGGATATTCTAGCTTTCAATTGGTGAAAGATTTTTTAAAATCGGTCCAGTAGTTTTTGAGTTTATTCGTAACAAAGGTACAAACATACAAAAATACAGATCTTTCCTCTTTATAATATTTATTTAGTATATATTTATTTAGGTAGTTTTGTATATTTGCAGTATCGGTACACTTTTTAAACCTACTTCAAAAAAGGAGGAGGTTCTCAATTCGACTGTAGGTATGTTTTTTTTGTATGTATGTTACGCGATTCTTCCGTCAATTATGAACCGATTTTGATGATTCTTTTTTGTTAATATTTCTGAGGTGGTCCCATTTGACTATAACTTTTCGTAGTGTAACCTTTAATTACCTACAGGAAATAAATCATTTTCATTAAAGTTTAATTAAAATCATTTGTGGTTTTTAAAAATCAACAAAAGTCTAAAAAAATATACATCGATGATATTTTTAGTACTAATCGTTGACGTAAGTTTTTTAATCTTTAGAGATCTTTTTATTTCATTTTGTTGAAGTGGATATTCTGTAGCTAACAATTTTCTTCTCGACTCTACTATTAAGCTGGTGATAAATTACTATAATTACAAGATCTATAGCTATCTAAGCTAATACTATACAGTACTCTGGTTGTAGAAAATTTCTGTTTGATTGTTGGTTATATTTTTATACGAAAAATTAAAATTGTATGTCTGTTACAAGTAAGCCTGTTCATATTTTCAGTGCAAGTTCGATTCCAGGTCAGGACGTGGTAACTTACGTAGGTTATTTAATGTCTAGATCGACGGTGTAGGAACATACCGTGTCATCAAAGGGTTCAAAAATTACTCTAGCGAAAATGGGTAGGTATTTTCGAAAATTTATTTACTCTGCCAACCCCCTCGGGCATAGGGCGTGTCTGTTTTTGTGTCCAAATAAAGTCTATTTAAAAAAAAATTAAAACAAAAAAATACCTATGGAACAATACTTGACTACAATCCAATCATTCATTTGGTCCAACCCTGGAAATGCTTACGAATATCGCTTTTATTACAAGGGGTATAAAGAACATATTGTAATGTTGTCTCACACAGTGCATAATGCACTCTGGGAAGAAAGCCGCTTTGTACTGACACTTGACACTGTACGCGCTTCCATTGTCATACGACACGAGAATTGACTGACAGTTTTGTGAAAACATCGAAATATTAATTTGGTCATGAGAGCCTAGCTGTCTTCTAATGGGAAACATCTTCTGCAAAGTAATTGTAAATTTTCACCTAATCTTGGCACAAAAAATATTTTATTTTATTAATTTCAACTACACACACCGGCACAATTAGCGGAACAGAAAAAAAAGGGAGTATTTACGCATTTTTGCGTGTTACTGGCCGGCTAAACAAGCTTTTTTTAAATTTGGGTTTTAATTTAAAAATGGAATACTAAGCGACTGCCCTTTTTTTCATTCTTTTGTTTTAATTTTCATTGATTCATTTTTTCCACCGCTTGTCCGTTTTTAGAAGGTTCGTGAATTCCATTTGAAAAGCTTTGAATTGCAGTTTTTGAGGCTTTTGAGTTTTTTCGCATATTGATAATTTACGAGCATCTAATTATGCCTGATTTAACGCCATCAGAAATCATTAGGGCAGATCAAATGAGGAGAAATGGTCAAACCTACAGATCGATTGCCAGAAGCCTTCGTCGATCGTTATCAACGATTTATCGTAGCATCCAACGATACAGATTGACGAATGCTCTAGTGAGAAGGAGAGGACAAGGCCGGAAAAGGTGTACTTCAAGGAGGGATGACCGTTTTCTCCAACTTCAAGTCCGACGGAACACGAGACTAACGGCGGTGCAGGCTCGAAATTTACTGGAAGAGGTACGAGCAGTAAGGATGAGTGAGCGGACAGTTCGTAGAAGATTCGAAGAAGTGGGTATAGGCTCGTATGTGCCCGCCAAAGCCCCAAAACTTGAGAGACATCATCGCACAAACCGTCTACACTTTGGTCGTGAACATCGTGATTGGGACTTCGACGACTGGGGACAGGTTCTTTTTACTGATGAATGCAGAGTTATGTTAAATCAAATTGATGGAAGGCAGCGAGTATGGAGACGCAAAGGAGAACGGTATATCCAGTCTAATTTTGAAAATACAGTTGCATATGGCGGCGGTTCAATTATGGTCTGGGGAGGAATATGTTTAGGAGCTCGTACGGAGTTAGTAGTGGTCGATGGCGGGAATCTGAATGCTGATCGGTATATCAGGGAGATTTTAGAAGAACATGTTGTGCCATTTGCCCCCTTTATTGGTAACAACTTCATTCTAATGCAGGATAATGCTCGGGCTCACAGTGCTCGCACAGTACAGACATACCTAAACCATGTTGGTATAACGGTGATGGAGTGGCCAGCACGGTCCCCCGATATGAACCCTATAGAACACGTCTGGGACTTGCTAAAGAGGAGTGTAAAGTCAAGAATGCCCCCTCCCAATAATCTCAACGAGTTGCGAAACGCATTACTTGAAGAATGGCAGAGGTTGCCCCAAGAAACCATTGATAACATCATCCGCAGCATGCCCAGACGGATGGAAACCCTCATCAGAGCACGAGGAGGAAACACTCGATATTGAACAGTCATTGAAATTGTTGTTAAACTTTGGAAAATCTTGAATTTTCTGCTGTTTCTCTATAATTAAAAATCGAAGAAAAATGCATTTTGTTAAATTTAATTTTTATTTTTATAAAATTTTAAGTATGGTGTTACAAATGAATGTCAAAACATGTTAATTTAATTGTTGTTTCATTTTAAATAATATATTGTTTAAAAATTACATTCATTGTTCTAAATTCCCTCTTTTTTCTCCTTTTTTTTTCTGTTCCGCTAATTGTGCCGGTGTGTGTATATTAATGTACTCAGAATTACTCATCTGTACATATAGTCTAAGATACGAATATAAGACGACCTTCACCGAGCTGTTTATTGGATGAAAAGTATTTTATATTAAATTTAATACGTTAAAAAAGATATCGCGAGTGGGTTGGCTGAAAAAATTCAGTCCAGTACATGATTCTCTTTAATCTTTAAAAGTAAGCTAACCTAATGATTTTGATTTTAATTTTACCAACGGATTTTGATTGTGAGAGTGATTCAAGAGGAAGGTTTTATTATCCGCAGCATTGCACCCGTGCAAAGCCAGGGCGGGTCACTAGTACGCTATATAGGCCGCAGCATAGAGGCAGCATAGAGGCAGCAAATTTCACTTTTGCGCTCCCTTGCTTTGGTAAACCGTTAAGTTCATTAGCGATTACGCACATTTCACTTGCGGGTAGATAGAAGATATAGTTTTACTACCTTTTAAGTTTTAAAACTCTTTAAAGCTTTATAATCTGAAAGAAAATTATTGAATTGATTTAAGAAGGTGGTACAAACCGAAGTGGCTTATACTTACGAAAAGTATAAATCCGGCAATGACACGGCTTTAGTGTTAGTTGTAACCGAGTGCCGCGGTCTGTTATTAACGGATAGCGATAGTACAATGGAGACGCGTCCATTCAAGAGGCAGCTCGAGCCAGCATGAAGCCGGCAATCGTAACGGTACAGAAACTCTCTATTAAAATAGTTCCGATGTGTGGTCGAGGAGATACAAGTGGACTTGTACCTCAAGAGCACGTGGAGAACGCATTGGACTTTGTAAGGTTCTTATTACAATCGCATTAGAGGTCAGACTCCCGCTACAAGTGTAAAGCTTCATGAGCTCTTGACTGTATAATTATATGGCTGGGTGCACTGGTTACGGACACCGCGTTAGACGCATTCTGAAAGTAAGAGTAGCATTTGGGTCCTGGGCTACCGTACATTTTAATTTTTTAACAGTATATTTTAATAATTACATAAGTTATTTAAAATAATAGTACATTATGATATAAGTTCGGTAGGTTGAAAATTACAGCCGAGGCGATATTGCTACATTTGCGAGGAAATAAAATAAAACTCCGACTATGGTAAACGAATAAAAACAATACAGCGTTAAGAATAAGCGCGCGGCGCGCATCATCTTTTTTTCTTAGGCAAAGGCACAAAAAACAGCCAGTTTAGTAATAAAGTGAATTAATATTTTTGTGTTTTTGTTACAGATTAATTGGTGTAGTATTATTTACTACTCACGGTTACCTTTGCTCTCCCATTTTCTTGACATCATCTCATATGTCTATCGACGCATTTCTCTTAATATCATTCCTTTTCGCTGCATTCATTTCTGTAGATCCCTGAAACCTGTTAACGTTATATAAACACATCTTCACTGCGCTACCACATCGTATCTTCACGTTACAAGCACCTTTATAAATCGGTCTTGGCTCCAATTACTTACAGCGCAGTTTTCACGTGTTCACTATACTCCTAGAACTTGGGGCTTCGAGCGCACAGATGCGCGTTACTTTTTCCTATTCCAATTCACTATTATTTCTTGATTTTTTGAATTGGTTTGCTGTTTATTTTGCTAAAAAGGTAATTTTGACACTTCTGACATTATTGTTTATAACGGTTGTTATGGCAATTTCTTTCTCATTTTATTAGTGGCCTGATGTTTTGTATGTGATCTTTCGCTATATTGTGAATTTTGGGCTGGCCATTCGTAAAAAAATACTTCTAAATTCAAAATTACGATTCCTCTGCCAAAATTCTATAAAAGGCAGAGGATTCGGAAGAGCAAATCAAGTCTTACTCCAGCTTTCATAAAAGAAAGTTCTAATTAAAGGCCTTATCCCGGGGTCGAGCGACCCCGGGATAAGGCCTCCTGCAGTGCCTCCTTCTAAAAATCTTCACCGTGTGTGAGCCCCTCATTGTGTGAGTCATCTTGGTTCCCGTGTGTCCTCCCGCCTGGCCGTTGCCAGACGCTCGCAGGCCCCTCCGCCTTGCCAGTGCCAGACGCACGCAGGCCCCTCCGCCTTGCCAGTGCCAGACGCACGCAGGCCCCTCCGCCTTGCCAGTGCCAGACGCACGCAGGCCCCTCCGCCTTGCCGTTGCCAGGCGCACGCAGGCCCCTCCGCCTTGCCGTTGCCAGGCGCACGCAGGCCCCTCCGCCTTGCCGTTGCCAGGCGCACGCAGGTCCCTCCGCCTTGCCGTTGCCAGGCGCACGCAGGCCCCTCCGCCTTGCCGTTGGCAGGCGCACGCAGGCCCCTCTGCCTTGCTGCGTATCCCTGCCGTGACTACATCGAGCCTCACTACATCTGGCCTGATTACATCGAGCTGTGCAGCCTTCAAGCGCGCAGCTCCTTCACCCCTGCCGTGCTGACGTCGTGCCCCTATTCTCCGCATCCATCCGTCATCAACTCCACTGACACATACCGCTTACCACGCATCACACGCCCATACACCCACTTCACAAATTCCTTTTTTTTAAAAAACTGATGTAAATAGTGTTTTTTTTAATATTACTTATCGAAATATAAAAATATCCTCATTCTTCATATTTTCTTTTTTTATTTTGTTCTTTTAAAATTGTCGCTTCACGACATTGGTTGTAATTTACTATCAAATTTAATTAAATTAAATAATTATGTACATAAATATTTCTTTATTATATTTTATCTCACAAAGTTAATTTTAATCATAAAATGTTGACAACTTTTTTGACATAAAAACTCTTTGCTGAGATTTTAAAAAGTACCGTTCGTTTTTAGACGGAGCATCTTGATAAACCGTGCGTTTTACATTTCTACACTTACCGCACTTGGGCGTAATGAGATACAATACGATATTGAAATTGGTGAAATAAGACACCTTTTACGAGCAAATGTGTTATAAAATAAAATATATATACAAAAAATACTGGACAATATCCTGTAATGCGAAAGATTGAGTGGAGAACAGATGGATACAGGTGTTTATCAGTTGTAAATTACTGCTTGCCTGATTAATGATAATAATAATAAAAATAATCTCACCTTTTTTCTCCCGCACGGGATAGGAACAGTATTCCATTTCTGGAAATACCCACACGTATATTCTTTGGACCCCTAAAAGTGATAGGTGGTAAGCCAAAGGCCGAACCAGGGTGCTGTTACATAGGTCTCAGGGCCAATTTTGGGACCTAATGTTATTAGCATGTAAGTTTTTTGAGAACCTCATTGGTGCTAGAAATTGAACTTTGGTCTCACGCTTGAGAGGCGGCGTACTTCAACAGGGCTATCGCTCCTGATAAAATCAACTGCGAAAATCCCATACAATTTGGTACTTTAGGATTTGCATGGTTAAACATACGAACAAGATTTCTAAAAACAATGATTTAATGGTTTCTATTGATTTTATAAAGACACCATATTAAGTTTTCTTAAATATCTCCTATTCTCTTCCTTATAATTTAATCATATGTATAGAATAGCTATGTATAGACTAGTTATTAGAGATAGGATCTAAACAAAAATATAATAATAATAATATAATCTCACGTCTTTTTTATCCCCGAGGGGGTAGGCAGAGGTATTCCATTACTGGATATACCCACAATTCACGAGATATATTGGACCCCTAAACGTGATAAGTGGTGAGCCCATCGCCGGACCGGGTCTGTTTACACATGTCTCAGAATTAATTCTGAGACCTGTGGGTTTCCTCACGATGTTTTCCTTCACCGTCGAGCTAGTGATAAATATGTACGTTAGTTTTGAAAAACTCTTTGGTACATGCCAGGATAACAAAAATATGTTGGTTTACCAAATGCCTCATCAATAGAAGAACGCAAAAATAAATTTTATAAACAATAATTATCATGACATAAAGTGTCAGAGATAATCTATAAAGAGTGTCCAATGATAAGACATTACTGGGAGAGTGTGTATGCAGTTTATCTCATAAGCTTGGCATCGGATTTTTCTTTTGAAAATTATATTTATACTAATCTTATTATTTATATGATGATCGAATTTCTTTCTTTCGAATTTGATAGCATTTTATCGAGATTTCTTTTTACCCGACTGCACAAGAAGAAGAGTAATGTCTTAATGGGTGTATGTAAGTTTATGAGCACGGTTTCACCGTTTTTGAAGATGTGTCGTTATATTAGATTCATCTTCATCTACACTTTTACCCGACTGAACCAGGGGGTCGATTTTTGAATCTCATCAAGTGACTAATTCTCACCGATGTGAGTGATTTTCGAAAGTTCGTATTTTTGAAACTCATCGGTGACTTACATTTGTCATACCTATGATATCGATTTACTAGTGCCCCCACCCACTCGTAATTGAAATCACCATGCGATTGTTTTTCACAGTTGACGTATGTGATATCTGCCAAAAGTGCCAAAGTACGTTTTTTGGAAGAATTAGCAGCAGGGCTCGATTGTGATATTTTGTGATTGCGACGATTTATTGAAAACAGCGTATAATAAGTATAATCTCACGCCTTTTTTATCCCGAGGGGGTAGGCAGAGGTATTCCATCACTGGAAATACCCACATTTCACGAGATATATTGGACCCCTAAACGTGATAGGTGGTGAGCCTATCGCCGGACCGGGTCTATTTACACATGTCTCAGAATTAATTCTGAGACCTGCGGGTTTCCTCACGATGAAAACAGCGTGTGACTTTCAAAAATACGGTTTTTGGAAAATGGTGACATAAAAGTCATCGGTGATAATTTTAGTCACCGGTGATTTTGATATCACCAGTGAGATTCAAAAATCGCACTCCAGGAGGGTAATGCATTAAATATTTTCACTGTGTATAGGGTATAGGGTACCTTACAAACTGAAAAACATACTTAAGTAAATATTAATCTCCCGGACGAGATAACCTACTAGGTACCTGCATATTCATGCACACAAATCTTGGGCGGGTCAAACCCGCGACCTCCGACTCAGAAGGCAGGGTCACTACTAACTGAGCCAACAAACGTCTTCGAATACAGATTGAATTGCCAATTAATGGTTTTTATCTTTTATTTACAGGTAAGGAAACATTCGAAATCACACAGACCCGTTTCGGTCTATATGCTGATGGTAAGGTTTAGGGTGAGGCCAAACGAGCGTAATTTTGTGAGTCGTGAGTAGCAGAATTTCGGTCGCTGAAATTCTACTGCATTCGATTTCATACAAAAGTCCTATTTGATTCACACGGCGACGCAAAATGAGTTGTCTGCCGACTCACATGCATTATGCGGACCGAATTTCAGTTCGCGGAGCGATGGGGTAGACATAGACAATGTGTGAAAGAGATACTAGAGTGGAATGTGACGGATAACTCAAGAGGGAGTGAGAAATAAGATATATTCTGCTACTCACGACTCACAAAATTACGCTCCGTCTGGCAGCCCAACAGAATTTCTGTCGGGCAGAATTTCTGCAACCGAAATTCTGCAACCGAAATTACGCTCGTTTGGCCTCACCCTTAGTTTTAAAATGTGTGTGTCAGACTCGGTCCGGCGCGGCGCGGGCGATGGGCTCACCACATATCATGTCGGACGGGGTTGCATACATTCCTCAGAATCAATTCTGGGACTAGCGGGTTTCGGGTTGAGCTAGTGATATATGTATATAATAATAAATAATAATAAAAAATACCAAAAAATTTGAATTACAAAAATTTCGATAATATAATATAATCTCACGCCTTTTTTATCCCCGAGGGGGTAGGCAAAGGTATTCCATTACTGGATATACCCACATTTCACGAGATATATTGGACCCCTAAACGTGATAGGTAGAAATTTCGATTTACATCAGAAACATTTACTGGCAGACAGACAGATATTAATTACTATCGCGTTTATAATATAAGCACTTATAATATTTAGTAAAGATTGCATAATGGTACATCAATAATCAGCACATTTTATGCGCCTACGCAACTTGAACACCTACCATAGGACGTAAACCGTAAATCTCATTCAAATTAAGCCATAAAATTGAGTTGCAACATTTTGTTTTACTATGTTATAAAATAAAACAGAACTTGGTTACACATGTTTCTATAATCATCAGAGTGCTTGCTAAACTAATAACCCGTCGCGGTGTCACTTGTTTACTTTTGATGGTTTTTAGGGATCCGTTCCTAAAGGGTAAAAACGGGACCCTTTTACTAAGACTTCTCTGTCTGTCCTTCCGTCTGTCTCTCACCAGGCTGTATCTCAAGAACCACGATAGCTAGACAGTTGAAGTTTTCACAAATTATGTATTTCTGTTGCCGCTATAACAACAAAAACTTAAATAAAATAAATATTTAAAACGTGATTTTCTTGCCGTTTTTATAGATAATGTTACGGAACCATTTTTGCGCGAGTCCAACTCGCACTTGGCCGTTTGTTTTAGTATTTGTTGTTATATTAGCAGCAACAAAAATACATCATCTGTGAAAATTTCAAATGTCTAACTATCACGGTGTATTATGAGATACAGGCGATACAGCCTTGGGGCCAATTCTACTAAATTTCAACGGTTACAGTTGGATGACAATGACAATGACATGGTCATTCGATGGTGTTATTTGCTCTGCAAAGTGTCAACATAACACCATTGTCTGACCATTGATATGTCATAGTCATCCAATTAAGACCGTTGACATTTAGTAGAATGGCCCCCTGGTGACAGACGATCAGACAGACGGACAGCGCAGTCATAATAATAGTGTCCCGTTTTACCCTTTGGGTACGGAACCCTAAAAACTTTGTCTCTTAGGTAGGTACTTTGTTGCATAACAAAGAAACTAAAACTTTCTTAGAACACTACAGCTAAAAATTATGATCTTGTTAAAACTTTTACGTCGCACTCAATTTCAGAGACAAAGGGATAAAAAGTGTCAACAAAAAACGAGGAAGCAAGTTTAAATGATTTATCGCATGCATATGGAAGCCATGTGTTGGAATTAAGTGATTTTGAGAATAGCGAAGAGTTATTGTGGATTGGAACAAAGAAACCTGTGGAGTTTTCTACATTACTATTTATTACTGACCCAGTAAAAAAACACTGTTGTATATGTATACCTATAGATAACTCGACTTGTAGGCTGCGTATCGTTATGAAATTTGTACCAGATTTTAAGTTAGACCTGCAACAACACAACTGTGGAAACCGCATCCAATTTCGTGTACTAATTTTTGCTTGGTGCGCATACAAACATAGGGAGAGAGAGTCAGAAAAACATTCGAAAAATATTGTTTTGGCTTCTATTGATGTTATAAAGACACCTCATTAAGTTAATATCTCCCACAGATATTGATCCGTTAAAATTTTATTAAGTGTATACATAAGATCACTGCACACTTAAATAATATCTTATAAGTTGCGTAATTATTTCAGAACTCTTTTATGCAACGGGAACGGGAAAAAGGGTAAATGAGGGTAACGTTGCTGACGGGGCCGCTAATAGATTATCTATTTAAATCTATGAGTATGTCTTCTGCGGTATTACGATAAGTAATAAACGCCGAAGGAAAACTTCTTAGAAACTAGCACATTTGCCTTAGTAAGTGTGAAATAGTGAAGGCCATGGCTAACCACTTCATTAAACATAAAAAACACATATTACATTTGTTTATTTAAATACGAGAAGCAAGTGACTGACCATTCAGTCAGTGGGTTCGATTCTGCTTTACAGCGACTACCTAAACTTATTTTAGTTTATCCTGTCATTTTATTTCTCCTAAAAAAGAAAAGAGACGAGAGATATAGTCCTGTCAAATTAAAATTAGTCCTGTCAACGAAGGCATTTCACAACGTGTTTAGTGCATAAGTAAAGAAGTCACGTCTAAAATACAGCCTCTGACAGGACTAAATTCGGTAGGTTTTCTTCTATCCCTTTTCTTTTTTTGAGGTAAGACAAAGACAGGACTAAACTAAAATAAGTTTAAGGCAGAATGTAGATCTAAAATTAGGCCAGAGCTTCAACCACTGGTCTTAGGATGTGGGACACAATTCACACACGGCTATTTAGTCCCAAACTATGCAGAGCCTACTGGTACTACACATCTGATAACATCCTTAAATAAATATTAAACACGCAGATACGAAGCCTAAAGAGGTTCATGCACACAAATGTTGGTCCCGACTAAAAATCGAACACGTGGGCTCCGACTCAGAAGGCAGGGTCAGTCAGTACCAACTGATCCAATAGACCCATCGAATGTAGCTTTAGGACCTAATATTATCATTAACAAATATCTCATTAGAAAGGAAAAAAACGGTTTCCGCGTAGACATCTTACTCGTACATGAGATTCATAACCTTTCTCTAAGACTGGCACCATCGGGTAGAAAGTAAGAGTGTAGACATTACAGACAGCTTTGAAAGTGAGAAAACAAACAAACATGCACACTTCACCCACTAATTTAACCATCCTTGTTCTAGAAACGTGAATTAAAACAGGAAAAAACAGTGAAATCCTTTAGAAAGTCACTTGTTATTTACTTGAGATTGGTGACGATAGACAGACCAACATTATCTATACTGTTTACTTTATGTATGTACACACATTTGTCTAAATACAAGATTTTATATGCTGTTTTAACATTTTTTTTTATAAAAAGTAAAAAAAAGTACCTACCTATACAAATACCTTATTACAATTCGTAATATTATGTGGTAGGGATTTTTGACACATGACTCTGCAAATGTTTGTTACTCGCACGAGATGAATTAAATTTAGTGCGATTTCCATATAATTTAGTGAGACTTTTATTTAATTTACTGCAATTTTATTAAATTAAGTGCAAATATAATTAAATTTAGTGTTTGTTTCACTTAATTTAGTTCAAATTTCATTAAAATTAGTGCGATTTGCGTTGAATTTAGTGTGAATTTATTCCATATACTTGCTACGATTTAACACAATTCATAGATTCAAATGGTAACAAAAATTTGAACTTGATTTCGTTATCTGTTCGTGATAAAGCAACGTCCTGATCATGTTAGAGATAAAAGTAGGCATGTTTTCGCGTATTTACTTAAGTTCTCTTAACATCAGTACAAGTACAGTGTAGTGTGACTATAAAGTCACGAAAAGGACTACTTCAATATTAGAAAAGAACGAACAAACAATGGTTTTTGATTGCCGAACGCCAATTTTGGACAGCATAATAAAAACTTGAGCTTTCAAGTGACAATTTAATTATTCCAAATTATGTATCAGAAGGCACTTTTGTTGATAGTACAGTCAAGAGCACGTGGAGCTTGACAAATTGGACTTTGTAACGTTCTTATTACACTACAAGTGTAAAGCTTCATATGCTCTTGACTGTACATTTAGCGAAGAACTAGCCTGTCTCGACCGTAACACGTGTTTTTTCTACCGTTCACCTACATCCGGTAAGCCTAATGTAAATATCACTACGGAGCTCGATACGATATGTACACAGATAAATGGATTGTGACATATGGACAGCGCTGCTGACGTGCGAGGTGGAAGTGTAACTCAAAATTGTATATTTTGTAAAGACTAGTAGCGCCATGCGGTTTCACCCGCGTAGTTCCCATTTCTGTAAGAATACTGTGATAAAATATAGCCTATGTTACTCCCTGATAATGTAGCTTTTCGTCGTTGAAAGAAATTTTAAAATCGGTTTAGTGGTTCCGACGTGAAAGCGTAACAAAGTCTTTTTGGCATTTATAATATTTAGGACTAGCGGTTCTGCGCGGTTTCACCCACTCAATTCCCGTTTCCGTCGGAATACGGGAATAAAATATAGCCAATGTGACTCAGGAATCTTTTAGCTTTCCATTGGTGAAAGAATTTTTTAAATCGGTTCAGTAGTTTTTGAGTTTATTTGTAACAAACATACAAAAACACAAATCTTTCCTCTTAATAATATTAGTATAGATAAATAAATGCAAACGAAGAAGATGGTACAAAGGAACACTCACTCCTTATTTCAGGGGTCGGCAGAGGTATTCCACTTCTGGTAGATCACATCTCGTTAGCACTACTAAATTACTAGTAAAATTATGTGATGAAGCTAAAATTAAAGAAAGATTTCTTTGACTCATTGTAGACTGATTGTAGATTTTGTCTGCAAAATAAAATCAATTGATAACTATTAATTTAAAAAAAAACTACCAAATATTTATATGGGTACACGGACAAGACGATTAGTTGATCAATTAAAAATCAGGAAGGCATTTAAAATACTTTTACAGAGGATGATTGCTCTGCGTTGTCTTGACAATGTAGAAAATTTTGTGACAGAGCAGCAAAAACCAGTGATTAAAGAGTTATAACGGAAATAAAATAAACGCCTTAGGTATTTGGCTGCTATTTTTGGGATAAACATAATTGCTAACCGGAGGAATATTCTACAATTAGGAATCAATTCTGAGGCATGTATAACGGCAACCTGGTTTGGCGAAATAAAAAAAAAACTGCTGAAAAGTGTTTATATCCAGGAATGGAATACCTCTGCCGACCGCCTAATAAAGGCGTGAGTATATTTATTTTGTTCATTTTTCCACTGCTACGACTACACTGTGTTACATTATCGCTCATCGAATCGACTGATCCCAAGATAGGTTCCTGGAAACATTTACATGTATTGCCTGAACCGAGCTCAATGAGGTTTTCGGAGAAAGTGTTTTTGTATCCCTTTTTAGGGTTCCACGACATAATGGTAAGAATGGGGTCACTTTTATGCCTCTTTTCTAAACTCAAGGCTGTTTCTGAGAAACAGGCTGAGTAGAAATCATAATAAGCGTAGCGTAGGTATAGGTAGGTACGCGTCACAGAATATTCGCAATTCCTCATACACCCCAATTAGTATATTAATATAAAAAAAATATAACGAAATCGTACTTTACTTTTGTCTAAACAAACCTAAATAAAGAGCAATAATTATAGTACGGTTTCTATAGGTAGCCCTAAATTCAGTTTTCGGAAAAAGAACATTTTAAAAATTGTGGAAATCGACTAATTTTAGGAATTGCGCTTATTCTGTTACATAATGTAGGTATAATGGTGCGGAACTCACTCTCGGCGCATCTTAATAAATTGACTGTCGTTTTTCTTTTACTGTTCTGCTGCTGAAAATAGCCCGTTAAAGTTTACAGGCGAACGGATTTTCCTAAAAGATAAAGGGATCGTTTCGGTTTTATATTCTTAATGTTTTTAAATTGCGTGAATTTGATGTTATTTTAATTCTATCGAAAATGATTTACAATATATTTGGCCCAGTTGGTTGTGACGCTGCCTTCTAACCCGGAGGTCAATGGTTCGATCCCTGCTCGGGGACATTTATGTTCTGGCTTAGTGTTGGTGTTCAATATTTATTTAAGTTTGTTTATCAGTTGTTTAGTACCCATAGTACAGGCTCTGTCTAGTTTGGGACGGAATAACGGTGTGTAAATTGTATCCTACAATTTTTTTTAAAGTAAATATTGGGGTACAATCTTTTCAAATAGTTTATGCTACGGGCTGCGCCAAAGATATATACTCCCATGCATACATAATTCCTTAAAATGAGGTAAAAATAGAATGCGCAACACTAAAATACTGTAACTCATAAATTCCAAAACCTTATGAAACCAGATTTGCGTAACAAAGTATAATAGCTGTAGAAAACGCCTGACTTCACTCGCCATAAAACACCCAGGTGCGCACAATAAAATACGATCACATAAAAATAGTATTTTCTTGCAGCTCAATTTGGTTTTGCTATAAATTTACATTTTACGAGTTACCCCATTTTCGGCGCCATCGTTAAAATAAAGAAATTTTCGTCAAATTTTATGCGTTTCTGACTTACGTCGTTTTCTCTGCGGCCTTTGTGAATATGAAATCGAAATAAGAGTAATTACACGGTACGTCGCACGTCGCAGCGTCATGCGACATAATACAAAGATAGAACAGTAAGAGCCCTGTTGGAAGTGAGCTCGCTTCTCATACGGGAGGTCTGGGTTCGAATATCAATGAGTTTTTCAAAAACTTACGTTTACTATCTTACACTTAAACTTACATTTATCACGAGAATATTCGACCCCTAAGCCTGTTACACATACCTCAGAATTAATTCTGGGTTTAGCGGGTTTTCTCACGATGTTTTCCTTCACCGTCAAGCTGCTCGTCAGTCAGTTTCTAGAAGAAGGTAGGTATATTTTCACTACAAAACTACGCAAAACCGCCAATATCTTCACACTAGACTCGAACTCGAAAATCAGTGAGGCTCGGGTTCGAATCCTGGCATGTACCAATGAGTTTTCAAAAAACTTACGTACATATTTATCACTAGCTCGACGGTGAAGGAAAACATCGTGAGGAAACCCGCAGATCTCACAATTAATTCTGAGACATGTGTAAATAAATAGACCCGGTCCGGCGATGGGCTCACCAGCACCACCTATCACGTTTAGGGGTCCAATGTATCTCTTAAAATGTGGGTATATCCAGTAATGGAATACGTCTGCCTACCCCCTCGGGGATAAAAAAGGCGTGAAATTATATTATATTATTAAAATTACGCAAAACCGCCAATGTCTTGAAGCTAGACTCGAACCTAAACCTACATTTATGATGTAACTCTACCCTGCGGTCACACAGGTCGCACTTGGCCGAGTAGGAAGTATTCGCGGTTTTGCATTGCGGGTTGCGGGTTCATGTCCGTAACTAGATAACCAAGCGATGTAACTGTGGGTTTTATAGCTCACTAGCTTTTGCCAGCGACTCCGTCCGCATTCCTAGGCAAAAGTAGCTTGTCACTCGACGTCCAACTATCTCAGCGACGAGATGAACTTACAAAGAATCATTTTCAAACGGACACAATTTCGATATTTTATGTTTAATTCAGCAAATGCAAACTGTATGTTACGTACTTCGTAATGTGTGAGGAAAGACCCGCTTAGCCCAGCAGTGGGCTGTTATCAAACACAAAACGGGTATGATCAAGTGGTTTTTTAATGATATAGTAGTTTTTTTTAACACAAATTTATAGTTTGGGAGTCTGTGGGTCCCAATTTAAGCAGAGAGTGTACTTATTACCCGTGCTAAACACTCCATAAACATATTTAATTAACAATTACCTAGAAACACCTAGATACGAAACCAACAATCACATGTTCATGCACACAAATGTTGGCCCGGGCGGGAATCGAACCCGCGACCTTCGACTCAGAAAGCATGGTTACTAACAGGCCTGTTTTTCAATCCAGTGCCAATGGATTGCAGTGCTGGATCAAACACTACGCACGTCTGTATGTCAGGAATGTTACGGAGGTTGTTATATCGGAACCGAAGTCTTTTTAAATTTGGTTTTTCGGATTCGGAGTCGGAATCGGAATCGGAGTCAGAGTCGAAGGCGGAGTTGGAGATGGTGGCTAAGAAATATGTGTCCAAATAACACTTGATTTTGGACGAAATCAATTAATTGACACGCCGCACAAAACAAAACAAACCATATTATGGCGTTAACAATAAGTGAAATATTAATCGATGACAGAACGCGTGTTCCCCTTGCGAGATGCGTAAACCTGTTCGTACACATGGAGCCGCCGCGCGCCCTCCGATTACCTCCGATTTAAAAGTATCGGAACCGATTTCGGAACCGGAGAGGTGTAAGATCAATCGGAAGTTCTGACATATCGGAATCGAAGTCGAAGCTCCGTAACATCCCTGGATCAAACATTGAACTAGGCTGCATCAAACAATAAATAGGTCTGGATCAAACACTGAATTTATGTAAACACCCATAAGGCATACAGCAATACAATAAAGCCTGCCTCTGACGTGTAACAAAACAATCAACTCCAGATTTTCCGGGCCGCCACTCTCTTGACACGCGAGAAAGTGTTGCCATAGACAATGCCGAACAATAGACTGTGCGTAAATGCCAACATGTTCGCTGACCAAGCTTAGGCTCTTGAGCTACATAAGTGATTGCCACATCTCTAAGTTTCCTTTCATTCTTTAGTAAATGGCTGATGCTATGCTTTTAGTTATCAAATTTCAAGTGACGTGACAGATGATAAGTGATTGTAGATAAGTTGACCTATTTCCATAAATAGAACATCTTTGCTATCCCCATCGGGATTGTGATGTGTGTGGTGTGTGTGTATATTTTACATAGTTTATTTTTAATTTTACATTGGTTGACATTATGAAGGCTGAATTATATGATATTTATTTTATTATTGTTAATTGTTTGAATTTTGAATTGTATAGGCACTACATTTAATAATATTATGTCATTTTCTACATTGTCGATTTGGGAACGCCTGTAAGGACATTGTATTTGAAATTATTAGTGAAATAAAATGAAATGAAATGAAATATTATTTAATTTTATTATTAGATTTACTTTGTAGTAGCATATCCAATAAAATAATACTTAGCTTGCAACTCGCTAGAGATGTTTATTGCTTAATAGATTTAGAGAAGACTTGGTGAGTAGATAGTTTATGTCTTGGATTAGTCTATTATAAGCGTTGGTTAAAAATCATATAATAGTTACGCTCGACTTACTATAGCATCTTCCAGTCCTCTCAGACCATGAATCACAGACACAATAGATTTTTAATTGTGTCTCAGTTCCAATTGGAACCGGCGGTTCTTAACTGATTAAGAAACAAAGTTTGACTAAGTCAGTGTCTATAACCTATGTTGTCTGTGCTTTTTACCAACATGAAGATATCGGGTTGCAGAAATAAACAAGTTTACAGCGTCAGTATAATGGTCAGTGGCCATATTATGCTGCCAGATTTACACCCCACTGAATAAGATGATAACCTTGTATTTTTCAACTCAGTAGATTGAGATTACACTTACCCGCAACGGCTCAAAGAAGACGCTTTTACTACATATCCTGACTTTTTATCCTGACTATCTGTATATTCTGGAAGTTTTCTCGTTTCACCAGTATACTCTTTGGACCTCTAAACGTGATAGGTGAGCTCTTCGCTCAACCGGTTCTGTTACACATGCCTCAGAATTAATTCTGGAACTAGCGGGTTTATTCACGATGTTTACCTTCACCGTTTAGCGATAAATATGTACGTCAGTTTTTGAAAAACTCATTGGAACATGCTACGTAGATCCCGAGCCTCACAAATGAGAAGCGGGCTCATTAAGGACTGGCCTATCACTGTTCTTATATTGTTTATTTATTAGGAAGAGCTCTGATTGAAGAAATAATAAAATTTATTTTAAAACTGTTGGAAATCTTCCAACAATCTATATAAAATGATAAACTGACTGACTGATTGGTGATGTATCAACGCACCGCCTAAGCCGCTAGGTCTAGAGACTTCAAAATTTGCACATTGATAGCTTATACAGTACAGGCGTCCACTAAGAAAGGATTTCGCAAAATTCAACCCCCAAGGGTGAAATAAACCGCCACTTACTACCAAACGTCGCACAAATATCTTAAACTGCATGCTGGTTCGTTTAGAGTACTTTATCTAGTTTTCCTTTCTATAGCCATTTCAATTACAATCGCCTCTTCTAGCATAGTGTGTAATTCGCAGAACAACGGCAAAAGTTGAGAAATTGCAGATCTAAAATGTAATTCGTCATTGATTAGTTAACCTAATTCTGGTGCAATTACACCTTTCCAAGATCCGCTAGCTGATGTATAATTTTGTGTAATAATCATTTGGATTGACCTAAGGCCGTGTCTAGGGTTTGTGTAGATCTAGACCACACTTTCACCCCTGTTAGTTCACGTAACACATAACGTTATGTATCTTAAATACTATATTTTAACAGGAAAATTATAAAATTATTAGTACTGGAACTATAATTTTATCATTTTCCTGTTCAGTTCGTGGATTTCTTCGTTGAAATAATTTTGTTGATCTTAATCTTGTTGAAATGATTACAACAGACACAAATGATGCTGTTTCATAGTACATAATATCAGTGACCTACAAATATTTTAAACTAAAAGGGAAATTTTGTAAGAATAATGCTAATTAATACATGAAGAGGAAAGATTTATTTGTTTTAATTGAATAGGCTCCGAAACTACTAGACTAACTAAATTATAATAATAATAAATAATAAATTGTGGGACACAAATTCACACACGGTTATTTAGTCCCAAACTAGGCAGAGCCTCTACTATGGGTACTAAACAACTGATAAACATACTTAAATAAATATTAAACGACCAGACACGAAGCCAACAGACATGCTCATGCACACAAATGTTGGCCCCGAGCGGGGATCAAACCCGCGACCTCCGACTCAGAAGGCAGGGTCACTACCGACTGAGCCAACAGGCCCGTCGAGCACTTGCCCCGTAGAGAACTTAAATAATATACATAAAGAAGGAAAGAAAAAAACATGGGTGAAAGACGATATGGGCAAAAAAGAAGTGAAAGCTGATATGGTTAAATTTACCAAATATTTATCAGTCATCAGATGCCCACCGGTGGACAAGAACAATAGATCTGCATCTTGACATGGAAAGGATTATAACAATAATCTAGTTTATAATACGAGTACATTATTTCACGTGTACATCGAGAATGTTGCAGAGCAAGCGAGCAAGCGCCTGCGCTGCCTGTGCGTCTCCTGATTTCTTAGAACTGCTAGGAGTTGTAGTGTTGCCATGAAGTTAATTAGGCTAGGATATTCCTGCGGTCAGAACTGTGACGTTGTTATAACTCTCTGCGTGTTTTGGTACGCACTTTTTTTGACATTGCTAACTTTGAAGTTTTTCGTTGAAAGGTTGAATCCATTCGATTGAAATTTCAATAAGTATCTGATCTAATAATCAGATCTGTGGAACAAATGGTCGCCGGCGATATTTGTGACCCGATACAACCTTCAAACCTTCAAGAAGAAAGCGTACTCCCCACACACTCTCGACTTGCAGGTGTCGGTGTCGGTCTCGACGACGGTAGTCACTTACCTTTATATCTGCAATGCTAAATTTGATGACAGTTGTAGACCGCTTTTATAAAAAGAATGTATTTAATGTATGCATTCTATTTTATAACAAACTTCCTGACAAATTTAAATCTATGAAAGCTTCACTTTTTTTTTTTTTATAAAAAAAAGGGGGCAAACGAGCAGACGGGTCACCTGATGGTAAGTGACTACCGTCGCCCATGGACACCTGCAGCTCAAGAGTCACAAGTGCGTTGCCGGCCTTTGAGGTGGGAGTACGCTCTCTTCTTAAAGGTTTGAAGGTCGTATCGGTCCGGAAATACCACCGGCGACAATTTGTTCCACAGATCGGTTATGCGACGCAAAAAGTTTCGTGAGAATCTCACACTTAAAGTAAATTTGACAAAATGGTTACTACAACATTGCTTTTACAGCTCTAAAGAGTTATTGGAATTTAGATAATGATTTTGGCCACATTGATATATTTTTTATTTTATTATTTTTAAATTAAATTTATTTTGATCATATAATTTGAATTCATTACAATAATTTGCATGCTTACATGTAAGCTGAATACATTGTCCATATTATATAATAAGTTCTAAATTTACTGTATTCCTGCAAATAAAGATATTTCATTTCATTTCATTACCATCTGTTGACCCGTCCGCTCGTTTGCCTTCTATACTATTATTTTAGCTTGGACGACTTATTCCGAAACTATTATTTAAAATGGTGACCCTACGCTCATGGGCTACATAATTCCAATTGATTATTCTCCATCAACAGTAGCCATTGATTTATCAAATCGCAATAAGGAAGTAGATGAATAGTGAGTGTTGAATCAAGCCGCCACGAGTCCATTCTGCCAATTGAGGCGCCACAAACAGATTTGCTCTTGTATATTGTCCATATAGATAACAAGTTCATTTTATTGCGTGCATACTAAGCCGATTCTATTCATTAGTAAATATTGATCCAGTGTTTGATCCAGTGATAGAAAATCGTTATTTTAATAATGTTAACGATTTTGTTTATTTTAAGGCAATTCACCGGAATGGTAGATTTACATTGACCCAGTGTTTGATCCAGTCATAGGGGATCGTTGTTGGAATAATATAAACTAGTCCCACGCTGCAATCAAATTGCACTGATTGAGATAATGGATCAATGTCAATTCAACTACACACACCGGCACAATTAGCGGAAATTTGGGTTTTAATTTAAAAATGGAATACTAAGCGACTGCCCTTTTTTTCATTCTTTTGTTTTAATTTTCATTGATTCATTTTTTCCACCGCTTGTCCGTTTTTAGAAGGTTCGTGAATTCCATTTGAAAAGCTTTGAATTGCAGTTTTTGAGGCTTTTGAGTTTTTTCGCATATTGATAATTTACGAGCATCTAATTATGCCTGATTTAACGCCATCGGAAATCATTAGGGCAGATCAAATGAGGAGAAATGGTCAAACCTACAGATCGATTGCCAGAAGCCTTCGTCGATCGTTATCAACGATTTATCGTAGCATCCAACGATACAGATTGACGAATGCTCTAGTGAGAAGGAGAGGACAAGGCCGGAAAAGGTGTACTTCAAGGAGGGATGACCGTTTTCTCCAACTTCAAGTCCGACGGAACACGAGACTAACGGCGGTGCAGGCTCGAAATTTACTGGAAGAGGTACGAGCAGTAAGGATGAGTGAGCGGACAGTTCGTAGAAGATTCGAAGAAGTGGGTATAGGCTCGTATGTGCCCGCCAAAGCCCCAAAACTTGAGAGACATCATCGCACAAACCGTCTACACTTTGGTCGTGAACATCGTGATTGGGACTTCGACGACTGGGGACAGGTTCTTTTTACTGATGAATGCAGAGTTATGTTAAATCAAATTGATGGAAGGCAGCGAGTATGGAGACGCAAAGGAGAACGGTATATCCAGTCTAATTTTGAAAATACAGTTGCATATGGCGGCGGTTCAATTATGGTCTGGGGAGGAATATGTTTAGGAGCTCGTACGGAGTTAGTAGTGGTCGATGGCGGGAATCTGAATGCTGATCGGTATATCAGGGAGATTTTAGAAGAACATGTTGTGCCATTTGCCCCCTTTATTGGTAACAACTTCATTCTAATGCAGGATAATGCTCGGGCTCACAGTGCTCGCACAGTACAGACATACCTAAACCATGTTGGTATAACGGTGATGGAGTGGCCAGCACGGTCCCCCGATATGAACCCTATAGAACACGTCTGGGACTTGCTAAAGAGGAGTGTAAAGTCAAGAATGCCCCCTCCCAATAATCTCAACGAGTTGCGAAACGCATTACTTGAAGAATGGCAGAGGTTGCCCCAAGAAACCATTGATAACATCATCCGCAGCATGCCCAGACGGATGGAAACCCTCATCAGAGCACGAGGAGGAAACACTCGATATTGAACAGTCATTGAAATTGTTGTTAAACTTTGGAAAATCTTGAATTTTCTGCTGTTTCTCTATAATTAAAAATCGAAGAAAAATGCATTTTGTTTAATTTAATTTTTATTTTTATAAAATTTTAAGTATGGTGTTACAAATGAATGTCAAAACATGTTAATTTAATTGTTGTTTCATTTTAAATAATATATTGTTTAAAAATTACATTCATTGTTCTAAATTCCCTCTTTTTTCTCCTTTTTTTTTCTGTTCCGCTAATTGTGCCGGTGTGTGTATTAGTTAGATAGCATATATTCTAAATAATATGAAATTCCTTTTATAGTATAAGTTAGATAGGAGCATATCGACGTTCCCGTTTTTTTTCCCGAAATATTCTGTATCCTATTCTGAATAATATGAAATTCCTTTTATAGTATAAGTTAGATAGGAGCATATCGACGTTCCCGTTTTTTTTCCCGAAATATTCTGTATCCTATTCTGAATAATATGAAATTCCTTTTATAGTATAAGTTAGATAGGATCATATCGACGTTCCCGTTATTTTCCCGAAATAATCTGTATCCTATTCTGAATAATATAAAATCCACGTGTCACTGTGTTTATGAAAATGATGTTCGGTGTAAATTTTCTACATCATTGAAAACATAACAATGCAACTTGGATTTTATTGAATTAAAAAAAAAGCTGAAAAAAAGCTAAAAAGAAGTTGCAATAACTTTCCATAAGTGGACTTATATCCCCTACATTCAATAAACTTTTTGATTGATTGATGGGTGTACTCAAAAAACTGAGTGCAAATAAATCAGCTGTGCAGTTCATAAGTGCATTAACCCTTATAGAAGTAAATATGTACATTAGACATCACTGACGGACCATCATCTTCATAAAAAAATCTTGTATGGGTCTCTTAATTGGTCGAATTGCCGCCAAAATTTTAATTTTTGTGTCATTTTTCCGTATTTCCAATAACTTTTTCAAATATTTACGTACATATTATCACTAGCTACACGGTGAATAAAAACGTCGTGAGAAAACCAGCAGGTCCCAGAATTGATTCTGAGGCATGGTTAACAACACCCTGGTATCACCACCTGATTCGTTTAATAGCCAAAAAAATATACCTATACTGGTGAATGGCCTACCCCCTCGGGGATGAAGTCGTGACCTTATTTTTTATATCATGGCTGTATTAAAAAATCGTTATGTAATATTTTTTACACCTCTGTACCTGCGGAAGTTGGCTCAAATTGAAAGTATATACTTATTAATGCATAAAAAACACTTAAAGCTCCAACCCCATTATCAGTCATTACCATCCTCAATCAATAACCAATTCATGCCCGTTAACGGTAATTACTGCACTTGCATATTGAGAGCATTTTAGTGGTATTTAATTGGACACTAGTGTTGCATGAAATGATTGTCTGAATATGATAAAACTGTCGATATTGTCAAGTGACAACACTATCTACTACTATTTATAAACCACACTTTTGTTTTAATTTTACCCGCGGTTCCCGTGGGTTAATTAAGGCCCACGTTACTTCCAGAATAGTATATTACATATCTAGGGAAGCAAAATAAGAAATGTCTCAGATCACACATAATTGTCGACCGAGGCGAAGTCAAGGTATACAAACATGTGATCTGAGTCTTTCTTATTTACTTCCCGAGGTGTGTATACTTTTTTCAGCTCGACGGAGGCGGAAAGCGGCAACTTCGTTTAGCGCACAGGGCCGGAAGTTGACGGAAAGATGAAAAATTAGGTTTTACATTGGTGAAATAATTTTCAACATCAGTCCAGTAGTTTCGTAGTCTATTCATTACAAACAAAATACAAATCTTTGCTCTGGAGATATTATTATTTTGGAGAGATTTTTCGCGTTAGTTAATCGGTCGCTGTTAATTGTTTTTGATAGGAATACTTTTAATTACACTGTCGATAGCCATCAACTGTTCCGCAACACTACTGGACAGTAACTGGTAATTACGATGGATCTTTCCCGTGACGGACCCGTCTCGTCTCATTACAAAGCCGTGACGGCGATGACGAATCGATTTAAAATTCTGCGGTTTTTATACGGAACGACTCGACTAAGTTCCGGTCTGTATAACTTTTAAACAAACTTGGCGTCTTTGTAGCTTTGTATTTTTTAAATTGGCATGTACCAATGTGTTTTTCAAAAAACTTACGTACATATTTATCACTAGCTTGACGGTGAAGGAAAACATCGTGAGGAAACCCGCAGGTCTCAGAATTAATTCTGAGACATGTGTAAATAGACCCGGTCCGGCTATAGGCTCACCACCTATCACGTTTAGGGGTCCAATATATCTCGTGAAATGTGGGCATATCCAGTAATGGAATACCTCTGCCTACCCCCTCGGGGATAAAAAAGGCGTGAGATTATACCGACTCGACTAAGTTCCGGTCTGTATATCTTTTAAACAAACTTGGCGTCTTTGTAGCTTTGTATTTTTTAAATTGGCATGTACCAATGAGTTTTTCAAAAACTTACGTACTATATTTATTACTAGCTCGACGGTGAAGGAAAACATCTTGAGGAAACCCGCAGGTCCCAGAATTCTGAGACATGTGTAACAGACCCGGTCTGACGATGGGATCCACCACCTATCACGTTTAGGGTTCTAAAGAATATACTGGTAAAACGTGGGTATTTCCTGAAATGAAAACATTTTCCTCGGGGATAATAGGCGTGAGATTGTTTATTCTTATTTTTAATCTGAATTCGGATAAATTTTACTCGTTGTTTTTGGTCAACGATGGAAAACGACAATGAGTTGCGACGACTGTCTATTTGTTTTTTTATCAGGACAATCAACAGTTCATTTTACACAACTATTTTACAGGTTGTAACATATTAGTGGCAGAGCCAATTGCAGATTACCCCGTTTTAATCCGGGAGCAGAAGATAGTTAAATTATACATTTACAAAGAAATTGTAGTCAACAGGTCATCGACGTCAAGTCGTGTCACGACTTTTAAGTCGTGAAGTGTAAAGAGCTCAATTATAAAGATGTAACGATACGATATGAGGGCAATTTGTATGATATCGTTATTACACCGCGAGCGTCCGCTAAATAGCGTTTAAATTCTTTTTATTTCTGCAATATTGAATCGTAAACGAAGCCTTTGAGCTTATTAAAATCGAGCTTTTTTAATCGGATGAAAGGCATGACTCGTTTTTAAAAAAACTAGCTGAGTATAATCACAATTATATGAGGAATTCTCACGCAAAATTTCTTTGGCAAACAAAATTAATCTGTTTGAGTGTCAATAAACTTTAAACAGACTAAAAACTAAATGGAAATATTTCAACAAAAACAAGGAACCAATGATTTTTTTTTCCGTTTTTTATTAAAAAGAAACTCACGCCTTTATCCCCGAGGGGGAGGCAGAGGTAAAGTAGGTAGTTTTTAGAAACTACTTTGGATTTTAAAAATGAATTTCCAATGTAAAGCTTAATTTTTGGCAAGTGACATGGGAATATTTTTCCCACGGGAACGAGTAAAAAGTATATTTCGATAATAGGAGAAAAATATGCAATATCTATATTATTTCATTATTTCTGCTTAGCCTGAAGGTTGTCTGGTAGAGTCTGGTAGATAATGCTTTTAGGCATTAAGTTTGCCACGTGTAGCTACATTTTCTTCAACATGAAGTTAAATAAATAAATTAAATCCTTTCACTTTTAACAACATAGTCACCGAGTGAAAACGCAATAATATTAATGAATTTTCTGCAATCGAGACTGAAGACCGTAAAATGACCGTTTTACACGAGTGTTTGGGATATTAAATTTAAATTTACGTCTTTCCTCTACCAGCTGCCGTTTGATAACTTAAAGTTGTGTTAAGGGTTCGGCTTCACGGCGGACTATGAATCAGCTGACAGTTAGCAGCTATGAAGCTAAGCGGTGGAGTTGAAATGACGTTCAATAAATGGACTTGTAAGTTCCTATTTTGAATAAAACATTTTGACTTTGACTTTGACGTTGACTATCAGTAGTGAAAGTAAAAGTGACAGGTGATCAGAGCGATGAAAGAATAGTTTTTTTATTCTTTGGGTTTCTTGCAGGTCCTTCTCGGGGACTGCATTTAGAACCAGCAACTCGTCGGTGGAGATGGGCTGCTGTTTACGTTTAGCCAATCTTAATGGACGAGTTTAGAGGGCCTTGTTATTGATGTACGTGTGCAAAGATCATTGTACTATTCTTGTATTTACTTATAGACATATTTTTATTCGTGTACAATATCGAGTTGTTACTTAGTTGCTTATGACTACGACGCGACGAAAATAGAATAGAAGTTGTTTTCTATCTTTTCTTTAGAAATGGGCTAGTTGTATGTATGTACTTTATTTACGAAAATAGGCAAGTACATTACCCTCAATTTTTATTTATATTTGCCTAAAACAAATTATTCTTTAACCGTTTAAAAATAGAGATATTTGTTTAGAATAATCCACAAATAATAATTATATAGACGACAGGACTGAAATGGTATACTTTTGTGTAATATATATATTACACATCTAGGGAAGAAAAATAAGACATGTTGATCTGAGGCTTTCTTATTTAGGTAGGTACTTCCCGAGGTGTGTACACTTTTTTTCTTTTCACCGAAAGCGGAAAGCGGCAACTTCGTTTAGCGCAGCGGGCCAAAATTTGCCGCTTTCCGCCCGGAGAAATGAAAATAATATTTTTGTTCCAGTTACCCGTATACATAAAAATTTAATCGGTATATCTTTCCACACCGTATAGCTCTCGTTCCAGTGGGAATATGGGAATAAAATATAGCCTATGCTACTCAGGGATATTCTAGCTTTCCATTGGTGAAAGAATTTTTTAAATCGATCCAGTATTTTCTGAGTTTATTCGTAACAAACATACAAAAAAAAAATATTTCCTCTTTTATTAGTATAGATGTGTTGGCGTCAAAAATCACGCGACATATGTAAATAAACTATAAACTTCAATAAGATGTGGACCGGCCAGCGTCCTCTCTGGTCTATTTTTGTCTAGACGTTGCGATGTCGACGTGCTTGTGAGACTGTTGGCTCGAAGGCCTAAGGACTGTTTTAGACGCGCCGACTTTAAACCACACAACTAATACTCATCAATACTCGTATCTATACTAATCGGTCCGAATCCGGGCATGTGCCAATGAGTTTTTCAAAAACTTACGTACATATTTATCACTAGCTCGACGGTGAAGGAAACCATCGTGGGGAAACAAGCAGGTCCCAGAATGAATTCTGATACATGTGTAAACAGACCTGCAGGCGTATTCAGGGAGCTTCGATATTTGATATCGGAAAATGGGCTTTCGAGATGGGCTGATGTTGGTATCGAAAACTAATGTAATATGTGACATAAGGATTCGGAAAATTTTCCGTGGCTGTCAACAACGCCTAGAATAAGTCGATAGATTCGACTTCGGAAAATTTGTTACTCGATCTGAATCGAACGGAAACGGTATCGAGTCTCTGTGAATACGCCTGCCGGTCCGGCGATGGGCTCACCACCTATCACGTTTAGGGGTCCAAAGAATATCTGTTGAAAAGTGGGAATATCCAGAAATGGAATACCTCTGCCTACCCCTCGGGGATATAAAGCGTGAGATGATTATTTATTATTATTTGATTATTATAAAACCAAAAACATTTTCAACCGACTTAAAAAAAGGAGGTTATCAATTCGACTGTACGTTTTTTTATGTTTGTTACCTCAGAACTTTCGACTGGGTGAACCGATTTTGATTATTCTTTTTTATTTACAAGCTGGTGCTTCCAGATTGGTCCCATTGTATTTCTCTTGACTGCACCAATGACAAAAATCAACCTACTTTCATATTTATTACTCATAAATGTAGGAAAATATTGTAAGGAAGCCCGCAGGCCTCAGAATACCCCCCCCCCCCCCCGGTCCGGAAAGGGCCCGTCACGTCAGAAATATACACTGCTGAAATGTGTGTACCTACTTCTAGGAAAAGAATACTGCCGACCCCTCGGGGATAGAGCGTGAGAGTATATTTATTTATTTATTTAACTTCATGTACCAAGAAAATGTCCACATGGCGAAATTAATGCCTAAAGGCATTATCTACCACTCAACCATCAGGCTAAGCAGAAATAATTTGGCGGAATTGGCCGCAAATAGTAAAAAATCAATTAAACATAACATTACGGTAAATTCTAATACTTATATATGTTGATAAAATTTACTAATACATACTTTAGATCGTAATAAACATTAAATAAAAAATACTTACATATCATTGAATTAAAATTTTATAAAACCCCCTTACCCAAAAAATACTTATTAACACAAACGATTTTCGATTATCCTAAACCATAGCTATATACTCTCGATTAAGTCACTTATCAAACTAAAAAAAACTAAATCAAAATCGGCTCAGCCGTTTCGGAGCTACGAGCGAATAGACAGAAACACTCGTCAAACTTATAACACCCCGCTGTTTTTCGTCGGAGTTTCAAAAATAGTAAGAAGTCTATAGAGTAAATAGAGGAATAATGAAAATCTGCTCTACTGAGCCAAGTATTATACCTTGGTAGGACAAGCAGATGGCCAATTCTACAAAACTCAAAGACAATGACATCTCAATGGTTAGTCAATGGTGTTATTTTGGTACTTTTCAGAGCAAATAGCACCATCGACTGACCATTGAGATGTCATTGTCATTTAGTAGAAGTGGCCCCCTTATTATTCCCCCTTTTGCAAGATATCAAGATGCCGAGAAATGTTTTAAATTTATTTGTGTTAATAAAAATATATTCTATCTTGTCTCTGTTATATATAAATACTAGCAGCGCCCCGCGGTTTCACCCGCGTAGTTCCCGTTCCCGTGGGAATACGGGGATGAAATATAGCCTATGTGTTATTCTGATGTATAAGCTATATAATTGTAAAGTTTCATCAAAATCCGTTCGGTAGTTTTTGCGTGAAAGAGGAACAAACATCCATCCAGATATCCATACATCCAGACATCCATCCAAACAAACTTTCGCGTTTATAATATTAGTAGGATATTCAAAGCTAGTTATTTTAAACTAATTATATATCCAGAAAGAAAACCTTGGCAAAGCAATACATATATTTTCAGACAAACCTGACATTGACCCCATTGTGTGAGAATTAGGAGTACGTTGACCATTGAAAGCTAAGCTAATCGCAAGCTATACCCTGTGGGCCACCCCTAAGATTTTTTTTAATGTTAATACTGTATGAAGTGAGGTCATGACTGCGACCGAACCGAACGTCAACGACAATTTAAAACGCACAGATTTCTTTTTCTCGGTCGTGTCTGGTGGCCCCCTAGACGGGATGTCCTAAGCAATTGCGTAAATACCATATAGCCTAATCCAGGACTGGCTATACCTAATGGACAATTTACACGAGGCCATTCCATGAGCCATTCCTCTAAGACAATCCACTAAGCCATTCGAAACTGCATACAAAAAAAGCTTGAGCACAATCCATAGCAGTGGACTGTCTCCTTATACACGAAGCTATTAGTGGATTGGCTTAGTGGAATGGCTCAATAGAATAGCCTCGTGTAAATGGACCATAAGCAGGCCTGTCTAACTCCGCAGTTTAAGTATAAATATTTGCCTACAGCGTTCGCCTACTCGACAGGCGAGTCGCAAGGGGCGCTTGTCGTGTACAGCTGCTAAGCAAAAATTCTAAATTTATGAGACAGTCATTCAGTCAGGTTGTATGTATGTATATACTAGCTGTTTCAAGCGATTTGACCCGCGTTAGTTCCATTCCCGGGGAAAATTATAGCCCTGAAAAGTAAGCTTTCATTTATGTGAAAGAATTTTTAAAAATCGGTTCAGTACTTTCGGAGCCTATTAAATAAAAAGAAACAAACGAAAAATCAAATCTTGGCTGTATACTAGTGTAGATAGAAGAGTGTTTGAACTAGACTGATAACGTTATACCATTGACACACTGTACAGCGAAAGGGTTAGTTATTAGAACATAGCTGTGGATTCTCTTCCAATGGACTCCAGACCTTCTTGCATACGTCAATATTAGCCTGCAAATCCAAAACCACTGTTTATATTATTAAAACAAACAAACTTGTTTTAGTAATGTAAACCTTTGTTTCCTATGCTCGTTCCGCTTTCTTTGACGTCTGTATTATAAATACTATTTTGTTATTGATTGAGTGTTTATGTTATTAATTATGATTGGAGAAATGGGTTTTGTAAAGTTTGAAGTGGAGCTAATCTATAATACATACATACATACATACATATAATTACGCCTCTTTCCCGTAGGGGTAGGCAGAGACCACTTCTTTCCACTTGCTACGATCCTTACATACTTCTTTCGCTTCGTCAAGTTTCATTCGTCAATCTATAATAATAATAATAATATAATCTCATGCCTTTCATCCCCGAGGGGGTAGGCAGAGGTATTACATTACTGGATATACCCACATTTCACGAGATACATTGGACCCCTAAACGTGATAGGTGGTGAGCCCATCGCCGGACCGGGTCTATTTACACATGTCTCAGAATTAATTCTGAGACCTGCGGGTTTCCTCACGATGTTTTCCTTCACCGTCGAGCTAGTGATAAATATGTACGTAAGTTTTTAAAAACTCATCTATAATACACTAGGTTTTTACCATACGGCCAAAGCGAAACTTACTATCTAAAGCGGGTTCTAGGTTCATCGCAGGTGATAAGTCTAGTGTGATACGTATGAACTAATATCTACACTTCTACACTAATATTACAAAGAGGAAAGATTTGTATTTTTGTATATTTGTAACGAATAAACTCAAAAACTATAGGAACGATTTTAAAAAATCTTTCAATCTGTCTTTTCAAATTTTTCAATAGAAAGCTACAAAATCCCTGAGTAGTATAAGATATATTTTATCCCTGTATTATATATAATAATCATCATCAACCCGTAACAGCCCACTGCTGGGCCTAGGGTAAGGGTCTTTCCTCGCACACGAGGAAGTATGGGCTTTAATCTCCCACGCGAGCCCACCGCGGATTGGGAGATGGTGTTAAGCTAGTGGCCACTAAGCAGTCAGAATTTTCAAGCCACTCAAGGGTATCTGACATGGCTAAATTTATTATTTATTTATATAGAGCCGGCCGAAAGCTTGTGAGGCTCGGGTTCGAATCTTGGCATGTACCAATCAGTTTTTCAAAAACTTACGTACATATTTATCATTAGCTCGACGGTGAAGGAAAACATCGTGAGGAAACCCGCTGGTTTCAGAATTAAGTCTGAGACATGTGTAGACCCGGTCTGGCGATGGGCTCAACACCTATCACGTTTAGGGGTCCAATATATCTTGTGAAATGTGGGTATATCCAGTAATGGAATACCTCTGCCTACCCCCTCGAGGATAAAAGGCGTGAGATTATTATTATTATAAATTTTACACATCAAAATAACTTTGCTTAACCAGTGATCGTTGCAAACACACGGGTACCGTAGGGGTATAAGCGCTTCAAGTGATATGTGTGCGACAACCTTACTTGATATGCCGTGACGTCATAATCATCTATCACACCTATCACTAAAGATGATTATGTATTGACATGACCATTGACGTACATTACGTTATAAGTGACGGTATATTCCCTTTACACCTCAGTTTCTCGTACGTCTTTTGTCAAGTCGATTGTTTAATCTAAAGCAATTGTCTGTTTTTACTGTGTCCTTACTTCTCTCCGATTGTCTTTCAGTCATATCTGTACAGGAGACGCGATCTGACATAGTGTGTAAGTGCTTTGTGCATTTTTAGTGTCTAGCGGTTCTGCGCGGTTTCACCCGTCTAGTTCACGTTCCCGTGGGAAAACGGTAAAATAATATATCCTATGTTATTCAGGGATATTCTAGCTTTCCATTGGTGAAAGAATTTTTAAAATCCAATATTCGTTATCAAGTTTTATTGTCGGCGATGGGCTCACCACCTACTACGTTTAGGGGTCCAATATATCTCGTGAAATGTGGGTATATCCAGTAATGGAATACCTCTGCCTACACCCTCGGGGATAAAAAAGGCGTGAGATTATATTATTATTATTTTATTGTTACTTGAATAATCTTTTATTAAAAAGCTCATCCCAAAACACCTCTAAAATGCATTCCGATTAAAATGAAAAAAAAAAATGAATTTTAGAATTAAACAGCAAAAAAACTGAAGCAATTGAGTAGGTACCTACTAAAAATTATCGTAACAAAATCAGTAGGCACAGTACCTACTTCTTCCATCGTAAATTTTCGTTTTGACAGCTCATGAAAAGTAACTCATTTGACGAGGCATTGAAGTACCATATTAATGAAGTTGTATTTATTTCCGTAGGTAATTGTAAATTACACTTAGAAAAGTCAATAGTCTAATACCAAGGCACTCTAAACTCGTCCATGAAGATTGGCTAAAAACAGCAGCCCATCTCCACCGACAAGTTGCTCTATAGATGAGATGAGAGAAAATGATGTTGAAACTCTATAAATTATTAATATTCTCTCTCTTGTTACAGATGAACCGAAAATGACCACACGATTCTGACCGCAGTCGAGCCGAAACGAACCGAACCCCCTACTAAATTTTAGTGACAGTGAGAGTGAAAGAGACATCCATATGTGTGAGAAGGCGAGCTTAAGTGTCGATAAGATGACGAACATGACTCCTGAAACGAGGATCATAATGTTGGGTGCTGATGGCAGGAGCATCTACAGGAGACAGGTGAGGATATATCATCATCATCAACCCGTAACAACCCACTGCTAAGCTAAGAGGTCGGAGGGAGGAGAGCGGTAGTAGCAGCGTGACTGCCGCGAACTGCTATGGACTTTCTTAAATGGATGGATGATCCGCTGAGACCTTTCAGTCATACGTTATATCGCAGCAATATTTTGATTTTTAAAACGTACGACTGAAAGGTCTCAGCGAACGTCCATTGAATGAAAGAGAGTGCACATGCTATTTGTCCGTGAAATCATCAACAAAATAGAATAATCAAAATCGGTTCATACGACGAAGAAACACATAAAAAAAACGGTCGAATTGTTTTTTTTAAGTCGTAGTCAGTTTAAAAAAAGAACATACCCTTTGAATTGAGAACCTTCCTACTTTTTTTAAGTCGGTTGAAAATATACTTATCTCAAAATACAGATTATGTTACAAATTTTTACATTCTCATTTATGAGTCAGTATCATTGAATAATACTCAAACCATTTGATACACTGAATCAATCCGTCATTCAATTTAATACCTTGTAGCCGTTTTGATTAAACCCGTCACTCTTATAAAGGCGGGATAAAGTCGATATTTGATTGTCCCGAAAGTGATCAAAATGTATGGCAGTATGTCGGTCGATGACCCCGCCGAAATGTTGGACTCAACTAGCTGGCGGTTCGTGACAAAGTGGCTAGTGATGTAGCTAAGTTATGTCGATATCGATAATATTATACTTTGACTTAATTTGAAAATATTGTCAAAAAAAATTATATTTGTGAGTAATTATTAGCGATGCACCGAAATTCGTTTCAAATTCGGTAAAACCGAAGTTCGGCAGCTTTTACCCAATTTCGGCTTCGTCCGAATTTCGGTAAAAAATACCGAACTTCGGTGATAGATACCGAATGTTCGGTAGTTTAAAATACAAACCAAATTATACTAATTGACACACAACTTCTGCACTAAGATACTTCTCAAGTTTTACAAGTAAAATAAATTGATACTAGCTGAAGCCCTCGACTCCGTCCGCGTGGATTTAACGAATTATGTTTCTTTTTCAGGATATTAGCAATTTAGCAGTAGTAGTCCTACTTGCCCAATTTCATCAAAATCGGTTCTGTAGTTTACTAGAGAAAAGGGAAGCGGTAATTAAAACACTTCGTAACGAGTCGTGAGCTGTCCATCATAAGAGCGTGTAGCCTTGACGAACTTCGGCCGAAGTTTGTCTTCGGCTGATTTTTAAACCGCACATTCGGCCGAATTCGACATTCGGCAGAACCCATATTCAGTGCATCTCTAGTAATTATTATTACTTCCTAGGAATTTTCACCCGTGTAAAACCCGTTCCTGCCGGAAAATTATAGCTCCTGTTATTGCTAAAAAATGGAGATTTCTATATATTAGTGAAAGAATATTTCAAATTCTCCATAAGTTTCAAAACTACTAAAGAAGAAATATCAACGCATAGGATATTTCCTCTTTATATTATCAGAGTAGATAGTGTAGATAAATTGTCTACGAACGAAATATCGTCTGTAAAACATAGCCTATGTCCCTTGTCTATATCTATATCTATACATATAATAAAACTCTAACGGGGCCGTGTCTGTACATGAAATATTTTTTGAAAATTTTAACGGTAGTGTATATAGTTATCGATATAGATACCGAAACACCAATTTTTGGAATTTTTGTCTGTCTGTCTGTCTGTTTGTCTGTCTGTCTGTCTGTCTGTCTGGTTGTGCACGCATCACTCAAAAACTACTGGACGGATTTTGATGAAATTTGGTATGGAGATAACTGAGTACCCGGGTCAACATCTAGGGTACTTTTTATTCCAGGAAAATATCTCATTCCCACGGGAAAATATAAAACTGGTTAAAAAGAGAAATACGTACTACTCCGAAACGATAACACCTAGAAACTTTAAAAATGGTATGAAGGTGTCTGATATGTCGTACAAAATTGGTATGAAGGGATTTTTGGAAATTCCCACGGGAACAAACTAAATCCAAGCGGGAAAACGCCGCTGGGCACCCGCTATTTAAAATATGGTATGTAGGTGTCATAAATATGTCGTAGGCAAGCACTATGAAGGGATTTTCGGAAATTCCCACGGGAACGAGAATAAACGGAATCCGCGCGGGCAACGCCGCTGGGCATCCGCTAGTGTCAAATAAAATCAAATGAAATACTTTATTTGTATGGCATAGTCGTGAGCGTATTCATATTATTTTGTAAATATCGTAGGTAGTGTAATTTAACCCAATTGACAGTTCTTTTGTTGGTTGGTTTTGTTGGTAACTCGAAACCGACGAGCATGTATGAACCGATTGATAGATGTGGATGAAGGGCCAGAGCTGTGCCAGGATCGTAGCAGGTGGTGGTCTATAGTTCGGGAAAAAGGCATGATCATACGTATGTACGTATGTTTGTTGGCTTTATCGGTACTCGCTTATCCCATCACTAGTAACCCGTTCACTCACACTGCTTGAAACATTGATCGATTTGCTACCACGCTGAGCGCTACACCATTTCCAAAGTCATATATCTTTGTTTTCACTATTTATTTAATGTTGCCTATTAAAGGTAGTTTATAGTTCAGCCTACAGTGAGATAGGAAACCAGTTAATGTAATACAGTTAGTGTTATGCCATCACCTTCTATCGGTAAGGCTTTCTCTGTTGTCAGGATTACATTAGGTATTCTAGCATCCTGTTTATTCCCATACTAATGGGAATTTTCAAAAAAAAAAACCTTTTTTAACTGGCTTCATAATAACATGGAAATCTAGAGCAGAGAATAATGCAACGAGCGTAAGGCACCGGGAATGGGTACGGGGCGGGCTTTTTGAATAGAGATTAGTTATATTTATTTTTATAGTGTCTATATTATTATTATTATTATTATTGTAAATAGATTAAAAAAATACGATTAAAATGTATTTTTAAGTTGCAAAAAAAGTAAGTTTACTAATATTTATGGATTTAAAATCTAGAGAGTAAAAAAACCGACTTATACTAAAAAAATACTTGAGAACTTCCTTTTTTGAAGTCGACTAAAAAAAGAATAATCGAAACCGGTTGGCGTGATATTGAGTTATTCGTCCATTTGTCGCGCAAATACTTGATGCAATATGTTCTACATCTGAAACCAGAAAAATATCCAATATCTTTAATCAAAAGATCTTGTAAGCAAAATGGCTTAGAAATTCAAATACCATACGTGAGCTTATTTCCCTAGAGCCTCCACTGCAGTGATAGCATATACCTAGATTAAGTTACGACGTATTGATGTTAGTATGCAATGGAGAAACAGTAAACAACGACTTTGTGGCTAATGACTTAGAGTCTAATTTTGTACAGCAATGTTCTTACTACGATTTTGCTGCGTTACATGAATAGGCGCTAGCTTTTGCTCGCGACTTCGTCCATGTTACGGAATAATAGTAGTATATGCCACTTTCCCTTTCTTTAACTAAAGAAGGAATGATACTTTACATTCGGGAATAAAACATACATAGTTCGGAGACAAAATGATCTTAGGTTAAGTTGGCTGAACAGCTACAGGTATACGTATTATAGCGGGTGCAGCCCATTTCCACGAGTTGCTGGTTCCAAATGCAGTACCCCGAGATGAGCCAGCAAGAAACTCAAGGGTATCTCTATTTAATATCATGTCTTATCTCTTTCTCCAACAGATCCTGGCAGCCCTGGCCGTCTCGCTGGGATCCTTAGCAGCGGGTCTGAGCAAGGGCTACATGTCCCCGGCAATAGCGTCCATGCAAGCCAACAGCTCCTTCACCATCAACCAGCAACAAGTCAGACCCAACGGTTCATTCACAGTCGACGAGCAGCAGGCCAGTTGGATCGCCAGCTTGAGTTTCGTGGGTGAGTTCATTTTCTTTTCCATCAGATGATTATGAATGTTTTTTTTTCTGTAGGTACTAAAGGTAGACTTAGAAACGTCAATAGTTCAATAACAAGGTACTTTAAACTCGTCCATGAAGATTGGCTAAATGTAAACAGCAGCCCATCTCCAACGAAGAGTTGCTGGTTCCAAATGCAGTACCAAAAGAAGAACCAGCAAGAAACTCAAGGGCAGCTCTTTGACCTCTTGACATCTGTTTAGCTCAGACACAGATGAGGTCAAAGATGCTACGAGTTTACGCAGAAGAAATGTAGAAGAAGAAGTGTAGAAATAACTGGAATAGGTTCGGGTTGTACCTATGAACTCGAGAACAAAGCTGCAGGCATCAAATTCGACTCCTTGACTCTGCAATTATTTAGGTACTGATTTTTAAATGATTTTCGTTAGATAATTATTGTGTCTTGAATTAAACTTATATCTGACGTAAGACCGTCTTTTGTTTGTCTAGATAGTAATAATCAAAGATATTTTAAAATAAATTTCAACTACGAAAAAAAAACAATATTGAAATCTGTGCAGAGAGATTGAGAGATAGATACAGTGATAGACAGAATAATATAATTAATTATAATGTTGTTTTTTAGAACTAAGTAGGTACCTACCTATAGTATTACAAATAAAATTAAAAGTAGGTAGATATTAGCAAAGTAAGTAGGTATTTTATGAAAGACGCACGGGAAGCACATATTTAAACTCGAGAGTAATCTTTAAACATCGTTCAAAGTCTCTACGATTTGCGTCATCTATCTATCTATATATTATATATATAAAGAGAGAATTCCTGACTGACTGACTCATCAACGCCCAGCCTAAACCCTTAGACCTAGAAAGCTGTTTTTTTTTACAGCTATTGTTTTTAAGACGTAGGCTAGCACTAAGAAAGGATTTTTCTAAATTCAACCCTTAAGGGGATGAAAAAGGGGTTGGACGTTTGTATGGAAAAAAAATCATTTTCGGGTGTATCATTTCGGTACTTTGTAAAAATACTCTATAAAACAAACAACAAGAAACGTAGGTATTTCCTAATTTTTTGAAAAACATCCCATAAGGGGGTGAAAGAGGGGGATGGAGTTTATATGGAGACGTGTTGTTTTTTAAGTCTATCAACTTGAAACTTTGCACATATACCTACTCCTAAAAATAAATAATGAGACACGTGTTTTTGGATTTTTCGAAAATCATCTTCTAAAGAGGTGAAAGTAGGGGTTGAGTTTGGTATGTATGGAAAGCCTTAATTTTTGGGTGTATCAATTCGAAACTTTGTCAAAATACTCCTCAAAACAAAAAACTAGACACGTATTTCTGGATTTTCAAAACAAACCCCCCCAAGGTGTTGAAACAGCGGGATGGAGTTTGTATGGAGACATGATGTTTTTTACGTTTATCAAGTTGAAACTTGACATAAATACTCTTAGAAATAAATACCGAGATACGTGTTTTTGAATTTTTCTAAAATCGTCCCCTAAAGGCATTAAAGTAGGGGTTGAGTTTGGAAAGCCTTCTTTTTTGGGTGTGGTCAATTCGAAACTTTATAAAAATACTCCTCAGAACAAAAAACAAGACACGTATTTCTGGATTTGTTAAAAAAGACCCCTAAGGGGGCGAAACAGGGGGTTAGAGTTTGTATAGAGACGTGTTGTTTTTTAAGTCTATTAAATTAAAACTTGGCTCAAATACTTTCAGAAATAAATGCTGAGACACGGGTTTTTGGAATTTTCGAAATCGTCCCCAAAAGTGGTGAAAGGTAGGGGTTCAAGTTGGTGTTTATGGAAAACCTTCATTTTTGGGTGTATCAATTCGAAACTTTGTAACAAAACTCCTCAAAACAAACAACAAGACACGTATTTCTATATTTTTCAAAAATCATTCCCTAAAGGAGTGAAATTAGGGGTGGAAGTTGGTATGGAGAAGTGTGGTTTTCAACTTAAAACTTGCCACAAATATTCTTCAAACGTCTCAATACAAAGTCCACTTCTTTTTTTGAGAATTCAATGTAGGTTCTCATAATAATATGTTTGTGTGTTCATAGCACATGCATAGCCTTTGGTATCAAGAACAAATTTAAAAAATCATAAACCATAGAGTATCCTAGGCTTTACAATAGGCACGTAACAGAATAAGCGCATACATACATACATATGCTCACGCCTTTTTCCCGAAGGGGTAGGCAGAGACAATTGCGCTTATTCTGTAACGCGTTGTTTATAGGGTGTTTTTAATAACAAAAATATAAATAGCAAGAATAGCCATAGCGATAGGGTAATAGTAAGTTACACAAGGATAATTTAGCAGTCTAATGGTGAAAGAACTTTTGAAATCGGTACAGTAGTTTTTGAGTTTATTCGTTATTAACATACAAAAATACAAATCTTTACTGTTTATAATATTAGTGTAGATAGATAGATCGTGTAGATTATCCTTCTTGATATATTTTCTAAACTCAAAGGAATAACAAATTCCACGCGGACAAAGTCGTGGGCATCAGCTAGTAAGAAATATAGTACAAAGAGCTGCCCTTGCGTTGTTGATGGTATTTTGGGATATAATATAAAATTAAAAGTATACACTTTTACAAAGTAGGTACTTTATGAAAGCAGACGGGAAGCACACATTTAAACTCGAGAGTCATCTTTAAACATTGTCCAAAGTCGCTACGAAAAAGTGACTTTTTAAAACCAAATTGTAACAAGTTTTAAGGCATGCTAGCAAGTCTCATGAAGAATTCAACAAAGCAAAGTTTATAAACTGTATAATATCAAGAAATACAGACGTACAGACCGTCTATGAATATCAATAGGTTATCTATAGAACACCGCGTCAAAACATACCATCGACACTGTTTTAAAACCTCGCAAATCTCTCATTTTATGTCCTCATAACTTAACATTCTGAGTCCCACGTTCTTCATAAGTACATTTATATCAAGAACCGAGATTCAAATGAAAATGGAGTGTCTATCTGTGATTTGATTTAGTTACAGTTTGTTGATTTCTATGTTCTATACTAATATTATAAAGAGGAAATATTTGTATTTTTGTATCTTTATTACGAATCAACTCAAAAACTACTGGACCGATTTTAAAAATCCTTTAAACAATAGAAAGCTAGAAGATCCCTGAGTAACATAGGCTATATTTTATTCCCGTATTCCCATAGGAACGGGAACTACACGGGTGAAACAGAGCAAAACCGCTGTTAAATATATATCTAAATGATATCTGCAATTTTTTCTGCCTTTACAAATGCAATTGATGAAAATGCATTCCATAAACATTTGTTCATTGCAATTATGTTATAGTTACAGGTGTTAGCACTATTTTTAGAAAATATATTACAGAAGTTTAGAACCTGGAATTTTTTACAATTATTTACAAGGAAAAAGGGTTATAGAAAGAGGGTTATAAGAAAAGATGGATAGATTGTGTGAAGGGTGATAGTGCAAAATGGAAATGTAGATGACGTAGAGTAAATGTAAATCACCAAAATTAAGACTCTTTAATCCTCTACTGCGACGGGTATTGAATCATACTGTATTACATGCCACAGTATGGAATATACTGTGGCAACGTAGTGAACATAACTTGGACGAATAAACGGAGTCACAATGGAAATGCGACTGAGAGCAATTGAATAGAAATTTTATGACCGCATTTATGCGGTGTGATGTATAAACAAGAAGTAATGGCTGTTATTAGCAGGAACCGTCATAGGTCGTGTACTGCACTCTGGAAGCTAATAACTTCTATTCAGAGATTGTGTGAGTGTTTTGTGTCTTGTTTTTGCTGAAACCAAAATTCAAGTATTGAATTCAATCGAGACGTGGACACTCACGGTAGGGCTGGTCCACCAGTTCAAGGTCGCTCAGCGAGCTATTGAAAGAGCTATGCTTGGAGTTTCTCTGAAGGATACATCCGACAGAGAACCAAAGTTATCGACGTAGCTCAAAGAATCAGCAAGATAAAGTGACAGTGACAACCGTTGGTGTAAACGTGTTCTCGAGTGGAGACCGCGACTCGGCAAACGTACTGTAGGACGCCCTCCCGCCAGATAGGATGACGATCTGCGAAAGGCTGCAGGCAGATGCTGGATGCGTCGAGCTGGAGACAGGGCGCTATGGCACTCATTAGGGGAGGGCTGACGTGCGTTCTATCTCGCACTCTTTAGTTAATCTACAAAGCCATTAAGCAATCAATTTTGATAAGCTAACTCAATTTGTATTGGTTAATGATTTCGTTCACGTTACTGTCACCACAAGGCCAGTGGTACTAAAACTGTTTTAACCTCTTAACTTAAGAGGTTAAGAGTCTTAAGCCAAAAAATAAAACACAATTGATGTTTAGTTGTTACGGTGGTTCTTGATGAATTAATATAGTAGGTACCTATATTATAAGAAATATAGTACAAAGAGCTGCCCTTGCGTTGTTGCTGGTATTTTGGGATAAAGGCAGTTATTTACATTGAGAGAAGCTGCATGGACGAATTTAGAGTCGGTTGGTATTAAAATATCGAATCGAAAAAAATATATAATGTTTGTAATATAATAAATATATTCTGAACATTGAATTGGGCAAACACGTCGTCGTCTAGCAAATTTATCAAGCATTTAAACAAAAATCATTTAAAAACTCATCACGCTGATTAAACCTACTGACTTTCTCTAAAACACAGACACCATTTTGCTGCATTTATATAATTTCATCCCGAATATATATATATATATATATATAACACGTTTTCTTTTATATAGGTATATAATCGCACCGCATTTAGCATTTTGCATACTTAATTCAGTTTTCAAGTGTTTTCTACAACACTTTCAACATCCCTCCCTTGCTTATTAACAGTAAAATGATAGCATTTTTACTGAAGACTTCGTTGTGACTTCCTGAGGCAATCCAAAAATGTCCCCTGCATTTTATCCAATTTCCCATTCACTGCACACTTTCACGGACACTTGCCACATATTATACTATCGCTAATATGAGTCAAAACCCGAAATATACAGCAAAAGGAAAATTATACAAAAAACATGACGTCCCTCTTCGGATTACCGCCAAAAAGAACATAAAATGTTATTAGGTGTGGTAAGGAACCAATAGTAAAGGTCCGCTTATCAGTTTGAGAAACACTGGCCTAGACGAATGACGTAAATACGTCACAGATACACTAATCCGTCTTCACATTACCCATTCATAGTTACTCCTGACAAGTCAAGTAATTGGGGTCTGCCGGAAAGGGACAGGAGATAAGCTATCTCAACGTACCCTCAATAGTGTTGCCATAACCGGAACAAGGTTATGAATGAACAAGCGGGTGCCCAGCGGCGTTGCCCGCTCGGTTCCTGTTTATTCTCGATCCCAAGGGAATTTCCAAAAATTCCTTGTTAGTGCTCACTTTGGTCGGTTTAGATCAACCAGGCAGTCAGTTTCTTGTCTGAAGATAAATTGTCTTTTTTAAATATTTTCTGTTGACTATATACCTGTCTCTGACAACCCCTTGCTGAAAAAGGTGTACACATATACATGAATGTAAATAAAAAAATATATAAAAATATCACGTAGGCAGAGGTATTCCATTCCTGGATATATCCACTTTTCACGAGATGTCATAATGTATGTAAATATTTTTGTACATTCAATAATTGCTTATTTATAGTAAAAGATTAATCTTCGAATATGACAGTGTTCTTCACATCGCCCACGCAAACTCAAAACTCGCTCAAAAGGCGCGGTAGGTACTCGTAATAAACTATGAAATCTGAGCACAAATTACAAATGCTATCGCCGCGAACATTTATCTTGCGATTATTCTGTCGGCAGCACCGGTGTTTAAAATTTACGTGTGCAATTAGTCCAAATATTTGCCGGTGGATAAGGGTTCGTACATACAGCTACATCTTCCACCATCTCCTAAAACAAGCATAAACCAGTATCGTTTTAGAATGGCAAAAAAAAGTTAAAAACTCACGTTAAAGTGGCAGAAAAAAGTTAAAAACTCAGGTTAAAGTGGCAGAAAAAAGTTAAAAACTAATGTTAAAGTGGCAAAAAAAAGATAAAAAATGACGTTCAAGAAAAAGGACGTAGCGACAAGGATATAGAAAAGAATGCTGTTACATAAACAAAAATAAAATGTGGGAACACAATTCACACAGATCAAATAAAAAAATGGCGGATTTTTCGCGCCTAATTGTAAAAAAAAAATAAGGAAATTGACAAATATCATTGAATATGTATTTGAAAATCATGTTTAAGTTTCCTTTACCATTTTTCATTTTGAATGACCATTTAGGACTTATTACGTTTTAAAGTTGGTTTTTAACTAAAAAGTATAAAACAAAAAAAGTTAATTTAAAAAATCAAAAACCCGACTGCCTAAAAAGCTGGAAACAAGCAAGACCTATTAGTGTAGTAGGAAGTAAAGACTATGTGCTGCACAATCTTACAACAATCTTATGCAGTCGGCGGTATCTTCTCAATTCAACAATAAAGACTTACTGCCGTAGTCGGGTATTTGATTTTTTAAATTAACTTTTTTATTTGAAGTCGGTTGAAAATACGCATATAAATATACTCGTAGACACCCAGATGAAGTAGTTGGTTTACGATTTATTCACACAGATGTTGGCCACGGGCGCGGATGTAGCAGCCTTCTGGCTGGGTCACCACCAATAAACTAATATGTCCATAGTCTGCCCAGACTCTTAACCCACTTTAGGCTACAAACAAACGGACACACACAATAAATTGCAGACGAGGCGAGCTATAAATTGGCAGCCAATAAATCGATACCTGAAACCTCTGTGGTTAACGCGATTGTTAAACGGTTTATAACGATTAACGGCATTCAGTTGTTTACAAGTAACTGTTAGTGCATACGCCCGCGCTTTTCCTCGAAGGGGTAAATACATAAATACATAATCTCACGCCTATTTCCCATCGGGGTAGGCAGAGACAACAGACTGCCAATTGCTACGAACCTGGCAGATCACTCGTGCTTCCTCCACATCCATCAAACGACTCATGCATGCTCGTCGGTTTCGGGTACTCTTTATCTGGGGTACGCTGAGACAATAGCTTTCTTGTCACAAATTTTGAGATTCATCCGCATTGAGCAGTGATAGCCTTACGGTTAAAGAGCCTGCGTCACATGATGATAATCAGTGAGGCTCGGGTTCGAATCCTGGCATGTACCAATGAGTTTTTCAAAACTTACATACTACATATTTATCAATAGCTCGACGGTGAAGGAAAACATCTTGAGGAAACCCGCAGGTCTCAGAATTAATTCTGAGACATGTGTAAAAGAAACGGTCCGGCGATGGGCTCACCACCTATCACGTTTACGGGTTCAAATGATATCTCGTGAAAAGTGGGTATATCCAGAAATATAATACCTCTGCCTACCCCCTCGGGTATATAAGGTGTGAGACTATTTATTTTATTTTTAAAATTAAAAACTTAAATTTTATCTTTAAATAGAAGACCAGAGGTATATTCAGAGATACTTTGGGATAATCTTCTTAATTAATGATTACGAAACTTAACTTCGATAAAGTCAAATATCCTATAAAATTAAAGATCAAGGCGCTATTACAAAGTATTTTAGCCTTAACCTTAAAAACTAAGAATATAAAAGACAAAGGACCTAAATAAAGTACTATTTTTATCTGGATTATAACAAAATGAATAAAAGTGATCTTTCAAAATGGCCGACACTGACGTTTGTTATTTTAACTCTGCCGTTAAAAATATTAATCATTTTATAGTCCGGGTAAAACAAGAGTTAACTAGGTATATAATGAGAAATAAGTGGTAAAAGATGGTACGGCGTGACCTTCGGAGCTCCAATACACGCCTTATTGAAGAGGCAATAGAGCGAAACCGAGGGTCCAAAGTATTCACTCAGCAGCTTGGCAGGAGCCACCTGACGAAACTTAAAACGCTTGACGGGAGGACCGTATTGTCGAAGCTGGAGATATCTGCCGAGATAGAGGATTTCTATGGCCGGTTGTACGCTGCTCATGCTCCCCGTTCCCAACGAGATGACCACGATTCTAGAGCCACCCTGACACGCCACTATACCGACGAACTGCCAGACATCAGCCAAGACGAGATCGTGCTAGCTCTGAGGCAGCTTAAGAATGGAAAAGCCCCCGGTGAGGACGGAATAACATCAGAGCTTTTAAAAGCTGGAGGAGCCCCTATTATAGAGGAGCTACAGAACCTCTTTAACACCGTCTTTCACAGTGGGAGAACTCCAAAGGCGTGGAGCGGGAGTTTGGTGGTGCTCTTTTTTAAGAAGGGAGATAAAACCCTCCTTAAAAACTACAGACCCATCACACTCCTGAGCCACGTCTATAAGCTATTCTCACGAGTGATCACGAATCGTCTTGCTAGGAGACTCGACGAGTTCCAGCCACCGGAACAGGCCGGGTTCCGAGGAGGATATAGCACCATAGACCACATTCACACAGTAAGGCAGATTATACAGAAGTCCGAAGAGTATAATCAGCCCCTGTGTCTCGCTTTTGTGGACTATGAGAAGGCCTTCGATTCCGTAGAAACCTGGGCTGTTCTGGAATCCTTACAGCGTTGCCAAGTAGACTATCGTTATATCGAGGTGCTGAGATGTCTCTACGAGGCCGCCACCATGAGTGTCCAAGTACAGGGCCAGCAGTCTAAACCCATCCAATTGCTCAGAGGAGAGAGACAGGGGGATGTCATATCCCCGAAACTGTTCACGAGCGCGTTGGAGGATATGTTTAAGACTCTGGACTGGAAAGGTATGGGCATCAACATAAACGGCAAATACATCTCACACCTGCGATTCGCTGATGACATAGTCTTAATGGCGGAGTCGCTAGAGGAGCTAAACCGGATGCTGGATGACCTAGCCTCAGCCTCGCGATTCATCGGTCTTGGCATGAATTTGGATAAAACCAAAGTCATGATCAATGGCCACATTGATCCGGGACCGGTCGTCGTACATGGCCACCGTCTTGAAATTTTTTCCGAGTATACTTACCTGGGGCAGATTCTGCAGTTAGGTACAAACAATTTCGAGAAGGAGGCCAGGAGGAGGATCCAGCTGGGTTGGGCAGCATTTGGGAAACTGCGTCGAGTCTTCTCGTCATCCATCCCGCAATCTTTGAAAACCAAAGTTTTCAATCAGTCCGTCCTACCCGTTATGACCTACGGAGCTGAGACGTGGACACTCACGGTAGGGCTGGTCCACCAGTTCAAGATCGCTCAGCGAGCTATGGAAAGAGCTATGCTCGGAGTTTCTCTGAAGGATAGGATTCGTAACGAATACATCCGACAGAGAACTAAAGTTATCGACATAGCTCAAAGAATTAGCAAGCTGAAGTGGCAGTGGGCCGGCCATATCACGAGAAGAACCGACAACCGTTGGGGTAGGCGTGTTCTGGAGTGGAGACCGCGACTCGGCAAACGTAGTGTAGGGCGCCCTCTGGCCAGATGGGATGACGATCTGCGAAAGGCTGCAGGCAGATGCTGGATGCGTCGAGCCGAAGACAGGGCGCTATGGCGCTCATTAGGGGAGGCCTATGTCCAGCAGTGGACTAATATAGGCTGATGATGATGAAGTGGTAAAAGATACTATGTTGTATAGTGTTCTTGCCTTTATAGTACTATCAATCTCGTCAATATAAAATAGCATGAGGAACAGTGTATTACAAGCTTTTATTTGACTTCGATGATATTTGGTATGGAGATAACTGAATACCTGGGTCAATATGGGCCGAAACACATAACCGCGTTGCGGCACCGCAACGCCAAAATCGGCGGTGCTACTGAATACAGAAAAAATAAAGATCTATTGAGTAGCACCGCCGATTTTGGTGTTGCGGTGTCGCGACGCGGTTATGTGTTTTGGCCCTAACTAGGGTACTTTTTTTTCCATAAAAATATCTCATTCCCACGGGAAAATATAAAACATAGAGTCGACTTGAGAACCTCCTTTTTTGTAGTAGGTTAAAAATGGTTAAAACCGTTTTTTTTTATGCTCAGTTATTTAGTCCCAAACTAGGCAGAGCCTGTACTATGGTACTAAATAACTGATAGATATACTTATATAAATATTAAACACCCAAACACGAAGCCAACAGACATGTTCATGCACACCAATGTTGCCCCCGAGCTCGAATCGAACCCGCGACCTCCGGCTCAGAAGGCAGGGTCACCACCAACAGAACCAACAGGCCTGTCATAATCTATAGCTTTCAGGGGCGTATGATGCCAATACATAGGCTATTATCTCGTAGAATAGTTACGAGACTGGCTGCATGATCTAAATTAATGACGACAATACTAGGTGTCAGATATGAGAGACAATAGGTCATACTTATACAATATGTGTATTTGAATAAGATGTGAATGCGTTCCTCAGGTTCAATTTTGTTATTTTGAAATAATAGATTAATATAATTTATTAGGATTCACTTATTTATAACAATACTTACTTTCTTAAATTTACATATCAAAATAGTTTACTCAGTCAAATAATCCGCCCCTTGTCATTCCTGGAGCAAAGGTACCCATTATACTAGCGGCATTTCCGCGTTGGATGGCTATGGCCAGTCTTTGCACCAGAAACGACTCAGCGCGGGGGTCACAACATTTTTCTTTGAGCCGACGGCCGATGTCCCGGACAAACTTTATCGCGTCTTCACCCCAGCATCCGGCTGTCTCCACCGCAAAAGGCACAAATAGGTGGCTCTTCTCTATCGGCGTGTATTTTTGCCGCTTCAGGGATGCCTGATATTCGGCAGCGGCCCCGGCCGCACGTTTGGTAATACACATTATAATTTTCAACCGACTTCAAAAAAGAAGGAGCTTTTTAAGTCGACTGTATGTTTTTTTTATGTTTGTTACCTCAGAACCTTCGACTCGGTGAACCGATTTTGATGATTCTTTTTTTATTTGAAAGCTGGTGCTTTCCGTGTACCATTCGGTCCGGATCTGACAATGGCATCCATGAGAAAACCATAAGTATTATTTGTCATTAAGAAAATTTATTTTATATAAGCTTAAGTAAATATTTTTTTAATATTTATGTGTATTGGGATATGAAACAAGTCGGTTTTTTACTCTTTAAAGTTCTATGTTTACTTACACAATATGATTCAGTCGCGCATAAAAAAAACAAAAAAAAAATACTTTAAGTTTTTCGTTCTCTAAATGAATTACCAAAATACCCTACGCTAATTAAAGAAACTAGAAAAAACACCCGATTAGATGAAAATTCTCCAGCCTTAGCCAAACTTAAAATATTTATACAACTCCGATACAACTACTTACCTCCTTATTGAATTATATTTGTTATACAAATATTATTGAAAGAATTTGCATTGTCAGGCATCGGAAGATGGGACAATCGTGGGAACTTTTCTTTTGCTAATTATTGTTTATGCATAATTACTTGTTTGATATTTGCAGAGATATTATGGTATGGATATTTGTTTTGCTAAATCCACTTTACGTGTTGCGTTTTGTTTGGTCTCTACATATTTTAGTTTTAGTTAAATAATTGTACAAATATACAACCTATTCAGTTTGTTGTCATTCGTCTCATCTATCGGAAATTCATGAAAATTTGAATTTTGAGTTTGGAGTTGTAGAACTTAACTTCATATGTAGAGTTGGGGTAAAAAATATGGTGTGATAGGTAAGTGTACGCCCCTTTTCACACGTTCCGGTTTCGAGGAAAGAATCATAGTAATGTAAATGTAAATAATAAACTACCAAAAATTTACTATTTCTCGAGACTAAACACCAACTTAATATACCCTCGGTTTCATTGACTCCCTCGCAAGCTCAGAAGTCAAACCACCTCTGGTAAATAATGGCTTCGTTTAGTCCCTTGATACAAAATATACTATGTATAATGCTTTTCGCGTAGGTGTGAAAAGGTCAACATCCTTCGAAGTCAAGGATCCAAAGACGAGGTTCCAAGTCTTAACTACAAAAAGAAGACCTCCGGAGATAAAGACCAATATAAAGAAAGAAAGAAAGTTTTTTTATTCGACATAGACAAACCACTTATATACAAATCACTTCAAAATCAGAGAGAGATTATAGCCCCTGCTTCTTTATGTGAGGTAGGTAATACCCTTAGCTCAGCAGTAGGCTGCTACGGGTTGATGATGATGATACCATATATAGGTGTAGTAGAAACACATTACCCTCCTGGAGCACTCAAGTAAAAACGATCCTAAGACAAGAACATTTGTATAAGAAACTTATGCAAGTTCAGCGTTCATTCATATTGGCTTTCTGCCCAGCTGAGAAGCTTACGATATTATTCATAGATTGTCACTAAGCCATTTCAGTTTTAGATTTGACATTTAATGTCCCTAATAGTCACACGAAGCTACGTCACTAGTTGCAAATAAATGCGTCACTAAAGTCGCACAAGCACACACATCTTCATTTCATTTATTTAATTCAATTCACAATGTCTTATTGTATCTGATGATTTGACAAGATTGACAATGTGTTGAAAAATAATAATAATAATCTCACGCCTTTTATCCCCGAGGCAGGCAGAGCTATTTCATTTCTGATACCCACTTTTCACGAGATATTCTTTGGTCCCCTAAACATGGGGTGGTGACCCCATCGCCGGACCGAGTCTGTTACACATGCCTCAGAATTAATTCTGGGACCTCCGGGTTTCCTCACGATGTTTTCCTTCACCGTCGAGCTAAAGATGAATATGTATGTAATATGTAAACTCGTACATATTATTTATCACTAGCTCGACGGTGAAGGAAAACATCGTGAGGAAACCCGCAGGTCTCAGAATTAATTCTGATACATGTGTAAACAGACCCGGTCCGGCGATGGCTCACCACCTATCACGTTTAGGGGTCCAATATATCTCGTGAAATGTGGGTATATCCAGTAATGGAATACCTCTGCCTACCTCCTTGGGGATAAAAAAAAAGGCGTGAGATTATATTATATATTATTATGTAAACTCATGTATTGAAGAAAAGAGTACGCAAAACCGACGAACATGCAAAAGTCAAAAAAACATTTATTTCTGTAGGTACAAATAGTACACTTAGAAAAGTCAATAGTCTAATAACAAGGCACTCTAAACTCGTCCATGGAAATTGGCTAAATGTAAACAGCAGCCCATCTCCACCGACGAGTTGCTGGTTCCAAATGCAGTACCCCGAGAAGAACCAGCAAGAAACTCAAGGGCAACTGCATGAGTACTTTCCAAAATGGCGTATTACAAACTAGATGATTATATATGAATGACAATGATGCTGGGAGCAGAACAGCAGCACAGAGGAAAACACAATGAAAACCGGGAACAAAAGATTAAAGTGCCTTCCGAAACGCAGAGGAGCTTGTGATACAATACCACTAGTTTATCTACTAAGTAAGAAATGAGATTAATAATAATGAAGTCCATAAAATACAATACAATAACTTTTTATTTACACAACCAAAAATGTAAGAGTAAAAAACCGACTTCAACTTATATGGTTTTCTCATGGATGCTTTTGTCATAACTGGATCAAAATTAGACCACAAGGAAAGCACCAGCTTTCAAATAAAAAAGAATCATCAAAATCGGTTCACTCAGTCGAAAGTTCTGAGGTATCAAACTTAAAAAAAACATTCAGTCGAGTCGAGAACCTCCGCCTTTTTGTAGTTGGCTGAAAATAAAAAAAAAGCGACAATTGGCAGATTAACATAAAATAACAAAATGATTTAAAGGAGTTCATAGCAAATGGTCTCTGTCTACTGAAACTAAAAAAAGGCGGAAGATTATGTACACGTATGTATTAAGTACTAACTATTTAATCTTTCCTCGCAAATGTCATCAGTCGGTCTGTTACGAAACCCACACAACCAAAAAGATATACAAAACTAAATTAAAGTACAATGGGTGGATTAACATAAAATAACAAAAAAAAAGGTCGTAGCAAATGGCGGTCTATAATCAGAAATAAGCGTAAGATTATGTACGTATGTAATACTTACTCAAATGTCATCAGTGCGGTCTGTTACTAAACCCGACAGAACTATAATTAAATTTATGTCAGTGTCTGCGGTTTACTTTTATGAACTGTTAGCGAAAACCGCAACTAACGCGGTTAAAGAATAGTTAAATTAACCGCAACATTTGCTGCGCTTTCTAATGTCAATTTGCATTTAAAATGGTTACCTCTTAGCTATTGTTTGTGGAACCGTAAAATTGTTAAAGCTCTCGTTACATGAACTTAAGTCTTTGATGAAATTTAAATACTTACCAAATGTGATTCGGACTCTTACAGAAAGGGTTCTGTACCACCCCACAATATGTTAAATCCATCTTGTGTGAGGACACCATTATTTTTAAATTTTATTCATTTTTCAACCGTCTTCAAAAGGAGAAGGTTTTCAATGCGACTGTATGTTTTTTTGTTGATATTATGTTACGCGATTACTCTGAGAATTATGAACCGATTTTGATAATAATGTTTTTTTGGTAGATTAAACTTCAGAGGTGGTCAAATTTTTTATCGAAATCGGTGAAGTGATTTTTTATAAATGTAATAATTTTTAAGTCGGTTTTTTACTCCTTAGAGTTGTTGGTTATTATTACTTATTATAGTAGTAACAGGAAGCACCTACACATTCTGTGAATTATTTAAATGATCTCCCTATTAGATGTAGCCAAAGAGATTAAAATATACTAGGACATAGAGGGGGCATTGGGAATATTTTCATACAAATCTTTGAAGCTCAAGCGTCATGTCAGTTAGTATGAACGCGAGCTGTCATTCGGTCGAAATTGTACTAGACTTATTCCACTTGGAATAACTTTTCTGCTTAAAATTTTCCTCGCTTTGTCCCTCTATGCCCTATTATATTTTAATCTCTTTGGATGTACCCCATTGACAGATAGACGGACGGACATAGGGTTAGGGTTCCATTGGCACACTTTTGGTGTGGAACCCTAAAAGGGTGTTTTTGTCTTGAAATTTGTTGACTTCGTCGGTGGTCTACAGTGTTTCGGAAAACACGTTACACGTTGCCTCCGGTTTTCATTGCGTTCAATTCATGTCAGATATCTTTAAGTGGCTTGGAAAATTAGGACAGGTGTAAACTAGCCTAATCTTCCAGTCAGTAGTGGGCTCGTGTGGGAGACTATGGCCTATACTTCTTTATATGTGATGATGGTGATGTAATCGCATTTACTTAATGAGGTATGATTACCACAAGTGCACTAAATACATTTTGAATGCTATCAAAAAGCCATCAAAATCAATTATTCGAGAAAACACTGCTATTAACCGAAAATTTAAATTTATTAACTATAATTTCGTGCGCGTATTACATACAGTGTAACCGCGAAATCGCTGTTACGCTTAGGGCTGTCAAAAGTGCAGAAAATATACGCATTAATTTAAGGTTTGATTTTGGAATTGGTGTTTTCTGGTTCATAGTATTTCTGCCCAAAGAGATTATATAGGTACTAGAGCATAGATAAGACATTGGGAAAATTATAATTTTAAACAAAAATTTTGATTTTAAGCGTCAATTCGTTTATCTGCTGTTAGGCTACCCGCACACATTCAATATTATTGTCAATAATAAAAGAAGTATTGTCAATAATATTGAGCGTATTCGGATTGTATTGTCATATTTTGCAGTAAGCGGGGCCATATATTGATAAGTAATATTGTCAATTTTAGTTTGACAATAATATTGAGTGTGTGCGGGTAGCCTTAAGCTGGGGTCCCACGGTCCGCTATTCTACGGATCAGCTACACTCAGCCGACGAGCACGGACGGCGACGCACCACAGGCAGGGCAGGTCCAACGGTGCGTGTCGGTGTGTGTAGATGTTTTTATGTTGTCATAATGCAAAGCGAAAGAAAGAGAGAGAAGAGCGCACCTTTGAAGTTACCGACTCACGATGGATACGGGCGCACCGCCACAGACGTTCTGTGCTATCACGGACGAGGCCGGTCCCACGGTGCGTCGTGCGAGCTGGTCTGCGTGCATCCGCGATTTTACGGACCGTGGGACCCAAGCTTTAGCTGTCGTTCGGAAGTATCACACTTAGACTAAACGACTTATTACCATTAGGTAAAGTTTGGATTACGATTTTGTTCGCTTTGGCTGCTCTATAGAATATTAAAATGTATTTGTTTCTGCCATTTCACGAATCTTTAAGCCTGAATCTGTCCTTAGACAAGCGATTTCATAAAAAAAATACTTATTTAGCGACTTTAATAACTTTCTAGGCAAATATTTTTAACAACGACATTTTACTTTTAAATTATGTATTCAAATAAATACACAGTCATACACAATAAGCTCCATAGCTCGTCAAGGGACGATAATCTATATCTATCTATTGAGGCTGCTTTCCGTTACTTCGCGGGTAGCAAACATTAAAGACGTTTTGAGAGATATGTGCGTTTCTCGTACCTTTTTGACGTGTAATCAATAGGGTTGTGTCCTACCTAGTCAAATTAGTTACTTTTTACGGTCTGTCAAAACGAAATTTTACTATGGAAAATGTACTGAAATAGCAAACCGTGACGTCATAGTTTGTAGTACTCAATTGCAGCACTTTTTTTGATTGATTTATTATTTTTAAATTTGCTATAATTGTAAATTGAAAATCGAAATTCATATTTTGAGGTGTTTTGGGATAATCTTTTTGATGTATGACTACTCGCTATTTAATTTCGATGCTGTCAACTACCCAATTACAATTTTGAGCAAAACGCTATCCAAAAAATCAACATATTATAGCCCAATCTGACAACCCTAGTCACGCCCGGCAGCGAATAGCAATATATTAAGCCTGTCCACTTAAGATATTATAGCAATTTGCAACAGAACTACATTAGAGGTAGCTCTAACTATATACATTATAGTAAAACTGTAATATTAGTGAAGTATGTACGGCAACTACGCAACGGAAATACCTTTAGAATTGTTTCAAAATGAAATAATAATAAATAACAATAAATAATATTAAATAATAATATCCGCGTTCCGAAATGAAAAGTAGGATATTTCCGTACTCAAGAAACAAGCTATCTTCCTGTAAAATTTCGTCAACAACGGTTTAGGTTTAGCCGTGGAAAAGTAACAGACCAATTTTGAACAAATAAGGAAGGTGCCACACATGCCTCCGGATTGATTCTGGGATTTGCGGGTTTCCTCACGATGTTATCCTTCACCGTCGAGCTAGTAATAAATATGTACGTAAGTTTTAAAAAACACATTGGGACATGCCAGAATTTGAACCCGAGCCTCACTGATAGTGATAAGAAGCGACCTCTTTAACCTTTAGGCTATCACTGCTAAATAATTAGTAATTAATAATTATATTTACCGATCGATTGTTCAATACAAGTATATCAGCCATCTTTAGGGCCACGCATTCGATTCCAGACCATCTATTTCGAGGCATACATACAAACATACGAACATTCTTGAGCAGACAAAAAGACGAGCTTTATTTACAGACTCGGTTCCTCGAAGACTAAAAGGATGGAATTAACGAGAGTTATCGGATGCTCTGACTGTATTGTTTGCATTTACACATTTTCCGGCGCCAAGAATTGCTCACATTATTTCCATGTATCGAGTAACATTCGTGAATAGTACCACAATTTTTCTTCTTATGATATGACACCCTTGGCGTCAAATCCGCGTTTGATGTGTTTACTGATGAATGGATGAGTGTATGCAAGGAAATATTGTCTTTTTGTCAATGGTTAGAATTATAATTTTGTGAGTTTTAATTTTTATTTTGTTATTATTGTGTGTTTCTTTTATTGTATTTTTTTTTTCTGTTGTCTTGTACCTGTAGTGCTTTGGCTCAGTCTGTATGCTAAGCATTGTAAATAAATAAATAAATATCTAAAGAAGGCGATAATAGGATAATAGAGGGCAGCCATCTTTTAAAAAAAACTATCATTATTCAACCCCCCAGACAAGGCAATCGAAGGTTTCATTTGCTTAGCAGGCGTAAGCTAAATTGTAATAATGTGACTATACCAGCCCCCCTAGCCAAGTGGCATTGTACAATCTAATCGAATATTCTTTTAGATTGACATGTATGAGATTGACATAAGCCCTTGCCAATGAGCGCTAACGCTAATGTCAATCCCATACATGTCAATCTAAAAGAACATTCGATAAGATTGTACAATGCCTCTTGGTTAGGGGGTTGGTCTAGTTCTTAAGATTGTGGCGTCACTTTTTATTCAACTTCAAGTGACGGAAATAGGTACAGTAAGCAGCGTCAGCACTCTAACTCCCTTTGTATTATTTTTTTATTTACCTTTACATACCCAATAAATTAAAGCGCATTTAGCAAGTAAAGTCGCGAGTCGGAATTAATCCCCAATATATCTTCGTCGGAGCATTCCGAACACGGAGTGCGATTGGCGCAGACAAAAATAAACGGACAGAAAGACAGATCCCTGCTATATATAAGTGGCAGTCTGCAATTGCTCAACCCGTGAAATTGTTCGAGTATTTTCGGATCAGAAGTTAAACCTGGCATAATCTCTTGATCTGATTTGTAATAGATGGCTAAGGGAATATTAAAATTAACCCGCGTAGTTCCAGTTCCCGTGGGAATACGGGAATAAAATATAGCTTAAGTTACTCAGAGATATTGTAGCTTTGTTTAAACTTTTGAGGTTACTGACATACAAAAGTAAAATCTACACGAGCAGTGAAAGCCTTCTCATGATGATAACCAGTGAGGCTCGGGTTCAAATCTTGGCATGTACCTACCCAAGAGTTTTTCAAAACTTACGTACATATTTATCACTAGCTCGACCGTGAAGGAAAACATTCATGAGGAAGTCCGCAGGTCCCAGAATTAATTCTGAGGCATGTGCAACAGACCCGCAGACGTATTCACAGAGACTCGATACCGTTTCCGTTCGATTCGAGTCGAATCTATCGACATCGGAAAAGAATCTATCGAGATGGGCTGATGTTGGTATTGAAAACTAATGTCACATATTATGACAGTTGGTGTCACACCAACTGTCACACCAACTGTCATATTATGTGACATTAGTCGTTTCCGATGTCGATAGATTCGACTCGAATCGAACGGAAGCGGTATGGAGTCTCTGTGAATACGTCTGCCAGTCCGGCGATGGGCTCACCACCTACCACTTTTAGAGAATAGATAAACGGTGGGACACAATTCACACACGGTTATTTAGTCCCAAACTAGGCAGAGCCTGTACTATGGGTACTAAACAACTGATAAACATACATATAAATAAATATTAAACACCCAGACACAGAACCAACATACATGTTCATGCACACAAATGTTGGCCCCGTTAGTTAGGATCGAAACCGCGACCTCCAACTCAGGAGGCAGGGTACAGGGTCAGGGGATAATACATGAAAATGAAAAATGAAAACTACTGAGCCAACAGGCCCGTCAAAAGGGGCGACCCCGTTGGGAGTCGAATATTCTCGTGAAAAGTGCGTATTTTCAGAAATGGAATGCCTACCCTTGCGGATAAAAGGTGTGAGATTATTTATTTTATTTCATTATTTCTATTTACCTAATTATTTCTTGCCCACAGGAGCACTAGTGGGAGGTATTCTTGGAGGGATGGCGATGAGGTTTGGTCGGCGAACGGTGCTTCTCGCCGCAGCCTTGCCGTACACACTGGCGTGGCTTGCCACGTCACTTGCTACTAGCGTCAACATTATTGCTGCTACCTCCTTCTGCGGAGGCATGTTGATATGCTGTATCACCATGATTACACAGGTAAGTCACTTCCTACTTATTGTATACGAGAAAGTTTGTGAGTTTGTTTGTTGCTCTTTCACGCAAAAACTACTGAAGGGATTTTGATGAAAATAAAATAAATAAATAATATCCCCGAGGCACGGTAGGCAGAAGTATTCCACTTCTGGATATTCCCATTCTTCACCAGATATTCTTTGGACCCCTAAACGTGAGAGGTGGTGAGCCAATCGCCGGACCGTGTCGGTTTACACATGTCTCAGAATCAATTCTGGGACCAATTTTTATAAAACTGTACAACTATACATAGCTTATACATAAGAATAACATATACGATATATTTTATCCCAGTATTCCTGCGGGAACGGGCACTACGCGGTCGAAACGCGGAACAGCTAGTGCCTACAGTATAAGAATGCAAAAATCTGTATTCTCAAAACTATAGAAATAATGGTCAAATAGCACATACCAAATAAAATTTTATCCTGTAGGTACCTATAATTATGGTTTTAATATATCACTTTCATCCTCTCATTATTCGTCGTGAGAATCATTCAATAGTTTCACACAATGTTATCGGTAATAAAACATAATGTGGGTATGGACTAGATAATAATACGTTAAGTTATGTCTCTATGCACTGGGAAAGAAAGTAGTTATACGGGACCGTGTAATTTCATAATTATCACTATAAGTTTCTACATTAATATATACAGAGAAAATGCCACATTCGCAAAATGCCACACTAGCAAAATGCCACATAAGCAAAATGACACATTGACGCAAAATGACACATTGACGCAAAATGCCCCATTCGCAAAATGCCACATTAGCAAAATGACACATTGACGCAAAATGACATATTTGCAATATGCCACACTAGCAAAATGCCACATTAGCAAAATGACACATTGACGCAATGATGGAAAACATCGTGAAGAAACCCGCAGGGTCTGTAATTGAGGCAGAAGCATGTGTAACAGCACCTAGGTCGGGCGATTTAGGAGTAATAAAAAATACTAGTGAATAGTGTCTCCTTGAACGGATTACCTCTGCCTACCCCATTGGGGATAAAGGCGTAAGCATTTATTTTAATGAACGGTAATTCAAAGGCTATCAGTCATGCCACTATTTCTCGGATCTCTCTCAATGCACATATCAATCAAGTTAAAACTAGAAAAAGCAACAGTTTCGCACATACATCAATAACAAAAGATCGTTATTATTAACCGTTTAAAAGAAAGCCCGCGACATACCCAAGAACAGTTTGACAAACTAGTTTACTGGTTATACGTTCCTTATATAGCTTAGAATCAAAAGTCATTTATTTTGTGTAGGCACTTAGAAAGGTCAATAGTCTGATAACAAGGCACTTTATACTAGTCCACGAAGGTTGGCTAAATGTAAACAGCAGCCCATCTCCACCGACGAGTTGCTGGTTCCCAATGCTGTAACCCGAGAAGAACCAGCAAGAAACTCAAGACAGATCTTTTTAATCTCAGGTCTTCCTAGTAGATGATAAAAGTACCTACTTGACAAGAATGCTTGATGTCGCTTGATGGAATGTCGCAATGTTGCAATAATAATAATAATGTTTATTAAAAAAGCGATGCATTTTTATATCAAAACCAAAAGCTAGTTACCTGGCTCCCAAATTAATAAAAAATAACTATAACTCTTCATCAATCATAGGCTTTTAGGCATTAGGTTCGCCATGTATACATTTTCTTGGTACAGTCAACAAAGTTGTTAGGGCTACATGGCCAGTAACTAAGAATTCATTTTTCTGGGGAAGTCATAAATAAATCTTATTGATTAATGTTTATTTCGAAAGGTATCTTTGATCCCTATAATTTACCAAAAAAATACTATAAATACATTTAAGGCTTTAAGAGAAAAGTGAATCTTAATTTTTGGCCATGTAACACTAACAACTTTGTTGACTGTACATGAAGTTAAATCTATACTAATATTATAAAGATTAAAAAATTGAGTTTTTGTATGTTTGTTACGAATAAATATAAAAACTACTGGACCGATTTCAAAACCAATGGACAGCTAGAATATCTTTGAGTAACATAGGGTATATTTTATTCCCGTATTTATACGGGGACGGGAACTACGCGGGTGAAATCACGCCGAACCGCTAGTAAATAAATAAAATACCTAATCGTAAAACATGTAATTAAGTTCTTCATAATTAATGATTGTTTTGATCAAATTTTTATTATTGACATTAGACTAATTGTTTCTTATGTATATAAAAATAATTGTTCGTTATACTCCTATCTTCTCTCTTTCTAAACATTCAAAACTGCTTGACATTGACAAGCCCAATAACTGAGTAATGTTGTCTTCCTCACACATGACAAAATATTATGGACTTAAGGCTCCCATGCAAGTGGACTCCTATTTTTCCAAAATCGTAAAAGCTGTTAAGTACATAATTGTCGGGTCTTGCCCGTGGTCCACCTATTGAGTCCACCTGGGTGGACCATGGGCAATTATTTTTACCCATGGACCACCCAGGTGGACTAAGGTGAACCATAGGAAATATTTTTTACCAGTGGTCCACCTACAAGCGTGATCTTTTTAGTCTGTATATAACAGTAATGCAGTTTTTTTCAAGTGCATATTTATCACTACCTCGACAGTGAAATACCTACAACATAGTGAAGAAACCCGCAGGTCCAAAATATACTATTAAAAATTGTATTTAACTCCCTCTGCCCGACTCCCACGGGATAAAGGCGTTACGATATTTTTATCACGGACAATAACTACAAGAGGTATTGGCCAGTCGTCACAGCACTGTGTCCCAAGCCTGACCTGAGAACCAAACTCACGACCTGAAGTTACAATGTTTTGCGCAGTTTCCCGCGCCATTCAAAATGATGAATACGAATATACAACACATACAACCATTTATGGGCTAACTGTTGTTACTAATCCATTCAATTCATATTTATAACCAATAGCTCTAGTTTCCTGAGATAAAAGCTTAGATTGGATTATTAGTGCTATGATGAAACTTTGTTAAGGAAAAAAACAGGGTCGGGTCACGTTGGCCTTACTTGCATTTAGCCTTGGCGAGCAGAGCACCTTCTACTCAATCAAAAATTTCGCAAAAATATTAAATAAATATAAATAAATAAAAAAGCCGTCAAAAGTGGCGTTTCAGTGCGGTGAGGGTTTATGCAAATTATGTTTTAATATTTTTTGTTTAAAAAAACTTTCTTTTTTTCTTTTTTTATATTTTATAATTCTGTTTCTCCTACATATTAGTACCTGCCCTTAAAATATGTACTTTATTTAAGACAGTTAAATAGTCCATAGTTTGTTATTTGGATAGTTCCCTTCCGTTAACTTAAATGAAATTAGTGTGTACATTACATACTTTGTAGCGATACTACACAGAACGCGCCAATAGATGGCAGAGTTCTAAACACGAGTTCTTTACAGTTACCTCAGTTTTACCAACAATGAAGCCATTCCCAGACCATGTAAAATTCTCGCTACGTATTGTTTGGTTTGAGCTCCAAGAACAATTTGCAAGGCAGGTGTGCTTTTATGTAAATAGTTTTCGGAAATCCAAAGCGCAGGCGCAACGTTTAACACTTTTATTGCTTCACTATGTGATCGGGCGTCAAATGAAGTCAACAGCCGCTAATATATTGATACGTTTTATTTATTTACTAGCGGTTCTGAGCGGCGCGGTAGGAATACGGGAATGAAATATAGCCTATGTTACTCAGGGATCTTCTAGCTTTCCAATGGTGAAAGATTTTTCAAATCGTTCCAGTAGTTTTTGAGTTTATTCGTAACAAAGATACAAAAATACAAATCTTTCCTACATACATACATATGCTCACGCCTTTTTCCCGAAGGGGTAGGCAGAGACAACAGCCCGCCACCTGCTACGATCCTGGCATATAGAATTCCGACATTCTGCTTATCTCTCATTTTTCGTATCTGACTTTCTGCGAAACGCGAATGGTCAGTTAAGCCGAATGTCAGAATTCCGACATTTTGCTTATCTGACATTTTGCGATGGTTCCTCGCCAAGCTGTATAGCAGTTTTTTGAAAATCTAAAATACATAAACTGCTTGGCAAGCAACATAAAACGGGTTTGTACTGTTTGTTTGTCTGCCTCATATTTTGACGATAATATATAGGTACCTACTTTACCATCTTCTTTAAGGATTAGGTTATTAAAATACAAAAAAATACTTAATTAAAAAGTGGGTACTTAGTCTTATACAAATGGAATACATCTACGAACTCACTCGATGATATATGGCGTGACAATCTATTTATATATTCTAACATCTTATTGCTTAAGAAATATTGCATCAAAAGTCGACTGGCCTTGAGTTTCTTGCTGGTTCTTCTCGGTGTACAGCATTGGGAACCAGCAACTCGTCGGTGCAGATGGGCTGCTGTTTACATTTAGCCAATCTTCATGGACGAGTTTAGAGTACCTTGTTATTAGACTATTGACATTTCTTAGTGTAATTTTCAATTAAGTATACCTACAAAAATAAAAACATTTTCATTTTTGGCAAGGTCTTCTCCCAAATTGATCTAAACCGGTTTTAGCTTCCAACAAAATTTACTCACAATACTTCTGCTAATTAAATTAATAAATCTCTTTCTCTTTTGTCAACAGGTGTACGTCACCGAAATCGCCTTACCAGACATCCGTGGCTGCCTTAGCTCCGTACTGAAGATCCTCAGTCAGATAGGAATCCTCATCTCCTTCTCCGTCGGGGCCTACCTCGAGTGGAACAAGCTCGCTTTGGTCGTTGCCACCGCTCCTATACTACTGTTCTTCGCTCTCCTGTTCATCCCTGAAACTCCTTCGTCTCTCATCCTAAGAGGAAAAGAGGATAAAGCAAGGGAATCCCTTCAATGGTTAAGAGGACCCGGAGCCGACATCAGTCAGGAGCTAACAACAATCAGAAGCAACATCATAGCCAGCAAACAGTACCAGGACAGCAAAACCAGCAAGATCAAGGAACTGTTCTCCAAACTAACACGACCGGTATTCATCACTTGTGGTCTTATGTTCTTCCAAAAGTTCACTGGCGCTCACGTGTTCAATTTCTACGCTGTTCCTTTATTTAAGAAGACGTTTAAAATGATGAACCCGCATGGTGGTGCGATAGCCATGAGCGTAGTTCAGTTATTAGCTTCTTGCTTATCAGGAATGCTGATTGACAATGTTGGTAGACTGCCTTTATTGCTTGTGAGTGGTGCTATGATGTCTATAGCGTTGGCAGGCTTCGGATCATATGTCTACTATTTAGAGATAATCAAAAATTCAACAGAAATAGTCGGTCCAGAAGGAGGCGCGTATGATTGGATACCATTGATTTGCGTGCTCACTTTCACAATAGCGTTTTCATTAGGTATTAGTCCGATTTCTTCGCTTTTGATTGGTGAATTGTTTCCTTTGGAGTATAGGAGCATGGGATGTGCCTTGGCTACGAGTTTTAGTCAAATCTGCGGGTTTTTTAATGTTAAAACTAAGGCAGATTTTGAAGGGCTGATAGGGTTGTATGGACTGTTCTGGTTATACGCTGGGATTTCAGTATTAGGTCTGCTATTTGTCGTCCTTTTTGTTCCTGAGACAAAAGGGCGGGAGATTGATGAGATGGACTCTAGGTACGTCGAGTCACTTTGTATTAACCGATAGTATTCGTTGGTAGTATTATATTGTTTTGTATAAGTGTAAATATTGTTGCTATCTTGATATGTTCCGTATTATCTGCTATGGAAAAAATATGCCCGATATTTGGTGCTTTGTTTCTTATTCAAAATTGTTTCTGGGATCACGGTTTTGGGATCCGAAAAGACACTGTCGAAAAGTGGATACTTCCAGCAATAGATGACTTTGATAACCACGCGAAAATCGATGTACCTTATATGTTTTTTTAATATTATAGTGTTTAAATGGCAAAAGCACTTTATCGAATGGTTCGTATCTTCACACTATGTTTTTTGCGAGGTATATTGATGTAATGTACTCGAAATGACAGTCTTCCTACAGTATTATAGTTGTAGAATAAGTCGCCAGAGATGTGTACCATAGTTCCTTAATCATCACAAGTATTTGACTATTTTCGTCCAATAAAATGGAATACGTTTTTATATTCTATTTTATTGGACAAAAGTACGTTTGTAAGTTTGTAAAAATCTCTTAAAATAGAGTATCAGATGACAATTGATTATGTTTCGTTCTTTTTATTAAAAGAAAAAGAAAGATGATCTGAGAATGTAAAGAATAAAAGTTATTGTGTATAGTAAAACTTTTGTTTTGTGTAAATAAATTAGATTTAGTAGAATATAGTATGGTCAAAGCTTTAGCGGAGGCCATGGACTAAAAATAGATCCAAAAAATAAAAGCTACAAGACGAAAGGTACATTGCAAATATTCTCGTTATGTGTCACAATTTTAGCAAAAATTTAATTAAAGAAGCGTCTACGGTGTCCAGTGTCGCTCAATTAATTATGAGTTAGAAATATAATTGCGTGTCATAGCGTGTCATAACTCATAATACACCAGAAATATTCGGCTTCATACAAAATCATGACACGCCATGCAGTGTGTCTTTAACTATACAGGGTGATTTTTTTTACCGTCTGGAAAAAAATATGACGTATAAGGTATCTAGAGCCGAAGTTATACACGAGATTAATTGTTAAATATAGTCATGTTTAGTGCAAATTACAAAATCTAGAAAACTACGCACAGTACTACGCGCAGCAGGCGGTTGTAGGTAGATTGCGCATAAATGGAAGCTACGAGCTGTTTCTTTTTAAAATACTATTTCAAATATCTCAGTGTGTATTATTGACTACAATTGAGTAATGTATATTAGTCTAAGCAAGAAACCACACCAATTTTTTTTCCAAACGGTAAAAAAAGTCACCCTGTATACGTTGTACCATACTGTTAATAAACTGCGATTACCTATTAATGGCTTTGCTGATTGTTATACTTGTACTCATAAAATTGTTAATTTTTGCTGTTGGTAATCCAAATAAAATATAATAAAAAATAAAATAAATAAAATAAAATACCAAACGTGTAGGCATGAACCCCATTTATTCTTCTGACGCGTCATGACACGCCATAATACGATAATATATTTTAAAATTTATTGACTCTTAAAAACCTTGTTTTAGTTTTTAAAGTATTGTATAAAATGCCTTAAAAGAAGAAGACTTTAAAAAAATTCTGCTCACTTACCATGGTCTTAACTCTTACCTAATCATTCCAGTCAGTAAATATGAGTCAAAGTTTATATAATATTCGGTTGTTTGTCTGTGTAGTTGGCACTGAAAGGACTATTTTTAGTTTATGGTCAAAGTAAACTGACTTTACTATATACGGGTTTTGTATAATAAAGCGTACAAGTTATTAAGTGTTTTATAGTTTGAAAAAAAAAAGAAATTTACGTTTAAAATAGTTAAAGGTGCCAGTGACAATCACAAAATATTTAAAAATATGTTTTTATATGAATTTTATAATAAAATATAACGTTTTGGTGCTAAAACGGTGTCTTGCATTTTCTAAATAAATGAAATAACTTTACAATATTGTATGATAGTTGTTTTTAGTAAATTGTATATAAAACAGTATTAAGTTTGTATGGTGTAAAGAAATTTGTATCAATTTGCGTTTTGGGGTGAATTTACTTATTAAACTAATAATTAAATAGGGTATTAGACTGCCTAGTTAAATGTACTTTTTATGATCTGTTAAAACAAAAATTTAGAAAAATGTAGTGAGTATTGGACTGTGACGTCATTATTGTCATAACTCATTGTATAGTCAAGAGCAAGTCAAGCTTTACACTACCAGTTTAAGCTGAGCTCTGATTGATACTGCGCGCCATAGACTACAGGGCAGGGTCAAAGTCCGAAGTGTCAAGCTTAGCGTGCTCTTGACTATACTAAATTTTGCTATAATTGTAAAATTAAAAAGTATTTGTTAATGTGTTTAAAGCATTTTATTGAATGTTTACTCGCAATTTAATGTTGATACAGTAAAATACCCTATAGCCAAAGAGATTTAAATATAATAGGGCATAGAGGGGGCATTGGGAATATTTTCATACAAAACTTTGAAGCCTAAGCGTCATGTCCTTGTCATGACAGTTAGTATGAACGCGAGCTGTCATTCGGTCGAAATTGTACTAGACTTATTCCACTTGGAATAACTTTTGACTTCAAGTTTTCCTCGCTTTGTCCCCTCTATGCCTTATTATATTTTAATCTCTTTGCCTATAGCAAATAAAATTTACACAAATAAAATGTTCACAAAGTTATACAATTTGATGGGTTCATTCACCCCTTGATGTAATGCACTTTTTAGGTTAAACCAATATTAATTGTAAGTACGAAAAGGTTTAATTGCCATACAAAAGTAGCTATACAATTGTATTTATAAAGTACTTAAAAATTCGAATTTAAGGTGTTTCAATAAAATGTGAAACTGGATTCACTTATTTTTATTTTTATCAATTACAATACACTACCTATTTCTTTAAATAGCACCCTCCATAAAACCGATTCAATTAGTGAAGTAGGTACTATATTAGTTCAATAAATTCTTTGTATAACTTTGAGTATAGGATAGTTACTTTTATCGTTTTACAAAACATACTATGGTAATGTACTGGGGCCAATTGTAGTGTCAACGGTCATAGTTGGATTACAATGAGATGTCAATGGTCAGTCAATGGTGTTATTTTGACACTTTTCAGAGCAAATAACACCATCGACTGACCATGTCATTGTCATTGTCATCCAACTGTAACCGTTGACATTTAGAAGAATTGGCCCCCTGAGTATCTTATACACTGTAGGGTCATAATTTTTGGTAGGTACCTACTCAACTGCCCCATTTGCTGCATACATACATACATACATAATCTCACGCCTATTTCCCATTGGGGTAGGCAGAGACAACAGACCGCCACTTGCTACGAACCTGGCAGATCTCTCGCGCTTCCTCCACATCCATCAAACGACTCATGCATGCTCGTCGGTTTCGGGTACTCTTTATCTGGCTTTTCTTCAACACATCGCCGATCTGATCGATGTAGGTACGCCTAGGTCGTCCTCTACCGACTCGCCCATTCACAACATTTGCTATGTTGCAACTAAACGAAATAAGAAGAATGTCAACAATGAAATATTTTATTACCTACTTAAAGTAATTATTTATTTCATCTATTTACACAGCGACAATATTTTTATTATTATTATTATTATATATTATTATTATTTAATGGCAGGACGATCTAGGAGATTATCCCAGGACTGTTACATAATTGGACCCTGTACTTTTATTGATTTCATCCCACACAAACTACAAAATAATGTCCTAATGAATGATGTCATTAGATTACATTATCTGAAACCCGGAAGCGCCACAATAGTTACACACTATTGTGGTCCATAATTCAATCATTACTGAGTCACGGCCGATGCTCTTGAATGTCCCATGGAATAATTACATAACAGATCCAAATAAAATCGGGTTTCCAAATAAATTCAATAGAAAAACTAACAATAAAGTTAGATTTTCAAATAAATTGTAACTTATGGAGCATGCGCCTGGCAAATTATTGATAGCAATTAGCAAATGCGTCGTTGTTTTTGTTCCTATTATGATTTTGCCAGGCGCTGTTGTGGATGCTAAATTATGCAATTTGCTAATTTCACATACATACATACATATAATCACGCCTCTTTCCCGTAGGGGTAGGCAGAGACCACTTCTTTCCACTTGCTACGATCCTTACATACTTCTTTCGCTTCGTCCACTTTCATTATTCCTTTCATACATGCTCTTCGGTTTAGGGTACTCTTGCCCTGGCCTTTTTTCAAGACGTCCCCAATTTGGTCTCGAAACGTCCGCCTAGGTCTACCCCTTCCCACACTTTCATTCACACTCGCCTTATACACTTTTTTCGTCAATCGTTCGTCATTCATTCTCTCGACATGGCCAAACCATCTCAGCATACCTTTCTCAATTTTTGTCACTACATCTTCTTTCAGACCACATCGTTTCCTTATCTCACTATTTCTTATCCTGTCACTCAGTTTAACTCCTATCATACTTCTTAACGCTCTCATCTCAACTGCATTTATTCTGCTTTCATGTTTCTTCTGCCATACCCAACTTTCACTTCCGTACATGAGTGTCGGAGCCAACACCCCCCTATGCACAGCCAAACGAGCCTTGTTAGACACCTTCCGGCTGCTCATAAAAGAGTGCAAAGCTCCATTCACCATGTTTCCTGCATTCACTCTTCTTTCAATATCACTCTCACACTTTCCATCTCTTGTAAACTTTGAACCCAGATACACAAACTCATTCACCTGTTCAAGTTGTTCGTCTCCAATCACGATATTGCACTCTGTCACTGCCTCATCTCTTTCAAACACCATCGCTTTCGTCTTCTTTACATTCATCTTCATTCCCTTTCTAACAAAAGATCCACTCATAGCAGTTACCATCTCCTGCAACTCCTCGGCCGAAGACGCAAGTAATACTTGGTCATCAGCATAGAGAAAACATTTGACGAGTAACTCATTCATTCTCAACCCACTTTCATTCTCTTTTAAATCTGTCAAGCAATTGTTCATGAACAGATTAAACAGCTACGGTGACGCTACACATCCCTGTCTAACACCTTTTTCGATATTAAACCATTCAGTGTATGCCCCGTTTATCCTCACACAAGCACTGGAATCCCTATAAAGAGATTGCAATGCTCGTATGAGGATACTGCTCACACCGTTCACGGACAATGCTGACCACAATTCATTCCTCACCACTCTATCATAGGCCTTTTCTAGATCCACGAACGCGCAATAGACCTTCTTGTTTTTAGCCAAAAACTTTTCGGCTATGCACCGCAAAGAAAAGACCTGATCCGTACATCCCATTCCCTTTCTAAATCCCGCTTGTGCATCCCATACTTTTTCGTCTGTTTCATTCACAACCCTTTCAATCAACACTTTCGCATACAATTTACCGACGACGCTGAGAAGGCTTATACCGCGGTAATTTATGCAGTCCTGCCGTGACCCTTTTCCCTTATATAATGGCACGATTACAGCTTTGCACCAGTCTCCCGGTACTTGCCCATTTTGCCAGCATAAATTGAAAAGGCGGTACAGCTGGCTAGCCACTATGCCCTGTCCAGCCTTCAGCATCTCGACGGTAATCCTGTCATACCCTGCAGCCTTACCTAATCTCATACTTTTCAACGCTTTCACTATTTCATCCATGCTTATCTCACTTTCATCAACATTTATACCATTTTCCATGGCAGGTGCCGGATGTTGTACCTGCACCTCCTCTCTTTCAAACAAACTTTCAAAATACTCTTTCCATCTCTTTAACACACATTCTTCTCCTTTTATAATGCTCCCATCTTGACTCCTGATTGTATTCAGCTCCGAGGTAGAAGTTTTTCCTCTGGCTGTTTTGATGGATTTCCAGAAAAACTTGATGTTTGACTGGAAATCTTCAGTGAGCCTCCTATCAAAATCATCCTTTCGTTCTTCTTTCTTTCTAGACACAACTTCTTTCGCTGCTGATTTCAATCTTTTATACTTCGTCCTTGCTTCCTTTATCTCGTCATCCGTTGCCTTTTGAAATTTTTGGTTAGCTTTTGTTGCTAACCAATCCAACCACGCTTTCTTCTTTTCTTGCACAGCCCTTTGTACATCTTTATCCATCCACACATTATCGTTCTTTCTTCCTTTCCTTCTTTTAGCTACTCCGCATACCTCAATAGAAACACTTACGACCCCTTTCTTAAATGTCTCCCACAAATCTTCAATCACACCTATCTCTTCTATGCCTTTAAAACTTTCTTTCAGTTTCTCTACATACTCGTCTTTCTTTTCTTTCTCTTGTAGATTTTCCACTTTTACTCTGTCCAGAACACTCGTAGGCTCGGCCCCTCGGTGTCGCCACCGTTTAAAGAGGCCACTCATTCGGGCTATGACCAGGAAGTGGTCTGTGTCGATTCCTACTCCGCGGTATGCCCGAGTGTCTAGCACTTTCTTCCTCAGTCTTTCATCCACAATTACAAAATCAATCATACTTCTAGACTCACCCTCATCTCTTGTATACAAATGGATCTTTTTGTGGTCAAACATTGTGTTGGCCACGCAAAGATTCCATTCCAAGCATACTTCAAGCAGGCTTCTCCCATTGTCATTCACTCTCTCGTCCCCAAACGTACCCAGAACTCCTTCATACCCATCACGCTTTACTCCAACCCACCCATTAAAGTCCCCTAACATCACGATCCGTTCATTTTCTCCGCATTTATTCAAGACCTCTCTCATGCTATCCCAAAATTCCTCTCTCTCTTGTTGGGATTTTAATGACCCACCTCCGCGCAGATCCGTCGGTGCAAAGACCCCAAGGATAAACAAGCGAGTGAGTCCGACTTTTAACCTAATCCAGAGGAGTCTTGGGCTTACACATTCATGCTCCATCACACATTCAACCATTCGAGAGGAAAGAATCACACCAACTCCCTGACAGCCTCGGCTGGTTTGGGGGACTCCCGACCAGTATGCCGTGTAGGGACCATGAACCGTGGTGTCACATCCCTTCCTCTTGGTTTCGTTCACGCACAGAATATCAATGCATCGTTCATCCATCATCTGACATACTTCATCTACCTTACCATCCATTCCTCCTCTTACATTCAACGTAGCGAAGCGGCTCTCCATGGGCCGCTTTTCACCCCCGCGAGAAACGAGACGTGATGGGTGGCGAACCACATCGCCGCCATTTTGGTTAATTAAATTATTTTTTAAATTATCCATTGCGTTCCCACGAGTAGCGAGGGAAAGGTTTGTCCACCCCAGCAGAGGGCTCTGCTGGGGTAAGCATGCCAGGGTAAGGCTGGCCTAATTCTGGGTCGCCCGGTCCCAGGGCAGTGTGGCACGCTAACGACTAGGCTTGCCCCTAGCCATGCATCCATCCGCGCGGCAGACGTTGGATTGGCGGAGAGGGTAGGAATAGGGAAAGGGAAGGATAGGTGGTGTGAAAAGGAAGATTGGTAAGTTAGAGTGCTAAATCGGAAATGTAGGATATTACCGCCCAGGAGGGCAAGGGATAGGGCAGTAATAGCTAGGGAAGCCGGGGTCGCATACCCGTATACTATACCACAACTACCGGACAGGGAAGTTGGGAAGTATCCCATGACTATATGCTAATTTCAAAGGAAACAATTACAAAAAAAGCAAGCAATTGCAAATAAAATCAATACTCTAAGTCAGCATTAAAACTTTAGGCCCGGAGTTGATCCCTGCCAAGGGCAGGCAACATGCACCTTGCACGTCTAGCAATAGGTTTTATAAAAAAAATATCTTTGGCTCAACGGTGAAGGAGAACATCGTATTGATACTGAAGCATGTGTAACAGCACCCCCAGTCTGGCGATGGGCTATAGTGTAAAAATACACATTAACTACTCTTCCTACCCTCTCAGTATATCTAAGATATGAATGCAGTTTTTTTTTTCAGCGGTTACAAGGTACAAGGTAGCTAGTTCCAAAATTGTTGCGTTATTTTGGATTCAAATTCGAAAATCGATAATTAAATTTTCTTAAAATAACTATATCTATTTTGAGTACATAATATATTATACTATGCCACTCGAAACCGATCTTCTTATTTCAAAGGAAAACGAGTACTTGAGAGTGTTCTCGAAAGATCATAAAGTGAAGTACGCACTGCACTTGAATTTGAAATTGATACTTGATTTTACAGCTTTCGGAATTCAGCCTGACGCATCTTGATATAAATATAATGAAGCCTCGTCTGGGATCAAGGCGGTTCAGTTTTATAGCCACACTGAGATTTAATTTAGAAATAAGATAGAACTATAAAGAGTAAAAAACTGTCTTCAACGAATTGTACTAAAAAAATACAATCGATTATAAGTGAGATTAATTCTAATTATTGAAATCAAACAATCTTTTAACCATTACAATATTTATTACATTCCAAGCCACCTTATTAACATTTTTTTAAAGTATTTTATTGCTATGTGCAATTCTTCAGATCCACGTTCATCACGGAAGAACGTATTGCTATAGTAATTTGGAATGACCACAGAAACGACTTCGGGCGGGAGGTCTTTGGTTATGCCTAAGGAAAGATACGGATCCCAACCACCGTACAGAAGGAAGGCCTTTGTCACATTTGGATGCAATCCGCCGTACACCTTGTTTGTTTCCTCCATTTTCTCTAGCATCTCTTTTTCAGTGAACCCATGTAACTAAAATTGGTTGTATCTATACTTCTATATCTATACTAATATAAAAAAGTAAAGATTTGTATATTTGTGTCTTTGTTACGAATAAACTCAAAAACTTCTGGAACGATTTTTAAAATTCTTTCACTAATGGAAATCTAAAACATCCCTGAGTAACATAGCTTATATTTTATCCCCGTATTCCTACGGGAACGGGAACTGCGCGGGTGAAACCGCAGGCCGCTGCTAGTATTAATATAGCAAATACAAAATCGCGTTCATAGTTTGTCACAGACCTGGACCCCAATACCACTAAATGTCTACGGTTATAGTTGGATGACAATGAAATGTCAATGGTCAGTTAATGGTGTTATTTGGCACTTTTCGTATTCTGTTAACTGTCAGTTTTCACAGTCATTCAACTATCATTGTTCGGCACTCTTGGTATTCTATTATTCCTACCATGGAATGGCGCTATCCAGTGATTGCTTTTTTTCCTTATTTTTAGGCATTGGCAATTTAGCCATCAGCCCCAAACATGACACGAAATTAAGATTTTAGCTCTGCTTCAGAGTCTATGCACAAAAATACATAGTTTCTCCACAACTTATCGAAATGTCACATGTACCATAAAAATACAATCAATCATCTAAAAATTTTTGTGCTGAAAACCGGAAATAAATTAATGACACGCATGATAGTAATAGTTGTAATTGGTAGGCAACACCTAACGTAGTCCAGAGTCATCCAATGATCATTCCATTGTAATGCCATTATGATACAACTGTCGTAGTCCATATAGTTTATTGGAATACAAATTAGATGTCATATTGGCAGTTGAATGATAATGAAATGAGAGTTCGATGACAATGGCTGTCATTCAGTGGAATTGGCTCCCTGATTCGGAGGAGGGAAACAGCAACGTTTAGAGGTCGAAAAAATACATATTAATATACTGGTACAGTCAAGAGCACATGAAGCTTTCCACTTGTAGTGCGAGTCTGACCTCTAAGGCGATTGTAATAAGAACGTTACGAAGTCCAATATGTCAAGCTCTACGTGCTCTTGACTGTACAAGCTTCTCGTAAGGACGCAAGCCGGAACTACGTTTAAAAGACGGACCCTAAGTTAGAAATAATAATATCTTGAGACAGTCATCATCATCATCATCATCAACCCGTAACAGCCCACAGCTGAGCTAAGGGTCTTTCCTCACACATGAGGAAGTATGGGTTATAATCTCCCACGCGAGCCCACCGCGGATTGGGAGATGGTGTTAAGCTAGTGGCCACTTCTGCGGTGCTACTTTCAGACTTCCTATTAAGTACTCATTCCTAATTTTATCCATTCTTGTCACTCCACACATCCACCTCAACGTTCTCATCTCCGCTGCATGCAGTCTTCTTTCATCCTCCTTCTTATGGGCCCAACATTCCGATCCATACGTGACGACAGGTCTGACCTTATATAATTACGTTGGGGCATTCGGGGGTCGCAAGTTGTGACATAACATTACATTACATTTATACAAAGTAGGTATTTCTAGGTAAGGAACATCCGATTGTCTATCTTTTGTGTCAGCTTATCCCGAAGTGTTAAAGGCGTTAAATTATGCATGCGCATGTATGTTTAATATAGGTAATAGTAAGAAAATATATAATCGGTATCTTCCAGGATATAGGTAGGTAGATAAAAACTAAATGTTTAGTAGGCTAAACATTTAGTTTTTATTGAATAGCATTTCAAGTACTAGCTCGACGGTGAAGGAAAACATCGTGAGGAATCCCGCAGGTCTCAGAATTAATTCTGAGACATGTGTAAACAGACCCGGTCCGGCGATGGGCTTACCACCTATCACGTTTAGGGGTCCAATATATCTCGTGAAATGTGGGTATATCTAGTAATGGAATACTCAGCCTACCCCCTCGGGGATAAAAGGCGTGAGATTATATTATTAAATTATTTTTTAAGTAAAACATTTTCTGTTGAATGTTAATTGCTACCAGTAATTTTAATTATCTGCATTGCAAAAATTGTTTATGCATTGTGTTAGGTATTTTCGTTCAATTATATTTCGTACTAGCGACCCGCCCCGGCTTTGCACGGGTGCAATGCTAATACTAAAACCTTTCTCTTGAATCACTCAATCTATTAAAAAAACCGCATCAAAATCCGTTGCGTAGTTTTAAAGATTTAAGCATACATAGAGACATAAGGACATAGGGACATAGCGACATAGGGATATAAGGACAAAGAAAGCGACTTTGTTTTATACTATGTATGTAGTGATTTTCAAGCGACTTAAAAAAAAGAGGAGGTTGTCAATTCGACAGTTTTTTTGTTTGTTACCTCAGAACATTCGACTGGATGAACATATTTGGATGATCTTTTTTTTATTTGAAAGCTGGTGCTTCCAGTGTGGTCCCTTTTTAATTAGGTAAAGTTCTGACAATGACATTCATGAGAAAAATATAAGTCATGTTCGTGACAACTGGACGAATAACTTAACATAACGCCAACCGATTTCGATTATTCTTTTTTAACCGACTTCAAAAAAGGAATAGGTTCTCAATTCGACTGTATTTTTTAGTATTATTCGTTGAAGTCGGTTTTTTACTCTACTATGTTATTAGTAGGAATTATTTAGGCTATTGCTACACGTCCCTCCCCCCCTCCCCTTCCCCCTCCCACTATTCCCACCTTCTAAGGCCGGCAGCGCAGTTGTGACTCTTGAGTTGCAGGTGTCTATGGGCGACGGTAGTCACTTACCATCAGGTGACCCGTCTGCTCATTTGCCCCCTTTCAATTATAAAAAAAAAAGTCCGATAATCAGATGGATAATTAATATAACCATAAATTTTATTCATCCGACAAATCGGACGACTAGACAATTCGAACAATTTAACAATAACTTTAGTTTTATTTGTATTACATCTGTGATAGTAGCGGTATTTGTCACAGGTGGTTGTTATCAATACAGTAATTGAGTTGTATTGTGTTTAATTAACACCACTTGTGTAAATAGAGATTCATTAAACTGAACAAGTTAACATTAAATAATAATAAAACTAGATAACCACTCACATTCAAAATGAAACTCATTATTTTATATTTTTGAGTATATTAAATAAATAATAAATAATCTCACGCCTTTAATCCCCGAGGGGGTAGGCAGAGGTATTCCATTACTGGATATACCCACATTTCACGGGAGACGTGGTGAGCCCATCGCCGGACCGCGTCTATTTACACATGTCTCAGAATTAATTCTGAGACCTGCGGGTTTCCTCACGATGTTTTCCTTCACCGTCGAGCTAGTGATAAATATGTACGTAAGTTTTTGAAAAACTCATTGGTACATGCCAGGATTCGAACCCGAGCCTCACTGATATTCGGCCGGCTCTTTAACCGTAAGGCTATCACTGCTCTATATATGAGTGTATTAATATTAAAAAAAATATGGTTTATTCGTACTTTAGTTTTATCTAACCAAATTTCTTAAAAAAAGAGCAATAATAGTACGATTTCCATCATCATCATCAGCCTACATTTGTCCACTGCTGGGCATAGGCCTCCCCTAATGAGCGCCATAGCGCCCTGTCTTCAGCTCGACGCATCCAGCATCTGCCTGCAGCCTTTCGCAGATCGTCATCCCATCTGGCCGGAGGGCGTCCTACACTACGTTTGCCGAGTCGCGGTCTCCACTTCAGAACACGTTTACACGGTTTTACACGGTTTCCATAGGCAGCCCTAAATTCAGTTACGCTAATTCATTTTTCGGAAAAAAATAAGACATCTTAAAAGTAGCTAAAATATGAGGTAGTCGATACTGAACAAACTAATTGCAGTAATTGTGCTTATTCTGTTACATATTGTATAGACTTGTTTAAATCACGTCTAAATCTTTTCTATCCATGTTTCTAAATGAAATCGTTCGTTATCTCACATCACCTGTCTTCCTCTAGTGTAGTGCAGTTGTATACCTGTTTCACCTTCAGTCGTAGGCTGTAACCAATCGATTGGATGTAGTAGCGGCTTGGAGGGGATTTGTTTGCGGGATAAGTCTGAAGATGAATGTTCGCATGTATGGGTTTGATTCCTGGTGAGAACATGTACCGATGTTTTTTTTAAAGTTACCTACATATTTATCACTAAGAGCAGTGATAGCGCTGTGGTTAAAGAGCCTGGTTATCTTTTAGCGAATTTCAGTCGTTCAATCACTACTATATCGTCTTTCAGGTCGCAACGATTTCGAACACACTGAAATAGTATATTACACATCTAGGGAAGTAAAATAAGAAAATATGTCTCACATCACATGTAATAAACCGAGGCGAAGACGAGGTCTACAAAAGACAGTCTAAAATTTTTTTGATCTGAGGCTTTCTTATTTACTTCCCGAGGTGTGTATATTTTCTTTCTGCTCGACGGAGGCGGAAAGCGGCAACTTCGTTTATCGCAGCGGGCCGAAAGTTGACGCTTTCCGCCCGGAGAGATGAAAACGTAATTCCGAAGAAGTGTGGGCCTCTCTCACGGGATACTTCTTGTGTTGTGAAGCAGCTGAGCTAATAGTGCATCCAGCGCGTCCCCGAGGCATTAACCGTTCCCTCTCGTTAGCAGAAAAATGTGAAACAATCGACTTGAAAAATCATACAATAGGCATACAAAATAAATAAATTTTGGGACACAATTTACACACGGTTAAAAAAAAACTTTCACGCATTTAAGACCCGAGGGGGTAGGCAGAGGTATTCCATTTCTGGATATACACACGGCTATTCAGTCCCAACTATGTATGTACTATGGGTAGGTACATGGGGTACTAAACAACTGATAAAAATATTAAACACCCAGACACGAAGCCAACACACATGTTCATGCTCACAAATGTTGGACCCGAGCGGGGATCGATCCCGCGACCTCCGACTGGGTGAACCAGTAACATTGTTACTCGATGACGAATCTTTTTCCCAGCCAGTAACAGTGTGACAGTAAGGGGTGTTACTGAAAAGTATAATTATATACTAGTGTGATACGAGTAACATTTCATAATTTTATAGCAGGTAATAAATAAAGAAAAAAGGTAAAAACGATGCGTTGGCCGAGAATCGAACTCGGATCAACTGCTTGGAAGGCAACTATGCTGACCATTACACCACCAACGCATGTGTTGAAGGGTCCGTAATTCTCATTTGCCCTGCTCTATTTGATTGACACAGGTGTTTTGAGTACATCTAGCTTTAAAAATAAGTACCTATGATTGAAACACTAGGAAACTGGAAAAGGAAAATATCTCTTGATTTATTTCTTCTTCAGGGAAAAAATCTTCTCCAATGAGTGTTCACGCTTATAAAACTGAACGCATCTCAAACTCAGAATTAATGTCATTTCGGAACGCATCCTTGTTTTTACTTTTTAATATTCAAAATTGTACCGCATCATCATCTTCCTTTGTTAATGAAGAATAGATCAGCTTTATTATATCAAGTCCGCATTTTTATTTAAATAAAGAAGATCTTCTAGATATTCATAACCAATCTACCTAAGCCGAATATGTGCCAAAAGGAACGCACAATGAGTTTATTAAACGACCTATAATTTCAAGTTTTCGACGAAGACGGTTTCACGAAATTTGACGGTTCGAAAACGCAGCCGAAGTTTTGTTCTTTTCCACTGACTTCAAAAAGCAGGAGGTTTATCATTTTGACAGTTTTTTTATGATTGTTACCTCAGCAGGCGTATTCAGGGAGCTTCGAATTTTCGATATCGGAAAATCTGTCGAACACTTTCGAGATGGGCTGATGTTGGTATCGAAAACTTTCGAGATGGGCTGATGTTGGTATTGAAAACTAATGTCATGTGACATAAGGATTCGGAAAATTTTTCGTGGCTGTCAGAAACGCCTAGAATAAAGTTTCCGAAGTCGATAGATTCGACATCGGAAAATTTGTCACTCGATCTGAATCGAACGGAAACGGTATCGAGTCTCCGTAAATACCTACGCTGATCTTTCGCCTGGGTGAACCGATTTGGATGTTTCTTTTTATTTGAAACCATACAAGTCTAAAATTAGTTAAGTATGTACCTACGCGACAATTGCCACGTTTCTTGGTGGTCATACTGGCATGTCATACTAATATGACCAGTGAGAATCGCTTGTATTGGTGGTCATATTATTTTTATAAACATCTTAATATCGCGCTTAAGATTATTTTTTTAAACGAATTCAAAAAAGGAAGAGGTTCTCAATTGGGTAGTTCTCATTATGAAGGAATAAAACTGGACCTTTTTGGTTCCACACTTTTTTTTACTAGATTTAGTATACAAACTAGCCAGACATCAAGGATATGACTTAAACTAGCTGGTGCCCAGCGGCGTTGCCCGCGCGAATTCAGTTTATTCCCGTTTCCGTTGGAATTTCCATAAATCCCTTCGTAGCGTTTGCCTATGACATATAATATAACACATCTACATACCAATATTTTAAATAGCGGATGCCCAGCGGCGTTGCCCGCGCTTCCAGTTTATTTCGGTTCCGCGAGGGCACCCGCTAGTATATTATAATTTATTTTAGGTACGAGACGATTTTACAGAAACAGAAAAAATACAGTTATTAGGTACATTAAAACGCACCATATCAAACTTTAGAATAAAAAACAAAGGAATGTGCGACGAAAATACAGGCTAGAAAAAGAGATCCAAATAGAATTTGGTTGATAAATAAGAAAACAGAACTTTTATGTAAGTAGGTACTTCATCGTATAATAATCAATGATATTATATGTTACTATATGCTCACTGATAATAATAATGTAAAGGGAACATCCATTCACATGATATTCTGTCACCAAAAAACATCCTCCAAATAGCTATTTATTTTTTTCTGCGATCAATATTTACCGATATAGCTATGCTTACAAAAATGACATCGGACCGGACCAGAATGTCACAATGTAAAATCTTACGTCGCACCCTGGGATGTAATACATATTTCTGATTATGTACAAAACATAGGTAATCATCCTTATTACAAGACCGGGTTCAAAAGATAAAAAAAATCTGATGATATAGCCTATGTTACTAAAGGATATTCTAGCTTTCCATTGGTAAAATAATTGTTAAAGTCGGTCCAGTAGTTTTTGAGTTTATTCGTATGGTATGGTATGGTATGGTAACGCGGGCTTGTTTCCACAACTCGACGTCATTTTTGCGCCTATTTTGCGTGAGGGTGGGAATGGCTCTACTCTTGCCATCCCAGCTCCTCCAGGAAGCCCAGCAGCGACTTGACGTCCTTGAGGGCTTCGGGGAGCGACCTCGGGGATCCAAGGTGCTTCGCCCGGTATTGAGCCACGCCTTCGCACTCCAGCAGCACGTGCGCAGCCGTTTCTTCTGCCTCCATGCACGCTCTGCACAGGGGGCTGTCTGTGACACCTAGAGTAAACAGATGTTTGTTAAAAGGACCGTGGCCTGTTATGGCCCCAGTTACCGTACGTAGCTGTTTCCGACTCAGGTTTATCCGGGTGCGAGAGAGACGCCGGTCCAGGTGTGGTACCGCCGATCTCGCCTGTCTACACTCACCCAGGCCGGTCCAGGCCCGTTCCTGTTCAGCCTGAGCACGGAGTCGCAGTTGTGTGCGGGACCAGCCGAATGGGAGAGCCACCATGGGCTCTGGGCCTATCGCCGCCATACCTGATCCCTTTCTGGCCAACTCGTCAGCCGCGTCGTTTCCGCGCGACTCACTGTGACCCTTGATCCACTGCAAAGTGATTGTATTGTCGGAGCTTACCTCCGTCAGCTTTTCATGGCACTCCATGATGAGACTCGATTTGATTGAGTTACTACGGAGGAGTTTATTCGTAACAAACATACAAAAATATAAATCTTTCCTCTTTACAATATTTTATTGTAGACATAGATTTAGTATACTAACGTTAAAATCTATGATTGTAGAAGTATATATGTATATATAGATATAGACTATCGGGTGCCCAGCGGCGTTGCCCTCGCGGATCCAGTTTATTCCCGTTACCGTGGGAATTTCCAAAAAGCCCTTTATAGTGGTTGCTTACGACATACTCACCTACATACCATATTTCAAGTTTCTAGGTGTTATCGTTTCGGAAAAGTCGTACTTCTCTTTTTACCCACTTTTTGAATTTTCCCGTGGGAATGAGATATTCTCCACACCAAATTTCATCAAAATACGTCTAGTAGTATTTACGTGACGCGTGCACAACCAGACAGACAGACAGACAATTTCAAAAATTGTTGTTTTTGTATCTATACATCGACTAGCGGCCCGCCCCGGCTTCGCACGGGTGGACATCTATTTTTTCAACATTTTGGGATGCACAAACAAATTTCTCCTAGCAACCGATAGTAAATTATCAAAAAAAATTAGACTTTTTATGGAGACTTTTAAAGAATATTTGTGCCAAGTTTCAAGTTGATAGACGTAAAAAAACCACACGTTTCCATACAATCTCCAACCCCGTTTCACCCGTGAGTTTTGAAAAATCGAGTATACCTACTTGTCTTGTTGTTTGTTTTGAGGAGTATTTTTACAAAATTTCGAATTGATACATCCAAAAATGAAGGTATTCATGCAAACTTCAACCCCTCAAGGGGATGAAACCCCTTGCAGGATGGTTTTCGATAAATCCTAGAACTAATATATCAAGTTTATTTTCAAGAATATTTGTAAAAAGTTTAAAGTTGACACACGCAGCAATCACACTATCCCATACAAACTTTATCCCCCTCTTTCACCCCTTTAAAAGATGATTTTCAAAAAATCCAAAAACACGTGTCTCATCATTTATTTCTAAAAATATTTGTGCCCAGTTTCAAGTTGATAAGACGTAAAAAACAACACGTCTCCATACAAACTCCAAACGCTACTTTCACCCCCTTAGGGAATGATTTTCGAAAATTCCTAAAACACGTGTCTCATGATTTATTTTTAAGAGTATTTGTACCAAGTTTGTTAACCAGTTGATAGACGTAAAAATCAAACACGTCTCCATAAAAATGCCAACCCCCTGTTTCACCCCCTTAAGGGGTGATTTTCGAAAAATCCAGAAATACGTATCTTGTTATTTGTTTTGAGGAGTATTTTTACAAAGTTACGAATCGATACACCCAAAAATGAAGGTTTTCCATACAAACTTCAACCCCCACTTTCACCCCCTTGGAGGAAGATTTTTGAAAAATCCTAGAACTAATATCTCATAGTTTGTTTTCAGAAGCATTTGTACCAAGTTTCAAGTTGATGGACGCAAAAAATAAACTTCTTCTTATCAACTTCAACCCCTACTTTCATCCGTTTAGGGGATGATTTTCGAAAAATCCAAAAATATGTGTCTCATAATTTATTTCTAAGAGTATTTATGTAAAGTTTGAAGTTGATAGACGTAAAAAACAACACGTCTCCGTACAAACTCCACTCCCCTGTTTCACCCCCTTAGGGGATGGTTTTTGAAAAATCCGGAAATACGTGTCTTGTTGTTTGTTTTGAGGAGTATTTTTACAAAGTTTCGAATTGATACACCCAAAAATGAAGGTTTTCCATACAAACTTCATCTCCTAATTTCACCCCCTAGGAGGATGATTTTCAAAAAAATCCTAGAACTAATATTTCATAGTGTGTTTTGAAGAGTATTTGTGAAAAGTTTAAAGTTATATACACGCAGAAATCACACTATCCCATACAAACTTCAACCCCCTCTTTCACCCCCATAAGGGTTGAATTTCGTAAAATCCTTTCTTAGCGAGCATCTACACTATAAACGTAACCTACACACAAAATTTCATGTTTCTATGTTCAGCGGTTTAGGCTGGGCCTTGATTTTTAGATTTAGCTTCTACTTTTATATATATAGATAAGCTAAAGTATTGCGGGTCAGACAAAATATTTGCAAATTTTCAAATTATGGCCGTTTTAAGATTTTTACATGACAGGCAAGTGAGACATGGCGTAGGAAAATGAAATCAATGGTTTAAAATGTTTAAAAATGCATAATAAGTTAATAGCATAGTACTTAACATATATGTTTTATCCTTGGATTGAAAACCAATATAAAATACTACTATGATAACATTAATTTACTACCAGAAAAATGAGGAGAACCAGGAAAGTGAAATTATCACACACAAATTTCCATATTTATTGTTCATTTAGAAACAAATAATCACAAAGAGTAAACAGTGGAGCACTAGCAATCATCAGCGTTTTAAACAATTCTTTGTATAATAAAAATTCACTCGAGAGCAAAGAATCCGGGTCACTTAAAGATACTTGAAAATCTTGGAAACTAATAGTACCAGCTAAATGAAATATTTTTTGTTTAATAGACATTTAAATACTCCTTAAATGGAGGTATTAAAACATCTAAGTAATTGTGAAGTTATGTCATAGAAAATCAAATTTGAAAAAGGGATACTTTCAAAGATTTGGTACTGGCATTTGTTTTTGCTTTTGTTTCTAATCTGTGATTTAAGTAGGTATATAAACCATGTTTATAGTGTTCAATATTTATTATTCAAGCTGTAATCATGTCGCTTACACCTGAATAATGCACCAGAACTGTCACAATGCTGGAAACCGGCCGGAGGCAGCGCAACACAGCCAGGACTGTCGGTGTGCCACTATCAACAGTACAAAGAGATCTCTGACATTTTGAGGAAACTGGCTCTAACCTACGCAGACCAGGAACAGGTAGAAACAGGTGTCCCACAGCACGAGAAGATCGATACTTTGTGAACTCCATGCTTCGTAATCGAAGAACTGAACTTACAAATAATGTCGACGCCTTGGAGGAAGTAACCTAAGGACAGTAAGATGACCACTTGCTGAAGGTAACTTGAAACCACTTACCCTAAACTGGAGCATGGGTATCGTATTTCAAGACTAAGATATGCTTATAACCACTTAAATTGGAGTGTAACATAACCTTTGACCAATCTTCAGGTCAAAAGTTATGTTCTCCGACGAATCAAAATTTATGTGCTACAAGCACGATGGAGGACACAGAGTGTGTAGAAGACAAGGGGAACGATTCAAGCAAGCATGCATCCAGGAAAATGGGTCTGTACTTGATTGCTTCTGAGAGTCGCACAAAACTGGTGTTTAAAGAAAATGGCTCTTTAACTAGCGAAAGATATGTGGAATAAATCTTCAATGAACATGTTGATCCATTTATGTTCAATTGGTGAGGATGCTATTTTTTATGCAATACATGAAATAAAATGAAGTGAAATTGATTCATTGCTCTCGAGTGTCTAAAGCTTATGTAGTAGTTCTTGACTACTATTACTAGTTATTTCTTCCCGACTCTTCTTTTTCTTAGGTGGCATTTTGGTTTCTGTGAAAAAGTCCTCAATAAGTTAATAATATTTAACCACACAAACTAGAAGACAATTGGAATCTAATATATTTGTTTCGTCCCGATAACTAAGTAATATACAAATAAAACAATAACAACTACACGTATACGTACTTTAAATCCTTTAAAGTACCTAATTTTCATCTCTCAGGTACGTTTTTACATACAGGATCAACAAATCTGTGAATTTTTATCATTTTCCTGCAGTGTTATCATTCTCCTGTCTAAGTGGATTCAGACAAGTGATATACAGGAAAGTGATAATTTTAAGGTTTTTCGTGAATTCTACAAAAATGCTGTCTTTAATTGCAATTTCAAAGCTTTTTATTTTATTTACACTAGGTATAGTAGTTAAAACTATTTAAAAAATTTAAAAATATTAAATATTGATTACGTAAGTACTTACCATACGAGTGAGAACTTGTCTGACCCGAACACGTTTGCGCTAGAAGAAATCTCCGTCCCGATTGGCTGATTATCTAATTGGCTGCGGATTGAGCGGCAATGGACACTTTGTATCGTAAGTCTGGCAACTTCGCTTATCGTTTAAATTGTTGGTGTTTTATCATGTTTTTTAGCTCACAGGAATGTGATACGAAATTCTTGTCGCCTCTATTCTCTTACGGAAAAATTATTAAAAAGAGGGAGTTACGTATATTTTTTTTATGTATTAGCAAAGTTATATTAATTCTTATTGTAATTTGTTGCTAATCTGTTTGATTATGTACAATATTTTGCTTATTATTCCGGTAGAAAGCTTGAGTTTTGGAAAATCGCCCCACAGGAAAGTGAAAAATTTGATCACATTTGGGCTTTCTTTTGCAAGAAATAAGTTTCTTACAGCTCTGAATTTCAGTGCCCAAATAGTAGACCATTAGTTAACTGTCACAGATAAAAAATAAATCAAGAATATTTAAAACTTTAGAAGCTACGAGCTGAGCCCACAAAAATTCCTTCACTGTAAGAACTACCCATACAACCTTTGGCACCATTTGACGTAATAATCTTTGATCAAACGCTTGCTAAACATCTGGTTTTGACTCGATGTAATGAACCAGCCAAACTCGTTGCACTGCATGTAGTCATTCACCCATAGCATAGTATCATTGTACGCATTCTTAACGAGTCCCTCAAAAGTGTCATTGTGGCATGGCTTGTTATAAACCGATTGAGTGTTCTCCATGTGCCTCTCTGTTCTCCAATGACAAATATCTTTTCGGCCTTTGGTCGTCATGACTCTGTCAGTTCTTTGATAAGCATAATAATGTATGTTCAGTCTATCAGTCAAGTCTACATTTTCGCAAACGTTATACTCTTTCTTAAACTCTACTCTTCAATCCCTTTTGGTGAATTAAACCTATTATCCATTTTGGTAAAGTAATTAGTGATGTTGTTTATACAATCCGGTGGCACATATGTTTTATAGTCTTTAGTAATTTTTTCCAAGTATTCAGGAAATTCAAACTTTGCCAACACGATAGCGCCATCAGCTAGTACTATGTCGCAATATTCGGGGTATTTTTCTCGCATCCACACGGCGAGGGTTGCGCCGATATCATCGCCCACGGCCACGACTTTGGAATCCTTTAAATTCATATCTCTCTTAACAAATTTTATAACGGTAATCATGTCTTGGGGGATTTGCTTTGTGGTTAAATACTTCAAGTAGTCCGGACTGGATGCATTGAAAGGCATGTGATGGAGGTATCTATATGTTATTGGCAAAACCGCTACTCCGTGTGTTTTCAAGGCTAGTTCGTATACCAGTATAGGAATTTGAATAATTGGGGAAAATATAAGATAAATGGGCCCGTTTTTTTTTGAATGGAGATATTCTATTTGTATTGTCTGAGACCAGGTGCGGTTGTCATCTGGGTTGAAATGGTCTAAGCGCTGCAGTACCGAGTACTTACTCATTTTGTAATCGATCCCGGTCTTCTAAATTCACGGAGTTGGCTAGGGGATCCGAAAGCCAAAAAGCGGTACAAAAATTAAAAAGAATAGATGTTCCAAATACCTTACTAAGAAACATCGCTGCTCTCGCCTTGAGTCATCAAATAAGTACGTAATTTCGCTTGTTTGCTTTAGTGTAAGTAGTTAAGTGAAATTATATTAATATTGGATTGTTTGCTTTTATATTGGCTTAAAGCGAATAACTATCGGTTCTTGAGCAATTCAGTCAAACATTTTCATGTTATCAGTGTGAATTTTTTAAATTTATATATTGCTGTCTAAGTGGAAATTCTTACATATTTATGCACCGAACTTACAGTCATTTTTTAAATATTGGGTTTGTTTTCTGAATAGGTACATTATTTATTACGAATTCATTTCAAGGTAATTAATAATAACAGTACAAGTGATGAGTGAACTGGGCTAGTTGTTAAAGAACCCCTCATTCGTGAGGCTCGGGTACGAATCCTGGTATGTACCAATGAGTTTTTCAATAAGTTTACGACCGCATTTAAAAAAAACATCGTGAGGAATCCCTCTGGTCTTAGAATTAATTCTGAGGCATGTCTATTAGACCCGGTCCGGGCTCACCACCTATCACGTTTAGGGGTCCAAAGAACGATCGCGACCCGTCCACCCACTGGACATTCCCACTGGTGGGTGCACGGGTAATTCACGATTACCCGTCCACCAACTAAGCTAGGGTGAAACGTGAGTATGTACAGAAATGCTTCTTCTGCCTTAAGAGAGGCAACGGCAAATGCCGGCAACTCATCTGTGACTCTTGAGTTCCAGGTGTCCATGGGCGACGACGGGCGCTCCTGTACTATGGGTACTGCACAACTGATAGACATACTCTTTGATTGGTTGTTGAATATGGGATAGTGTGATTTCTACATGTTTCAACTTTAAACTTGGCACAAACACTCCTCAAAACAAACTATGAGATATTAGTTCTAGGATTTGTCAAAAATCATCCTCTAAGGGTGTGAAAGTTTGTATGGAAAACTTCATTCTTGGGTGTATTAGTTCGAATCTTTGTAAAAAATACTCTTCAAAACAAACAACACGTATTTCTGGCTTTTCCGAAAACCACCCCCTAAGGGGATAAAACAAGAGGTTGGAGCACATGTAGGAGTTTGTATGGAAAAGCGTTGTTTTTTACGTCTATCAACTTGAAGCTTGTCTCAAATACTCTTAGAAATAAATGTTGAGACACTTATTTTGGGATTTCTTGAAAATCATCCCTTAAGTCCCCTTTTAGTGGATGCTTCACCTACTTATGTCCTGCATAAAGATATATTTACTCTAAGTGCATCCCAAAATGTTTACAAATAAATGTATACCCGTGCGAAGCCAGGACGGGCCGCTAGTAAAAAATAAAATTATGTCTTCTTTCAGTAAATAGTAGTAATATCCTATCTTCAGTAGGTATTTAATGTACTTCCCCTCCGTGTGGCATCGCCGTAAGACGCCCAGTATAGCCAGTTTGTTACTCTTTACTTGGGTGGTGTTGAACATTGGGAATTTCCAGAAATGGAATTCTGCCCTCGAAGAAGAGATGTCCTGTGTCCAGTACTGCTGGTACTGGACACTGACCGTTGCACTTCTGGACACTAGTACAGTTCGCTGGTTGTTTCAGTCAGTTCGGCTATGAATGTCAATGAAGATACTGAAGAGTGAAAATAATGTAAGTATTATTTTTGGGGTACTGCATTTGGAACCAGTAACTCGTCGGTGGAGATGGGCTGCTGTTTACATTTAAGAAAATCTTCATGGACGAGTCTATAGTGTTTTGTTAATAGACTTTAGGGTAAAGTAGCTGTTCCTATTTATCACAAACTAGCGGTTCTGCGCGGTTTCACCCGCGTAGTTCCCGTAAGATGAAATAATTTCTCCCGTTTTTTACACATTTACCACAATATCTTTGCTATTATTGGTCGTAGCGTGATGTTATATAGCCTATAGCCTTCCTCGACAACTGGACTATCCAACACAAAAAGAATTATTCAATTCGAACCAGTAGTTTCGGAGATTAGCGCGTTCAAACAAACAAACAAACAAACAAACAAACTCTTCAGCTTTATAATATTATAATAGTATAGATAATACACCATTTTATCAGAAGGTATTTTAATGAATATTACGTAAAAAATATGGATGCAAGTCTACAGTATAGCGTTATATCGATTAATGACAATTGTGTTTAATTTGTACAAAATTTTAAAGTAATCTAAAATCACGCACATGAGTCCAAAGTAATTCTTCACCTAATAAGTATGTCCATCATCGGAGCAGTTTGAAAATACCAAATTATTGTATTGTAATCGAAACTACATACATCAAGGCTTTTACAGTCACGCTACATCATTCAAGAGAATCTGAAAGTATATACTAACTACTTACTTATATACTAGCTGACCCATAGATTTAGAATTTTTTCGCTACGCAATGCTGACCCGACAGCCATAAGGTTGCATTAGAAAAGTTACTATGGTAGTTGAATTTTCTTATGTTCTGCGCAACTTTCTTATTATTTTTGAAGTGAAAACTTCTTTAGCGGCGTTGAGCACTTTTGTGGGATGGGTAAAAACTGTGAAACTCGCGTCAGGTCACGTGTGCTGATCGAAAAACCGTAAGACGGTTGGAGAATAGTGTTGTAACACCGAAATCGATAATCAAGTTTTCACTTCTGCCGAGACTCCCGGAGTGCAACCCGTGTTTTTTTTTCTTATGAACATTCTCCTGACAATAGCAAACACAACAAAATAATTAGCGAAATTGGTCCATCCGTTCAAATGTGATGTCGTGACCAAGGGAAATAGGGATTCATTTTTATTTATATAGAAGACTAGGAGCGCCCCGCGGTTTCACCCGCGTAGTTCCCATTCCCGTGGGAATAAGGGGATAAAATATAGCCTATGTGTTATTCTGATGTATAAGCTATATAACTGTAAAGTTTCGTTAAAATCCGTTCTGTAATTTTTGCGTGAAAGAGGAACAAACATCGTTCCAGACATCCATACATCTATACATCCATCCATACAAACGTTCGCATTTATAATACTATAGTAAGATTAGTAAGAAGATAGATAAATTACTTACAGTATTTAAGAAAAAAAAAAGAAACTAAATTCGAATATACCTCATTTATTTTCGTTATTTATTACATGTTAATGTTATTTATTACATGTGAATGTAGATATGACATGATAAATCTAAATGGAAGGAAAAAACATACTGCGCCGACCCCAAATAATGGGAAAAGGGCAAGTAAATGATGATGATTACAATCCAAGCCACTTTGTGACCGTCTTCGTCACATATTTTAATGCTTTGATAATTTCATCGTTATACAAATAGTGATATAAGAATTCGTCGTTGGCGTAATCTTGAATGTCCAAGACGGGGGCGGCAGGGGATAGGTACTTGGTTACTCCCAAGAAACGATTCGGGTCCCTACCCCCATAGGTAAAGATGACTTGAGTCACGTTTGGTCGCAGCCCACCATAAACCTTGTTCGTGTCCTCCATTTTTTCTAGGATTTCTTTCTCAGTGAACCCATATAGCTTTTTGCACCATTCGAGGTAATAATCCTTGACCAATCGCTTGCTAAACATCTGGTTTTGACTCGACGTCATGAACCAGCCTAACTCATTGCACTGCATGTAATTTTCTAGCCATGGTACAGGCCATTTAAACGTCATCTCAACAAATGACTCAAAAGTGTCATTTTGGCAAACAGGCGGTAGAGGAGTCTCTTCAATGGGGCGATCACAAATAGGTGGATACTCTTTGTGAGCTATAACTGAGTTAATTTTGCTTATAATGTAATATTGTTGGTTCAGTTCATCAGTCATGTTTACATCTTTACACACATTGTATTCCTCCTTAAACTCTTCGATACCTTCAGCTGTTTTAAGTAAAGTATCTGTTCTGTTAAAGTAATTAGAGATTTTTTCCACGCATTCTGGTGTCTCACTTTTTTTGAGCACATCAGTGACTGATTCTAGGTATTCAGGGACTTCAAACTTTGCTAACAAGTGAGCGCTGTCAGCGATAGCTATGTCGCAATCCTCGGGGTACATCTGTCGCAGCCACACGGCGAGTGTCGCGCCGAAACCGTCGCCAACGACTACAACTTTTGACCTTCTAACATTGTAGGAAAGCTTCAGATATCTTATAACATACACCAAATCAGCTAGCATCTGTTTTGTTGTCACATATTTTACATCGTCCCTACTCTTAAAATTCTGAGCTAGGCCATTGATTCTGTCATTCAAGGGTATAGCTACAATTCCATGAGTCTTAGCGGCTAGCTCGTAAACCAGTTGAGGAGAATGCAGAAAGTGGGGTCGCGTTGCTAGAAGATAAATTGGCCCGTCAACTTTGTAATGGCGAGTGTCTATGTTCAAAAAACTTATCCATAAACGCTTGTCTTGATGATTGAAGTGATCCAGAGGCACTGGCCACATAACTACAGTTGTTATAACTTCGGAGTATGCTAGAGGAGTCAAGGAACCATAAGAGGCACAAATTTTGAAAAGAATCGATATTACAAATACCTTGCTGAGATACATGGCTCTTGTCACTTTTGGGTGAAATGAAAACGGTGATTTTACTTAGTTTCTTGACTGCTGTACTATGATGTTTGATGTTCTCGGTATTTATATGTAACAACTATCGGTAAAACATTTTTATTGTTCACCTTATCAACGTGGAGTTTTGTTATTGATTTATTGATGTCCAAATAGAATTTGTTTTATTTTTATTTATGCTCTGATTTTTTCAAATACTTATGTTTTAAGTGCTGTTTTTTTCCTAGTTTAACATTCCATTAGATAACTGTGTCACCGATTGAATAACTTATCAAATTACCTACTGAGTTGAGAATTTGTCTAAAATAGTGTAGTAGTGTGAATATTGGTATCTTAAAAGTGAAAAGTAAGGGGTTACTAAACTTTTAAGCACTTTTAAGATAACGGAACACTCACAACAAATTTCATCAAGATCCGTCTAGTATAGTTTTTGCGTGATGCGTACTGTTACAGAAAGACAGGCAGGAAGGCAAAATTTTCAAAAATGGGTGTTTTTTTTCTAGATCGATAAAATTTACAATAATTATTTCATATACCTACAGACGTGGCCTTACAGTTTTATTATATTACTAGCAGCGCCCCGCGGTTTCACCCGCGTAGTTCCCGTCCCCGTAGGAATACGGGGATAAATATAGCCTTTATGTTATTCTGATGCATCCTACTAATCCTACTATCACTATCACTACATAGTATAAAACAAAGTCGCTTTTTCTGTCCCTATGTATGCTTGAATCTTTAAAACTACGCAACGGATTTTGATGCGGTTTTTTAATAGATAGAGTGATTTAAGAGGAAGGTTTAAGTTTTAGCATTGCACCCGTGCGAAGCCGGGGCGGGTCGCTAGTAATATTATAAAAGCGAAAGTTTGTTTGGATGGATGTCTGGATGGATGTTTGTTCCTCTTTCACGCAAAAACTACCAAACGGATTTTGATGAAACTTTACAGTTATATAGCTTATACATCAGAATAACACATAGGCTATATTTTATTCCCGTTGTCCCTCGGGAACGGGAACTACGCGGGTGAAACCGCGGAGCGCTGCCGAACCGGTCTACGATAGACTCGAAGGAAACGTACATCAAATTGAAGAGCGTAAAAAATAAGTCGATCTGAGTCTACAGTCTACAGTCCCTGTGGTAAAATTCGGATTATCGAGTATTTTCAATATAATAATGAATATGTCGACGGAAGGGGCCCCTGCTTGCTAAGTAGATCGGTCATTGTGAATGATACCAGAGGTCCCCCCGCACATCAGAAGTATTCAGGATCGCCGATACGGTATCTATGTGGGCGTATCTACTCTGGGCAGGGTAGTAGGTAATAATTGAACTGGTTACACAAGAGGTACATGGTCACTTTATTAAGTAAGGTCACAAAGTGAATAAGAGACAAGTCAACAGTTATGCTAGGATAATAATAATCTAGTAGGTGTTCCAATTGAATAAGCGGGTAGGTACTCATAATCCAGATAGTAGAATGGGACAGGCCCACCCCCCTCCTGGGGACATAACCCACCACCATCCTATGGTCTCGCCGTTCCTTGGCTCTGACCTAAACGTGGGATGCGCTCAGTAATCCCTCTTTACTGCTTACTTCACGCATGGCTTGATTCCCTACAAATTATAATTGTCCCCTTACCTCGCTATTGTCTCAATAAGATACAAACATTACCAAACGCAGCAATGACCCATCTCGTCTTCCACGGTACCGCTGGTGCACAGAGGTTCCATCTCTGTCTCGCTTACAATTCGAATCCTCTCACTACACTTATGGTCACTTGCGCAATCCTTTATTTAGAGTCCTCGATGCAGACTTTGTATTATTCCGGCAAAACATAACAAACGAACCATAATTCTCTCTTCATCTGTCAGATGATTGACAGCCCTTCAAAAAACCCTCTGGGTTGCCATTTTTCCCAATCGATTCCTGTCAATCCAATTAATTAACATAGTAACACTGAAAACGATTAGGTCTATCTTCTTATACTAGACGGCGTTGCTGCGACACGGCTCATTAGTTCTAGTTATCATAATAGATGGCGTTGCTGATTCCCCGACAAATATATTGCTATTTAAATTAATGGTGTCGCTAAGTAAACATGTCAATGTCATCAATGTGGCGATGGTGGTATATATCTCCGCTAGGAGTAAAAGTGTGCTGTGGTATAAAACCTACTCACGTCTATTCCCTTCTCCTTTGTGATTTGGGTAAATAAGATTTAGCAGAAATATCTAGAGAAACAGAGAGAAGACAATCACCATATTTTCAAGAGACCTTAAATGCTCTTTTTAGTTAATTTTGAAAGTAGTTTTTTTTAATGTACCCAAGTAAAGAAACGGCTTGAAAGATGATATATAGTGATTAGGATTGAAAAAGGAATGCTGAGGTGGTTTGGTCACATTGTGCGGATGAATAAAAGTCGTCTAACGAAATAAATATACCTACACGGGTGTTGTGAATGGGTGAGTCGGTAGAGGACGACCTAGGCGTACCTACATCGACCAAATCGGAGATGTATTGAAGAAAAGCCAGTTAAGCAGTACCCGAAACCGACGAGCATGCATGAGTCGTTTGATAGATGTGGAGGAAGATACTCGTATCTTCCAGGTTCTGAGCAAGTGACAGTCTATTGTCTCTGCCTACCCAAATGGGAAATAGGCGAGAGATTATGGTATGTTTGTACCTAAGTATAGACTTTTGCAGTTTTTTTTTTCTTATAAGAGAAGGGGGCAAATGAGCAGACACCTGCAACTCGAGAGTCACAACTGCGTTGCCGGCCTTAGGAGGTGTGAGTAGGGGGAGGGGGGTAGGGGGGTGGGGAAGGGAGATTGGGGCCTCCGGTTACCTCACTCACTCAACGAAACGCAATGCAATGCTTTACGCTGGTTTTCTGTGAGGCCGTGGTATCACTCCGGTCGAGCCGGCCCAAGTTTTATTTTAATACTAGCAACGTCCCACGGTTTCACACGCGTCGATCCCGTTCCCGTGTGAAAATTATAGCTCATGTTACTCCTAGAAAAGTAAGCTGTCCATTGGTGAAAAAAAAATTAAGACTAGCATTTCGAATTTTATTAAAAATTTATATAATATAAACTAGCGACTTGCCCGGGTGCAGTGCTAATACTAAAACCTTTCTCTTGAATCACTATCTATTAAAAAAACAGCAACAAAACCCGTTGCGTATAGTTTTAAAGATCTGAGCATACCTACATAGGGACAGACAGAGTTTGCTGGTTGTTTTTAGTCAGTTCCGCTACGAATGTCAATGAAGATACTGAAGAGTGAAAATAATGTAAGTATTATTTTTGGGGTACTGCATTTGGAACCAGCAAGTCGTCGGTGGAGATGGGCTGCTGTTTACATTTAGAAAATCTTCATAGACGAGTTTAGAGTGCCTTGTTATTAGACTTTAGGGTATATAGCTGTTCCTATTTATCACAAATAATACACTATTTTATCAGTAGGTCTTTTATTGAAGATCACGTAACTGTGTTACAGAAAATATGGATGCGAGTCTATGCTATAGCCAAAGAGGTTGGAAGAAAATCATTGAAACTTTTTCTTTAAACGTCTTTGGCTATAGCGTTATATCGATTGATGACACTTGTGTTTAATTTATACAAAATTTTATAGTATCTAATCAGGACGACCCTGATGAGTGACCTTGGAATCAACAGGCTCGACATTGGGATGTTCCACGACATCTTGTCGAGACCTGTTTGTTCCGAGTCCTTGATTGTTTATAAATATGTTGTAAACTGTCTCAAGATTAGGTAGTTAGGGAGTGTAGAAGATATTTGTTTTTTGTGTGTATTTCATCTCTAGTTTTGCCCAATAAACAACATAAAGGTTTTTCTTTAAAAGCCCGTTTAAATAAATGATTTAAAATAAAATCACGCACATGAGTCCAAACTAAGAGCGGTTTACAAGTAATTCTTCGCCTAATACGTCCATCATCAGAGCGGTTCGATAGTGCCAAATTATTGTATTGTAATCCAAACGACATACATCATGGCTTTTACAGTCACGCTACATCATTCAAGAGAATCTGAAAGTAATATATTACTTACTTTTATTTTATACGAGCTGAGCTGTTTTAAAAAAAAAAAACAAATGAATCTAAATTCGAATATGCGTCATTTATTTTCGTTATTTATTACATGTGCAGGATGATATGTGCAAGATGGAAGTGAATGTAGATATGACGTATGATAGATCTAAATGGAAGCAAAAAGATACAGCGCCGACTCCAAATAATGGGAAAAGGGCAAGTAAATGATGATGATTACAATCCAAGCCACTTTGTGACCATCTCTGACACATATTTTAGTGCTTTGATTACTTCATCGTTATACGAATCATGATTTATGAATTCGTCGTTGGCGTAATCTTGAATTTCCACGACGGGGGATAGGTCCTTGGTTACTCCCAAGAAACGATTCGGGTCCTTACCCCCATAGGTGAAGATGACTTGAGTCACGTTTGGTCGCAGCCCACCAAAAACCTTGTTCGTGTCCTCCATTTTTTCTAGGATTTCTTTCTCAGTGAACCCATATAGCTTTTTGCACCATTCGAGGTAATAATCCTTGACCAATCGCTTGCTAAACATCTGGTTTTGACCCGACGTCATGAACCACCCTAACTCATTGCACTGCATGTAATTTTCTAGCCATGGTACAGGCCATTTAAACGTCATCTCAACAAATGACTCAAAAGTGTCATTTTGGCAAACAGGCGGTAGAGGAGTCTCTTCAATGGGGCGATCACAAATAGGTGGATACTCTTTGTGAGCTATAACTGAGTTAATTTTGCTTATAATGTAATATTGTTGGGTCAGTTCATCAGTCATGTTTACATCTTTACACACATTGTATTCCTTCTTAAACTCTTCAATACCTTCAGCTGTTTTAAGTAAAGTATCTGTTCTGTTAAAGTAATTAGAGATTTTTTCCACGCATTCTGGTGTCTCACTTTTTTTGAGCACATCAGTGACTGATTCTAGGTATTCAGGGACTTCAAACTTTGCTAACAAGTGAGCGCTGTCAGCGATAGCTATGTCGCAATCCTCGGGGTACATCTGTCGCAGCCACACGGCGAGTGTCGCGCCGAAACCGTCGCCAACGACTACAACTTTTGACCTTCTAACATTGTAGGAAAGCTTCAGATATCTTATAACATACACCAAATCAGCTAGCATCTGCTTTGTTGTTACATATTTTATATCGTCCCTACTTCTAATAGTCTGAGCTAGGTATCCGATTCTGTCATTCAAGGGTATAGCCACAATTCCATGAGTCTTAGCGGCTAGCTCGTAAACCAGTTGAGGATAATGCATAAAGTGGGGTCGCGTTGCTAGAAGATAAATTGGCCCGTCAACTTTGTAATGGCGAGTCTCTATGTTCAAAAAACTTATCCATAAACGCTTGTCTTGATGATTGAAGTGATCCAGAGGCACATGCCACATAACTACAGTTGTTATAACTTCGGAGTATGCTAGAGGAGTCAAGGAACCATAAGAGGCACAAATTTTGAAAAGAATCGATATTACAAATACCTTGCTGAGATACATGGCTATTGTCACTTTTGGGTGAAATGATATCGGCGATTTTACTTAATTTCTTGACTGCTGTACTGTGATGTTTGATGTTCTCGGTATTTATATGTAACAACTATCGGTAAAACATTTTTATTGTTCACCTTATCAACGTGGAGTTTTGTTATTGATTTATTGATGTCCAAATGGAATTTGTTTTTTTGATGTTCTCGGTATTTATATGTAACAACTATCGGTAAAACATTTTTATTGTTCACCTTATCAACGTGGAGTTTTGTTATTGATTTATTGATGTCCAAATGGAATTTGTTTTATTTTTATTTATGCTCTGATTTTTTCAAATACTTATGTTTTTAGTGCTGTTTTTTTCGTAGTTTAACATTCCATTAGATAACTGTGTCACCGATTGAATAACTTATCAAATTACCTACTGAGTTGAGAATTTGTCTAAAATAGTGTAGTAGTCTGAATATTGGTATCTTAAAAGTGAAAAGGAAGGGGTTCCTAAACTTTTAAGCACTTCTAAGATAACGGAACACTCACTCACAACAAATTTCATCAAAATCTGTCTGGTAGTTTTTGCGTGATGAGTGCACTTTCAGAAAGACAGGCAGTAAGGCAGAATTTTCAAAAATTGGTGTTTTGATGTCTACATCGATAACTACACTACCGCTGAAATTTTCAATAAATATTTCATGTACAGACGGCCGCGTTACAGTTTTATTATGATTGTATAGATATCTTCATTAGTTGATAGGTACTGTCTTGTGGGTTTGGGTCAAAACAGTCTCTGTTTTGTGGGTTACTCTGTGCGCACCCCATTTAAGATGTAAACATAACATAAGTATAGAACCATCCCCCCCTAGGGGAGGAATTCTGGCCAGTTCACGCGGCGTAGCACCGCTACCCGGTCGCGTCGGTGCTCTGGACGCCATTTTGAAATAGAAAACAGTCAAACAGGCATTTTCTTTTTAATTTCACATTTCTAATGTCTTTTGTTTACGTTCTCCCATTTGAAAATCGAATACGAAAACGGAGGCGTTCGAAATCCGAACTGCGGTCGGATTTAAAACGTCAACTGTTTTCATTCGGCATTTACCAAAAATTCCTCAACCTAAATGCTTCCTTCCCTCTTTTTTCCTTTTATAAATTTTCTTTTTTATCACACCTTTTTAAAAGGATGTTTTTCGGGTGAACATTGCAGAGTTTTTTGTGGTGTCGGTGCAAAATGGCGTAATGTTTGTCAATTCGGAATGCCTTGTGGAATATGACTGATTTAGTTCGAGTAAGTACTCCTATTGATTGCGTAGCAAACTAGCAACGTGTTTAGCAAGATAAGTTGGCAGCGATCTCTATATACCTACCATTTAAGTATAAGTATCCTACATCTTTCTTATGTATATTTTTAGAATCCTTACACCTACTTTTTCCTTACCCACGCACACTCGATATTGACAAGACATATTTTAGGTACGTACCTAGGTTCTCATAACTTTTATGTTATTTTCATGTACCTACCTTACATGAGTTCACACACACACACAAAATATACTATGGAAAAGTGTAAGTGGAATCCTAGTGATGGAAAATATATTTATTGCTATACGCATAAATTGAGAAACATTTCTTAAATATAACATACATACATATGCTCACGCCTCTTTCCCGAAAGGGGAGACAGAGACAATAGACTGCCACCTACTACGATCCTAGCACACCTCTCTCGCCTCATCCACATCCATCAATCGGTTCATACATGCTCGTCTGTTTCTGGTACATTTTATCTTTGATTATTAAATAATCAAAGCTCTTTATCTGGCTTTTCTTCAGTACAACATGTAACAGAATAAGCGCAATTCCTGAAATTAGTTTGTCCAGTATCGACTACTTATTCGATTTCAGCTATTTTTGATATGTGTTAAATTTTTCAAAAAAATGAATTATCATAGCAGAATTTAGTGCTTCCTATGGAAATCGTGATATTAATAATCGATATTTAAGAAAATTGGTTAGACACGACTAAAGTTCGATTGCATCATATTTTTCTTATATTAATATACTAATTGGGGTGTATGAGGAATCACGCTTTTTCTGTTACGCGTTGTATATCGCCGATCTGATCGATGTAAGTACATATAAGTTTTTTTTTAAACTTACGTACCTTCATATTCATCACTAGGTCGACGTTGAAGGAAAACATCGTGAGGAAACCCGAAGGTCCCAGAATTGATTCTGAGGTATGTGTAACAGAAACCGGGTCCTGCGATAGGCTCACCACAGGTCACGATTAGGGGTCCAAAAATATACTGGTGAAACGTGGGTCCTATGACCCACGTTTGAATAATGGAATTTTACCTCTGCGTACCACCTCGGGGATAAAAGTGTCCGTTTTTTATGTCAGTTGAATTCTTCTACCACATTCCCTTCGGAGAATGTATGAATTTAATATATGTATTGTGTTTAAATGTTTTCAGGCTTCATTTTTGTTTTTACCTTTGCCAATTTTTTTCATAAGACGTTACCGGTACCTACAGTTATACTAAAATGAGAGTAACCTAAAATATAATATTTTTTGGGAACACAAATGGCCATATCTCGTAATCATAAATTAATAAACGCAAACATGTTAAAACAATAATATCGATAAATTCACTCGTCGAAAAATAACACAGAATATAAATAAATATAAATATAATCTCACGCCTTTCATCCCCGAGGGGGTAGGCAGAGGTATTCCATTACTGGATATACCCACATTTCACGAGATATATTGGACCTCTAAACGTGATAGGTGGTGAGCCCATCGCCGGACCGGGTCTTTTTACACATGTCTCAGAATTAATTCTGAGACCTGCGGGTTTCCTCACGATGTTTTCCTTCACCGTCGAGCCAGTGATAAATATGTACGTAAGTTTTTGACAAACTCATTGGTACATGCCAGGATTCGAACCCGAGCCTCACTGATTTTCGGCCGGCTCTTTAACCGTAAGGGCTATCACTGCTCTTTACTACAGAATTTCACGTATTATTTATCATTAACTGTTACAGACAGCTAAATCCAGCATTGAATTGCTATAATTCTCACGGGAATGGGAAAACACGGGAACGCCGCAATGCACCTCCTAGTACAATAAACCCAAGTTAGTAGGCAGAATGATAAACGATTTAAAGGCCTAACTCAGCTAATTACAAATGCCAGCATCTAAAACGATGCGTTGGCCGAGAATCGAACTCGGATCAACTGCTTGGAAGGCAACTATGCTGACCATTACACCACCAACGCATGTGACGGTACATCCCAATATTCACAATATACTAACCGAAATGGTACAATGACACTCGTTTTGACAAAGCTGAATAAACAAATAGTGAGGGAATGATCGAGTCTTCATAGCTTGTTGCGGCTTCAACCTTCGGGTGATCTAGCTGGCAGGTAGCTCTGTCAAAAGTCTAGCTATTAATAAAATAAATATAACCGCAGTTAGATGTTTTTAGAAGGAGATTAATAGGAGATTTTCTACCAACCCAGCTACAGTGACCCACGGGCTGATGAGGACAATATATTAATGTTGTGTCTGCAAATACTTGCCTGACGGGTTACAATCTTAAAAACTAATTCCGTTAAGCTAATTAATATCAATGGTACTGAAAACGATGCGTTGGCCGAGAATCGAACTCGGATCAACTGCTTGGAAGGCAACTATGCTGACCATTACACCACCAACGCATGTGACGGTACATCCCAATATTCACAATATACTAACCGAAATGGTACAATGACACTCGTTTTGACAAAGCTGAATAAACAAATAGTGAGGGAATGATCGAGTCTTCATAGCTTGTTGCGGCTTCAACCTTCGGGTGATCTAGCTGGCAGGTAGCTCTGTCAAAAGTCTAGCTATTAATAAAATAAATATAACCGCAGTTAGATGTTTTTAGAAGGAGATTAATAGATTAATAGGAGATTTTCTACCAACCCAGCAGCAGTGACCCACGGGCTGATGAGGACAATAGATTAATATTGTGTCTGCAAATACTTGCCTGACGGGTTACAAACTTAAAAACTAATTCTGTTAAGCTAATTAATATCAATGGTACCGAAAACGCTGCGTTGGCCGAGAATCGAACTCGGATCAACTGCTTGGAAGGCAACTATGCTGACCATTACACCACCAACGCATGTGACGGTACATCCCAATATTCACAATATACTAACCGAAATGGTACAATGACACTCGTTTTGACAAAGCTGAATAAACAAATAGTGAGGGAATGATCGAGTCTTCATAGCTTGTTGCGGCTTCAACCTTCGGGTGATCTAGCTGGCAGGTAGCTCTGTCAAAAGTCTAGCTATTAATAAAATAAATATAACCGCAGTTAGATGTTTTTAGAAGGAGATTAATAGATTAATAGGAGATTTTCTACCAACCCAGCAGCAGTGACCCACGGGCTGATGAGGACAATAGATTAATGTTGTGTCTGCAAATACTTGCCTGACGGGTTACAATCTTAAAAACTAATTCCGTTAAGCTAATTAATATCAATGGTACTGAAAACGATGCGTTGGCCGAGAATCGAACTCGGATCAACTGCTTGGAAGGCAACTATGCTGACCATTACACCACCAACGCATGTGACGGTACATCCCAATATTCACAATATACTAACCGAAATGGTACAATGACACTCGTTTTGACAAAGCTGAATAAACAAATAGTGAGGGAATGATCGAGTCTTCATAGCTTGTTGCGGCTTCAACCTTCGGGTGATCTAGCTGGCAGGTAGCTCTGTCAAAAGTCTAGCTATTAATAAAATAAATATAACTGCAGTTAGATGTTTTTAGAAGGAGATTAATAGATTAATAGGAGATTTTCTACCAACCCAGCAGCAGTGACCCACGGGCTGATGAGGACAATAGATTAATATTGTGTCTGCAAATACTTGCCTGACGGGTTACAATCTTAAAAACTAATTCCGTTAAGCTAATTAATATCAATGGTACTGAAAACGATGCGTTGGCCGAGAATCGAACTCGGATCAACTGCTTGGAAGGCAACTATGCTGACCATTACACCACCAACGCATGTGACGGTACATCCCAATATTCACAATATACTAACCGAAATGGTACAATGACACTCGTTTTGACAAAGCTGAATAAACAAATAGTGAGGGAATGATCGAGTCTTCATAGCTTGTTGCGGCTTCAACCTTCGGGTGATCTAGCTGGCAGGTAGCTCTGTCAAAAGTCTAGCTATTAATAAAATAAATATAACCGCAGTTAGATGTTTTTAGAAGGAGATTAATAGATTAATAGGAGATTTTCTACCAACCCAGCAGCAGTGACCCACGGGCTGATGAGGACAATAGATTAATGTTGTGTCTGCAAATACTTGCCTGACGGGTTACAATCTTAAAAACTAATTCCGTTAAGCTAATTAATATCAATGGTACTGAAAACGATGCGTTGGCCGAGAATCGAACTCGGATCAACTGCTTGGAAGGCAACTATGCTGACCATTACACCACCAACGCATGTGACGGTACATCCCAATATTCACAATATACTAACCGAAATGGTACAATGACACTCGTTTTGACAAAGCTGAATAAACAAATAGTGAGGGAATGATCGAGTCTTCATAGCTTGTTGCGGCTTCAACCTTCGGGTGATCTAGCTGGCAGGTAGCTCTGTCAAAAGTCTAGCCATTAATAACATAAATACGTATACAACGCGTAACAGAAAAAGCGCAATTCCTCATACACCCCAATTAGTATATTAATATAAAAAAAATATATGATGCAATCGAACTTTAGTTGTGTCTTACCAATTTTCTTAAATATCGATTAATAATAGCACGATTTCCATAGAAAGCACTATATTCAGCTACGATAATTCATTTTTTTTATTTAACACGTCATATTAAAAATAGCTGAAATCGAATAAGTATATGAACAAACTAATTTCAGGAATTGCGCTTATTCTGTTACATGTTGTATAATATAACCACAGTTAGATGTTTTTAGAAGAAAATGGCGATTTTCTACCAACCTAGCAGCAGTGACCCACGGGCGGTTGAAGACAATAGATTATTATATTGTGTCTGCAAATAGTTGCTTGACGGGTTACAAACTTAAAACTTACTACAGTTAAGCTAATTAATATTAATGGTACTGAAAACGATGCGTTGGCCGAGAATCGAACTCGGATCAACTGCTTGGAAGGCAACTATGCTGACCATTACACCACCAACGCATGTGACGACTACGTAACAATAGATAGTTATTAACTAACACTTGTTTAAACAAACATTAATCAAACAAATAGCAAGCGATTTAATTTTATTCAAGATCCAACACATGCGTTGGTGGTGTAATGGTCAGCATAGTTGCCTTCCAAGCAGTTGATCCGAGTTCGATTCTCGGCCAACGCATCGTTTTTCATACCATTGATATTAATTAGCTTATACATGGTCATTTTAAAGTAAGTACAAATATAGAAAGGGTGGATCAAACACATAATAAAAAACTATTTTCTATTATACAAAAATTTAAAAAAAATGTAGGACGCTGTAAAAATAACAAAATAAATAAGTAAATAAAAAAACCGTCAAAAGTGGCGTTTTAGGACGGTAGTGAGGGTTAAGCAAAGTATGTTTACAAAATAATATTTTTTGTTACAAATAAACTAACTTATGTTTCTTTCTTTGTAGTAATTCTATTTCTCTTAAATACCGTCCCTACCCTTAAAATATATGTACTTGATTCAAAATGAAAATATACTGGACGATTTTTTTTACCGTCTGGAAAAAAATATGACGTATAAGGTATCTAGAGCCGAAGTTATACACGAGATTAATTGTTAAATATAGTCATGTTTAATGCAATTTACAAAATTTAGAAAACTACGCACAGTACTACGCGCAGCTGGCGGTTGTAGGTAGATTGCGAAGCTACGAGCCTGTTTCTTTTTAAAATACTATTTCAAATATTTCAGTGGGTATTATTGACTACAATTGAGTAATGTATAGTAGTTTAAGTAAGAAACAAATTTTTTGAGAAAAAAAAATTTTTTTAAGTAACATTGCCAAATGAATCTATTACACTTACCTATCACGCCACATTTTTTTACAGACGGTAAAAAAAGTCACCCTGTATAAACTAGCTTTTGCTTCCGACTTCGTTGGCGGTCCGTAATAAAATGTTGTGTATTAGTTGATCGGTGGGATTCCATATTAAACATTCCAATTAAATATCGAATTAAAATATTTGAGTTTGAGTGACTTCTAAAACTTTTGACTGAGTAAGGACTAGGATTATAGGGGCGGATTAGTTTTAGCATATCCTTACCCGCATAAGGCACGACACAAAGTGACCTCACTTTGGTCCTTGGACCGTGATAAAGGGACCAGAAATTTCTGTGACATCCCCCTCGGGCATACCCCTTTACGGCCCAAGGTCTCAGATGGTCTAAAAATAGATAGTGAAAGAGTACAAAGTGTTATCTTCATCTTCATTAACCTCGTAAATCGTCAATTTCTTAATTTATTATTTACTCTAAATCATTCTATCATATTAAATCAATTTGATTTTATTATAGAAGGTAAAGTATGAGAGTACATCTTAACTCGTCTTTATAACGCATTGTTTTTAACCGACTTTAAAAAGGAGGAGGTTATAAATTCGTCTGTATTTTTTTTAATTGTCTTCAAAAATTAGGAGGTTAACAATTCGTCAGTATTTTTTTATTTTTTTTTATGTTTGTCACCTCAGTACTTTCGACTGGGTGAACCGATTTGGATGATTCTTTTATTTGAAAACTGGTGCTTCCAGATTAGTCCCATTTTAATTCCGTCCAGCTCTGACAATGGCATCTATAGGAAAACCATATAAGTTAAGGTCGACTTTTAACTCTTTAGAGTTCTATGTTATCATTTACTAAAATAAAAAATAAATAATCTCACGCCTTTTATCCCCGAGGGGGTAGGCAGAGGTATTCCATTACTGGATATACCCACATTTCACGAGATATATTGGTCCTCTAAACGTGATAGGTGGTGAGCCCATCGCCGGACCGGGTCTTTTTACACATGTCTCAGAATTAATTCTGAGACCTGCGGGTTTCCTCACGATGTTTTCCTTCACTGTCGAGCTAGTGATAAATATGTACGTAAGTTTTCGAATACCTCATTGGTACTACATGCCTGCAGGATTCGAACCCGAGCCTCACTGATTTTCGGCCGGCTCTTTAAGCGTATAAGGGCTATCACTGCTCATTTGCTGTATTGTTGCAAATTGATTTGAAATATATAAATATCCTTCTAGGTCTCTGCCACGAATAAATGTGTTACGAGTAGTGAAACAAAAGTATTTTGATTTGGATAAATAATTTACTGAGCCAGAGTGGATTTAATAAAATCTACGTAAAGTCCATTTAGGCAAGGCGCAGGTGGCCAGAGCCAGCTGAAGCGCTCCGCAGAAAATGAAAAACGAATACTCGTTATAGAGCGCAGTCGGTAAACTTTTCTCTTTATTACTTCTACAAACTTAGGTCGGATTATTCTTGTATTAACAGACACATGCGACTTCGCCGTAAACCCGTATTTTTAAAAATCTCTACACATTATATAATTTTTAACAAAAAAAAGCCGTAAGCCATTTAAGTGTAAAATTTCAATGTTTAGACACTCATCATCAACCCGTAACAGCCCACTGCTGAGCTAAGGGTCTTTTCTCACACATGAGGAAGTATGGGCTTTAATCTCCCACGCGAGCCCACCGCGGATTGGGAGATAGTGTTAAGCTAGTGGCCACTTAACAATCAGAATTTTTCAAGCCACCCAAGGGTTATCTGACATGGCTTAACGACTTCTATTGTGCGTAAACACAACGAAAACCGGGACCAACAATTTAACGTGCCTTCCGAAACACGGAAGTTGTTTAGACACAGCGGTCGTAAGTTTTTTCGTTTAAATAAAGCTTTCTTCTATCTATATTCTTCGTCAATATAAATATATTGACGAAGAATATAGATAGAAGAAAGCTGATATTTTATTCTGATGTAGGTATAACTGTAGCCTGTACCTATTACTGTAAAAATCTTTGAATCCGTTTTAATTTATTTTGAAAATTTGCTTTATTAGTTTTGATTCCATTCACCTAAATCACGGCATAATTTTTCCCCAATCACGGCAGTTTTTAGGCACTTAACTGTTTATTTTTTGTTTATAATTTCACCCTGCATAGAAATAATTCGTAATTAGATTTATAATAGAAATAGCCAACATTGTTCTGGCAAAGGAAATTCGTGTCAAACAGCCATTGTCTCCGTTGCAATTATTTCGGTTGATCGGCGGCGCCGGCGCGGATGATTTATTGCCTAATTATTGTTTCTGCGAATACCGCATTTGTAGTACAGTCAAGAGCACGTTCTTTACACTTGTAGTACGAGTCTGACCTCTAAGGCGATTGTAATAAGAACGTTACAAAGTCAAATGTGTCAAGCTCCACGTGCTCTTGACTGCACAACACCGAAATTCCAGAGCTGGACCATTTGGTATTGTAAATGTTGATATCAATGTCCTTATGTATATTTTTTAAATAAATAAAAAAAATATATAAAAATATTAAATGTAATAAGTATGGTATATAATTAGCACGTTCCCTTATATTATTGCAGTGCTTAAAAAAGTAGATCCTTATTGATACTAAAAATGTAAATAGCTACTATCTATGTAAAACATAAGGATTGCAATAAACCATTTGATTTTATTTGCTTTTATGGATAATTAACAATATATTGCCTTGTTTTCAGAGTTTCGTATCTCAAACGGAAAAAAGGATCCCTTATAGGATCACTCCGTTGTCCCTGTCTGTCTGTAACTACAATGTCTGTGTCCGTAACATAGATTTTTAAATATTTAACAGATGTTAAATGGCGTTCGAGCATATCATATTCATATTTAAGTGTGACATAACTATTTACCAACACTAGTCGATGATTAAAACAGTCATCAGGTTCCCAAAACCATGCTCATCACTATAAGTTTAAATTTAAGGTGATGATGATGACATAAAAGACGTTTGAGTATTCAAAATAAAGTGGCACCCGTAACGAAGTCTCTTTTAACGTGCCTTCAGAAGCACAACGATAAAGCCAAGCTGTAGCGCTTGGTTTTGATAAATTAATGTAAATTTTCTGCATATTTTTTGCGGATTCCTCTGAATACCTGAAATATTCGGGTCGCTTTTTGTAATGCCCGCATTCATCAACTGTCTGGAGCACGGGGCGTTTGATGAAACACCCAAAATTTTGATAATGACGTTACCCCTCAAAGTGCAACTTTTTATTATCTGCAATTATCCTTTGTTCGCTGTCTGGCTGAATAAAAGATGAAGATGAAGTTTATAAACTTTAAAGTAGTATATTTTATATCGAGGGACAAAGAAGCTTTTATGGAATAAGGTACAATCTCCTTGAGAGGGACTAAACGAAGAAAAAGTTGGCGTTTAGTCTCGCTGTGCAAACTGTACTTTTCACTTTGCTAGAAAAATAGTCAATTTAGTACAAAAATATTTAAATCCGAACAAATTTACCTACAGTTGACAAAAATTCTGAAACAGATTAACAAAGAGATTTAAATCTCTTTTTGCAAAGCTTTTTGCAGATTAACAATTTAAAACACATGGCGCCACCTTCTTTGCGGAAAAATCATGGATCTAAAACTCTCAATATTTTCGTAATGAAGTCCACAGATATTTACTGGCTGTTTGAATTTGTCTATGTCTCATTAAGGAAATTAAAAAACGAATTAATTCTTACTGCCTAGAGACTAAAGTGGTCACTTTAGTCCCGCTTCGTAGGGCTATAAACCTAATTTTGCATGAGAAATGAAAAAGAAATTGTGTCTTCACCCGACTGCATTATGACGGCAATGTATTTCAGATATCGACAACATGTAACAGAATAAGCGCAATTCCTGAAATTAGTTTGTTCAGTATCGACTACTTATTCGATTTCAGCTATTTTTAATATGTGTTAATTTTTTCCCAAAAATAAATAGCGTAGCTGAGTTTAGTGCTTTCTATGGAAATCATGCTATTATTAATCGATATTTAAGAAAATTGGTAAGACACAACTGAAGTTCGATTGGATAATATTTTTTTTTATATTAATATACATATTGGGGTGTATGAGGAATTGCGCTTTTTCTGTTACGCGTTGTATATATTTTTGCAGACCTCATGTCACAGCCATATTATACTACGTCTATGGTTACATATTGGACTTTGTAACGTTCTTATGACAATAGCCTTAGAGCTATAGGAAGTGTAAATAGTACCTAATTCACATTTTGTCAAATGTCAACTGTCTAACATATTATAATATAACGGATCATGCCCATTGACAGACAGACAAACGAACAGTATAGACTAAGTATTAGACTCCCGTTGACACCCTTTGGGTACAAAATCCTAATAAAACATACATCTACTCTATTGTTTTCGCAGTTGGGTAAAACTCCGCAATGGAACTACGTCATTTTCTGCCCCAATGTTAACCTGAATTCGGAGCTCAAATAGTTCGGAACTTTCGTTCGTTGGCTCAAATTATGTTGGAGTTTCCGTACGGGTTACGTAAGCAGTATGTTTCTGTTACAACGATCTATTTGTTCAGGAGGTACCTAAACTGAAAGGTCGCAGGTTCAATCTTGTTGCAAGTAAGTAAGTAACAACTCTTTATTGTACACCAATAAAAATATGCAACAAGTGACACAATGATAAAAAAGTACAATGGGCGGTCTTATCGCTTTAATCGATTTCTTCCAGACAACCTTTGGATGGGTGTAACTGAGATGAACAGACGAAGGTAGGTGGTGCACTAAAGTTACCAATGGATATGTACTTGTATACATAAACCGTTTTGTATAGATATATAAAAAATAAAATACACAGTAGGTACATAGATAATATATAAAGTAAATATACCTGTAGATACAATAGCATTTATTATAAGTACATGAATATAGATACATTATATACACACAAGATATGATTTATTATTAAGAAGATTCCAATCCGAGGCAATGAATCCTTAATCTGTTTTTTAAAATTGGCAGTTATTCAGTAAAAGTATGCGTTGGCCGAGAATCGAACTCGGATCAACTGCTTGGAAGGCAACTATGCTGACCATTACACCACCAACGCATGTGACGGTACATCCCAATATTCACAATATACTAACCGAAATGGTACAATGACACTCGTTTTGACAAAGCTGAATAAACAAATAGTGAGGGAATGATCGAGTCTTCATAGCTTGTTGCGGCTTCAACCTTCGGGTGATCTAGCTGGCAGGTAGCTCTGTCAAAAGTCTAGCTATTAATAAAATAAATATAACCGCAGTTAGATGTTTTTAGAAGGAGATTAATAGGAGATTTTCTACCAACCCAGCTACAGTGACCCACGGGCTGATGAGGACAATATATTAATGTTGTGTCTGCAAATACTTGCCTGACGGGTTACAATCTTAAAAACTAATTCCGTTAAGCTAATTAATATCAATGGTACTGAAAACGATGCGTTGGCCGAGAATCGAACTCGGATCAACTGCTTGGAAGGCAACTATGCTCACCATTACACCACCAACGCATGTGTTGGATCTTGTATAAAATTAAATCGCTTGCTATTTGTTTAATTAATGTTTGTTAAAACAAGTGTTAGTTAATAACTATGTATTGTGATTGTGATGTAGTCGTCACATGCGTTGGTGGTGTAATGGTCAGCATAGTTGCTTTCTAAGCTGTTGATCCGAGTTCGATTCTCGGCCAACGCAGCGTTTTCGGTACCATTGATATTAATTAGCTTAACTTATGTTATAAGTTTGTAACCCGTCTAGCAACTATTTGCAGACACAATATTAATCTATTGTCCTCATCCGACCGTAGATCACTGCGATTCTCCTCGAGCTGATCACAACGTGCCTCGAGCCTTTGCCTCAGAGCGACCAGCCTCAAACTGAGGCTGTTTGCTTCAAGTTGAGGCTGCTCGACCTGAGTTTGCCTCTAGTGGATACACAGCTTAATAATATATTGACAAAAGGCGCTTCGGATTTAAAAAATCATGTGAAAACAAAAGCTAGATACGAATAAATATTAACACATCTCCCGGATTAATCGAGCGCAATCCGGCTAGATCCGGTTAAAACCGGATAATAAAATGGCCGGTTCAACGGATGTGCAGTGCTACAAAATGGCGTCGATTCATTCAATTATGGGATTGGCGGCTTTATTGAGTTTTGTGTGATGAAATCATAGACAGATTTGCCTTTTCCATATTTGTAGAGCTCTTTGCCGCGAAATTGTCTTTATTCCGGAATGAAAAGCTATGTCCCTACCAAATTTCATGGCGTCGAGCCATGACATTATGCTGAGTGGCCGCCCTTTGACTAGTTTTTCTTAGTTTTAAGTTATTTTGTAATATTGTAATAATAATATAGTGCCAAACAAATATTTTTCTTTCTTTCTTTTCTTTCAAATTTCATCAAGATCTGTTCAGCGGTTAAGCCGTGAAGGTAAACAGACCAACAGAGAGTTATTAATGCATTCATTAGATATACAGATATGACCTCACGACATCGCTTCATGTTTTCTTGTCTGTACTTGTGCTCGTAGACCTGCGATACGTGTGTAGCGACACTACATAGAACGCGCCAATAGATGACCGAGTTCTAAACCGCGCTATCGAAGTTTTATAATTCGTTTGTATAAATACAACTGTCCAACATCAATCGTTGGACTGCGGTCCCCAGGCACGATCACCTCGCCTTAAGGAAGATCTTCCCTTTTCACGATGGAGGAGCATTCCACCTCCGCTCCTCCATAGGTACGTGTTTGTAACGATCACACTGGTTAAGCAAAATTGGGTTAGCAAGTGAATGGGTGGCCGCCCTAGTGGCATTATATAATCAGTGTCTCCGTTTTTTAGAAGACACCTTAAGCCATTGGTCCTGGTTTTAGTTGTGTTCACTCACAATGGAAGTCGTTAAGCCTTGTTACATACACTTGGACGGCTCGAAAAATTCTTATTTTTAGGTAGCCAAGTTGGCAGCTAATATTTCTGTGAATATAATAAATAATATATCTACATTTACATTTTTTTATCTGCATCTACACTAATCTGCACGAATAAGGAGTAAAGATTTGTATTTTTTCTATTTTTATAAGTTTGTAACGAATAAACTCAAAAACTACTGGACCGATTTTAATAACTCTTTCACCAATGTGCAATGATAAGCTACAATATCCCTGATTAACATAGGCTGTATTTTATCCCCGTATTCCCTTGGGAATTGGAACTACTCGGGTGAAACCACTAGTATATGACTTACTTGGTCGCGCTATAAGCAGCATGACAAGTCGAGATCTAATGGCAATCCCATACATTCATCATTCAATTCGACAAATTTTTCTATTACTAATTTATTTTGACGGGCCTGTTGGCTCAGTTGGTAGTGACCCTGCCTTCTGAGTCGGAGGTCGAGGGTTTGATCCCCTCTAGGGGTCAACAATCCAACATATCTGTTGGCTTCGTGTCTTGGTGTTTCATATTTATTTATGTATATTTATCAGTTGTTTAGTACCTATAGTACAGGCTTTGCCTAGTTTGGGACTGAATAACCGTATGTAAATTGTGCCCCACATTTTATTTATTTATTTAATCTTTACGTTTTAAAAATCCTCTGCTCTGCCATAGAAACAACGGAATAGGAAAGGACTAAATGAAATCACGTCAAAAATGATCCGAACAAGATCGGAGTGATCCGATTACATTCCAATTGATATTCATATCAGGTATCGATGGGGAGAGTATCGATTCTGGGTACGATCGTGCGGTAAAACGGAACGCGATTTTAACAAAAGAAAAAAACAAGACTCATGAAATTCGGCGTCCTCGCCACGAAGAGTTGGCGCGTGAAATTCGACATTTGTTTTCCACCTGTTTTCTTTTTAATTTCGCGGTCGCGGAAGCAAGATAATATTTCGATAAAAATGTGTATTGGAAGATGAACGACAAGCTACTGGATCAAAATATGCAATATTTATTATTTGCAGTTCGCCATGGGTACATTTTCTTGGTACATGAAGTTACGAATACTTTATCTAACTTCAGTGTCTTATTTTCTAACCGACTTTAAATTTGACGCGTAAGTAGGCACTTTTTTTTTGTATATTTTTTGTACGAAAATAGTAGATTATACAAGAATCCTGAACGTAACGAAGGACTCCCAGTTTTACTCCCGAGCGCAGCGAGGGAGTTATGATTTAATTCCCAAGCGAAGCGAGGGAATTAAGACTGAGTCCTGAGTTTAGTGAGGGATTTAAGCGCCCAGGACAAAAACAGTTTTATTCCCGAGTTATATACTTTACTTTTCTTACCTTATGCGAGACCATAAAATGCAATTGCATGGTAGTAGATTATTGACAATGCCTATGGCATCTAGTTTAATAGACTCTGGAGTGAAAGTACTTTCATCACTCGACATTTTCATTATTCTTTTTTGAAATGTGAAAGCTATAAAATGGATACAGCAACTTGTGTGTCTGCCGGCGTGACCTACTTGATACTTGATTTAACAAATGAAGATCGTGCGAATCTAGTTGGTCGCGGCTTCGGTTTTCGAAAATAGAGTTGGCCACGACCGTGCACCACATTTTGCTTAACAAAATTAGACTTTATCGTCATAGCAATAAGGATTATGAAAAGTGAAAATTACATTATTGACCTAGGGTTATAATGAAATTCCATACAACATTATAACCCGGCTAAAGCCAAGGGATATAATGTCTTGCTTTCGGTGACATTTATCTACTATATAAAAATAAGTCGGGTTTTCCTTCCTGACGATTTAACTCCAGAACTGACGAACCGATTTCCATGGTTTTGAATTCGTTGGAAAGGTCTCGGGCTCCGTGAGGTTTATAGCAAAGAAAATTCAGCATTGCACCCGTGCGAAGCCGGGGCGGGTCGCTAGTATGATATATAATCCGGCTTTGTCGAGCATGTGGTGTGAAAAATATTTTATTTGCACACTTGTAATATAAGCACCAGACTGTAATGATTAGTTATACATTTATTTACAAAGAAAATACATATACATTCATTTACAATAATTACAGCTAAAAAATGTCCTCCAAAGAGGAACCATGTGGCACAGTGCCCAGAAGACTGGCCGCATTCCCTCTCTGGATAGCTAGGCTGATCTTTTAACAGAGATAGCCGCCAGCCCTCTGGTCACCTGAAGCCTCTTATTACTGTAATTAGATTCTAACTGCAGAGGTCTACTTTTATCTTTTTGTTACATCTATATTATTTTAAAGATACTGAGAACTTTTCAAAATAAATAAAGTTGTATGAAATGCCAGTAGTAGGTACAGTCACAAGAGCACGTGGAGCTTGACATAATATTCAACTTTGTAACGTTTTTATTACAATTGCAGAGGTCAGACTCGCACTATACAAGTGTAACATTACATAGCCGTAGCCTTATATATATATATTAGAAGACGTAGAAATTAAGTTATATTTTATTGCCATAAATTACGCAGTCTTACTATTAATTTTGTATGGTAAGAACTATTTTATTTTTTCATGTTCTGTGAAGGACTATCCCTTGTCCTCAGAAACCAAGTGTTATAAATTTATTTTTTTTGTTTGTGGTCATCTGGCCTCATATAACGGCTACAGCTGAAAATCAGCGCCTCAGCCCAGGCTGTGGCATTATGCTGAGATGTGGCCCTTTCGGCATAAAATTGTTTTATAATATGTGCTACTGTAATTTCTGTTGTTTTGTCTACGCCGAATAAATAAAGTTTCTTTCTTTCTTGCTTTCTTTCCTTACATAGCCGTACTTCAAAATATAGTATGTCGCGCTTATTTCCGTTCCCGTGATAATTTCCAAAAATCCCATCTTAGTGCTCACTTAAGTCTTTTAAACGAACCTTTGTGCAAATTTAATTATTTACTTTCACGCAATATAGTTATATGTTATGTATTCCAGAGGTAAATAAAGGTTATTTATATATTTGAGTCTGGGTTCACGATACATAATACATGGACCATTTGATCCATTTCCAATATTCCAAATGGATCAAATGATTTAGGCTGAGCATTGGACGTGCGTGAATAATAATTGACAGTGTTTTATAGATTTGAGGTTTCTATCAGCGTTGGATTATATACGTCATTTTAGAAGCCTGGATTACTGGTATGATTTATTTGTTTTATATATAAATGTAACTCACAGAATATATCTAAGGCAGAATTTTACCTTCTTACAAATGATGTTGATTAAACGTCATTACAATTGGCTAATTAAATCCATAAGACTATAAAATAAATAATAAAATAAATAAATTATAATTATTTGTAAGAAATCACGTTAAAAAGAGCTATCCTCAATATTTAATTGTCAAAATCAATACAGATGTTTTAAATTTTCCTAAAATTTTAAATGCACCAAAGGAAAATATTATATGCGTTGGTGGTGTAATGGTCAGCATAGTTGCCTTCCAAGCAGTTGATCCGAGTTCGATTCTCGGCCAACGCAGCGTTTTCGGTACCATTGATATTAATTAGCTTAACAGAATTAGTTTTTAAGTTTGTAACCCGTCAGGCAAGTATTTGCAGACACAATATTAATCTATTGTCCTCATCAGCCCGTGGGTCACTGTAGCTGGGTTGGTAGAAAATCTCCTATTAATCTCCTTCTAAAAACATCTAACTGCGGTTATATTTATTTTATTAATAGCTAGACTTTTGACAGAGCTACCTGCCAGCTAGATCACCCGAAGGTTGAAGCCGCAACAAGCTATGAAGACTCGATCATTCCCTCACTATTTGTTTATTCAGCTTTGTCAAAACGAGTGTCATTGTACCATTTCGGTTAGTATATTGTGAATATTGGGATGTACCGTCACATGCGTTGGTGGTGTAATGGTCAGCATAGTTGCCTTCCAAGCAGTTGATCCGAGTTCGATTCTCGGCCAACGCATCGTTTTAGATGCTAACATATTGGGTTCGATTCTGCTTTACAGCGACTAAACTTATTTTAGTTTAGTCCTGACCATAGAGTAACTTATATATGGGGGAACCTGACTTTGTCTTACGTAAAAAAAGGAAAGGTTTAATAGATAACCTACCGAATTAAGTCCTGTCAGAGGCTGTATTTTAGTCTTGACTTCTAAAAATAAATGAATTTTGAATTCTGTAAAAATTCAAAATTCGAAACTCATATATTTCAGAAGGTACATATATAAAATACACTTTGAAACATCAATAACAAGGCACACTAAACTCGTCCGTGAAGATTGGCTAAATGTAAACAGCAGCCCATCTCCACCGACGAGTTGCTGGTTCCAAATGCAGTACCCCGAGAAGAGCCAGCAAGAAACTCAAGGGCTTACTTATGCACTAAACACGTTATGAAATGCCTTAGTTTACAGGACTTATTTTACTTTGACAAGACTAAATATCTCTCGTCTCTTTTCTTTTCTAAGAGAAAGAAAATGACAGGAGTAAATTAAAATAAGTTTAGTCGCTGTAAAGCAGAATCGAACGAATTGTTTAGTTAACCAAAATTGATTCTTTTCTCATACAACACTCTCCAAACTATACTAATGGAGGTTCCACGCCCTCTTCGTACCTTTCCATTAACTTTAATAAATGTGACACAGTATAAGAGAGAGGGCTTCCAAGTTTTAGTCGTAATAGAACATAGAGGTGGCAAAGTCTGTCAAGGAATAAATTTAAATTTATCTGCACTAATAATAGGATAATATAATAATCTCTACATAATCACTACATAGTATAAAACAAAGTCGCTTTCTGTGTCCCTATATCCCTATGTCCCTATACCTATCCTTATGTCCCTTTGTATTCTTAAATCTTTAAAACTACGCAACGGATTTTGATGCGGTTTCTTTTAATGGATAGAGTGATTCAAGAGGAAGGTTTTAGTGTTAGCATTGTACCCGTGCGAAGCCGGGGCGGGTCGCTAGTAATCTAATAAAATAAAGTCACTTTCTGCGTCTGTCTATATGTATATTAGCTCACTTTTAAAGAACGAACGATAAAGTTAAAAACCAACCAACTTAAAAAAAGGTTCTCAATTCACTGTATGTTTTTTATGTTTGTTACCTCAGAACTTTTGACTGGGTGAACCGAATTTGATGATGTTTTTTTTATTTGAAAGCTGGTGCTTTCCGTGTGGTCCAGTTCTGACAATGGTATCCATGAGAAAACCATATTAAGTTGAAGTCGGTTTTTCACTCTTTCGAGTTGTAGCGACACGACATAGAACGCGATAGACGGCCGAGTTTGCATAAATACAACTGTCCAACATCAAACGTTGGACCCACGTTGGACACATGGCGAACTTAATGCCTAAAGGCATTATCTACCAGTCAACCATCAGGCTAAGCAGAAATAATTTGGCTGAATTGGCCGCAAATAGTAAAAAATCAATTAAACATAACATTACAGTAAATATATTATACTAGCTGATGCCCGCGACTTCGTCCGCTTGGAATTTGTTATTTCTTTGTGTTTCGAATATATATCAAGAAGGATAATCTACACTATCTATCTATCTAACATTGTAATGAGGAAAGATTTGTATTTTTGTATGTTAATAACGAATAAACTTAAAAATTACAGGACCGATTGCAAAAATTCCTTCACCATTAGAATGCTACATTATCCCTGAGTAACATAGGTTATATCTTGATGAAAAAGAAATAGGGATCCTTCCTAAAACTTGACTGTACATGCCAGGATTGGAACCCGAGCCTCACGAATGATAAGCGGGGTCTTTAGCCACTGGGCTATCATTGCTATTTATATTTTTGTTATTAAAAACACCCTATAAACAACGCGTCACAGAATAAGCGCAATTCCTCACACACCCCAATTAGTACCTATACTAATATAAAAAATGGTGATGCATTCGTACCTTAGTTTTGTATAACCAAATTTCTTAAATAAAGAACGATTATAGTACGGTTTCCATAGGTAGCCCTAATTACAGTTATGCTAATTTTTTTTTCCAAAAAAAATAACATTAAAAATAGCTGAAATCAATTAAGTAGTCGATACCTAGAACAAACTAATTTTAGGAATTGCTCTTATTCTGTTACGTATTGTAAAGCCTAGGACACTCTCTGGTTTATGATTTTCGAATACCAAAGGGTATGCATGTGCTCATGATAACAAACAAATTTCCTCAAGGAACCCAGAGTGAATTCTCAAAAAAAAAGTGGACTTTGTATGGAGAATTTTAAAGAATACTTATGCCAAGTTTGAAGTTGATAGACGCAAAAACCCACACTTCTCCATACCAACTTCAATCCCTACTTTCACCCCTTTAGGGGATGATTTTCGAAAAATCCAAAAACACGTCTCATCATTTATTTCTGAAAGTATTTGTGCCAAGTTTCAAGTTGATAGACGAAAAAACAACACGTCTCCATAAAAACTCCAACCCCCTGTTTCACCCCCTGAGAGGGGGTCTTTAAATCCAGAAATACGTGTCTTGTTGTTTGTTTTGAGGAGTATTTTAATCAAGCTTCGAATTGATACACCCAAAAATGAAAGTTTTCCATACATACCAAACTCAACCCCTACTTTCACCCGTTTAGGGGACGATTTTCGAAAAATCCAAAAACACGTATCTACTCATTTATTTCTAAGAGTATTTGTGGCAAGTTTCATCTTGATAGACGTAAAAAACAACACGTCTCCATACAAACTCCATCCCCCTGTTTCAACCCCTTAGGGGTTTTAATTTGTAAAAACCAGAAACACGTGTCTTGTTTTTTGTTTTAAGGAGTATTTTTACAAAGTTTCGAATTCATACACCCAAAAATGAAGGTTTTCTATACATACCAAACTCAACCCTTACTTTTACACCTTTAGGGGATGATTTTAGAAAAATTCAAAAACACGTATCGCATCATTTATTTTTGAGTATTTTAAAGAGTATTTGTATCAAGTTTCAACTTGATAGACGTAAAAAATAACACGTCTCCATATAAACTCCATCCCCCTGTTTCAACCCCTGAGGGGAGGTTTTTTAGAAAATCTGGAATTACGAGTCTTGTTTTTTGTTTTGAAGAGTATTTTTACAAAGTTTCGAATTGATACACCCAAAAATTAAGGTTTTCCATACATACCAAACTCAACCCCTACTTTCACGCCTTTAGATGACATTTTAGAAAAATCCAAAAACACGCGTATCTCATCATTTATTTCTAAGAGTATTTATGTCAAGTTTCAACATGATAGACGTAAAAAACAACACGTCTCCATACAAACTCCATCCCCCCGTTTCAACCCCTTAGGGGGGTTTTTTTGGAAAATCCAGAAACACGTATCTTGTTTTTTGTTCTGAGGAGTATTTATACAAAGTTTCGAATTGACACACCCAAAAATGAAGGCTTTCCATACATACCAAACTCAACCCCCTACTTTCACGCCTTTAGGGGACGATTTTAGAAAAATCAAAAAACACGTATCTCATCATTTATTTCTAGGAGTATTTGTGTCAAGTTTCAACTTGATAGACGTAAAAAACAACACGTCTCCATACAAACTCGAATCCCCTGTTTCAACCCCTGAGGGAAGGTTTTTTGGAAAATCTGGAATCACGTGTCTTGTTGTTTGTTTTGAAGAGTATTTTCACAAAGTTTCGAATTGATAGACCCAAAAATGAAGGTTTTCCATACAAACGTTCAACCCCTTTTTCACCCCCTTATGGGTTGAATTTCTAAAAATCCTTTCTTATTCCTACTTTACGTCTTAAAAGCAATAGTCGTGAAAAAAATCAGCTCTCTAGGTCTAAGGGTTTAGGCTGGGCGTTGATGAGTCAGTGAGTCAGGACTTCTCTCTTTATATATATAGTCGAATTGATAGACCCAAAAATGAAGGTTTTCCATACAAACGTTCAACCCCTTTTTCACCCCCTTATGGGTTGAATTTCTAAAAATCCTTTCTTATTCCTACTTTACGACTTAAAAGCAATAGTCGTGAAAAAAATCAGCTCTCTAGGTCTAAGGGTTTAGGCTGGGCGTTGATGAGTCAGTGAGTCAGGACTTCTCTCTTTATATATATAGATAATCCTAATACATAATAAAATTGTTGATAAAATAAACTAATACATACTATATATCGTAACAAACATAAAACAAAAATACTTACATAAAATAATCTAAAGATGATGATTTTCTTTCGAACAATTTATGTTTGACCTGATAAAAACGCACGAATTTTCCTCTTAAAAGAAAACTTGCATTGGGATTTCCTAATGCAAACGGGGAGGGTGTTCCAAAGCCTGATGGCATGCACAGTGAAGGAGTTGGACCCAAAACCAGTACGGTGAGAAGGCATATGTACCCATCTTCCCTTTTCATGAGGGAGGAGCATTCTACCTCTGTTCCTCCATAGAGTTCTATGTTATTATACTTATACTCATGGTCACCCTTCGGTTAACACTTTGGTTCTAATGGTCACCGAGATGGAGCATCCGTTGGTCTGTCTGTTCGTAATTGAATACTGTTTTATGGATAGAAAATATTGGAAAAGCAAATATTTGGCTGTCTCTACATGGACCTTTTAGCGGTGAAAATGTAACGTTGAGTAATGTTGAAATTTCACTGTGTGTGTTTACACTTCATATTTCACATTTCATTTCGAGTAGGTAGCAAGTGTTATTTTTTATAGTACCTAATTAAGAACCATTGCCCAAGATAGCGGACTAGTTATGTTTAATCTATACATATAATAAAACTCTAACGGGGCCGTGTCTGCACATGAAATATTTTTTGAAAATTTTAACGGTAGTGTATATAGTTATCGATATAGATACCGAAACATCAATTTTTGGAATTTTTGTCTGTCTGTCTGTCTGTCTGTTTGTGCACGCATCACTCAAAAACTATTGGATGGATTTTGATGAAATTTAGTATGGAGATAACTAAGTACCCGGGTCAACATCTAGGGTACTTTTTATTCCAGGAAAATATCTCATTCCTACGGGAAAATATTAAAACTGGTTAAAAAGAGAAATACGTACTGCTCCGAAACGATAACACCTAGAAACTTGAAAAATGGTATGTAGGTGTCTTATATGTCGTAGGAAACCACTATGAAGGGATTTTTGGAAATTCCCGCGGGAACGGGAATAAATGGAATCCGCGCGGGCAACGCCGCTGGGCACCCGCTAGCCTTATATAATTATACTACGTCGATGTTTTTAATGCAACCATACAATTTGGGTAACATTCAAATAAAAAGGCTTGCTGAGTATAACGTAGTACTATTACTTATTCTGTGGTATTTTCGAAAAAAGCTTGTTTTTAAAAAGTTTACTTTTAATTTTATTGACATACGTAACTAACATCGTGTCGACTGGCCTATTGGCTCAGGTGGTAGTGCCTTCTGAGTCGGAGGTTGCGGGTTCGATCCTTGCTCGGGGCAAACATAGGTATATGTGCATGAACATGTCTGGGTGTTTAATATTTATTTAAGTATGTCTATCAGTTGTTTAGTACCCATAGTACAGTCTCTGCCTACTTTGGGACTGAATAACCGTGTGTAAATTGTGTCCCACAATTTATGACCTATAAAATTTCATAGCAAAATAAGGTCAAATTACTCTCAACATCATAAAAACCGTAACAATTTCCAACTGGGCCCAGCGTCCCGTCGTCCGCCGCGGAAATTAAAGTTGTATTCAGTTCATTTCGCGAGCTCTGTGCCGTCACGTTCTACTATGAGAATATCAACACAGATTTTCGGTAGATAAGGAAGTGTATTTTTTGCTGCCGTATTTTATTGTTTATCCTACTGCACTCGGCGGAGTGTAATGTTTATCAGGGATTTTGTGCGTTGAAAATCTATTCCCTTGGCGCTGATAGTAGCATAAACCTTTTTGTCGGATTCAACATTTTGGGAATCAAATAAATAATCTCACGCCTTTTATTCCCGGGGGGTAGGCAGAGATATTCCATTACATATTCCACAGTGTTGCTGTTCAATAGTCAAACAGAATCCATGTGGCTACGACGCTACAGCACCTTGTTCACACTGTCAAAGTCAAAATGTTTTATTCAAATACAAGTCCACTTAATGAACGTCATTTCAACTCCACCGCTTCAGCATGTATGGTTGAGAAGAAGCGGGGCAAGAAACTCCTCAACTCTAATACTAAATAACACTAAATTGGGTTACATAATTTAGTTAGTTTTTGCTGTCGTATTGCGCTGGAGGAAATATGTTCTAAGCATCATTTTCATTTCTAGTTTGTAATACCCCATTTTACAAAGTACATGCTTAACGTGAGTTTTCAACATAGTTTCAAATATGTTATTGTTGTGTCGGCGTGCTACCGCTCAGTGTGACTCGCCCAAATTGCAGACAAAACCGCCGGCTGTTGCAAGTCAATTAATAAACCGAGTTGGCAAGGTCCCTTGGCTACACGGGAGTCGCAATGCGCCAAATATAATACTGTATAGACCATTTTGTGTGGTATTGTATTCAATTGGCTACATTGTATTTGTATCCTTCAATGTTTTGTATTTATGTATTGTTGTGGGAATGCCAATGGCCTTGATTTATGTAATACAACAAGCTTATTTGTCTGACTTGGTTCAAGGACAAAGATAATTTCTATAATGAGTTTTTCAAGACTTACTTTTGCATATTTATCACTAACAAAGTATAGTTTCGTAGTTTATTTTATATGTATGTTACATTACATAATATAATGTATATACGGGTGACTTTTTTTACCGTCTGGAAAAAAATATGACGTATAAGGTATCTAGAGCCGAAGTTATACACGAAATTAATTGTTAAATATTGTCATATTTAGTTCAATTTACAAAATATAGAAAACTGCGCACAGTACTACGCGCAGCTGGCGGTTGTAGGTGAGTAGATTCACAATGGAAGCTACGAGCCTGTTTCTTTTTAAAATACTATTTCAAATATCTCAGTGTGTATTATTGACTACAATTGAGTAATTTATATTAGTTTAAGCAATAGTACATTATGATATAAGTGCGGTAGGTTGAAAATTACAGCTGAGGCGATATTGCTAGCCCGAGCCGTAGGCGAGGGCTATAAGTAAGCAGAGGCTGTAATTATCAAAGCGCACGTATGTCATACGACGTTTTATAACACATTTGCGAGGAAATAAAATAAAATTCCGACTATGGTAAACGAATAAAAACAATACAGCGTTAAGAAAAAGCGCGCGGCGCGGCGCATCATCATTTTTTTTTAGGCAAAGGCACAAAAAACAGCCAGTATTAGTTACTAATAAAGTAAATTAATATTTTTGTGTTTTTGTTACAGATTAATTGGTTGTAATTTACTGTCAAAATTATTTAAATTAAATAATTATGTACATAAATATTTCTTTTTTAAGTATATTTTATCTCCCAAAGTTAATTTTAATCATAAAATGTTGACAACTTTTTTGACATAAAAACTCTTTGCTGAGATTTTAAAGCATCTTGATAAACCGTGCGTATTACTTTACACTTACCGCACTTGGGCGTAATGAGATACAATACGATATTGAAATTGGTGAAATAAGACGCCTTTTACGAGCAAATGTGTTATAAAAATATTACATTGTCAAATGAATCTATTACACTTACCTATCACACCACTTTTTTTTCCAGACGGTAAAAAAAGTCAGCCTGTATAATATGGGCTGTTTATGTTATTTAAGATCTACTAATGTAAAATTTGCCTGAAATAAAGATTATTATTATTATTACCTACTAGCTCAACGGTGAATTAGGTAAAACGTCGTGAGGAAACTAGCATCCCAGAATTGATTCTGAGGCTCATGTAGCAGCTCCGGTCCGGCGATAGGCTCACCACCTGTCACGTTTAGGGATCTAAAAACCGGCCAAGTGCGAGTCGGACTCGCGCACTAAGAGTTCCGTACCATTACTTATACAGGGTGACTTTTTTTACCGTCTGGAAAAAATGTGGTGTGATAGGTAAGTATAATAGATTCATTTGGCAATGTTACTTAAAAAAATTTTTTTTTCTCAATAAAATTTTTTCTTGCTTAAACTAATATACATTACTCAATTGTTGTCAATAATACACACTGAAATATTTGAAATAGTATTTTAAAAAGAAACAGGCTCGTAGCTTCCATTTATGCGCAATTTACCTACAACCGCCAGCAGCGCGTAGTACTGTGCGTAGTTTTCTAGATTTTGTAAATTGCATAAAACATGACTATATTTAACAGTTAATCTTGTGTATAACTTCGGCTCTAGATACCCTATACGTCATATTTTTTTCCAGACGGTAAAAAAAATCATCCAGTATAAACGGCAAAAAAATCACGTTTGTTTTATTGTTAGCCCCCTTAAATATTTATTTTCTTTACCCTAAGAAATATCCGTCTGTCACCAGGCTGTGTCTCATGACAGTTAAAATTTTGACAGATGATGTATTTTTTTTGCCGTTATAACAAAAAATACTATAAATCAGAAAGAAAATAAATATTTAAGGGGGCTAACAACAAACGTGATTTTTTTGCCGTTTTCATAGATAATGGTACGGAACCCTTAGTGCGCGAGTCCGACTCGCACTTGGCCGGTTTTTTTAATATATAAATAACGTTTGCCAAAGTGTCCCCGATGAGATTTATCGATAGTAAAGTTTGGTACCGCACTGCGGTTGCGGGGTCGTCAAATAGAGTCGGGATTCGTTGTCGATGCTTCGCCAAAATAAAGTAAACAAGAATATTAATTGCTTTCGCAGGGGTTTGTTTGGACATCGCATTAATTACGTATACTCTTATTGAAAATTGTTTAATTACAAAGGTTAGTAAGCTTTATTTTAAAAAATTATCACGCTGAAGCGTTGAGGGGAGAGTCATTAGATTTAGGACTCATCCGTCAGATTACACTTTTGTCAGGAATTTATTTTTAGGCTATTTTAGTTCAGTTTCGTAAGGAACTTTCGTCATTGACACATCCGTCAGATTACACTTTCGTCAGTTCATTTACGTGAGTTCCAACAATTTTTAAACCAACTTCAAATAACTCTAAAGAGTAAAAAGCCGACTTCAATCTTCAACTTATATGGTTTTCTCATGGATGCCGTTGTCAGAACTGGACGAAATCAAATTGGGACCAATCTGGAAGCACCAGCTTTCAAATAAAAAAGAATTATCCAAATCGATTCACCCAGTCGAAAGTTCTGAGGTAACAAACATAAAAAAACAGACGAATTGATAACCTCCTCCTTTTTGAAGTCGGTTAAAAGGTAGGAGGTTTCTCAATTCATTGTGTGTTCGTTTATGAAACGATTTTGATGATCCTTTTTTTTGTTGGAAAGGAGATATCCCAAGAGTGGTACCATACGGAAACCAGGATCTGATGATGGCATACCAGAGATATCGAATGACCTTTAAAAACCGTAGTGTCGAGTGCTTTATTATACTTTATTAGTTTTCTGTTTGAAGTCGATTTTTTTACATCAATGAAAATATGCAACAAGTGACACACTAATAAAAAAAGTACAATGGGCGATCTTATCGCTTTAAGCGATTTCTTCCAGACAACCTTAGGATGGATTTAACTGAGATAAACAGATGAAGGCAGGTGGTGCACTAAAGTTAACAATGGATTAAGGTACTTATATTCATAAATCGTTTCCTATAAATATATAAAAAATACACAGTACATACATACATAATATACAAAGTAAATATACTTACCGTAAAATTTACATACTACAGTGTGTTTCTAAGAAGCTTCTTAATAGGTTCTTAACTGACCTTGAAGTTCAGTTAATGTATTTAGAAGAATGTAATAAGCAGAGATCGGCATTAGGTAGTGTGATTAGGTACCATAGTAGGTAGAGGATATAATATGGAGTTGTTAAATCCACCATGTTCCTACTTTAAAATCGAAGCACACATATGAAATGCCAAATTTCATATGTGTGCTTTGTGTCGGATGGGACCGAAACTCATTTTTTTTTAACTAATTAGCCGTACTACTATTACAGATTTTGTTTTTTAGATTTTGTTGATTATCTCCATAACCAGCCACTTTAGAGAAAATGACGTAAGAACAAAAGAAGTTTATATTTAGTAAGTAAATATGATACTGTAGAAAAATCTAGTCCCTGGAAATTTAGTCCCACAAATAAAGTGGTGGTTTTATCAACTCCATATTACATCCTCGTAGCAACTTTACCTACTATGGTACCAAATCACACTACCTAATGCCGATCTCTGGTAATAAGCCCTTTACTGCTTCTGAACCAAATACTGAATAGCATCTATCGACAACCATTCCAGTTCCCATCACTCATGTCAACTTGGAAATAACGTAGCATTCTTAGCCTAGTTTCTGTAACGTCACGTCACTACTCGACAATTTTATGAGACAAACTGTATGTGGATTGTCGTGATACTGTCGGGCGATATGTGTTTATTTTATTAGATATTGGAATACCCCGAATACCATAGGGTTTTGGCTCTTGTTTTTTATGAGGATGGACATCTTGATATAACGTGTGCATATTATAAAAAAAAACTATCTTTTGCTCGTGACTGTCTTTCTACGTTTATAAGGATAAGCTTATAAGGATAAGCTTATAAGGATAAGCTTATCTTCATCATCAAAATAATGTATTTTCTTACTAACATGTACCTTAACTACTTTAGAACATCAAACCCCTAGTTCTTGTATAAGTAAATAAAAAAATATTTAAAAAAAACTTTTCTTTTATGGATTGCAATAGAACAAAAAAATATAGCTTATGAGTCATACTCCACAAATACAAATACAAAATTCATTTATTTTTTTAGTAGGTATGTAAAATACACTTTGAAACGTCAATAACAAGGCACACTAAAGTCGTCCATGAAGATTGGCTAAATGTAAACAGCAGCCCATCTCCACCGCCGAGTTGCTGGTTCCAAATGTAGTACCCCGAGAAGAGTCAGCAAGAAACTCAAGGGCAGTTCTTTTTAATCTCATGTCATCAATATTCTTACATCCTAACTAATATTATAAAATATGCGTTTGTTTTAAAATTTCTTTAACCAATAGAAAGCCACATTATCATTTTATTAGTGAGTAACATAAGCAATATTTTATCCCCGAATTTTCACGGGAATTGGAACTAATCTGGTGAAACCGCGCGGCGCTGCAGTATGTACTGATCAATTGAGCCCGTGGGCTGAGTAAGCCCCTAAGCGGTAGGTAGTGGTCGATTGAGCCCGTGGGCTAAGTTGGTCTTTAGCAAAAAATTTGTGGGTGAACGGGCCCGCGGGCTCAGTTAACACAGTAGGTCAAATTACCCATAGAAAAAATAAGAGTGTCAACTTAGCCCGCGGGATAAGTGGTCTGTGGGCTCATTTGACCACGTAGCCTCTAATACACTTGAAAAACATTTCCTCGCTTTAAGTGCAGTCGACTAAAAATATGCGTTGGCCGAGAATCGAACTCGGATCAACTGCTTGGAAGGCAACTATGCTGACCATTACACCACCAACGCATGTGGGAGATTCAGTTGAAATGTGAACTACAATAGTGACTACTATTATTTGCACAGATGGCTTATTTTAGGACAGAAATATCTAAATCAAAATTTATTTATTAACTAGCTGTCCCCGCGCGGTTCCACCCGCGTTCCCGTTGTCGTTCCCATTCCCGTTCCCGCGTAGTTCCCGTTCCCGTGGGAATATTATTTCATAATTATGTATTCGTCAAGTTTTCATTGTTTTTAAAATGTATTCTGCTATTCAGGGCTGAGACAAATCCAACGAAACAAAAACCATGAAAATTGATCCAGCCGATCTCGAGTTATAAGTGTTGTAACAAACCCGTCTTTGTTTTATATATATAGATTTTCCGTAGGTAATTGCAAATTACACTTAGAAAGGTCAATAGTCTAATAACAAGGCACTCTAAACTTATCCATGAAGATTGGCTAAATGTAAACAGCAGCCCATCTCCATCCGACGAGTTCAGCAAGAAACTCAATATACCTACCTAACCATTATTAGCACTTGTATTGACTGATAAATTTATTATCTAATCCTTAGTATCCCTATTAGCATCTAATATTCATATATCATTATTATATAGAGCAGTGATAGCCCGAACAGTTAAAGAGCCGGCCGAAAATCAGCGAGGCTCGGGTTCGAATCCTGGCATGTACCAATGAGTTTTTCAAAAATTTACGTACAATATATTTATAACTAGCTCGACGGTGAAGGAAAACATCGTGAGGAAACCCGCAGGTCTCAGAATTAATTCTGAGACATGTGTAAACAGACCCGGTCCGGCGATGGGCTCACCACCTATCACGTTTAGGGGTCCAATATATCTCGTGAAATGTGGGTATATCCAGTAATGAAATACCTCTGCCTACCCCCTCGGGGATAAAAGGCGTGAGATTATATTATTATTATATATTTTTTAAAATTTATACCTTAAGTTAGGTTTTTTACAATATGTATATAAAAGTAAAATATATTATTATTATAAAGAGAAAACCTTTTTTGTTTTTTTTTAATTATTATGCCTCGACACTGCTTGACCGATTTAAAAAAGTTCATAAGTGACTTGTATACAGTAAACTATACCCTGATACCTGTAAGCGATAAGTCCGCACAGTGTATTTTATTGCATATTCTGGTATAAGTACAATAATAATAAAACAATAATCTCACGCCTTTTATCCCCCAGGGGGTAGGCAGAGATATTACATTTCTGGATATACCCATATTTAGGGTTCCGTAGACAAATGGAAAAAAAACGGAACCCTTATAGATTCGTCATGTCTGTCTGTCACATAGCCACTTTTTTCTGAAACTATAAGAACTATACTGTTGAAACTTGGTATAGTCGATGTATTCTGTGAACCGCATGACTTTCACACAAAAATAGAAAAAAAAAACAATTTTTAGGGGTTCCCCATACTTGGAACTGATTTTTTTTATTACCGTGGTAGGTGGTGAGCCCATCGCTGGACCGGCTCTTGTACAGATGTTTCAGAATTAATTCTGGGACCTGCAGGTTTCCTCACGATGTTTTTCTTCACGTCGAGCTAGTGATGAATATGTACGTAAGTTTTGAAAAAATCATTGGTACATGCCAGGATTCGAACCCGAGCCTCACTGATTATTATCATGTGAAGCAGGCTCTTTAACCGTAAGGCTATATCACTGCGTGTACAATAAACTTACTTATGTACCTGTCCAGCAGAGATGTGACGTATATTAGATAAAAGTATCTGAAATACAGATACCTACAAGATACAAAATACGTATTTACATCTTGTATTTGAAATACTTTTTATTTCTTTTATGTTGTATCTTATATTTAGATACATTTTCCTGTTATCTTAGTATTTTGAAGATACCTTGTTCCCCAAGATACTTTTACTAAAATAAACTTCGCAGTTTTTCTTTCCGAACGCAACTGAACGCAGCGCATTCGCTTTTGGGGGCATGATCATGAGCGACAGTATGTTTGAGGAATTACTTTTACTCAAATCTCAACTAAAACATGAAGATTAAAAGTCTCAATTACTTTCATATTTTGTCTTGTCACATTTGCCTGATCCTTGTTATCAACGCGATCTCCTCAAAAATTGTGTTCTCGAACAAATAAACTCAAGTTCAATAAATTTTGTTTTCTTAAAAAAGTATTTGAAAGATAGTTATTTTGTATCTAGTATTTCAGATACCTTTTTAGATAATTATTTGTATCTGGCATCTGTAATGCTTTTTTTTTAAGTATCTTGCATCTTGTATTTCAGATACTTTGTACAGGGTATCTTATACATCACTGCTCTCCAGATAGTTGAAGTTATGAATACGTAATACCACCCCACTCCGAGCGTGGCACACATACGAGTACATTCGCCTTACATTTGATTAAATTACACATTCAAATGTATGCATGGCAGTGAAATTCAGATGCGGATCGTCTAAAGCTAGTTGGGCTGTAAACGTTACAACGTTATTCGGGAAATAGCTGGTAGAAATGTTTAAAGTCGTAGCTTTAGTTACCAAGTTGTGTAAGATTTGGTCAAATTCATTTATGTGGGAGTGGAGGTGGAATGCTCCTCCATCGTGAAAAGATCTTCAGGAGAGGTGATCGTGCCTGACCGCAGTCCAACGGTTGATGTTGGATTGGACAGTTGTATTTATACAAACAGATTAGAAAATTTCGAAAGGTTTAGAATTCGGCCGTCTATTGGCGTGTTCTATGTAGTGGCCCTACAAATAATTTAGGTATTACTTAAATTCCTAATTGTCAATTTATTGTTTTTAAACTGGAAAAAAAGAGGTTCCTCAATTCGACCGTTTTTTTAATGTTTATGAACCGATGTTGATGATTTTTTTTTGTTGACAAGGTGACATAACAAAGGTGATACCTTATTAAAGAAACCAGGATCTGATGATGGCGTCCTATAGAAATCTAGGGGAATCTTGGAAAATCTTAGGGGCGACTATTATTTTTGTTTAGTTTTCTGTTTGAAGTCTTTTTTTTTATTATATTGGTTGTACAGTGAGCGTTTTTATCACAGTGACAACGCAACGTTAAGGTAATGTAACTGATACATACATACTCATGCTTTTTTCCAGAAGAGGTAGGCAGAGACAAATACCTAATAACCATGTTCAAATCTCTTTATGTTTAGCACATTTAAAAAAATTGGTAAGAAAGACAATAGTCAAGTGACTCATAATAAGTGGACTTACCCTACTTTGAATAAAATATTTTGACTTTACTAAAAAGATGCGTTGGCCGAGAATCGAACTCGGATCAACTGCTTGGAAGGCAACTATGCTGACCATTACACCACCAACGCATGTGACAGGTTTACTAAAAAGATGAACTATAATAGTTTTACATTGAGTCTTATCATTTATACAGATGTTTTATTTAAGGTCAAAATATAAAATCGAATAAATTTTCATAGTCTATTTATATAAAACTAGCCTATAATAATAATAAATTGTACTTTACATTTGCATTTCACTGAGATGAAAGATGTTAGTAACTCGAAATTCTAATTGATCGATTACCTATGCTATTGCATTTTATTCTTGACTGTGTAAATATAGTTGACTAAGGCTTTTAATTTTCTATTTACTGTCCAAGCGAAACTTTAACAAAGCAAAACTGCAGCTTTCTCGTAAAACCCCGAGATTTCCGTCAATGATCCCGCGGGATCCCACTCAATAGCCCCCAATCCCCGGGAGCCGACAAAGCCCTCATTAATATGCGATTTTCCTTTTCAGGCGGGAAAAATCTAATAAGGGAACAATGGCTGGGTCTCGGGAAAGATTGCTCTATGAAAGAAGACCGGACTATGAATACGAATACGACAGACGAAGGAGACACGAGTCTGGATACTCCAGACATGAAACAAGCAGATACGAGCGAAACAGATACGACAGGAGAGACCGAAGAAGCGAGTACGACAGACCCAAACGCAAGAACGGCTACGTTTACGAAGATATCTATTCAGATTTTGACGAAGCCCAAGGAAGACTGTCCTTATTCAGACCCATAAGACCAGAATACCTCAATCTACCAACAACGTACGAAGCAAAATACAACTCCCTACCAAGAAACTATTATTACTACGACGAGAGAAACACTCGGAGGTACAAGAAGGACTACTATGATTTTCGAATCGAAAACGAAAGGAGGCCGCGGGAGTCTTATGAGAGGAAAACTATAGAAGTCAGACAAAGCGAAAGCGAACGCAGTGAACGCAGACCAATATTAAGTAACCCTTCAAAAACTGTATCTTTGAAGGAACCAGATACGAGACAAAAGAACGTCGCAGTGTGTAAGCCTCTGCGTCTGACGGAGAAGAACGCGAGGTACTGGACCACGGACCCGCCAGAGAACCGACGGGTGAAGAAACCCGAAGAACCGAAGAAGAATGTGAAATTCTCCGAAGTGTCCGGCTGTAATAGGAAGATGGTCGTCGACGATCCGGTCTGTGGACGAAAAGTGGTCCCAGTGAGGGAGCTAGAGGTGTCTTTGGACCAGATGATCCAGAACGGGTATTTTGAGAAGCATAATATTCCTATTGCAAGGTGAGGATAAAGAACTTTGTACTAGATTTCAAAGCCCGGCAACGTATTTGTGTCTCTTAAGTTGCAGGTGTCTTACCACCAGGCCCGTCTGCTCGTTTGTCCCCTATATTATAATTAAAAAAAAACTAGATTTTAGTGCATTACATCTAATACATTTTTCGCAAAAAGTTACATGTACAAAATAAACGCCTTTCTTATTCAAAACAGGCATTACGGTTGGTCCAACGAGATTAAAATATAATATTGGGCATATTTTCATACAAAACTTTGAAGCATGTTTGAAGCTCAAGCGTCATGTCAGCGCGAGCGTTATCCGGTCGAAATTGTACTAGACTTATTATTACACTTTGAATAACTTTTGGCTTCAAATTATCCTCGCTTTGTCCCCTCTATGCCCTATTATATTTTAATCTCTTATGGTTGGTCACAGGTTGCGGTATACGGCTTTTCGATCATCTGCTTGTAATCCCTACTTAATATTATGAATGCAAAAGTGACTCTGTGTGTTACCTTTTCACGCTGAAACCATTACAAATACATTTTCAGATGATCTTTTTGAATGAATGATCACTCAATTTGATTTCGACAGTCAAATACCCTATTGGAAAAATTCCTCTCTGTTGAGAGGTTCACAATTAAATATGCGAGCAGTGCCCGGGTCAACTTTTGGGCGCATTTTTTGTTGTTAGCCTTAGCCTGAAAAATATATAATGTATATTATGTCTTTGAAAACCATAGCTTACAAAAGCATGAAATATGCCTTTGTAAGCTATGGTTTTCAAAGCAAGTGTTTTGAATGTGATAGATTTTTACAACTCTAAGACCCGTACCTATTACAGATCGATTCTTAACTAAAACTCTGCTTGATCAACAATTGACAATTAGAATGAGACAGCTTTATGTGACTCATATAGCGGCATCTCTTTCTGACGTCCTTAAGCTGAGAGCGTTCTGAAATACAGCCCTCTATTGAGATTGTCCTAATTTCATAAATTCTCATAACTACACTGTCAATATGACGGGCTCAGTTGGTAGTGACCCTGGCCTTCTGAGTCGGAGGTCGCCGGTTCGATCCCCGCTTTAGGCCAACATTTGCGTGCATGAACATGTCTGTTGGCTTCGTGTCTGGGTGTTTCATATTTATTTTAGTGCGTCTATCAGTTGTTTAGTACCCATAGTACCCATAGTACCCATAGTACCCATAGTAGTAGTACCCATACAACCTCTGCCTAGTTTGGGACTGAATAACCGGGTGTAAATTTGTGTCCTACAAAAAAATATAATCTACATAATGATCTTAGTTCTTATCAGAATAATCTCTATAAAAAATCGATTTTTATCATATCTGCATCCGCAGGGCGCTGACGCGAGTTGGCAACGTCGCGAAGGAAGAGATAGCGGCCAGCGGCGTGCCAAACGGAAAGTGCTTATCGGGTGCAAGCGGGACAGAGAAACAGGGCTTACGTAGAACCCGGCATCTACCGCAGGTTAGTGTACATCGAACTAGCTCTAAGTGGAATGACTCTGTTAGATTCGCGTTCATACATAATCTCACGCCTATTTCCTATTGGGGTAGGTTTGTTAGGTCATTTGTTTCCTTTTATCCCCGAGGGGGTAGGCAGAGGTATTCCATTTCTTCATATACCCACTTTTCACATGTTCTTTGGCGTAATCGTGATAGGTGGTGAGCCCATCGCCGGATCGGGTCTGTAACACATTGTTGGAGATCCCATGCCTTAGGGTCGCGCCACATCTGCGGAACGTACAGCGTAAGTGGATCAGCCGCCCGCGTCAACCGTAATACGTAGATACCTATGTAGGCAAAAATAGTTGCATGCAAAATATGACCCTTAAGTGTGCCACGCGGAACTTTTGTCTATCTAGAGGTATAAGTAGAATGAATTTGATAAGAGATTCACATACTTACCGTTAAAACAATACTGTCCTGTTTCCTAAAACCATCATCTCATCAGCATAGGTGTCAACTTAAGGTGATGAGCAGTACAATGTTAAACACCTAAATAGTTAATATAAGAGCAGTGATAGCCCGGACGGTTAAAGAGCCGGCCGAAAATCAGTGAGGCTCGGGTTTGAATCCTGGCATGTACCAATGTTTTTCAAAACTTACGTACATATTTATCACTAGCTCGACGGTGAAGGAAAACAACGTGAGGAAACCCGCAGTTCTCAGAATTAATTCTGAGACATGTGTAAACAGACCCGGTCCGGCGATGGGCTCACCACCTATCACGTTTAGGGGTCCAATATATCTCTTGAAATGTGGGTATATCCAGTAATTGAATACCTCTGCCTACCCCCTCGGGAATAAAAAAGGCGTGAGATTATATTTTATGTTTATATAGTTAATATAATAAGTCAATTCTATGCAATCATTAGTTTTACGGGGAAAGCTAACTAATTAAGAAAATAGTAAGCGCCTATCTCAGATTTAAATCAGGGTACCGTGGGTTTCGGAAACATAACATTGACGGCATTCGGACCCCGAGGCCCGTCCATTAGCGGAGCAGATTGCCTTAATGATGGCAATTATTTTGGGCTACTATGTGTAGCGATGATGTATATCTAAGCAACAATAGCCTATAACAGGCTTGGAATATTCGCGTTAGTTCGCTCCGATGTTTCCCGACTTTACTAGAAGAAGGGAAATGGTTTTCGAAAGAAAAGAAAAGAAAAGAAAAGAAAAGAAAAGAAAAGAAAAGAAAAGAAAAGAAAAGAAAGAAAAAGTGATTATTCACAGAAATCTAGACACGCGGTAGCGGTAATGGGCAATGAATTTAGAGCTCAGAAAGAAAATTAAAGGTCTTCAACAACAACAAGTACATTGTGGAATATTTTAGTGATTATGTTTGTTACCTCAGAACTTTCGACTGAGTGAACCGATTTTGATGATATTTTTTTTATTTGAAATCTGGTGCTTCCCATGTGGTCCCATTACAATTTAGTCTAGTTCTAATAATGACATTCATAAGAAAACCATATAAGTTGAAGTCGGTTTTTTGGCTTGTGCCGTAACGCACAATATGTACGCATTTATAAAGCCTGTACTTATTAGACATATAAGTTAGTCATTCGGCACGAGACCTAATAAACGGACGTGTCATAATAAAATTGATTGTGTGTCGTCATTTCATCATCCCTGTACCTTAGCAAGTTGAGGTCAATCCCAAGAGAAGTTCAAACTTGAACAGGCACATAGGCTCTCCACCTATCACGTTTAAGGGTAGAATATTATCGTGAAATGTGGGTATTTCCAGAAATGCCTCTGCGTACCCCCTCGGGGATATAAGGCGTGAGGCTACTTTTTTTTTATCGGTTTTTTACTCTTTAGAGTTGTATGTTATTTTCATATCATATTGTCATTAACAACAGTGGTTAAGCACTTTTTAGTTATAAAACAACTGTGTCATGCAAAACCAGAGAACTTGACTAGTTAACGCGAGAAGTAGCCCAAACGGCTCGCTACAAGCTATGATTAATCGGAGGACTGACTGTGGCAGTTTATTAATTACAGGCAAATCAGGACCGAAGGAATGAGTATTGAAGCAAAGACCGAACTACCCTTCAAAAGTAGCAAACGGTATTTATTCCGTATACTTATTTCTGGTATTCCAATTTGATGGCAAATAAACGATAATCGATATCTCTTTGTACATACATAGTGTAAAATAAAGTCGCTTTACGCGTCTGTCTGTATAAAAAATAAACCGAAGCGATGCAAGGACGGGTCACTAGTCAATAGTAGGTAAAATTGAAGTACAAAACTGTGATTTCGGAAAAAAAAATAAGGGGAAACTGCTGTTTACGTAGAGGTACTACGATAATTAATCATAAATTAAGTACCCTTTTTAAATTGTTTATCTAAGTAATTGTTTGTCTGGAAATTTGTCTTCGAAACAGCTTCACGAATTTCAATGAAATTTGCAGGTATTATAATAAAAAATAATATAATCTCACGCCTTTCATCCCCGAGGGGGTAGGGAGGTATTCCATTACTGGATATACCCACATTTCACGAGATATATTGGACCCCTAAACGTGATAGGTGGTGAGCCCATCGCCAGACCGGGGGGTCGATTTTTGAATCTCACCAAGTGACTAATTCTCACCGATGTGAGTGATTTCCGAAAGTTCGTATTTTTGAAACTCATCGGTGACTTACATTTGTCATACCTATGATATCGATTACGAGTGCCCCTACCCACTCGTAATTGAAATCACCATGCGATGGTTTTTGACAGTTGACGTATGTGACATCTGCCAAAAGTGCCAAAGTATGTTTTTCGGAAGAATTAGCAGCGGGGCTCTATCGTGATATTTTGTGATTGCAACGATTTATTGAAAACAGCGTGTGACTCTCAAAAATACGGCTTTTGGAAAATGGTGACATAAAAGACATCGGTGATAATTTTAGTCAAATTCTGAGACCTGCGGGTTTCCTCACGATGTTTTCCTTCACCGTCGAGCTAGTGATAAATATGTACGTAAGTTTTGGAAAAACTCAGAATTAACAGATATTTTATTATTCAACCAGATTGTTTTGTTCCATAAAAGAATCTAAAACTCTACTACGGAAAAATGAAGCCGAATTATTATGAGCTATCGACCCGCCCCGGCTTCGCACGGGTGCAATACTAACACTAAAACCTTCCTCTTGAATCACTATCTATTTAAAAAAACCGCATCAAAATTCGTTGCGTAGTTTTAAAGATTTAAGCATACAAAGGGACATAAGGACATAGGGATATACAGGGTGGATATTTGAGATGGGTCGGCCAGGGCAGCTACCTTAACCGTTGTAGCTAGACGAAAATGGTCTGAAGAGACTATCCACCATTTTTGAAAATATTTAGAACTGCATTTAAAGATTTTTGAAAAATGGTACAATCAGCGAGAAAATCGTCGATTCCCACAAAAAAATTTTTTGATGCCATTCGATCCAGTTTCAGATAAGGATCAAAAGTATCTAAAAGACTAACTGAGGTCAAGGGGGTAGAAAAGTCAGGAAACGCAAAAAACGTTTTACATACATTTAGTAAGGAATAAAACTTCAACCGGAAAAAAAGTTCAATGAAATGCTAAAATCTCTTTGTTGGTGATTCAACTTATAAATCTGAGCAGCGTTCTCCTTGGAAAACATCGCGCCAAGTTGCCAAGTGGCCAGTAACGTATTCTAAAAAAAGAGATCTTAACTGACATTTAAAATTGTGGCAAATAAGAAAAGATAGTATACCATGTTTTCCAAGGAGAACGCTGCTCAGATTTATAAGTTGAATCACCACTAAAGAGATTTTAGCATTTCATTGAACTTTTTTTCCGGTTGAAGTTTTTTTCCTTACTAAATGTATGTAAAACGTTTTTTGCGTTTCCTGACTTTTCTACCCCCTTGACCTCAGTTAGTCTCTTAGAGACTTTTGATCCTTATCTGAAACAGGATCGAATGGCGTCAAAAAATTTTTTTGTGGGAATCGACGATTTTCTCGCTGACTGTACCATTTTTCAAAAATCTTTAAATGCAGTTCTAAATATTTTCAAAAATGGTGGATAGTCTCTTCAGACCATTTTCGTCTAGCTACAACGGTTAAGGTAGCTGCCCTGGCCGACCCATCTCAAATATCCACCCTGTATAGAGAAAGCGACTCAAAAAGTCAAAAGTAAAAAATTCTTTTATTTCAGTAGGTATAAAAAATACACTTTGAAATGTCAATATAAACAAGGCACACTAAACTCGTCCATGAGGATTGGCTAAATGTAAATGTTTAGCAGCCCATCTCCACCGACGAGTTGCTGGTTCCAAATGCAGTACCCCGAGAAGAGCCAGCAAGAAACTCATAGGCAGCTCTTTTTAGTCTCATGTCTTACTAGTAAATATGGTTCACAATAATAATTATAATGAATAGCCTTACATAGCGCCGAGTCGGTTAAACCCATGCATTTTGGTCTACTAAGTAGTCGGTAATTTTATAGTAGCCTTTTTTATGTAATTTTTGCTTAACTATTATTTTAATTTTGTCAAGAGGCAAATTTTGTAATTCAATGGGAATCTTATTGTAAAAACGTATACATTGACCCTTAAAGGATTTGGTAACTTTAGATAATCGACTAACACAAGCAGCCAGTTCATTCTTATTTCTAGTGTTTATACAATGTCTGTCACTATTTTTTTTGTAAAGTGATATATTCTTTTTAACATACAATACGTTTTCGTAAATATACTGTGACGCCAGTGTCAGTATATTAATTTCCTTGAATTTTTCCTTTAGAGACATCCTAGACCCCATTTTATAAATTGCACGAATGGCTCGTTTCTGCAAAATAAATATTCTCTGGACATCAGCAGCATTCCCCCACAGTAGAATGCCATATGACATCAAGCTGTGGAAGTAGCTGAAATAGACAAGTCTAGCTGTTTCTACGCTTGACATATTACGTATTTTTTTTACGGCATATGCAGCAGAACTGAGCCTTTTCGCCAACGTATCAATGTGCGGTCCCCACTGTAACTTAGAGTCTAGAGTTATTCCTAGAAATACTGTAGTGTTTACACATTCTAATTTTTCGTTTTTAACTGTAACTGAGTTTAAAGTTCGTTTAATATTTGATAAAGAAAAATGTACACATTTAGTTTTTTTCTCATTGAGAAGTAAATTATTAACGTTAAACCAACTGACAACATCATTAAATGCACTGTTCACTTCGTCATAAGACTTAATAGGTCGTTTAATTTTAAAAAGTAGAGATGTATCATCTGCGAACAGTACAATATCATGTTGCACTCGGTTGGGTAGGTCATTTATATAGACCAGAAATAGAAAGGGGCCTAAAATGGAGCCCTGCGGTACACCAATACAAACCGCCGATCCAGACGATCTTGAACCGTTTACATCAACACATTGTATCCGGCTTCTCAAGTAGGACTTTATTAAATCAAGAGCGCGGCCTTGTACTCCGTAATGACGTAGTTTTCTGATGAGAATTTCATGATGGACACAATCGAATGCCTTAGATAAATCACAGAAAACCCCAACAGCATCCTGCGACTCCTCCCAGGCATCAAAAACATGATTTACTAGCTCAACACCGGCATCGGTTGTCGAGCGACCCCTAGTAAATCCAAATTGCTTTACAGACATTATACTGTTGATAGAAAAATGTGCACTCAACTGATATAGAATAATTTTCTCAAAAATTTTACTAAGAGTCGGTAGAATTGATATTGGTCTGAAGTTAGAAGGGTCTAATCTACTACCGGCTTTGAATAATGGAATAATTTTACTATGTTTCATCAGATCAGGAAACACGCCATCATCAACGCATTTATTAAATAAACAAGCTAGGGGTGAGGCAATTAAGTCTATTATGGATGATATGATTTTTACAGATAAGCCGTCGAGATCGGCAGTATTTTTCATTTGTATTGATCTGAATGCTTTTAGGATGTCCCAAGGATTTACATGATCGAATACGAAATTGCGTGTATTACATGCAGCGGTATGTTCTTGTAGTAGCGATTCAGCGAGTGCGGGTGACGAGTTAAGTGACTTGGTCGTCGAGACTGGAATATCAGAGAAAAAATTTACAAACACTTCAGATATATCTTTATCATTTCTTAAAATTCTATTGTTAACTTTCAACTGAAAGTCAAAATGTTGAGATTTAAATTTTCCAGTCTCGCTATTTATAATTTTCCATGTAGTTTTTACAATGTCTGTGCTATTTTTGATTTTATTACTTACATGGTTAGCTTTAGCCGCGGTACAAATACGTTTAAAGACTTTTGAATATTGACGAACATAATTGCAAAAGGTATCACTAGTGTTATACGTCCTTTCCTCGTAAAGTTCATATAATCTTAGTCTGCTTTTATGAATTCCCACCGTCGCCCAATCACTGAACATTAGATTGTTATTGATTTTTACACTTTTTGTTTTAAAAACATTATTACATTCGTTCTTAGCTAGTGTTAATACTGACTTGTACAAATCATTAGGGTCATCACAGTATGAAAAATCTAAAAGTTTATTTTCTATGTTATTTCTAAATTGCTGAAGGCGAGTACACGTTACTGGTCTGCATTTAATATCTTTCTTTAGTGCCTTTTCAGTACACATCTGATAAGTTACCATCAGGCCACAATGATCTGAGGATAATTTATTAATTACGGCTGTATCATCAGGCACGAGGTTTGTAAAAACATTATCGATGCATGTTGCTGTGGTCGCAGTAATTCTGGTAGGCACTGAAAAAAGATTTACAAGATTATGACATTTGAAAAATGATACAAGCCTACTACCAATACTGGATGAAGTATCTAAAAGGTTAATGTTAAAATCTCCACAAACAACAATGTATTTCTTTTTATTGCTAATTTTACATATGGCTTCATCCATGATTTTCTCAAAGTGTTCATAACAAGAACTGGGGGGTCTGTACACGCTCATTACAATAAGCCGCTCGAGCTCTGTGCAGGCTATCTCCACAGATCGCTCAACAGAGAGCTCAACAATGTCCGCGCGCTCTTTACACTTCAGACCGTTACGTACAAGTATTAGAGAGCCACCGCGTATCGAGGCCTCCCTGCTGAATGAGCTGCCAACCTGGTGGTGGTTAAAACCAAAAATGAACTGGTGTTTTCTTAGCCAGTGTTCTGTAATGCACATTATATCAACACTATGACAGTTCATAAATAGTTCAATTTCTAGCTCTTTACTTAACATACCTTGAATATTTTGATGCACCAGGTTTATTTTATTTAGGGTATTGCAATTTAATTTTTTACTTTTACTAGTAACATTTTTATTAATAGGACATGACGTATAGCCAGAGTTAATCTCTGTTGTCTCTATTTCTAATTTAAATTATTATTTGGAACAAATTCCAAGCTGTTACAATTTAATGTCAAATTAATCGATTGCCCAATAGGGTCAGCCGTCGGGTTAGTCAACGAATTGACTGAATTAGTAATAAAATAAGATAGCATATCTGCTAACTGTCGCGTATAATATTTAGGAAGATAGTATTTATCTTTGGTCAAATAAAAATGTTTACTAATAAAATTATTAGTGTCAATAAAATTAAATTTATGAGTATGACGACATGTCAAAGTATGTAATGTCATATTTAAATTATGTCTATATTTATTTTCACACTCAGTGTGACTGTTACTATAAGGGAGTGCAAACAATATTATGTTAGTGACATTTTCTAGGTCATTTAATTGTGCAAAAATGTTTGTAAGACATTTTTTGTTTGCATTTCCCCGCCTGCCAATTAATATAATAATAGTTGTATTTTTGTTATGCTTGGCATCTAGAATATTTTTTAATATGTCTAAATAAGTGGCCCCTGGCATGCAATTGTTTTTAATTGCATGCCCCAGCTTGCTGCTAAGCTGTAAACCCATGCTTTTACCTATTTCATCACTGTACATCACAATGTTTTGCTCGGTCTTGTTATTGCTTATATTATTACCTGACAGTGAGAAAGAGGCGCGCATAGCAGTAGTTATCCCGCTAGGGGGCGACGGGGGAAGGGGAGACTGCGCAGGGCCCGCCGACGCCTGCGGCTCATAGTTGGTGGCGGCGGTACCCGCGGACGGCACGGGCGAATTGGGACTCTGATGACAGTTACAATTAGTGTTATATTTAGTCAGAGATTCAAATCGATCGTAGTTATCTTTAGTTGATTTTAACAATTCGTCCAGTGCCAGCGAGTACGCGTGTATTTCCTTTTGCGCAGTCTCATATTTTGAAGTTATACATTTCAAAGAATCGTTCAATCCGCTAATTTGTGATTGAAGCTTTTGTGTGTCGCATTCATAAGTAGTCCTACTTGTTTCTAAAGTTACATTACAACTGTTTAACTCGCTTATTAATTCGCGACGTTCCTTTCTTAAATCCATATTCTTGCAAAATTTACTATTTTTTTTAATTAGTTTTTGAGTACTTGTAATGTACTTTTTAATGTTTACATATTTTTTTAATTTCTTATTACTGTTAGTACTACTACTTGGCTCCATTGACTTCACTGGTGTAGTGGTCGGGGTTTCACTGGTGAGGTCAATGGTTACACAGGGGTTTCGTGAGTGTGAGACAGCAGAAACAGCTGATGGCGTGCCAGGTTGGCTGCCGACCAGCTCCTCAAATAGGGAGTGCGTTCGTGATGACTGGAACTCTTGTCTTGTGCGGTCCAACTCAGATATTTTTTTGTGCGCGTCACGGAGTTCAAACTCCAGTGAACGAATGCGCGAGAAGGCCTCTTCGAGCGCAGAGCTGCTTCGGTCGAACGCATCCAACACACCTTGGAGCTGATCTCGTTGGTTAGTCATCTCAATGTTCTTAGCGTGCAGTTCTGCCATCTCAGACTTTAACAATTTATTTGTATCTAATATTGCCAAGACCTCTTGCTCACTGTCATTTCTTTCGGCTAACAGTTGGTCACACAAAGTTTTAGACATTTTTAATTCATCTAATGCTAACTGTAGTTTTCTTTCCATCTCGAGAGTAGCAACAATTCTGCGAGTAGTCATTATGTAATTTAATTGAGAATAAACAATAAACAATTAGTGTACACTTTGTGCCAGCAACAATAATATATGCAAAATTTTAGGTTATACCTAGGTTCTAAACCAGTATACTAAACAATTATATTTATAATAGTAGGTACATATGCTTAACAATATATTTATAACGATTGTGATGTTTCTTATAGATTTGGCAATAGATTTTATTAGGTAGGTATGACAAAACCTAGTGGTTTTTTGTAGATGTGATTAATTAGCTAAAACAGTCAGATAATGAGAGGTGTCTGGGCTTAGGGACCTACGTTACTGATTTCTTTATGTAGTATATAAATATCAATGAATAAAAGAAAGCAATACCGTTTACAACCCGTTGAATTCGAATCCGAGTTGACAGCCGGCCTTTGTTCGCAGTCCGTTGTAATCACAATATCGAATAATTACACTTAGAATCACGACACAATTTATGTTTAAGAGACAAATAATTACTACACGTAATGTATTCACGATAAATATTGATAAATTAAAGCAAAAAAACAATTTTTTTGTATATATTTAGGAACAGCTGACAAAATAACGTCTAGCTCGGTCGGTGTTGCCAACTCGGAATCTTTGTTTTATACTATGTAGCACTTATGCTTCAAGCGCTGTGTCATATCAATATTGCAATTTCAAGTAAATAATAATGATTATGTAATTTATTTTATGAACGTCAACTGCATAATTAAGGCGTATTGTTTTGTCTGTCTATATCTACACACTTGATCAAACAAATATAAGCGGGTAAAAAAGATATCGACTACCAAGCAAGTACTATCATATGCGTTGGTGGTGTAATGGTCAGCATAGTTGCCTTCCAAGCAGTTGATCCGAGTTCGATTCTCGGCCAACGCATCTTTTTGCTTTTCATTTGCGTTTTCTGACTTAAAATAAATGTCGTCGCTCCACCTAGCCTGATAATTCCAATGTATAAAATTAAAATAACGTTGTATGACACAATTCATACACAGTTATTTAGTCGCAAACTAGGCAAAGCGGTTTTAATAGCACATCACGTTGAAAGCGTTTCCAAAACACCCTATTTTTTTTTTTGCGTTTCCTTGTGATTTCCAACCCTTTTTTGTTAAGTGCCTCTGTGTCAATAGCAAGTCAGACAGTCAATAATTTTTTTAATCGTCTAAAAATCAACACCAATTTTTTTTTTTATCTAAAACATTTTGCTGTTGTTACAAACAGCCAAAAGATAATTTGAAACAACAATAGCTACCATACAAAGGATGGTTAATCCAAACACAAAGGAACCCTTTTATTCAAATTTTATTGACTTAGCATACTCTATAGTCCATATAAGTCAATACCTGGGTATAAAGCCTATTGTCAAAGTACAAAAGGCTGAAATTCCATAAAAAATTCAGAGGCTGAAAAGTTATTAACAGCGCTGAAAATGGGACGGACCGAATGATCGATCAGCGTTATTGAGGCAAAAGCACAAGTGAGGCAAAATATGTGAGGCAATAATTACAAGGCCGACAGGATCTGTCATGTTGTATGGATCGGAATGTTGGACCGTTGAAGAGGATGAAAGGAGACTGCATGCAGCTGAGATGAATGTGTAAAGTAGCTAAAAGATAGACTTAAGCCGTATACAGAAAGAAAGCTGAAAACTTATCAGCGCTGACCGGCGCGAGTCGGCGCCGATCGGCACTTATAGGCGCCGGTCTACGCAGGTAACCGGCGGAGGCATTTATATGAACAAGCGCTGATAAGCGCCGATCGGCGCTGGTGCCGCCCGCCAATCATCGTACGACATTTTGCTCGCTCTGCTTCAATCTGCTTGCTTTCTGTAGAATGGACCAGCGCCGATAAGTTTTCAGCTTTCTTTCTGTATACGGCTTTAGGAATGAGTTTGCAAATTGAAGTCTACAAGTAGCACCCATGTCGAAGAAGTTGAGTAATTGTGTGTCGTCGTAGAGACATATCTATACTAATATTATAAAGAGGAAAGATTTGTATTTTTGTATGTTTATCAAGAGTAAACTCAAAAACTACAGAACCGATTTTTAAAATTAAATTTTAAAATTAAATAAACCACGCGGGTGAAACCGCTAGTACCTACGAGTAATACGGAGGAATGAGAATAACGTTGTAAGATGACTGCTCTACATAAGAATGTAAAAGGTTACAGGGAAGAAAAGATGAGATTATGCAAGAAGGAAGTAAAAATAGATGACGTTGATAAGGATAAATAGAAGGAGACAATGAAGAAGACACTGCATCGACCTCAAATAATGCGAAAAGGTAAAGAAAATTATGATTGATTAAGAGTTTAGTGATAAATCAGTGAATGAGACCGAAATTATATCGCCTACGTGTTTCGGAAGGCACATTTTTGAATGCTGGTTGGTCCCTGTCGTTGAAGTCGTAAAGTTATGTCGAATATCCATAGCCTACTTCGTACATGTGGTGGAGCAGAGGTGATATGCTACTCTATCATGAAGAGGCGCGAGTCGGTCGTTATTCACCGCGGGCTAACTCATGGACAATTGTATTTATACAGAAGAACTTCGATAGCGCGGTGTAGAACATGTGACGTCACGTCCTTGCCGTCAATGGTGCTTATTCGTTCTATGAAGATCCGATAGATGTCGCAACACTCATATGAGAGACACCAATAGCTCAGCAAGTAAGCAGAGGGCTGTGACCGGTTGATAATGGAGAGCCCTTAAGACAAGACAATCTCGCTTCTTTTCTTTAAACTAGGCCGCCTGCTGAAGCCGCATAACTGTGTTTGAACATTCTAAACCGTTTACACGTTGTTCCCGATGTATGAGCGTTGGATCGTTAAGGATCCTGTTAGAGTTATGAGAAAATTGGAGCATGTAAAGCTAACATCGTATAGAGAGGTGATCTATTTCGATACGACAAAGCATCATTATCACTACATAGTATAAAACAAAGTCGCTTTCTCTGTCCCTATATCCTTATATCCCTATGTCCTTATGTCCCTTTGTATGCTTAAATCTTTAAAACTACGCAACGGATTTTGATGCGGTTTTTTTAATAGATAGTGATTCAAGAGGAAGGTTTTAGTGTTAGCATTGCACCCGTGCGAAGCTGGGGCGGGTCGCTAGTATAGTATAAAACAAAGTCGCTTCCCGCTTTCTCTCTGTCCTTATGTATGCTTAGATCTGTAAAACTACGCAACGGATTTTGATGCGGTTTTTTAATGGATAGGAAGTTTTTAGTATCAGTATTGCAAAGCCGGGGCGGGTCGCTAGTTTTAAATATTTCGAAAATGCCCATGCCAGAATATTTATGAAAATATATGCTAGCCGTTCTGCGTGGTTTCACCCGCGTAGTTTCCGTTTCCTTGGGAATACGGGAATAAAACAGCATTTATTATGTTACTTAGTGATAATGTAGTTTTCCATTGGTGAAAGAATTTTTAAAATCGGTCCATTAGTTTTTGAGTTAATTGGTTACAAACATACAAATCATTTATTTTATTTTATTTTGATAGGAAAACAAACAGCCGTCTTAACTAATTAACATAAATACAGATACTTATCTAAAAGCCAAGCTATTATCTTTCTAATATTAGTGGGAAAGTCGGCAAAAAGGTCCGTACTCGGAAAAATACATATTTTCGGTTGCGGTTGGATGCGGACACATATGTATACTGACGTTTTTTTTGTTTTTTTTTATTAGTTACAATTTTAATAAACAATATGTACATAAAAACCACTTAAATATAAAAAATATCATTGAGTGCGTCTCCTTGAGGCGGCATAGTATAAATGGATAGCAAGACTCAATCTTGTTATCCAGCGTATACTGACTGTGTATACTGACTTAGAATCTGGTATCTATATGTTTCAGCCGCACAGTATCTGAGTTATCAATACAGTGTTTTTTGTACTTTGTCAGTAGGTACAGGGCGAAGCCGCTTGCGACGTTAAAAAACACTATAGTACTATGTATTTACCATTTATTTGAAATCAGATTTGTCAGTAAAAGTCGCTAGCAAAAGCTAATGAATGTATAAACCCCACTGTACCGTGGAGTTGGGTTAAATGAAAATATCAGTGTTTGGAGAGTATATGTGTATGTTTGCGTCCGCGGTTGCGTCATCTATGGAACAAAGAAACGAGATGGCGGAAAGGATGCGGTATTACAGGATTTGCGAAAGTACAATTGGATTGTGTTTGTTCAGTGACCCGTTCTTTACGATGGCTACTGTTATTGGAAAGGTACGCATATATCCATTGGAAGGAAGAGAAACAGAGAAGTGATAGCTTACGGTTAAAGAGCCTGCTTCACACGATAAAAATCTGTGAGGCTCGGGTTCGTTCGGGTTCCTGGCATGTACCAATGAGTTTTTCAAAAACTTACGTACATATTTATCACTAGCTCGACGGTGAAGGAAAACATCGTGAGGAAACCCGCAGGTCTCAGAATTAATTCTGAGACATGTGTAAACAGACCCGGTCCGGCGATGGGCTCACCACCTATCACGTTTAGGGGTCCAATATTTCTCGTGAAATGTAGGTATATCCAGTAATGGAATACCTCTGCCTACCCCCTCGGGGATATAAAAGGCGTGAGATTATATTATTATTATTATTAGTGATTTATAAGGAAGAGAAAGATGTATTTTTTAAAAGCTTTTATTTAACTTGCAATGTATGTATGTCGCTATGTATGTTCGGGTGGAATCTTGCAACTCAATTTTGAAGCAGATATCTTCAACCGATTGAGCTGAAATTTGGTATACTTATGTAAGTTCGGTGACAATGCAATATTATGGCACCACCGAGCTGATCTGATGATGGAGCCAGGAGGTGGATGTGGCAACTCCTCAATGACTACTCGTAAACCCCTCGAGTTTGGGCTCGTATGATTCGTCTTGACGAGTACTTTAATACTAGATGGTAACCAGGGTCTGATGATGAAGCTGAAAGATGGCTATGGGAACTAGGTAATTAAACGACACAACCCCATCGATTTTGGGCTCGTATGATTTGTCTTTACGAGTACTTTGGTACTAGATGGTAACCAGGGTCCGATGATGGAGCTGAAAGATGGCCATAGGAACTCAGTAATTAAACGACATAATCCCATCGAGTTTGGGCTCATATGATTCGTCTTGACGAGTACTTTGGCATTAGATGGTAACCAGGGTCTGATGATGGAGCTGAAAGATGGCTATGGGAACTAGGTAATTAAACGACACAACCCCATCGAGTTTGGGCTCATATGATTTGTCTTTACGAGTACTTTTGTATATATGCATGGTTAGCCATGTAAGGTCATTCTAAATCCAACTAAAAAGTAAAAATAAATTAAGAGTATAAAATCTTTTTTAAATCAAGCTTTTATTTTAATGCGCTAAAAAGAATAAAATAAAGTTTTCCATTAAAACTTTGAATATCCTTAAACGTCATTACACAATTTACTATGTAATAAAAGCTTGTCGCGAGATTTAAGTACTCATATAGTAAATATATGTATTAATAACTATAACTGATTGAATTAATTTTTTTCTTAAACTTATATTTACTTAATATATAATAATATAATCTCACGCCTTTTATCCCCGAGGGGGTAGGCAGAGGTATTCCATTACTGGATATACCCACATTTCACGAGATATATTGGACCCCTAAGCGTGATAGGTGGTGAGCCCATCGCCGGACCGGGTCTTTTTACACATGTCTCAGAATTAATTCTGAGACCTGCGGGTTTCCTCACGATGTTTTCCTTCACCGTCGAGCTAGTGATAAATATGTACGTAAGTTTGGAAAAACTCATTGGTACATGCCAGGATTCGAACCCGAGCCTCACTGATTTTCGGCCGGCTCTTTAACCGTCCGGGCTATCACTGCTCGGCTATCACGGGCTATTACTTAGTCTGAAAAGAAAATTCTTTTACTTAAATATGAGTAGGTACTTAAATCTCGCGACAAGCTTTTATGTATTACATAGTAAATTGTGTAATGACGTTTAAGGATAGTCAAAGTTTTAATGGAAAACTTTATTTTATTCTTTTTAGCGCATTAAAATAAAAGCTTGTTTTAAAAAATATTTTTGACTTTTAATTTTTTTCTATTGCAATTTTTAGGGTTTCGTAGGTACTCAAATAGTGTCAACGGCACACTTACTAAGACTACACTGTCCGTCTGTCTGTCTGTGGGCTGTATCTCATGTACCGTATGTAGACAGTTATTACTATTATTTATTGTACGGTGATACGAGTCGCAGTTGACTATGCAGACTAAGCCAAAAAATAAACTTACTTATAGTACATATACCATTTTTTTTATTTACCAAACACATTACCTTCCTTCTAATGCAGTCGGGCTATTTTCCAAAAACATCTCTTTTCCTCACCACAAAAATTCCTTAACCCTCAACTCAATCTAAAATTAGGTAACCCCTAGCAAAAGCTTTTTAAGAGCTAACCATCTGTTTAATCATAATGTTAGCTGTTTTGATTGGTATAAAATGTTGAATAAAATGAAAAAAATGTTATGATTTTTCGACAACCAATCAGAACAGCTATCATGAGATTTAACAGTCTGTCAGCTAATTTTAGTTTAAACCGGAAAAGCACTTTGAAGCATGTTTGAAGCTCAAGCGTCGCTACAACGCTAGCTGTCATTCGGTCGAAATTGTATTAGACTTTTTCCACTTGGTCAAAGTCAAAGTCAAAATTCTTTTATTTCAGTAGGTATAAAAAATACACTTTGAAATGTCAATATAAACAAGGCACACTAAACTCGTCCATGAGGATTGGCTAAATGTAAACAGCAGCCCATCTCCACCGACGAGTTGCTGGTTCCAAATGCAGTACCCCGAGAAGAGCCAGCAAGAAACTCAAGGGCAGCTCTTTTTAGTCTCATGTCTTCCTAGTAAATATGGTTCACAAAAATAATTATAATTAATAGCCTTACATAACTTTTGGCTTCAAATTTTCCTCGCTTTGTCCCCTCTATGCCCTATTATATTTCAATCTCTTTGAGGCATAAGCAAATGATAATTCATTCCTAAATTTTCAGATCCAAACAAAATTACCTCATCCGTCTGTTCATAGACGATGTATTTAAAGCCGAGGGCTCATTAGGGGAGGCTTAACGACCCGCGGCTGGCTTATTGCTCCATGTGTGTCTACAGCTTAAAGGTCGGGGTACACCGATGTCCATATGTAAATATTTGAGGTTGCTAAACATGTTTTGCTATAATTAGTATTGTAACATCAATACCTTAATTACTTAAGTTACCTGTTACCTTTACGTATCGCTAGATGGCGTTACGGTTATATTAAAACGCGATATCGTTTGTCTCCGCGGTGTAGTATAAGTAAGTTGGTTTCAATTCGGATTTCGAAGTCGCAATAACTAGGATTGCTTCCAAGCTATTGCAACTTTCTCGATACCCTTGAAGTAATCGCTCATCAAAACAGCACTGACTGGACTAGGATGCTATTACATGAGCTTCATAACCTGCGATTTTCTTCAAGATGTTTTCTTGTACCATCCAGCTACACAGATGAGATTTTTCTTTTACATACATACTCGAACATACATAATCTCACGCCTATTTCCCATTTGTTTTTTGTATGTTTGTAATGAATAAGCTCCGAAAACACGGGCCCAAATTTAAAAAAAACATGGATGGCAAGCTTACTTGTCTAGGAGTAACATGGGCTATCATTTTCCCACGGGAACGGGACATAAGCGGCCGAAATCATGGAAACAATAGGAAAGTAGGTATATTCTTAAAATTTTCTATGTAACATCTGTGAATAATACTTGAAGCTATCTATCTCAGGGCACTATCGTTTTATCAACTCGTGCCATAACTTTATGTAACTTCTATTAACTCCCCTTATTAATAAACTTGAAGTTACATCAAGTTTCCACAGCCTATGGCCTTCGTAACTATTACAAGGTAAATTCGCAACTCGAAAGTTTAGACGTGTTTGAGTAACGAACATAAACAGATAGCGTTGCTTTTAGTATTAGTACATTTTATTAATTGTTATATTAAGCTTATATTATGCAAACCTTGTTTACTTGGGACAAGAGTATCGGGTAATCACTATACATAGTATAAAACAAAGTCGCTTTCTCTGTCCCTATATCCCTACGTCCCTTTGTATGCTTAAATCTTTAAAAGTACGCAATGGATTTTGATGCGGTTTTTTTTAATAGATAGAGTGATTCAAGAGGAAGGTTTTAGTGTTAGCATTGCACCCGTGCGAAGCCGGGGCGGGTCGCTAGTAATATTTTAAATATGTAATTTGGATACCAATTAATGGTGAAATATGATGTGCCTCCCATATTGACATCTACCACCTCAAATGTAACCATATTTCGAGCCAATAAAAAAATTAAAAGGGAATTGAAAAAAGAAATCTTGAAATGGAAAACATTACTCGGAAACCAAAATTAAGACTCTCAGTAGCCCCTTCAAAAAGCTTCATAAATAATATATTTTCAGTTCAATAGGTGAAATAATGTCAGCACAGAGCAATGGCAACAAAAATTACAAGTCAAAATGGTTCTTTAAAAATATTTCACGGCATTGAAAAACAAAGCATACGTATTTTTCCCGCTTTTGTTAGAATTTTAAAGTGCCTCAAAGCTAATTACTTAAGTTTAAAGCTTTCTAGGTCCAGCAGTTGAGTCAGTCAGTCAAGAAAAAATCGAAATCATGCCATGTCTTCAGACTAGTTTCATAAATTAAATCAAAATATCTAATATTAATATGAATCTGTTTCAGTCTATAACATTGAGTCCACAATCAGTTAGGTAATACTGCAAGATACATTTTAAAATTTTGTAGGCTTGCAAGTAATAATAACATTCGTCTAGTAACTGAATGCAGACACAATAGTATTATCTATTGTCCTTGAGTACCCGTAGGACGCTAATACTTACAAAAACTAGAAAACTTCCTTATTTCCAGTTTATTTTCCCACTAAAATCCAAATATAAGAAGAAATCGTATATATTTGGTCCCTCTCTTGTTAGATTTATCAAAAAATATTGAACACGTATTTTTAGGTTTATCAAATAAATAGAAATAGACGAAGATTGAGGTTTTGACGGGTAGAGTGGGGTTTTATTTGACGTAACTCCTTGTGAAATTTGTAACGGCGCGCGGGCGTGTCGTCACCCAAAATTTAAAAGCGCTGTATAATCTTAATTTTTTGGTTTTTAATTTTTTTTTGGTTGCCACCCAAAAAAAAACTATATATAATAATAATAATATAATCTCACGCCTCTTTTTATCCCCGAGGGGGTAAAAAGGCAGGGTAGGCAGAGGTATTCCATTACTAGATATACCCACATTTCACGAGATATATTGGATCCCTAAACGTGATAGGTGGTGAGCCCATCGCCGGACCGGGTCTATTTACACATGTCTCATGAATTAATTCTGATACCTGCGGGTTTCCTCACGATGTTTTCCTTCACCGTCGAGCTAGTGATAATAATGTACGTAAGTTTTTGAAAAACTCATTGGTACATGCGAGGATTCGAACCCGAGCCTCACTGATTTTCCGGGCTATCACTGCTCAAAAAAAACTATATTTTTTAGTAATCTGAAAATGAAAATCTGAGGGACCCAATATAATTTTTTTGTCAAGCAATTTATGGTGCGCACTCAGTGTGCCATCAACTTAACCCGTTCGTAAAAAGTTGTGCCAAAAAGGTTGCGGTTTAAATGGGACCACGAGGAGGGCTTGCCGTTGTTTGGGACTTCCCCATTAAGGGAGGACTCGAAGCGGTTTGAGTACTTATTGTGATGGAGTGGATATGAGAGGTCTTCGGACATACAGCCGATTTTAGTATATGTTACAGAGAAATCCTGTTTTCAGGGTTCCGTAGACAAAAGATACCCTCATAGTTATATTATATCAAATATCAAGAGAATATATTTAATTTTTCCTTCAATTTTTAAGTTTTTTTGTTTTATTATAGGAATTCCGCCACATATTCCGTAAAAATAATGGACTTACAAGTCCACTTATTAAACGACATTTCAACTCCACCGCTTTAACAAGTAATAGTTGAGGAGAAGAAGCGGGACAAGAAACTCCTCAACTCTTACTTAATACTAAATTGGATAACATTTTTGAGTTTAATTAATGATGATTAATTAATGAGTTTTTCAAAAACTTACGTACATATTTATCATTAGCTCGACGGTGAAGGAAAACATCGTGAGGAAACCAGCAGGTCTCAGAATTAATTCTGAGACATGTGTAAATAGACCCGGTCCGGCGATGGGCTCACCACCTATCACGTTTACGGGTCCAATATATCTAGTAATGGAATACCTCTGCCTACCCCCTCAGGGATGAAAGGCGTGAGATTATATTATTATTATTATATGGATAACATTTTAGCCGGACAAGCAATCAAAAAGCCTCACTATGTCCGGCTTTATCCGGACGACGGCAACGCTACCTCAAATGGATGTGCCTTACCTTGATGTATTCCCTCAACGTCTACAGGTCCTTGAGCTATGCAATTACCATCAAGTACCTCCTAACAAGCCCTTCCAGCCGCACGGTAAATTAAATTTTACCACGGTAATTATGCAAAAAGCTTTGTAAACATATTACTGGTAAGTTGGTAAATAATTTAATGTAAAAATTTAATGGATGGTCCTTGTGACGTTGAATATTCATGCATGGGACTAGTAGCGATAAGTTTGTTTTTCTACTGGATATTAGTAGGTATGTCCGAGGAAGCTTGTTTGAAAATGAAAATGAAAAAATGAAAAATTTTTTTTTTTATTTTTTTTTTTTTAGTCGGCATTTCTATAAAAAGTATTTATTTCTTTAACTTATTTTAAAATATCTTCTTGTCATTGGGACCTTCTTTTAAGTGTGAAAACACCTGTGTCAGAAGGTCCCGCTCTTCCATAACTATGCATTTTTTTGGAAATACGAGTAAGTACACAATTATTATTATTTTAAGTTTAAAATTAATAAGTAATTTAAAGTAAGAATGTGTATGTGTGTATGTATGAGTGAGAGGGTGTGGGGTATGTTGGTGTGGGGAGTGTGTGTGTGGGGGGGAGTGTATAAGTTAAATGGAGAGGGTGTCTTGGGGTTGGGGTGTGTGTGTGTGTGTAAGAGAGAGAGTGAGTTGTTTGCCAATATATTTTAATAAAAAAAACATAGAACTCTAAAAAATAAAAAAACAGACTTCAACTTATATGGTTTTCTCATAGATGCCATTATCAGAACTGGACTGAAGGAACTGGAACAGGGGAAGCACCAGTTTTCAAACAAAAAAAAAACATTAAAATCGCTTCACCCAGTCGAAAGTTCTGAGGTAACAAACATAAAAAAAAAACAGTCGAATTGATAACCTCCTCCTCTTTTAAAGTCGGTTGAAAAAAGCTAAGATAAGAGCGAGATCAAAATCAAATGATAAACTGACTGATTGGTGATATATCAACGCACAGCCTAAACCGGTGGGTCTAGAGATTAGAAATGCACATAGATAGCTTATACAGTGCCATCCACTGAGAAAGGGTTTTGCAAAATTCAACCCCTAGGGGGGTGAAATAAACGTGCACGAGCGAAGCCGCGGGTTAAAGCTAGTCGATTTATAAGACGGTATCACGTCAAAAATTGGTGTATAAGATGATTATTATAGCTCCTAATTTTCAGGATTAAAACCCGAGTCTTACGCACGAAAATCGGGCTTTTGTTTGTTTAGGTATTATTAAAAACAAGTATACCCATAGGTTTTATGGTCCAAAGCTTTTAAGTTGATAAAAACTCTTATCATTCGTCGTCACGTACGTGCGTGCCCTCTGATCGATGCAAGAAGGCCCTCCCAGTAGGAATGGGAGCAGGGGGCCAATTCCACTACATGTCAACGGTTACAGTTGGATGACAATGACATGTCAATCGTCATTCCATGGTATTGTTTGCTCTGAAAAGTGCCAAAATAACACCACTGACTGACCATTGTGATGTCATTCTCATCCAACTATAACCATTGACATTTAGTGGAATTGGTACCCTGTATCTCCACCAAGAATCGGTAACATTCACAAGGTATACCTATATTTTTTCTTGTCACGGGCAGAATATGATTGTGATTTATATAGGGTCGTCTTGAGGGTATTTTTTATGTGTAAAACGGTATCTGAAAAATGTTTCGTGCGACCTTAGTAGAAATAATGTATTCAGGAGAGAAGTGGTATGTCTCATAGCATATTAGGTATTATTTATTAAGGTACAGTATCAAAGAGAAATAAATTGGTTATCTTATTCTTTTCTTTATATATGGCAGATAGGTATTCCGGGAAGTAACTATTTCATTTAATTGAAAAAAGTTCGTGTCATGTGTTATCCGATTCAATGCTAAGATTACAATTAGTTTTCAATTTTAGTAAGTAACTTTTGTAAATAATTAAACCTAAAAATTTGTTTAACATGTTTTATTTATAGATTTGGATATTTTAATGTAGAATAATAATAAATAATAATAATAATCTATATAAATAAAAATTAATTGATGTTCGTTAGTCTGATTAAAACTCCAGAACGGCTGGACAGATTTTGATGAAACTTTTTGTGTGGGTTAGAGTGGGTCCAGGGATGGTTTATACGGTGGCAGAACGACGTCTGCCCGGGCCACTAGTAATAAATAATAATAATATTAATCTTAGTACGGAAATCTTGTTGTCTATAAGTTATTATCTATAAGTCTATGGAGGAGCGGTGGTGGAATGCTCCTCCATCGTAATAACCACTCTAAAGAGTAAAAAAACCGACTTCAATGTTCAACTTATGCTTTTCTCATGGATTCCGTTGTCAAAACTGGACGAAATTAAAATGAGACCAATCTGGAAGCACCAGCTTTGAAATAAAAAAAGAATTATCCAAATCGGTCCACCCAGTCAAAAGTTCTGAGGTAACAAACATAAAAAAAAATACAGACGAATTGATAACCTCCTCCTTTTTGAAGTCGGTTAAAAAGTGCCTGGGGACGCGGTCCGACGGTTGACGTTGGATAGTTGTATTTATACAAACTCATTAGAAAACTTCGATAGCGCGGTTTAGAACTCGGCCTTCTATTTGCGCGTTCTATGTAGTGTCGCTATAAGTTCACTTATTGAAATTCATCGCAACACCACCGCCGGTTAAATTATTTAATATTTAATTAAATATTCAGTAGATAGGTAGATACTACAAAAATAACGTACGGCATTACATAGATAGTTCTTAATTACCTCTGCCTACCCCCTCGGGGATGAAAGGCGTGAGATTATTTATTTATTTTTATATATTATTTAATTGATATCATAAAAAAAATATTTTTCGTATCTAACCCTGACATTAATGTTAAAGGGGCGGTAATTTTTTTTTTGCTAATGTGAATACCAAACAGTTCCGCCCATCGAGTTTTGGAATTGGAATGTGGCCAAGCCAACTCCATAACATTCAGGTGCCAAGCCATTCCACGGGTTGGCTTAACGAGATACCGAGTGGGCATCACTAATCGAAACTTGTACTTAATACTGCCAAGTTTCAGTACAGTCCGCGGATTGTAACTTGACCTAAAATGGCTGTCATTCGAACAGGCACACTTGATTACAGAAGAGTTTATTACAACAAAAAACAATAATATAATAATAATAATCTCACGCCTTTTTTATCCCCGAGGGGGTAGGCAGAGGTATTCCATTACTGGATATACCCACATTTCACGAGATACATTGGACCCCTAAACGTGATAGGTGGTGAGCCCATCGCCGGACCGGGTCTGTTTACACATGTCTCAGAATTAATTCTGCGACCTGCGGGTTTCCTTACGATGTTTTCCTTTACCGTCGAGCTAGTGATAAATATGTACGTAAGTTTTGAAAAACTCATTGGTACATGCCAGAGTTCGAACCCGAGCCTCACTGATTTTCGGCCGGCTCTTTAACCGTCCGGGCTATCACTGCTCTACAATTAATAACAATTGAGGTAATACTAAATTACCAGTGCTAAGGTGGGAAATTACCAGTGCTAAGGTGGGAAATTACCAGTGCTAAGGTGGGAAATTACCAGTGCTAAGGTGGGAAATTACTTTCCTAGCTTTCATACTGAAATTCTACAAATGGGTGAAGTTACAATTCCCAAACTGTACATTTTTTTTTTTATAATAAAAAGGGTGCAAACGGGCAGACGGGTCACCTGATGGTAAGTGACTACCGTCGCCAATGGACACCTGCAAGTCAGGACTCACAACTGCGTTGCCGGCCTCTGAGGTGGGGGTAGGGGGAGGGGGGGAGGCCTCCGGTTACCTCACTCACTCAACGAAATGCAATGCATTGCTTTACGCTGGTTTTCTGTGAGTCCGTGGTATCACTCCGGTCGAGCCGGCCCAAGCGTGCCGAAGCATGGCTCTCCCACGGTCAAATCTCTACTTCCCTGCTCATATTATAAATGCAAAACGTAACTTTGTCTTTTGCCTTGTCATGGCTTATTCGGTGAACCGATTTTGATGCGAGAGACGAGAGATTGAAAATTATGGATTGTGCAGGCATGTTTAGTACTTTTTTCGATACAATAACCCAAGCAAAATGTCACTTATAATTGCTACACAAGAGTTTCTTTATTTAGGTATAGCAAAACCCTACTAAATAAAAAAATCTATGCAATCTTAGCCAGTCTCTGAGTAGGTATGTTTATCGTATTCTTATTAATGAATACCTCTGCCGACTCACCCTGGAGGATAAAGGCGTGAACATATTTGATGAAAGCATTTTAGAAATTAGATCAATACTTTCAGAGATTACCTCTGAGATATTTTCTAACATCTTTGCGTCATCAACCCGTAACAGTCCACTGCTGAGCTAAGGTTATTTCCTCACTGAGGAAACATGGGCCTCAATCTCCCACGCGAGCCCACCTTACATTGGGAGATGGTGTAAGAATTTGTCAGAATTTTTCAAGCCACCCAACAACTGTGCCTGGTCGATTAATATTTATTTAAGTATGTTTAGTACCCACAGTCCAGGTCCTGCCTAGTTTGGAACTAAATAACCGTGTGTAAATTGTGTCCAACAAATAAAAAAAAAACGTTACCTCTTACCAAAATAAATGTACAACGACAACCCATAAACTAAATAGACAGATAGACAAATGTTCTGTTCATGTGGCTGTGATGCGGAGAAAAGTAATAATGTACATGAAACTGCCGGAATTTGAGCCGACTCGGGTTACGTGATGCAATTTGGTGAGATGTACTACCAGTGGAGCTGACACAGCGTTTCATATTGACTGTTCTGAAAATGTATTGGAAAAAAGTTTCTCCTTAGCATTTACATGGTCCTGTATCTTCAACTAATCCCTCCGCCGTCCGGGAGAGAGAAACATTACATTGATTATCGAACTTACTATCGATTTCAGCTATTTTTAATGCGTTTTTTTTCCGATAAATGAATTAGCATACCTGAATTTAGGGCTACCTATGGAAACCGTACTGTATCTACTATTATTTTCGAAATTTGGTTAGACAAAACTAAATTAGGAATGCGTCATATATTTTTATATTAATATACTCATTGGGGTGTGTGAGGAATTGCGCTTACCCGTTGTATATAGGACTTCATTATTTTACTTTTAATAATATTTTAAAGAGGAAAGATTTGTATTTTTGTATGTTTGTTACGAATAAACTCAAAAACTACTGGACCGATTTTAAAAATTCTTTCACCAATGGAAAGCTAGAAGATCCCTGAGTAACATAGACTATATTTTATTTCCGAAAACCGTGAAACCGTGCAGAACAGCTATTTTATAACACCATCCCCAAAAACATTCAAATGTTTCTAATAAACGAAAAAAATCTTTTCCCAGTTGTTAGCAGCACTAGCAGTGTCCCTGGCTCCGTTCTCCGCGGGACTGGGAAAGGGGTACAGTTCCCCGGCCATCGCGTCCCTGCAGGGCCCCGGGAACGGGACCAGGCGGGATTTCCAGCTGACCGACCAACAGGCCTCCTGGCTTGCCTCCCTGTCTTTCCTTGGTGAGTGTATCTTAAGCCATTTTCCAATAAACACAACAATAGTGTTAAATTGCCTGTTGGCTCAGTTGGTAGTGACCCTGCCTTCTGAGTCGGAGGTCGCGGGTTTGATCCCCGCTCGGGGCCAACATTTGTGTGCATGAATATGTCTGTTGGCTTCGTGTCTGGGTGTTTAATTTTTATTTGAGTGTGTTTATCAGTTGTTTAGTACCCATAGTACAGGTCCTGCCTAGTTTGGGACTAAATAACCGTGTGTGAATTGTGTTCCACAAATTATTATTATTATATTATCAAATATAAAATAAATAAATAATCTCACGCCTTATATCCCCGAGGCAGAGGTATTCCATTTCTGGATATACCCACTTTTCACGAGATATTCTCTGGACCCCTAAACGTGATATGTGGTGAGCCCATCCCCACAATAAAGTATTCATAAAGTATAAAGTATTAATAAATGCCATATTAATATTATGGGGCTATAAAACTGTAATAATAGTTAGTGAAAACTAAAAGACTAGCTTTTGTATGTACCTATATGGTACGCGTCATAATATGATGATGAAGTATGAAGTATTTAAACTTACTGAATGTTTTTTTTACCGTCTGGAAAAAAATATGACGTATAAAGCTCGGGTCCCACGGTCCGCTATTCTACGGATCAGCCACACTCAGCCGACGAGCACGGACGGCGACGCACCACAGGCAGGGCCGGTCCAACGGTGCGTGTCGGTGTGTGTAGATGTTTTTATGTTGTCATAATGCAAAGCGAAAGAAAGAGAGAGAAGAGCGCACCTTTGAAGTTACCGACTCACGATGGATACGGGCGCACCGCCACAGACGTTCTGTGCTATCACGGACGAGGCCGGTCCCACGGTGCGTCGTGCGAGCTGGTCTGCGTGCATCCGCGATTTTACGGACCGTGGGACCCAAGCTTAAGGTATATAAAGCCGAAGATTAATTGTTATAGTGAGAGGTGGTTATTAAGGTTTTTAAGTTTCTTAGGTATTGTTTTGTAGCACTATGTGTTTTTTAATGTAGTTACATACTAATGTAATGATTTGTAACTGTGAACGGCAAAAATTTCATGTAACAAAATTCCTCTTCTCATTTAAGTGACCGTAGGTTTTTAATGAGAATAAATCATCTTTAAACCCAGTTCTTAGGTAACAAACATTGTTAAATATAGTCATGTTAAATGCAATTTACTAAGTCTAGAAAAGTACACGAGCCCGTTTCTTCTTAAAATAATATTTCTAATATTTCAGGGTGTAATATTGTCTAGGTATAATTCAGTAATGTATATTAGAATAGTGATATCATAAGAAATTTGCAAAAAAAAAAAAATAACAATGCCAAACGACTCTATTACACTTAGGTACCTATCACACCATATTTTTTACAGACGGTAAAAAAAATCAGGCGGTATAATGTAGGTTATAATATAGGAACATCAATCGCGTTAATTGACTGTTCCAAAAAGGCTGTGGTTTCCATTTACATTAATAACAAAGACCCTGGCACGTTTTACACGTGCACGTGCACGTTTCATGTAACAAAATTCCTCTTCTCATGTAAGTGACCGTAGGTTTTTAATGAGAATAAATCATCTTTAAACCCAGTTCTTAGGTAACAAACATTGTTAAATATAGTCATGTTAAATGCAATTTACTAAGTCTAGAAAAGTACACGAGCCCGTTTCTTCTTAAAATAATATTTCAAATATTTCAGGGTGTAATATTGTCTAGGTATAATTCAGTAATGTATATTAGAATAGTGATATCATAAGAAATTTGCAAAAAAAAAAAAATAACAATGCCAAACGACTCTATTACACTTAGGTACCTATCACACCATATTTTTTACAGACGGTAAAAAAAATCAGGCGGTATAATTTAGGTTATAATATAGGAACATCAATCGCGTTAATTGACTGTTCCAAAAAGGCTGTGGTTTCCATTTACATTAATAACAAAGACCCTGGCACGTTTTACATCAATCTTTAATCGATTAAATCCATCACAATATTAGTTCCCAGCAATATTCGGAATGGACTATATTGTCAATTAAATTGCTTTTAGTGTTTTGATCGCGAGAATGGAAAAAATTAACAATTCTTTCTCTTATTATCTTAAGCCGAATAAATTATTTCTTTTAGTTTTTTTTTTTTTATAATAAAAAAGGCGGCAAACGAGCAGACGGGTCACCTGATGGTAAGTGACGTCCGGTGCCCATGGACACCTGCAACTCAAGAGTCACAACTGCGTTGCCGGCCTTTGAGGTGGGAGTAGAGGGAGGGGAGGGGAGGGGAGGGGAGAGGAGGGGGGGGGGATTGGGGCCTCCGGTTACCTCACTCACTCAACAAAACGCAATGCAAGCATTCAAGATTCACATGATTTTTGTGTTATCTCATGTTTTCATCATTCTATTCTTCATCATTTTGAATAGGTACCCATCTGATATACAACATTCTTTTCTGGAAATACCCACTTTTCACTAATATTTTTTTGACCTCCAAACGTGAGCCTATCCATGGACCTTCTGATTTCATCACGATGTTTTTCTTCACTGTCAGGATAGTGATAATTATATGATATTATAAACGTGACGTAAAAATTATTAACTGAAAAGAGATTATACATACAAGCCTTAAAATTTAATAAGCAAATTTTAATCATAAATGAATGCTATAATATAAATATAACATGAATGTTATTATAAGGTATAGGGCTAGTTACAAATGCGCCCAAACCACCAAAGTGTATATCGGTAGTAAAAGACCCAAAAACATGCGTTGGCCGAGAATCGAACTCGGATCAACTGCTTGGAAGGCAACTATGCTGACCATTACACCACCAACGCTGTTGGCTGGATACACGAATTTAGCAGAACCTTTGGCATTTTGAATATATTTCCAATGTTTGACCAATTGTCAGCAATTATCATTAAATCTCTATTGTGTAAAATAAAATAATGTATACTGGAGTGGAAAGAGATAGATGCGTCACAAGCCGAACGCTCAGGCCGATCGTGCTTCTCTATCGCTTGTTCCGCGCTCTCGCTTTCACGCTCCTGAAATTTTTTCCTGGGTGCAGCCGGCGTTTATCGATTTATAAGACGTTATCAAAAATCTAAAATTACTTTGAGTAAAACTGTTATGGCGCTCTGTCAGTCCATCACAACCACAAATTACTGGAGCGCAGTTTTTAGTAACACATACCAACTGAGCCAACAGGCCCGTCTAATAATAATAATAGTCAGTACGAGTTGAATGAAAAGAAAAAATCACAGTCATAGATAATTTTCACCGTGACTTCATTAATCTGAATTTTTAAACCTACTTCAAAAAAGAAGGTTTCTCAATTTGACCTTTTTTTTATGTGTGTGAGCGGATAACTTCGTCGTTTATGTACCGATTTTGAAATTCTCTTTTTGTTCGTAAGGTGATACCCCAACGGTGGTACCATGATAAGGAAACCAGGATCTGATGATGTCATAATCATATAACAGAGAAATCGAGGGGAACCTTTGATTATCTTAGTGGCGACTAGTACTTTTCAGAGTTCCCAAAGGGTAAAAACGGGACCCTATTACTAAGACTTCGCTGTCTGTCCGTCCGTCTGTCCCTTCGTCTGTCACCAAGCTGTATCTCAAGAACCGCGATAGCTATACACTTAAAATTTTCAGAAATTATGTACCTATTTCTGTTGCCGCTATAACAACAAATACTAAAAACAAAATATAATAAATATTTGAGAGTGCTCCCATACAACAAACGTGTTTTTTTGAAGTTTTTATAGATACGAAACCCTTAGTGCCCGAGTCCGACTCCCACCTGGCCGGTTTAGTTTAGTTTGTTGTTAGAAGTCTTTTTTTTTTTTTTTTTTTACTGAACCTCTTTCTTTTTATGATTCCAGGAGCCCTCTTCGGCGGCATGGCGGGAGGGGCTGCGATGCGGCACGGCCGACGTCGGGTGCTGTCGCTAGCTGCAGCCCCTTGCAGCCTGTCATGGCTGCTGACCGTACTTGCCACCTCAGTGAGGATGATGTGCATCACCGCCTTCTTGGGAGGGTTTTGCTGTTCTATTCTCACTATGCTGTCACAGGTACTTATACATATCCTCTGGTCTATGTTCTATGTAAAGGGTTTGGTTTCCGCAGTTAGTCCCTAAATTGGACAATTGTACGTGGGTCATGGCGGCCGATTAATAAAAAAAAACATCCAGTATATTCCAGTCTAGCGACGGGTTCACCACCACGTTTATCACGTTTGGGGGTCCAAAGAATATCGGTAGTGCTGCCTACCCCCTCGGGATAAAAGGTGTGAGATTTTTTTTTTATGTTTTACTTACTTCCAAAGGCCTGTTGGCTCAGTTGGTAGTGACTCTGCCTTCTGAGTCGGAGGTCGCGGGTTCGATCCCCGCTCGGGGCCAACATTTGTGTGCATGAACATGTCTGTTGGCTTCGTGTCTGGGTGTTTAGTATTTATTTAAGTATGTTTATCAGTTGTTTAGTACCCATAGTACAGGCTCTGCCTAGTTTGGGACTGAATAACCGTGTGCAAATTGTGTCCCACAATTTATTATTATTTATATTTATAATATAAAGGCCGACAAAGAGTTACATATCATCACTATCAGTCTATCACTATCACTACATAGTATAAAACTTAGTCGCTTCCCGTCTGCCTGTCCCTATGTATGCTTAGATCTTTAAAACTACTTTGATGCTGTTTTTTTTAATAGATAGCATGATTCAAGAGGAAGGTTTTTATATAGAACATATACCGGAGCGAAGAGAGTGCTTGGTAGTTTAGAATAATCGATTTTTTTGTAGTTGTATATTTTTTTGTCCCCCAAACCACAGAATAATGCACCGCCACGCACACACATACATTCCATTATGTTTAGCTGGTAAGTAGGTAGTTTGTATTTATTTGTTGTTCTTTTGTTTATCTTTTTTTAATTTCTTATTTTGATTGTATGTGTGTGTATTGTGTTGCAAATAAAATGGTTATCTATCTATCTATCTATCTATCTATAATATATAGTCCTGAAACTTGAAAGCTGGCTCATCGCCAGACCTAGGAGATTTCAGATAGTGCTTCCGAAGTCAAAAGTTCTAGGATCTCACTATTTACAGACCAATAATTATAAATACTAAATTCAAGGGCCGGTCTTTAAAGCCATAGGCCATAGCCATAGAAAGCTCTGGGCCCACGAAAAATACCCTTCCTCATAAATAAAATAACTTCATACTCAACTACCGAAACCCAAAAACAATATTGAAAAAGCTATAAATTACACAGAAAACTTAAAAATGTTTGAAAACATTTTTTCTTATTTCACGGTCGTGGAGTAAGTAAGTAAGTAACAATTCTTTATTGTAGGTACACCAATAAAAAAAAATATGCAACAAGTGACGTAGTGATACAAAAAAGTACAATGGGCGGTCTTATCGCTTTAAGCGATTTCTTCCAGACAACCTTAGGACCGATTTATGTTTTTGGTTTATTTTTTCCATAATTCAATGACGATTTATATTTTTGGTTGCTGTTTTTTTGATTTGTAACAATTAAATAACATTATATATACCTAATAATAAAAAAAAGTCTATTTGATTTACCTTGTTGTTGGTAATTTAAGAGCGGAGCTCTTGTCGGTATACACCTAGCTATTAGCGACTTAAACTACAATAGTTTTGGTCAGGACACAAATAAAGGAATAATATAATAGGATAACTGAAATCCATACATAATAATAAATTTTATTTATAAGCCAAAATTACATGGGTGAGGTATAGTTTCGATGATTGTGGTATTACAGTAAGGACTTGTTATTTAATTATACAGTTAAAATTTCCCCTGGCTTTCGAGCTAGGAATCCACCCAACCAACCCACCCAAACCCATAGGAATCAATCTAACATGATACCTACATAGTTGTACATGTGATTATAGTCAGTACCGTGACCGGCCGGTTCATGGCTGGGGCTGTGCCCCCCCCCCACCCTAGGAAAAATCCCTAGTTACCCCACAATCAAAGCCACGAGCATCAAAGTCACCTTTATACCAACTGGATGAGGGTCCGATTTTTTATTACAAAGTGCCTAGATTCTGTAAAACATCGTAATTAACCTAATAAACAGAAAACATCGTTAAAGAATACTAATCATCCTATAAATTCAACAAATTAGTGGTCCAAATTCGGAGATTATCTACAAAGCTCTTAATCCTGGCAAAGATGCGGGAAAGTGGACCTTATTGCGTCCCGGTAAGACGTAAGTCCGAGTAAACTTTGTAAGGTCTGCTTACAGAAGAAACTAATTTTTGAGCCGCCCGCATATTTCTGAATAAGGTAGAGTGACCATGGTGTATGGATGATTCTGGGACAATTTTATTAAGTTAACAGAATTAGAAGTTAGGGGTAACTCCCATCACAATGATTTTATGTTTCACAATTATCAAGCTTATTTTAAGCATGTTATGAAACTTAAGTAATAAGTATCGTATTAAGGTTATAAATCATGTGTTATTATTTTAATTTTTGTAACGAAATTTTGTTTTTAATAATATTAAGCCTTTTTTATATACAACTTTTTTTTTTTTCGTAGCTTAAATGTTAGGAATCCGTCTAGACCGCTAATTTGTCACTATCATTTTATTTATAGTAGAAAGTATTGTGAGCTGGCGAGTAGCTAGAGAATGACCTAGGTAGGTATACTTACACCTACCAGGATAAAGATTACCCGAAACCGACGAGCATGCAAATGTTTGATGGATGTGGACGAAGCACGAGACTATCCAACTTCGTAGCAAGTGGTGCTCTATTTATTTCTACTTATCTCAATGGCGAATAGACATGACATTAAATACATACTTAGCATACATAATCTCAAGCCTTTTATCCCCGAGGGGTTAGGCAGAGGTATTTCATTTCTGGATGTACCCTCTTTTCACGAGATATTCTTTGGACCCCTAAGCGTGGGAGTTGGTGAGCCCATCGCCGGACCGGAGCTAGTGATGACTATGTACGTAAGTTTTGAAAAACTCACGGTGCATGCCAGGATTCGAACCCGAGCCCCACTGATTATCATCATGTGAAGCGCGCTCTTTAACCGTAAGGCTTTCACTGCTCTATTCATCTTTACGTATCTCAATGGGGAATAGGCATGAGATTAAATAGTTTTTTTAAATGATCCCAGAAAATTATTATTAGTGCACACCCCACACATAATTGATAAAGTCTAAAACTCTGAACAAGTTCGGGGAGCTTTTCGTCTGGAATAGCCTCCTTACGCAGGCTGACTCGTTTTAGAAATTCCTCAAAGGAAACTTCAGCTAACGATAAAATTATTATTTATTAGTTTCTGGAATGAAATTAAATGAGTTCACCTCGCTCCCTTTATTAGATGTTTAGGGGAGTTTCGTAATGTTTTGTTTTAACATGTAATTATGTTGCGGCTATTAGACAGTTAGCGAGTTTCATTGCTTTAAAATTGTTCAAAAGTTTTCGGAGAGGGGAGCCCTTTTTATCTTGATTTATATTTAGATCCGTATAATTGGCTTTCAAAAGTTATTAAAACTCTTTGAAACGAAACAAGATAATGCAAGAAATTCTGTATTTTTCTTCGATGGCTAATAAGCGCTTTTCAGATATTTGTACGTTCTAAGAGCAACCAATACTTATAAGGATTTTTTTAGGATGTGTCTACTTATTTTACGATAAACACTTTTCTATTAAACAAAATATAAAAAGAAACTGTCATTTACAATGTTAGTATAGCACATTAATTAAAGACACTATTTCATCAAATTCCAGGTGTACATCAGCGAGATATCAGTGCCGGATATCCGAGGCTGTCTCAGCGCCGTCCTAAAAATCGTCGGCCATCTTGGGGTGCTATTCAGCTTCACAATCGGCGCCTACCTCGACTGGCAACAACTGGCTCTCTGCATCTCTGCTGCCCCATTACTTCTCTTCTGTACCGTCTTATACATCCCCGAAACACCAAGCTACCTAGTCCTGATAGGGAAAGATGACGAAGCCTACAAAAGCCTGCTTTGGTTGAGGGGACCCAACTCCGATGTCGCTCAAGAACTGGCCACGATTAGGACCAATGTGCTCGCTAGCAAGAACTTCAGCCAGCGCCAAAGTCAAATGTCTGGGAGTCAGCTGATCAACTCTTTGGATGTAAGGACCATGAACAGATTGCTTGGTCCGATCCTGGTCACTTGTGGACTAATGATGTTCCAAAGATTCTCTGGAGCGCATGCGTTTTCATTCTACGCTGTGCCGATTTTTAGGAAAACTTTCGGTGGCATAAATCCCCACGGCGCTGCTATAGCAGTTTCCTTTGTTCAGTTACTGGCGTCTTGTCTTTCAGGCTTGCTTATAGACACAGTTGGACGATTGCCTTTGCTGATAGTGAGTTCAGTCCTTATGTCAATGGCGTTAGCCGGATTTGGGAGTTACGCGTACTATGAGGAGGTGCATCGCAATCAGAGAATTCAGAATGTCATGTTTCACCAGACTATAGGGCAGAACGATTGGATTCCATTGCTTTGTGTGCTGGTGTTCACTATAGCTTTCTCGTTGGGTATGAGTCCAATTTCTTGGCTGCTGATAGGTGAGTTGTTTCCTTTAGAATACAGGGCGTTCGGCAGCGCAATGGCCACTGCTTTCAGCTATTTGTGTGCATTTGTAGGAGTGAAAACATTTGTGGATTTCCAACAAGCGTTAGGACTGCACGGTGCGTTTTGGTTGTACGCATCGATAAGTGTCGGAGGTTTGTGCTTCGTCGTGTGTTGCGTGCCGGAGACGAAAGGGAGGGATTTGGATGAAATGGACCCGAATTATGTTCAAAGTCTATCGCCGAAAAGGTAAAATGGTTCGTAGACCATCGCTTTTACTAAGAAACGATGGCATTTCTTACGGACGTATTATCGTTTATCTCTATATCGTTTATATCTATGCTCCCAAAATTTGTTTTGTACTGCGTTATATCCTTCGAATCTATTTTAATGAGGTAAAAAATCATAATTTCGTTAAAAAAAAGTACACTTTACTGTTCCCAACTTCTTGTTCCAAGCGAGGTATGTCTGTCTCTGTCCCTCTCTCTCTCTCTAGAATTTCCAAAAAAAAGTACACTATACTATTCGCAACTACTTGTTGCAGGCGAGGTATGTCTGTCTCTCTCTCCCTCTCTCTCTCTGTTCTCACTTTACCACATTTCCTCGAGAGTTTCCTTGCATTCATTAGCAAAATGAAATATCACAAGGAAGTGGCGTTGTTTCCATTCCATTCGAACCTTCTGTTATTATTATTTTCTGGGAGGTAAACATGGTGGTTCTAAGTAAAAGCGATGCTAAACATAGTCCCCTTATATAAGTAGGAACAAACAAAACATATATCGAATCCACCGCAAAATTTTGGCTGTGCTTTATTACAATTTTTTAAAAGTAAATTAAAGGCCACATAATTTTATGGTGGTCTGTACTCTGTAGTCAAATAGAGAAACGTATATCAAATATTAGTAACTCGCATATCCCAAACCATATCTCGAAGTTCGTTTAAAAACTTAGTTTTTAAATATTTTAAGATTGCAGTGGTCCATCCTTTACCTCTTTAACTTTAATAATTCCTTAGAAAATCTCGGTAAATTAGTAAAAAATATATTTCTCATTCTGATTAGTCGAGTTACTCTTTTTGTAGTCCAAGAGCCAGGGTCAAATATAATGAATATGTGTTCTTAATTCAACGAATTAAGAACACAGCTTCTATCACTATCTCTATGACAACTGTTAGTGTGACAAACTAATAAACTACGAAACAAGTGAATCTATTTGGCTACCGCAAATTCACATCTGTGTGAGGTGTGAGGAAACTTACGCCCTCTATTCCAGTTTTTAGATGTCGACATTAATGTATATAATATAAAAATTACAAAATAGAAGAGTGTGTGCATCTCCGCAGAGGTCGAGAGAGATATTCTTCTATTTCTTAAAATACTCACATTTTAGCCATCTATTTTTCGGGCCCCGTAACAGGCTGTGTTAGCAGCAATATCAAATCTGACTCTTGGACTAGAAACAAAATTATTGGTAAATATTTTATCGAGCTTTCCTACCGTTACTGTACGACAATAAAATATAAGACAATAATTACTTGTTATATTAATTAATACTGTTGTATATTCTAGATACTATAAAAAATCCTCTAGGCGTTCTTTTTTGCGAGTGATAATGTATTTTTGGTCTTCTTCGACATAATTATAGTTGGTAATGAACATAGTAAGACGGAAATATGAGTGTGAAAATCAATAACATAGTCATATACAAGGTTACTGTATGTGAATAAACTAAAAAATACCAAAAGTAGTTAATCTCAGATGTCGATTGACACTGCGATTTTTTGTTTGAATTGCACATTTTTAGGGTTCCGTACCTCAAAAGGAAAAAACGGAACCCTTATAGGATCACTTTGTTGTCCGTCTGTCCGTCCGTCCGTCCGTCTGTCAAGACCCTTTTTCTCAGGAACGCGTGGAGGTATGAAGCTGAAATTTATATCAATTACTCAGGTCTACTGTCCCTTGAAGCTGTGAAAAAATCAAACTTCTAAGCCAACGCAATCAAAAGATACAGCCGTTTATGCCGCAAATTTTCGACACTTGTAAGGGAATCAAAACCTACAGGGTGCTTCCCGTGAACTCAGAATCTTGAAATTTGGTACGAAGCAACGTCTTATAGCATAGATAAAGGAAAAATTACGAAAACCATAAATTTGCAAGGTTGTACGGAACCCTCGGTGCGCGAGTCCGACTCGCACTTGGCCGGTTTTTATTCATTATCTTAGCTACTGGTTGCGAATTCATTCAATTCAATACATGCCTTTATCCCATCGCAACTATGGAAGTTTGGGAGGTTCTTATTCTTTGATCTCAACCAAATTGCTGTTTTGGAAAATTAATGTTCTCTTTTCTCAACTAGTTTCGAACAAAGAATAAAACTTCTTAAATTCGCAACTGTTTGCGAATCGCAGTTACGAAAACGGCTGGAGAGCTGGGAAATCCTACATTTTGTGATTTCAAAGGTGATGTGATTTGAAAGGAGATATTTACTTGTGTGCGTAGACAGAAAAACTAGGTACGCTAAAACTGAGTGCCTGACAATTAAGCAGATACGGGCCTACTACCTAAGACAACTGAATATCTGATAGCATGAAATTACATCTGGCTATTATGTAATCTTATTCAATCTGACGTTTGCGAATTGGAACTAGGTCCCAAAATGGCACAGCATAGAGATCAACAGTTCGGAACGCCCAATTATTAGTTGGTTGCATTTGAATGGTATCCTAGCAACAACAGTCATTCATAGATTTATCTTAGTAGCGCATTTTCTTTTCTGAACTCCAGGACTCAGGAGGGCAAATAAAAGCAAGGAGTCTACTCCTCAGATTTAAAGACGTTCCGAAAAAATATAATGAAGAGATGCAACCTTGAACTGCGAAGGCGCAGTTTGAGGTTTTCTCAGCACGGCCCCTGAATGGAGAGGTCTTATCCAGAGGCAGATTTTTGAGTTCGAGAAGCGTCGTAGATCTGACCTCACCTTGAGACGCGGCCAAAGAAAAGCCGGACAACTTGGGAGAACACAATACACCTACGTGAATGATACTCTCACATGTCCACTTGCTCGAGGGTCTTCACTAAGAATGTTGGCTACGTTAGCCGCATCAGGGTGCATGAGAGCCGATTAACTTGATGAAACCGGCTGGAACCGATCATCATCATAGATTTATCTATTCTACAGCTTTTAAAAGAAAACCGCTTAGTACCTAGGGTATAGAAGGACCAGGCTTAGGCATGAGACGGTCACATCAACGTTTATTGTTCAATTTGCCGTTTGTTATTTGAATTGGAACCCGAAATGGATAGCGATCACCAATATTTTTGTTTTATGTTGTCTATCATTGCTAAATAAAGCGATGTTAAATCAGTTTTCTCGTATAATGAAACTTTGGTGGTAGTATTCCATATCTATAAGGTTCTTCATACAGTAGCCTTGTGTAATATTGGTGACACTGACAATAACAGTCTTATCGTATAATGTTGGAAAGATTATTTCTTCTACCACAGTTAATTCTACAAATTCTATAAAATACTGTAACATTACTATAACGAAATTAACATTATAATAGTTTTTAAAGATTTAGGGGAACAATTTTTGTTTTGATAGCGCTAAATAATGAATTGGTACTTATGAAAAAAGTGTGTTAGCTCTTAGCGTCATTTAAATATTTTGCTGTTATGATATTGTGGTTAGAAGTAAATTGGTATGATCACAAAATATTACGATTATTAAAGTATCCACTAAATAATGATGATATAAACGATGTATTCCTTTAGTAGGTATTTCATAAAGATAATAAAACAATATTAAAATGACTGGGTACTCGCAATCTAAAAATGTTATTAAGAATTTTGTTTTGTGGTCATACGAATGAGCTCTAGAAACTAGAACTAGACATTAGTCTCGAAATGAATGTTTGGACAACCAGTGCTTAATGATTACATTATTATCCAGCTACTTCCATAGAGTTTATTCCATAAGAATGTGTAGGTTAGGTTATCCTACTTAGTAAAAAAAGTATTTTATTTCGTGCACACTAAACAGAAGTATGTAGGTACATTATACAAAACTACGACAGAACTTAAGAACATAAGAGATCTTATGAGAAATACAAAAAAATATTATCTATTAGTAGTGTAAAAAATATTATTAGTGTAAAATAATTGAATACCTAAATGTACACTAACGCCTTATAAACTCAGCAGTTAGCAGAAGACCTATTCAATTCCTGGAAATGCAAACTTTTCACAAATGCAAATTTTAGCCGTGAAAGATGAACCTTTCGCTTGACGAGGTGCTGTTACACATGCCACAAAACAGAAGCAATTCTTGGGCCTCCGAGTTTCCTCACTGCTATCAATAGCTATTTTATTGTAAGACTTACCCTCCGTTTTCAATAGACAAATCAAACTAAAATTAGCTGACATACTGTTTAATCTCGTTTTACCTGTTCTGATTGGTTGTTAAAAAGCGTTATGATTTTATTCCACCAATCAGAATAACTAACATGAAATTTTGTGTTTCAGCTAATTTCAGTTTGATTTGCTTTTCGGAAACCGGGGTCTTACAATGACCCCAGAATGACTTGCTTAGACAATCATAGATCGACTTACAATAAATCAAATTTATTAATATTATAGTATGTAATGTAATCTTGAGCACACAATTTGTATAAAAATGTCCAATTAGACGGTTGCCTTTATTAGCTTACGCCTGCCACAGAAAAGCCTATTATTAAATATAATCAATAAAATGATCTGTCATTTTATAATATTAAATTATTGTTTAAAATATTTATACAACAATTTTGAATCCTAATATTTGTATGGGTATGATGTTTTGGCGTTTTTCATTGAGAAAAATCAATAAAACAAATAATTAGAAGGCCCAAACCCCTGCAATGTACGAAATATTTAAGAAATGGCATAGAAATTTTGCTATTGAATACGTTATTTTGCATTACTATAGTTTTTTGTTTAGATCATTAGAATTTCTTTTCATATTGTATATTAAATTAATAGACAAAATAATAGGTTGTGAATTTATACATTTTCTAGATTTTTATAATAATAATAATAATGACTATGATTATTATATAAATTATAAAATAGTGTCGCTTTGTATTTACGTAAGTTCCCTTTAAATCTGCTTGCTTGCGTATAAGACAAGTACGACGTAAGTTGCGTACAAGTATAAGATAATATAGTAAGAAAAAATGTGTGGATGTTTGATAAAAAAGCAACAGTTTTTTTTAACAAAAGTATTCTGCACTTTTCGTTAACAATTGTTTAACTGAAAAAGTAAACTTAATTTTAGTGTAAAAAAATGTTCTATGGATTTGTCGATTTGAGAATGTTTTTGTCATAATATAATATGTTTGAATTTGTGTGTGATTTGTGTAATAATAGCACAAGGCCTAGCCTTTAGCTATAGTGCTGTCTTAGCGAAGTGTGCCTGTCGTAGGTTCTATTCCTGTTTCTAGATTTGTTAAGAAAGAATTATGAGTGAGCTAAATTATTGAACATCAATATCTTCTTCAGGAAAATAATAAAAATGGCTATCAAACAACTAACTTATTTAAATAATAAAATATAAGCTAGTAGAAAACTTAAATAAAGTTATATTTTTGTTTTGTATTTTATTTAAAAACTGACAGCTTTAAATATGTTTTTTTAGGTACTCATTTTTATAACATAAATTTTGGTAGACAACAATTTCAGTTTTATAAAAAAAAAACTGCTAAAAAGCGTACATAATTTCTCTTATAATTTCGATAAAAATTCAAATAAGTTACAACTTTTTATTATATTCCCCTAACAAGACACGTGAGCTCACCAAATTCTATTGTAGATATTAAGATAGAAAGGCTTTAACTAGCTTAGAGTTTCCTTAAAAGACTTTAGATTGTACAAATTAAATGGACTATTACTACAAAAGCAACACTATTAATCAATTTTCACAAAAAATCTATACTTCTACTTACGAAATTGTTTGTCATTAGCAAATATTTATTTAAATTGTCTTCTTGTAAAATAAAGCATTAAAATAAAATTAAAAATTGTGACAATAAAAACAATATTTACAGACAATAAATAAAATTTAAATAATTATCATAGCATTTGCTTCTTAAACGAAATGAAAGATTGATTAATATAATTAGTTGGTTTTATGTAACGCTGATAATGCCTAATAAAGAGTAAACTAGATTGATTTGTATATAGTGTTTCATTTAATCAAGAGTATACAATTTATTCCGGATCCATAAATCTAATGGCTACCCCATTATCTTAATTTCTTCTACAAAGGACGCCATCTATGTGTTGAGCTATGAACTGAGAAGTCTATAGGTACAGCTAGTGCATCGCTTTGCAAGGAAGCAGTCAATCTAATATGCGATAGTTCCATATAATTTTCAATAGATGTCGTTAACGGTAGAAAAATGCAAAATGACCAAAGAAAACCCGCTTTCCGGTTTACAGTAACTTCACCTTTTTTCGGGAGAAAATGAGTGGATTTTTTTCTGTACCTACATAATTATATGGTGAAAGTTTCTAAACTTGTTAGGTTAGAAATTTGGAATATCTCTGCCGACCCCCTCTCGGATGAAAAATTCTGTGAATGCAGTTCTACTTATTATTAAAAATAAAATGATGTCTTCTTTCAGTAAAATATCATATCTTCAATATTGAATGTAGGTACTTTCCCTCTGTGTGGCATGGCCGAGGGACGCTCTGTATATAAAATACCTCTGCAAAAACCCTTTTGGTTTGTCATCGTCGAAATGGTTATCATCAGCCAAAGAGATTAAATATAGATAGATAGATAGATAACCATTTTATTTGCAACACAATATACTTATAGAGCCACCAAAGCGAACAAAACTGGTAATCCAAAACTTAGTTCTACCTACCTACTAGGTAGTACCTAGTAGGAATATTGCAAGGCTAGTAACGCTTGAGATCAAAAAGTTTTTGTATGAAAATAAATAAGTAATCCTAATTTTTGTATGAAAATAAATAAGTAATCCAAATTTTTGTATGAAAATAAATAAGTAATCCAAATTTTTGTATGAAAATAAATAAGTAATCCTAATTTTTGTATGAAAATAAATAAGTAATCCTAATTTTTCAAAAATAAGTCTTGACCTTACTACTAGTCCGTACTATGATTATTAATGCGAAAATACTTAACTCTATCTGTACGTTATTTACCTACAGCTGAACTTTTTTTTTGACTGGCCTGTTAGCTCAGTTGGTAGTAACCCTGCCTTCTGAGTTGGAGGTCGCGGGTTCAACTTGTCTGTTGGCTTCGTGTCTGGTCGTTTAATAGTTGTTTAGTACCCATAGTACAGGCCTGACTAAATGACAGTGTGTAAATTGTATTGTATCCAAAGAGATTTAAATATAATAGGGCATAGAGGGGGCATTGGGAATATTTTCATACAAAACTTTGAAGCCTAAGCGTCATGTCCTTGTCATGTCAGTTAGTATGAACGCGAGCTGTCATTCGGTCGAAATTGTACTAGACTTACTACACTTGGAATAACTTTTGACTTCAAATTTTCCTCGCGTTGTCCCCTCTATGCCCTATTATATTTAAATCTCTTTGATTGTATCCCACTATTTTGTATTATTTTATATTTATTAGTTATTATTAGTTAGTTCCCGTTCCCGTCGGAATACAGGAATAAAATATAGCTTATGTTAATCAGGGATATTGTAACTTTCCATTAGTGAAAGAATTTAAAAAATCGGTCTAGTAGTTTTTGAGTTTATTCGTTACAAACATACATAAATAAAAAAAAAATCCTCTTTATAATATTAGTGTAGACTGTAGATATACATTAGAATATTTAATACATTTATACACAAACGCAACACAAATAAACACTAGGTATAATATTTTGTGACTCCAACCCCAGAAGTCAAATCTGCACTACCAGCATGCATTAAGCGGATTATGATTATCAATAACGGTTTAGCGATTCCCAGGGCGGTGTTGAGTGATGCGGGGACAAATGATGTCACGTGGCGGGGATGATAAGGGGTAATGAATTATTTATTGATTTACATTTGATTTGGCGCGTGCCGGTTAGGGGTTGATAAGACTAATAAAATAGTTGGTTTTTTATTAGGTTTCCCACAGATTCTTAAAAACTAGCCAAGTTCAAGTCAGACTCGTGCGGCGAGGGATCTATACCATTGCTGAAATTATATTTAAAAAAAATCAAAATCCTTAGCTCGAGCCCGACTCACACTTGACCAGTTTTTATTATTTGTTGTTTTTCTATAAATAATAACCCAGTGAATAGAGAGCTAATACCTTACAAACGGTCCGGTAGTTCTAAATTTTTTACATGTTGTCTAGGATGGTTGTTAAGTGTTTAAAATGCAAAATGCACAATTCCCCCCCCCCCCCTCCGCGCCCGCCGCCATCTTGAAAAAACCGAAAAAAATCGGCACTTTTTTTAGATTTTCACTTATATCTTTGTTTCGGTGCATTTTAGCTACAAAACAGTTCTATTCAATTTTGTAGATAATGAAATTCCCTATAATATACGTGTTAAATTTTGTTTGTAGGGCAGATAGTTCACGAGATATGATATTTTAAAAAAGATAAAAAAATACGCATTTTCCGGAAATTTTTCAAACTTCTAACTTTAGAACGCTGTAATTCAATTTTGGCCTATTTGAGAAAAACAAGTATAACAATAAAAATTGTAGGGAATTTAATTACCTAAAAATGGATGTATACTTTTTTTAACCAACCTTACGGAGGGGGCAGTAAGCATTTTCATTTTAATGCTATATTTTTCAACGGCATATTGTTTATTTGATAAGTTTGAAAAATTTCCGGAAAATGCGTATTTTTTTATATTTTTTAAATTATCATATCTCGTGAACTATCTGCCCTAAAAACAAAATTTAACACGTATGTTATAGGGAATTTCATTCTCTACAACATTGAATAGAACTGTTTTGTAGCTAAAATGCACCGAAACAAAGATATAAGTGAAAATCTAAAAAGAGTGCCGATTTTTTTCGGTTTTTTCAAGATGGCGGCGGGCGCGGAGGGGGGGGAATTGTGCATTTTGAATTTTAAACACTTAACAACCATCCTAGACAACATGTAAAAAATTTAGAACTACCGGACCGTTTGTAAGGTAACCCCCCTTATTTGGTCTCTATTCACTAGTGAATAGGTACTATAAGTAAAGCTATATAAACACCAAATTTGACGCTTCTTGTACCTTCATAAGTATAACATTTTTCTGATAAGTAGAAAAAAGAAAAAAATATATACGTTTATGGGCCCCAATATTTTTGTGCATACATACATACATATAATCACGCCTCTTTTTCGTAGGGGTAGGCAGAGACCACTTCTTTTCATTTTTGTACATGTAATAAGATATACCTACGCTATACATAACACATCGTTATTGTAAAAAATCAAATTCCTATTGCAGTTCAAAATAAACAAGTCAATAAAAAATTTGGGCAAATAAATCAGTTGTCTGTAAAGTCGGTTAACTGAGGATAGTTGAACGTGACAAAGTCATACTTTTTGGATTGTGCCTCTTTGTCGCTCGTTGCGCGCTCTCGCTTGCACTGGAACGCCGCATACGTCATACTTTTTCGTGCTTGCAGCCGGCTCCGTCGAATTATAAGACGTTGTCACGTCAAAAAGACAGACAGGCGGTTAAGAAAAAGGGTAACAGAGGTACCTACGTAAAATCTCTTCCGCTAGCAAAGCGACCCAACCCTATGTTCCTTATCAGGAACGCACACTCCTTGCTCCCCTACGTAGTTACCAATATGTACTGTTCCAAAAACGTCGTAACTACCCTACACAAAATTGTACTTAAATTTACAAGCAAATAGAGTTTATTTTCATGTGTTTTAAGAGGTTATGAGTAGCAAAATATTGGTGAAAAGAGAGGGTGTTAATGTTATTAGCTCTAGAAGGTGATATATTTTTAATAGGCGTTTTGGTTGATTTGACAAATTGAATGACGTATGTACCCTTCGTCTTGAGAACAAATTTGAGTTTAATAAATAATAAATTGTGGGACACAAATTCACACACAGTTATTCAGTCCCAAACTAGGCAGAGCCTGTATTATGGGTACCAAACAACTGATAAACATACTTTAATAAATATTAAACGACCAGACACGAAGTCAACAGACATGTTAATATGATCAACATCATATCAGAGTCTACATCACTCAGTACCCTATCAGGACTAATCCATAATATTATCTTGGAGATAATATTACGGAAATCAAGACAAACAACAGACATGTTCATATGATCAACATCATATCAGAGTCTACATCACTCAGTACCCTGTGAGGACTAATCTGTAATATTATCTTGGAGATAATATTACGGAAATCAAGACGAATCCAACGATACCATGCTCCCTAATATCCGTTTAGGCTACAGGAAGTAGATACAGAAAAATATAGTAGTATAGTTACTTACATACTTACACGCATATGAAAAACGGGACCCTTCTATTACAATCGGGTAAAAATAAATAATAATAATTATTATTTATTTATAATAAGCCTCTTACAAAACACATAGGTATGTATGGTAGGCACAAATTTAAAATTTACATCGGCCTGTTTAATGGTAAGTGTACAAAAAATTACCCTACCTTTATGCTAAGATACCTAAAATAACTCCGGAAGTCTATGTAGGTAGTTAATTATACAATTTTAAGAAAGAGGTTTCCAATTTCAAACTTGTCTGATGGTCACAGTTCCGGATTAAATATTGAGGATCGAAAATAAAAGTAATTTTAATTTCATTAACTTTTTGTTTCCAACCTTTTTGGATCAACTTTTTAATCTCCATAAAATTTTAAATCAACTCTCTTTTGTCCTCCGAATCAGTCTTATTTGTAGGAAAGAAGATAAGTCCTGACAGTCGGATGGTTCTGTTGATCTTATACGAAATCGAGTTATGAGAGTCTGATAATTTCAGAAACTATTTACGAGTTAATTTATATTATGTATAATATAATATATAATATCATGCATTTCGTCCCCGAAGGGGTAGGCAGAGGTATTCCATTATTGGATATACCCACATTTCACGAGATACATTGGACCCCTAAACGTGACGTGGTGAGCCCATCGCCGGACCGGGTCTATAATAATTCTGAGACATGTGTAAATACACATGTCTCAGAATTATTTCTGCCTGACCTGCGGGTTTCCTCACGATGTTTTCCTTCACCGTCGAGCTAGTGATAAATATGTACGTAAGTTTTTGAAAAACTCATTGGTAGATACATGCCAGGATTCGAACCCGAGCCTCATTGATTTTCGGCCGGCTCTTTAACCGTAAGGGCTATAACTGCTCACAATTTATATTATGTACCAACCTAAAGCTTAACTTTAGTGTAATCCCACTAATACATATTATAAACGTGAAAGTTTGTAAGCATGGATGTATAGATGTTTGTTGCTCTTTCACTCAAAAACTACTGAAAGGATTTTGTTATATAGCTTACTAGCGACCCGCCCCGGCTTCGGTCGGGTGCAACGCTAACACTAAAACCTTCCTCTTGAATCACTTTACCTATTAAAAAAAAAACGCATCAAAATCCGTTGCGTAGTTTTAAAGATTTAAGCATACAAAGGGACATAGAGATATAGGGACAGAGAAAGCGACTTTGTTTTATACTATGTAGTGATGATACATCAGAATAACACATAGGCTTTATTTTACCCCCTATTCCCCCGAGATCGGGAACTGTGCGGGTCTTTGAGTATTAAACCAACAGGAGACGTCACGCGCACTAGTTTCTTTGCAAAAAAGTCTGCCAATTTCTGCGGGGGGGACGAGGAAACGCACACAAATAATGTTAAAACAAACGCATTTTTTGACAAAACAATTAAACACCAGCTTGAACTAGATGCACACAAATACATTCAACAATCCGAGCACTCCGCAAACTCAAAAAAACTAGTTGTATATAACAGGTATGATCATTGACCGAAACTTTTTTTGGCAGAGGGGAACGCCTGCAGGCGTTCCCCTCTGACATGTCAGTGGCATCTCCGGTTGGTTTAATACTCAAAGGTGCGGGTGAAACCGCGGGACGCTGCTAGTTGTGAAATAAATGAATGAATTATCGAAAAATAACGTTCTAGAATCGTTTTATATTGTACAAGATTTTATGGTAAGTATATGAAGACATTAAAAAGAGATTTTGATAATGGCAAGATAAAAAAAACACATATAGCCTTTCATTGGAGCGTAACCACAAATTAAAAAGTTATTGCAGTTCCCAACAAAGTTATTAAGAGCTATTAGATTCGATGTGTTCATTTGAACATTTACTTGGCAATATTTTAAAGATCCGTAGGTAATGTAAAGACGTATGTTTATTTCAAAAAAATTGGTTGTCTGTAAAGTCGGTTTACGGACGATAACTTTACGTGATAGTGTCATAAGAAAATATTGATGAAGATCGTGCCTCTCTATCGGTTGTTCCGCGCTCTCGCTTGCATGCTCGGCTCAGGCAGAACGTGCATTTTTCCCACAATTTATTATTATTATGTACTTAACTAGCGACCCGCCTGCCTTCGCACGGGTGCAATGCTAACACTAAAACCATCCTCTTGAATCACTTTATCTATTAAAAAAAACGCATCAAAATAAGTTGCGTAGTTTTAAAGATTTAAGCATACATAGGGACATAGGGCTATAGGGACAGAGAAAGCGACTTTGTTTTATACTATTTAGTGATGATTAAAAAAGTACTTTATTGCCAAGGGATGTTGTTGTAAGAGTTCCAAAAAACCTTTCCTTTGCGGATGTTCATATCGTATAAGGAACTCTATCTGTCAAATTTCAATGCAAATAGGGCTTTGTTTAACTCTATTTATAGATAGACTTTTATTATAGATTTAGAGATATGTAGGTACCTATATCATTACTCGCATGTATAAAAAATCGTTAAAGAAATGCAGAACCACGCCTTGATACACCCAATGCTATAATGACTAATGGTGGAGATGACAGTATTTAAAACATATAAAACGACTGATCACACATATTTTGTGGCAGTAAGGTTAGAGATTAGGTGTAAACAAACCTTAAAGCTGCAGACAAATACTAACATGAGAAACTTAATCAAATTTACCATCTTAGCATATTTAGTGTTAAATATCGATACGATTAACTGTAAAAATGATAGAATTACGTTAAAAAGTACTCTTTCTGACATCAAATCTGTTACTAATTGTATTATAAAGGTAAATAATATGAATCCAACAGCAAAAACTATAGTTTTTGTTCATCAAAATAGTAGTGATGTTGAAACTTTGACTATTACAAACGATATTGCACAAGTCTTAGCCGATAATGCCGTACCATTAATGATTATAGAAGAAAATGATTTTAACAATGTAAATTATTTATATAAAGGAGACATATTGGCCATATTATACTTCAATGACTGCAGAACTTTGTCTACTCTAAACAAAACTGTAATTGAAGAAGAGACACAGTACATATTCATAATCTCTCAAGAACTTTCCAAAGCAAATTGTTTAGACAAACATGAGGAAGTTAAAAGAATTATAAGCATTTATGATGTTACTTTAGTAAGATCTTTGGACAATGGATATAGCTTCGAAACTTTTATACCACAGATTAATGAAGCTTCATGTAAAATGGAAACAGGAGAACCGATACTCTTAAACAAATGCATGGGTGGATTTATAAATTCTTCTAACGCTACAGTTTTTCCAGATAAACAAACACATGATTTAAAAAGATGCCCTTTAACTATTGGCATGGGGACTCTTTTTCCTTACGCTCTAATACAAAATAAGGAGTTGTTAAAAGACTATGATCCTGTTACAAAACTTAAAGGATCTGATGTTGAATTAGTAAAGATAGTGGCCGAATATTTGAATTCCATTCCAAGTTTCTACTACATCTATCGGAAGGAGGAAAACCCTCAGTCAGATAGAGAATTTGTGAAATTCCTCATAAATGGAAGCCTTGATATCTGTGCTGGTGGCCTGTACAGGATCTATGGAGATACCGTTGCTTACTCCGGCATCTATAATGAGCAAAAAGTGATGTGGATGTACGCCGCTGAGCGACTCCACAGATCTTGGAAGAACTTCGTCAACAAAATCGACGGTTTATACATATTCTTCTTGTTCTACATTTGCTACGCCTTCATTTGGAACCTCTTTTGCATGTACGATGGCCAAGCCGTGAATCTGAGAGATACTTTATTGTACAGTTGGGGTGCCTTAGTAGGAGCAACATCTCTTCAAGAACCAAGATCTTTTAAGCAGAAGTTGCTAAACATGGTTTACTTAGTCATGTGTATTCATTTGTCATTCTACGTAAGCGTTCAGTTGTATTCTTTCCTAACAATCCAGAGGCCGCCAGAAATTTTAAGGACTAACGATGACGTCATGAACTCTGGAAGAACAGCTTACTTGAAGCCATCCACAAAGTATTTCGTTCAGGACAAGAAGTATGCGGCTTTCGCTAGTACTTCAGCGGACTGCGATTCGTTTCTGGATTGTGAATTGAAGGTCTTAGCTCACAATGGCCTGACCGTAATCATCGACGGTTTATTACTTCCTTTCCAAACTCAGACTGCTGTGGATCATGAAGCCAGAATTCTAAGAGCCACTGAAAACATCCTCACAGTATACCACGAGATGCTAGTCAGAAAAGACAGTTCGATAAAAAAGTTATTCCAGATAGTAATAAACAGACTTTTTGAGGCAGGTATTTGTGACAAACTGTACAGAGATGGCATTGGAATATCAGTAGTTGCGAAGGCTAAGGAAGCCAGTGAGAATATGATTCATAATAGCTACGCTTGTCAAGCTGGTTGTAAGATTACTCTTGGGCAAGCCGCGGGACTGTTTTACGTCTGGATGTTTGGCTGTTTTGTTGCTTCTTGTGTTTTTGGTTTTGAATTGGTATTTAAAAAAGATGTACTTGTAGTATAGGGTGTGTAACTGACAGAATTACACGAGTAATCGTTAGGTGATTCACAATATGTAATACTTTTTATTGCAGATATATTGTTATTTACATATTAACTCTAATTCATAAGATTGTGGACTCTTATGGAGTTGCAGAAAAAGTTAATCTAAGTATATTATTTTATCTGACTCTGGGCTGTAACTTATAGCATCATTGTCCAATCGTAACGCCATCGGTCTGCACAGGGCCTACGTATTTATTGATTTATTGGACATTAAAAAAATATAACTATTCCAAAAAATGCCAATGTCAGAATTACACATAGTGAAATGATGAGTGTGAGTCAATAGAACTGGAGGTACCTATTATAATTGCTTTACGAAGACTAATTGTATTACTTACCCTTAGTATTTCCCTAAACAATCATAGAACTATTCTTGAACATGTGAAATAGAATATTTTCTAACCATTTCTTTATTAGTGTTAATTCCTTAAATATATTGTTATTGTATGCTACATATTGTTTCATTTCCTACCCGAAGATTATTATCAAAGTACTCGATTACTACTACAGTTGATTGATTGACTCTGAAAATACAAAAGACGTTTAATGAAAAAGTGCCAAGCGCCTTTGGCAAAACATTGAGATAACCCTATATGGTAATATACCGTACAAAGAAGAGCGGAAACAGATTTTAAATAAAATGTTTCAATGACATGGTGGCTAACAGTTATACGACAGACTGCTGGCTTACACACTTAGTGTTTAGTACTTTTCATGATTGGTTTTATTTATTTATTATGGCTCACAAAACAAGTGATAATAAATTAAAAGTACATAAAATTCTAACGATTATTAAACTAGATTATAACTCTTGATCTAGGTAGCGAACAGTTGAAACAAGAAACAGTAGGTAATAAAAATAAAATAAAATAAATAATCTCACGCCTTTCATCCCCGAGGGAGTAGGCAGAGGTATTCCATTACTGGATATACCCACATTTCACGAGATACATTGGACCCCTAAACGTGATAGGTGGTGAGCCCATCGCCGGACCGGGTCTGTTTACACATGTCTCAGAATTAATTCGACACCTGCGGGTTTCCTTACGATGTTTTCCTTCACCGTCGAGCTAGTGATAAATATATACGTAAGTTTTTGAAAAACTCATTGGTACATGCCAGGATTCGAACCCGAGCCTCACTGATTTTCGACCGGCTCTTTAACCGTCCGGGCTATCACTGCTCTTCTATCACTGCTGCACAGTAGGTAATGTATTGTATTTTTTTTCTCTCCACAAAACTTTACATTTTAAACTAGTACTACAGTACTGTTAGTAATGTGAATATCTTATTAACAATTCAAAATTCAAATTCAAAATCGTTTATTTTCTATTGGTATTAAAATATACACTTAGAAACGTCAATATTTTATAATAACAAGGCACTCTAAACTCGTCCATGAAGACCGGCCAAATGCAAACAGCAGCCCATCTCCACCGACGAGCCGCTGGTTCCGAATGCAGTACCCCGAGAAGAGCCAGCAAGAAACTCAAGGGCAGCTCTTTTTAATCTCATGTCTTACTAATAAATATCGTTTACAATAATAATTATAATTAATAGCCTTACATAGCGTCGAGTCGGTTAATCCCATGCATGTTGGTCTACTAAGTAGTCTGTAATTTTATAGTAGCCTTTTTTATGTAATTTTTGCTTAACTATTATTTTAAATTTGTCAAGAGGCAAATTTTGTAATTCAATGGGAATCTTATTGTAAAAACGTATACATTGACCCTTAAAGGATTTGGTAACTTTAGATAATCGACTAACACAAGCAGCCAGTTCATTCTTATTTCTAGTGTTTATACAATGTCTGTCACTATTTTTTTTGTAAAGTGATATATTCTTTTTAACATACAATACTTTTTCGTAAATATACTGTGACGCCAGTGTCAGTATATTAATTTCTTTGAATTTTTCCTTTAGAGACATCCTAGACCCCATTTTATAAATTGCACGAATGGCTCGTTTCTGCAAAATAAATATTCTCTGGACATCAGCAGCATTCCCCCACAGTAGAATGCCATATGACATCAAGCTGTGGAAGTAGCTGAAATAGACAAGTCTAGCTGTTTCTACGCTTGACATATTACGTATTTTTTTTACGGCATATGCAGCAGAACTGAGCCTTTTTGCCAACGTATCAATGTGCGGTCCCCACTGTAACTTAGAGTCTAGAGTTATTCCTAGAAATACTGTAGTGTTTACACATTCTAATTTTTCGTTTTTAACTGTAACTGAGTTTAAAGTTCGTTTAACATTTGATAAAGAAAAATGTACACATTTAGTTTTTTTCTCATTGAGAAGTAAATTATTAACGTTAAACCAACTGACAACATCATTAATTGCACTGTTCACTTCGTCATAAGACTTAATAGGTCGTTTAATTTTAAAAAGTAGAGATGTATCATCTGCGAACAGTACAATATCATGTTGCACTCGGTTGGGTAGGTCATTTATATAGACCAGAAATAGAAAGGGGCCTAAAATGGAGCCCTGCGGTACACCAATACAAACCGCCGATCCAGACGATCTTGAACCGTTTACATCAACACATTGTATCCGGCTTCTCAAGTAGGACTTTATTAAATCAAGAGCGCGGCCTTGTACTCCGTAATGACGTAGTTTTCTGATGAGAATTTCATGATGGACACAATCGAATGCCTTAGATAAATCACAGAAAACCCCAACAGCATCCTGCGACTCCTCCCAGGCATCAAAAACATGATTTACTAGCTCAACACCGGCATCGGTTGTCGAGCGACCCCTAGTAAATCCAAATTGCTTTACAGACATTATACTGTTGATAGAAAAATGTGCACTCAACTGATATAGAATAATTTTCTCAAAAATTTTACTAAGAGTCGGTAGAATTGATATTGGTCTGAAGTTAGAAGGGTCTAATCTACTACCGGCTTTGAATAATGGAATAATTTTACTATGTTTCATCAGATCAGGAAACACGCCATCATCAACGCATTTATTAAATAAACAACGCATTTATTAAGCAAACAATCAATAGATAACAGTTAAAAACCAGGCCCCCTAGCCAAGTGGCATTGTACAATCTAAACGAATGTTCTTTTAGATTAACATTGACATTAGCATTAGCACTCGTTGACAAGTGCAATGAGCAATGCAAGCAATCTAAAAGAAGATTCGATTAGATTTGTACAATGCCACTTGGCTAGGGGGGCTGATGTGAGGTAGAATTGTGTGATAGTGTTAGTACAAAATGCTAGGACTTAAAATAGGTGCATTTAAAGTCTCGTATATCTGTTTTAAATTTTGGAAATTTGGAATTATACAATACTAGCGGATGCCCGGCGGCGTTGCCCGCGCGGATTCCGTTTATTCCCGTTCCCGTGGGAATTTCCGAAAATCCCTTCATAATAGTTGCCTACGACATATTTAAGACCATATTTCAAATAGCGGGTGCCCAGCGGCGTTTTCCCGCTTGGATTTAGTTTATTCCAGTTCCCGTGGGAATTTCCAAAAAATCCTTCATACCAATTTCCTATGACATCTCAGACACCTTCATACCATTTTTCAAGTTTCTAGGTGTTATCGTTTCGGAGTAGTACGTATTTCTCTTTTTAACCAGTTTTTATATTTTCCCGTGGGAATGAGATATTTTCCTGGAATAAAAAGTACCCTAGATGTTGACCCGGGTACTCAGTTATCTTCATACCAAATTTCATCAAAATCCGTCCAGTAGTTTTTGAGTGATGCGTGCACAACCAGACAGACAGACAGACAGACAGACAGACAGACAGACAAAAATTCCAAAAATTGGTGTTTCGGTATTTATATCGATAACTATATACACTACCGTTAAAATTTTCAAAAAATATTTAATGTACAGACACGGCCCCGTTAGAGTTTTATTATATGTATAGATAACGATATTAGGTAGGTACTTATACGAAATTTGTAAAAAAATAATTTTGTAAGTAAGTAATGAATGAATGAATGCCAAATGAATCTATTACACTTACCATACTTTTGTCCAGACGGTAAAAAAAATCAGGCGCGGGTATACCTATATTACCTTCTGCTCGATGTAATTTCCTAAACGCCGTCAAAGCCTTCAGCACATCTTCGGAGAACTCCTCAGGTAGTTCAAAGGCCAGAAAGTGTCCTCCATAATCCAAGATGGTGGCGTGGATGAGGTTGGGGTACCGGGTCTTCAGGATCACCGGTGGCTGGTAGACACACTCATACCTGTCCTGGACTACCCACGTTGGAACTTGCGTTTGTATTCTGGAACGGATGGAATTAGAATATAAGAAAAGAGCACAGAATTTTTTTAATCGTGCCTTTTATCCCCGAGGTAGGCAGAGGTATATTCAATTTCTAAAAATAGGTACCCACTTTTCACGTATTAGAATAGGAGAGAAACACTTTATTTGCTTGAACAATACACAGTATACACAAAAAATCTTATTAAAATTTGACCACATAACGTGATAGGTTGTGAGCCAGTTAACACATGTCACAAAATTAATTCTGGTACCTACGGGTTTCCTCACGATATCTTCCTTCACCGTCGAGCTAGTGATAAATATGTACGTAAGTTTTGTAAGACTCATTGGTACATGATAGGATTCGCAGCCGAGCCTCACTGATTTTCATCATGTGAAGGAGGCTTTTTAACCGTAAGCCTATCACTGCTTTTTATTTATTTTATTTTAGAATAATACATACACATCTAATCTCACGCTTATTTCCCATTAGGGTTAAACTGCCGCTTAACCTAGAAGATCTCTCGTGCTTCATCCACATCCATCGAACGACTCATGCATGCTTGTCGGTTTCGGGTAATATTTATCTATCTTTTCCTCAACAAATCGCCGATCTGGTCGATGTAAGTAAGTACGCCTGGGTCGTCCTCTACCGACTCGCCCATTTACAACACCCTTGTATATTTGTCTCGTTAAGCGACTTTCATTCATCATGCTCAATAATATGACCAAACCTCACTTCAGCATTCCTTTTTCAATCCTAGTAACTATATCGTCTTTCGTTTATTCCCGTTCCCTTGGGAATTTCCGAAAATCCCTTCATATTGGTTGCCTACGACATATTTAAAACACCTAAGTACATACCATATTTCAAATATCGGCGTTTTCCCGCTTGGATTTAGTTTATTCCCGTTCCCGTGGGAATTTCCAAAAATCCCTTCATACCAATTTTCTATGACATAGCAGACACCTTCATACCATTTTTCAAGTTTCTAGGTGTTATCGTTTCGGAGTAGTACGTATTTCTCTTTTTAACCAGTTTTTATATTTTGCTGTGGGAATGAGATATTTTCCTGGAATAAAAAGTACCCTAGATGTTGACCCGGGTACTCAGTTATCTCCATACCAAATTTCATCAAAATCCGTCCAGTAGTTTTTGAGTGATGCGTGCACAACCAGACAGACAGACAGACAGACAGACAGACAGACAGACAGACAGACAGACAGACAGACAAAAATTCCAAAAATTGGTGTTTCGGTATCTATATCGATAACTATATACACTACTGTTAAAATTTTCAAAAAATATTTAATGTACAGACACGGCCCCGTTAGAGTTTTATTATATCGACGGTCATAAACTCAATTGGCGTAAGGGACAAGTGACCATTTTTTTTTTATTTTACCATCTTACATCATTTTTTTTACTCTATTTTTCTGTATATTTGAAATTCCGATATCTCTTTTAATAATTCCCTTACGCCCCTGAATATTCGAAAGTTAAACCGTTATGTTTTGATTTAAAGGACACTTGATTCAAAATAATTTTAAAATTTTATCGTATATACCAAAAAAATAAATGAACTTTGGAATAAGTTCCTTAAAGTTGTCAGTCTGTCCCTTACACCATTTGATATAAATAAAAAAGTACCTTACGCCCTTCTTACGCCACATCTACATTACTGTTTGTACGTTACGTCATATAAGACTGATTTTATTGTCCTTTACACCATACACATAAATCATAAACTGTACAATACATTAATATTTACTCTAACAATTATTAATTTAAAACTTTCCCTTTACACGTACTGATGTCATTTTGAACAAGTAAACGGACGAAATTGACAAACGAGTGCTTCGGAAGGAAAGCACGTAAAGCCGACGATTCTGGTGATTTATTTTCTATGAAAGTAGTCGTTGCATTAGCCATGTCAGCAGATTTTGGCGACTCAATAACTCTTACAACCCACACTACAAGAAAAAGATTTGAATTAATATATTATTTAAATAATATAATCTTTAATTTAACCTTATAAACACATTTACATGTAATCGCTTTCCGATTCTTGGATAGATTTTCCAAAACCCGTGTGTTATTTTCATTCAGAGAATCTATTTCTCGTTGCATAGCTTCGCCCACAATTTACTATCTGGGCAGGCTATTGCCTCCCTTTAAGTTCCAGGTTCTAAATAAGAGTCGTTGCCACTAACTTGGGACACATAATCGTTGAACTTTACTGGAAGTCTGAGCAGAGATCTATTTCTAAGCAGCATACCATGCCTAGCCAAGTGATCTATGATCTCACCTTCCTCATTCTCCAACCCCTAAATCAATCGATTCATCACAACGCTTCTCAGAGTGCGCGTCTTCTAACTCATCTTCGTCACTGCTAGCAGGAGCAAGAGCCTCGTGAATTTCTTCATTTCTAGGCAGCCTAACTTCTTTGTCGCTAACAACTGGTAAATCTTCAATCGCTTCCATTGTCACCGAATGTAGGCGTCTCGCATTCGCTTCTGACTCTCAATGATATTTCCATTTCAGTCACTTCTGGTATTTGTGTCGAATCCTCTAATTCAAGTTTTGAATTCAGTGGTCTTTCATCGAAAGTGACATCTCGGGATCGCACTAAGGAGTTTGACTCTTTGTGCCAGATCCTATAACCGTCGTCGAGGTTGTAGCCGATTAGAATGCACTTCTTTGCCTTCTTCTGCATCTTTGCCGTTTTTGTTTCTCTTTGTCTTTTTTCCTAACCAAAGCTCAAAAGGTGACTTGTGTTTTACAGTAGTTGGCCTTATTCTGTTTAAAATATAGACAGCAGTCTACCAGCTCTGCCCACAAAACTTGAGGTATCTCTTCCTGTGAATGCATTATCGCTTTAGCCATTTCAACTATCGTACGGTTTCCCTCCCTCCCTCTCACTGAAACTGTTTTGCTCTGGAGTATACGGCATAATCAGCCATTGTTGTACCCCGTACTTTGTTAGTTCCTTGCGAACATTCACATTATCGAATTTGCCACCGTTATCACTTAATTCCGTAACATCAGAATCAAAATCCCAGGTATCTCTGAATGATTTTTCATAAAGTAGACATAGCGGTATCGTATGAATTCATACTTGAAAAGTACAAAATACCGTGCCTTCAAGCAACTTGGAGGAATATTACCACACACATCTGGATGTATGCGTTCTCCAGGACTGGACGCTTTTTTTCGAACATCAAAGCTCAGCCTAGTGCGTTTCCAAAACACATCCTTCGCATAAATTCCCGTTGTCCTTGGTTTTGAGACCAAGTTCTGCTCGATCACCTGTTTTACATGTCGCTTGACGTCTTAATGACCTATACGTTCGTGGTAAAGCTGTAAAGTATCAACCGCGACTGCAATATCGACTGCATTAACCAACTTTCTGTAGGTTGAATAGGTTTACAATTCAGCTTATACAAGTCACCGTGCTTCTGTCTATTTCCGGTCACGCATAGTTTCCCTTCGATCCTAAAAGAACACGTGGTACTCCGTGACTCAAGCAGACTGTTTAAATTTGCATCTTGCTGTCAATACCGAAACGATATTTTTCGTTACCTTCGGAACGTGCTTTGTCAACAAGAAAGTTCTCTTCTTCGTCTTCATCATGATCGAATCTTTTCCTAATGTTTCAATCGTCTTTCCATCTGCAGTCGTAACTGTATGTGGTGCAGTCGTAACGTTGAAAATCCTAATAGAAGTCGCTTCTCATTGTGACATGGTGTGTAGCCCAGTTGTCCACATACAACTCATCTCGATCGAGACTGCAATCTGTCGCATTTACTAACACTAGCGTCATGTTAGTACTAGCCCCAGGTTTCTCATCACGTTTCTTCTTAGGACAGTCCTTCTTGTAGTGTCCAACTTCTTTGCAAAATCACATTTTAAAGCGTTATTCTTCTTTTAGGGTCCTTTCTAGTTGGTTTTAATCACGAGAGCTTTGCTGACAGACTTCGAGATGCCTTCTTTGGAGTTTGTCGTCAATGCTCATTCATGAGTACATAGCTGTCTAGTTAGGTTCTAAATAAATCTATCTTTTCTCGATATAATCATCCAACTCGACTTGAAGAATAGGTAAGAATTCATTAAAAATCGATTTATATTTTTTTTTTATTTGAAAGTCTATTTCTGATGTTCAAAACAAACAAAAAACAAAACAAAACAAATTAAAAAGTACTCTGTTTTTGGTAAATTCACATATTTTTTTTGTAGCACAGTACTTCTTAAGCCATTTATTTCTAAAATAAAAAGATAATGACCGCCTTTACAACCAAACTGATACTTATAAGAAGTTATAAGCTATGGAGGTAAGGGACATTTTTTCAAATTTAGGCAAGAGTAAAGGACACTATCTCTGTAATTATTAAATTCAGCAAGTTTTGAGCATTATAACATAAAAGTAGACTTAATTTTGAGCATTTAAGTCCTAGATGCCCACCACTCAACTATTAAATTTAAAAAGTTATAGTGGTATAAAGATTTTTTTGTTTGTTTTTTGCTTCTCCTGAAAACCTATACTTTGTCCCTTACGCCAATTGAGTTTATGACCGTCGATATGTATAGAAGATGTAACAGAATAAGCGCAATTCCTGAAATTAGTTTTTTCAGTATCGACTACTTAATCGATTTCAGCTATTTTGAATACTAGCGCTTTGCACGGGTGCAATGCTAACACTAAAACATTCAGCATACATAGGGAAATAGGGATATAGGGACAGAGAAAGCGACTTTGTTTTATACTATGTAGTGATGTGTTAAATTTTTCCGAAAAATTAATTAGCGTAGCTGAATTTAGTGCTTTCTATGGAATTACTCATTTTCTGTTACGCCTTGTATATGTCTAAGGTAGAGTGTTTATCCAACATAATATCATTATACAGTCGACACATCCGCGCTACTGGGTTGTAAAAAGAGGTTTTGTTAATAGTAGTATAGTAGAAAAGACAAGACAAATATTCTGTAGTTATTTGCGGATGTTCATGCCGGCACTAACAGTTTCTGACTTCCGAGTACTAGCCGATTACGCGATTTAACATCTGAAAATTACTATCGTAATTAGGAATTGCAATAGTAGTCCTTCGAGTCTGTTTTACTTTCGGTAACTTAGATTAAACGCTATGTTCCTTTTAGTCAGTAAAGGTGTTATGTAAGAAATAGTTGCGTCTACATTTTTGTTTAGATTATGTTTATTTATTGGTTGCGGTAAGTCTTTATTCACAATATCTAAAAAAAAACAGCTTCAGCGTGCAATGGAACGCGCGATGCTCGGGGTTTCTCTGCTCGACAGAATTCGAAATGAAGTCATTCGACAGAGAACGAGATTCACCGACATCGCGCGGAGAATCAGCACGCTGAAGTGGAAGTGGGCCGGTCATGTCTCCAGGCGGACTGATGGCCGCTGGAGTCGACACGCATTGGAGTGGAGACCGCGCTTAGGCAAACGAAGTGTAGGGCGCCCTGCGGCACGATGGACCGATGACCTAAGGAAGGTTTCTGGCAGTGGATGGATGCGGGCTGCCCAAGACCGGAATGGTTGGCGCTCCTTGGGGGAGGCTTTTGTCCAGCAGTGGACAGCAATTAGCTGAAATGATGAAAAAAAACCGACATCCACAAATAATACTAAAAATATAGTCGAAGTAAGAACCTCTTCCTTTTTTTAAAGTCGGTTAAAAAAAGAATAATCGAAATCGGTTGGCGTGATATTGAGTTATTCGTCCATTTGTCGCGCAAATCCTTAATTATGACTTCTCGGATATACGAGTATGAACGAATCTATACTGATATTAGGAAAGATTTGTGTTTTTGGATTTCTGTATTTTTTGTGTTTGTTACGAAAAAACTCAAAAACTACTAGACCAATTTAAAAAAATCTTTCACCAATGAAAAGCTAGAAGATCCCTGAGTAACATAGGCTATATTTTATATAGTAAATCGTTTCCGCTAGAAATGTTTGCCTAGGATGGTATGATGATTTCAGACGATGGAAAAACTGCTAATTAACCTGATATATCTAATCCAGTCTATATTAAATGGACTTGACATTAGTCTTAACCCTGGGGGACTAACACTGGGACTAAACTCGTCCCAGCCCCGTCTCCCACTCGACCACGAATGGTGGGGACCATCGGAGATGAAAGGACACCAAGACACCAGCATCAGACCTTTCAGGATCAAATTCGATGACGAGGTTAGTAAATAAATCACAATCATTATTTGAATTTTAATACATTGACAAAAGTCGTTACGCGTAGACTAGGTAAAATTAGAAATGTTCATGAATCGCACAATACCTTGTTTATTTACAGATGATTCATAACCTGAAAGCGCGTTTGAAGCACCATCGTGAATTCACTCCACCTTTGGAAGGCGCGGCGTTCACTTACGGGTTCAATACTGACATCCTTGAGGACTGGCTCACGTATTGGGCTGAAAGGTACACGGCTGTCCTTAATCTAGTTCCTATTATATTATTTTGGTATATAATGAGAATCCATATATAAGAGAAAATCACATTAGTTGTAAACAAACGCTAAAACCTAAGAGATTATTTTAATCTCTTTGGCTAAAACATAAAATATTATATGCTCTGACAGATAGACTGAGCAGTGATAGCCTTACGGTTAAAGAGCCGGCCGAAAATCAGTAAGGCTCGGGTTCGAATCCTGGCGTGTACCAATGAGTTTTTCAAAAACTTACGTACATATTTATCACTAGCTCGACGGTGAAGGAAAACATCGTGAGGAAACCCGCAGGTCTCGGAATTAATTCTGAGACATGTGTAAATAGACCCGGTCCGGCGATGGGCTCACCACCTATCACGTTTAGGGGTCCAATATGTCTCGTGAAATGTGGGTATATCCAGTAATGGAATACCTCTGCCTACCCCCTCGGGGATAAAAGGCGTGAGATTATTTATTTATTTATTTTATTTATAGATAGACTGACAATTGACACATTTTTTTATGTTATGAATAGATAAGTGTAGGATTGTATGGCAAATTAATAACTAACATATATAAACGTATATAAATAAATGTATATAAATGTTTGATAGGGTCGTGAGTGAAACGAATGAGAGGATATGGGATGTTCAGGCAGGCTTTAGAAGGGGGATGGGATGCATGGATCAAGTCTTTTCCTTACGGTGCGTCACTGAGAAATTTTTGGCAAAAGACCAAAAAATATTCTGCGCCTTTATAGACCTGGAAAAGGCTTACGATAGAGTGAGAAGGAATGAGCTATGGTCAACACTGGCCATGCATGGGTTGAACCCTATTTTGGTACAGGGTCTGAAATCCCTCTATAGGGATTCTAGAGCCTGTGTCAGAATTAATGGCGCCTACACGGACTGGTTTGACATCTCTGTGGGTGTTAGACAGGGTTGTGTAGCATCGCCATGGCTTTTCAACCTTTTCATGGATAGCTGTTTGACAGATTTGAAAGAGCGAGATTGTGGAGTACGAATGGGAGAGGTACGTGTCAAATGCCTGTTATACGCCGATGATCAAGTAATACTTGAACCATCGGCGTGTAAGTTGCAGGACACTGTAACTCTTGTAAATGAGGCTTTTAAGAAGAAAGGCATGAAAGTGAATGTAAGCAAGACGAAGGTAATGGTTCTGGAGAAAGATAGGGACATGTCTGAATGTGATATTATGATTGAAGGCGAGAAAGTAGAACAAGTGCCAGAGTTTGTTTATTTGGGAAGTAAGTTTACAAGAGACGGAAAGTGTGACAGTGATATTGAAAGGAGGGTGAATGCAGGGAACATGATTAACGGAGCTTTGCACTCCTTTATGAAGAGCCAGAATGTGACAAATAAAGCACGTCTGGCTGTTCATGATGGTGTGTTAGTACCTACGTTGATGTATGGCAGTGAGTGTTGGGTATGGCAGAAGAAGCATGAAAGTAGAATAAATGCAGTCGAAATGCGTTCATTAAGAAGCATTAGTGGAGTAAGATTGATAGATAGAGTGAAAAATAGTGTGATCCGAGAGCGTTGCGGCTTGAAAGATGATATAGTGACTAGGATTGAAAGAGGAATGCTCAGGTGGTTTGGTCACATTGAGCGGATGAATGAAAGTCGTCTAACGAGACAAATATACAAGGGTGTTGTGAATGGGCGAGTCGGTAAAGGACGACCTAGGCGTACCTACATCGACCAGATCGGCGATGTGTTGAAGAAAAGCCAGATAAAGAGTACCCGAAACCGACGAGCATGAGTCGTTTGATGGATGTGGAGGAAGCGCGTGAGATCTGCCAGGTTCGTAGCAAGTGGCGGTCTGTTGTCTCTGCCTACCCCAATGGGAAATAGGCGTGAGATTATGTATGTATGTATGTATGTATATAAATGTAGGTAATATTTTATGATATATAACGGAATATTTATACTTATATATGTAACCAATAATCTATAGTTATAGGTATTTATAAAAGTAGTTTAGTTCTTTATTACAATTAGAGGTTTGTTTCGAGTATACCTAACTAGTGCATAGGTACCTAAATTACGATTTACTTCCGGTTTTTTTTCTGTTAGTTACTTAAGTTGTGGATAACTGTAATTGGCTTTGAAATTGTTAAAATAAGATTATCCAATATGTAATAAGCTGTTGTTATCCCAAATAAAAAAAATTAAAAAAAAAAACGAAAAGGGCGTTATCCTCAACGACAAACTGCATTGAGGTTTGGCGAGTGTAATTTAAAATTGTATAACTATTTGTAAAAGGAATGAAAAAAAAAACATGAAGCTAATAAAAGAAAATGTTCATTTCTTAACAGGTACAGGTTCAAATCCCGGGAACATTTGTTAAACAAGTACCCGATGTACAAGACTAACATACAGGGACTGGATATACACTTTATTAGGGTTCGGCCACAGGTAGATATTATACTTAATTATTTTATAACTAGTCTAGTTTTCTATGTGTACTTATTAATAACGAGATATATTGGACCCCTAAACGTGATAGGTGGTGAGCCCATCTGTTTACACATGTCTCAGAAGTAATTCTGAGACCTGCGGGTTTCCTCACGATGTTTTTCTTCACCGTCGAGCTAGTGATAAATATTGTAAGAAAGTTTTTTTTTTGTTTTTGAGTTTATTCGTAACAAACATACAAAAATCCCAAAAATACAAATCTTTCCTCTATATAATATTATTTTATTTTTAAGTATATCGTTAAGCCGTGTCCGATAGACTTGGGTACCCCGAAAAGTTTTGACAGTTAGGTGGCCGCTAGCCTAATAACATCTCTCGGCTCCCAGGCTCGCGTGGGAGATTATAGCCCATACTTCCTCATGAGTCACTTGTCAAGACCCTTGTGAGGAAAGACCCTTAGCTCATCAGTTGGCTGTTATGGGTTGATGACAAAAAAGGAAGATACGGTACATTTATAGAAAGCATCGTTGTCATTTGGACTACATAGTACACGCGCCCGTGGGTATATTTTTTTTGTTTTAGTGCTATTTATACACTTCATCATAAAAGAACATGAAGGCATTTGATGCATAGCGGTTTAACCATTCAATGTGTTTCCTTCTCGTCGACTATCACGTACGATACGCCACATATATATAGAGACTGCAACGAATTAGGTTCCTTGGACCTAATCCACGCGCGAGAAGCTATTACCGTATCTTCCTTTTTTGCTTTTATCTAAAGTTGATGATGATGACTTGTTGATATTATTTATATCCAGGTGCCTCCAGGTGTTGAGATAGTGCCTCTTCTTCTCCTGCACGGCTGGCCAGGGTCAGTGAGAGAGTTCTTTGAGGCCATCCCTTTGCTGACAGCTGTGAATAAAAGCAGAGATTTTGCTGTAGAGGTCATCGTGCCCAGCTTGCCAGGGTTTGCGTTCTCTGATGTAAGTTTGACACTAAAACAAACCAAAAAGGTTGTATTTAATGTGGGGGCATATAAGCCCACTTATTCATAGCTTATAGCAGCTTCTACCGCTTTGGAATGTGTTACAATGTGTCGTTGAAATAGCTTAGCTGTTTGAGCTTGTTCGAGACTGAAATTCAGTCAGATTGACAAAAAATACAGAAACAGCATTATATTTAGCCATTTTCGTTTAAATTGGTATAGGTCCGACCGGCAGGCGTATTCAGGGAGCTTCCATATTCGATATCGGAAAATCTGTCGAACACTTTCGAGATGGGCCGATGTTGGTATCGAAAACTAATGTCATATTATGTGACATAAGGTTTCGGAAAATTGTCCGTGGCTGTCAAGAACGCTTAGAATAAAGTTTCCGAAGTCGATAGATTCGACTTGGAAAATTTTTCACTCGATCTGAACCGAACGGAAACGGTATCGAGTCTCCGTGAATACGCCTGCAGGAGGACCCTCGACAACGTCAAGGTCAATCGGTACGGTAACCGGTGAATGCAAACGGCAATTTGCCGTTCGTTGTGGCGTGTGGGGGGCTTGGTTCAACAGTGGACGTCATTTATTCATCATTTTTTTGACTAGTGATTAAATTGTTTTCTTTAAATTAAAATTGTTTTATGGGTATTTATTTACATTTTCTGGAGTGACATTCGGAATTGATAAATTGAGTATAATTATTAATATGTGCTGATATGTGGTAATAAACTTACTATAATTGTAATATTAATTTTAGTGACATTTATTTTATTTTGATTTTTAATGTTTTCATAATGTTGTTGATTTGATAATGATGATGATGATGATGATGATAAATAAATAAACATCATGTTGTTCTAGGCTGCAGTACGGCCAGGTTTGGGACCAGCCCAGGTAGCCGTGATATTCAACAACCTGATGAGGCGACTGGGTCACAAGAAGTACTACGTGCAAGGGGGGGATTTCGGAGCCATCACTGGAGGTCATATGGCTACACAGTACCCACAGGTGATTAAATTATTTTGTACTAACTACTTCTACAGTAGGTACAGTTTATCATTAATAGGTGCCAAATATTTATTTCTTAAAATTTTTTTTTCTTCTTTTCAAAAAAGATTTATGTATTTTTTATAATTAAAACCGGGACTCACGCTTGAGAAGTTGCCTCAAGTTTTTGCATTCCATAAATTAATAGGTGATTCTTAAAACAGTGTATAGTGTGATCAATAATACCTACGGTTAAAGAGCCTGCTTCATGATGAAAATCAGTAAGGCTCGGGTTCGAATCCTGGCATGTACCAATGAGTTTTTCAAAAACTTCGTACGTATTAAAAATTATCACTAGCTCGACGGTGAAGGAAAACATCGTGAGGAAACCCGCAGGTCCCAGAATTAATTGTGAGACATGCGTAAATAGGGTCAGTCTAGCGATGGGCTCACCACCTATCACGTTTAGGGGTCCAGAAATTTAATACTTCTGCCTACCAACCTCGGGGAGGCGGGAGATTTTTTTATACAACGCGTAACAGGAAAAGCGCAATTCCTAATACACCCCAATTAGTATATTAATATATAAAAAATATGATGCAATCGAACTTTAGTTGTGTCTAACTAATTTTCTTAAATATCGCATAATAATAGCACGATTTCCATAGAAAGCACTAAATTCAGCTACGATAATTAATTTTTTTGAAAAATTTAACACATATTAAAAAAAGCTGAAATCGAATAAGTAGTCGATACTGAACAAACTAATTTCAGGAATTGCGCTTATTCTGTTACATGTTGTATATTTTCTTTGTAAATGTTGTTATTCTTATAAAAGAAAATATATACCTTCTTGTCCAACCAACCAACAGAACGTATTGGGCTTCCATTCCAACTTCGCTGTGGTAATAACTCCTCTGGCATTCGTGATCCAAGCTGTGGGTTCACTTCATCCACCGCTGGTCGTAGAGCCGAAGCTCGCTGGGCGCATGTACCCACTGTGGAAGAAAGTCTTCGATCTCACGGAGGAGATGGGCTACTTCCATGAGCAAGCCACGAAGCCTGATACTATCGGTAAGCTAACTCCCGTTAAACGTACGAAAACTTTATACACATACATATGCTCACGCCTTTTTCCCGAAGAGGTAGGCAAAGACAACAGCCCGCCACCTGCTACGATCCTGGTAAACCTCACGCGCCTCATCCACATCCATCAATCGGCTCATACAATCTCGTCGGTTTCGGGTACTCTTTGTCTGGCTTTTTTTAATACATCGCCGATCTGATCGATGTAAAAACGTTATATTGCAGTGAAAATGAAAGTGTATTTATTTCCGTAGGTAATTGAAAATTACACTTAGAAAAGTCAATAGTCTAATAACAAGGCACTCTAAACTCGTCCATGAAGATTGGCTAAATGTAAACAGCAGCCCATCTCCACCGACGAGTTTTTGATTCCATATTCAGTCCCCGAGATGAACCAGCAAGAAACTCAAGGGCAGCTCTTTTTAAGCTCACTATCTGTACCCTTTATAGTTGGTGCACAGTTTAGTGGTTTCGTTGAATCAGTTTTTTTACCCGTTCCCGTAGGAGTTTCCAAAAATCATCAGAATCTGAAGTCTAAGTGATCCTTCATATCTGAAGTTTCATAGGATACATACTGTGACCGTCAGAAAATAACTAATAAAAATGTAGGGTTTTTTGTCAAGTAAAACAGCAGATTAAATGTAATATACTTACTCAAAAGAATCACTTATGATAAAACAATTGCTTTGTAACAGTTCTACTGCACGTACTCGAATGCCGAACTCTATCCAAGATTTATATACTCACATACAGATATTTGGAGCAGTGATAGCCCGGACGGTTAAAGAGCCGGTCGAAAAATCAGTGAGGCTCGGGTTCGAATCCTGGCATGTACCAATGAGTTTTTCAAAAACTTACGTACATATTTATCACTAGCTCGACGGTGAAGGAAAACATCGTGAGGAAACCCGCAGGTCTCAGAATTAATTCTGAGACATGTGTAAATAGACTCGGTCCGGCGATGGGCTCACCACCTATCACGTTAAGGGGTCCAATGTATCTCGTGAAATGTGGGTATATCCAGTAATGGAATACCTCTGCCTACCCCCTCGGGGATGAAAGGCGTGAGATTATTTATTTATTTTTTATTTATACAGATATTACTATGCTCCTATTCTTCACCCACTCCATATATAAAACTGTAATAAAAAATGTGTCACCCTAGTATACACTGTAGACATCTGTATAGATCCCTAAAATACTGTATATACTGTATATGTGTATATATATATGTATATCTATATATATATATATAATACCTTTACAATAAGTGTATGTGGAGAAGATAAATAAAGGTTATTATTATATCCCTACCTTTTGAAAATCCCCTTTATTCTCTAACTACTCTCGACCGTGATTAGTCGATGATAGCTTTTGGTTAATATCTAAGACCAATCACAGTTCAAGAGATATGTATTAAAAGGCTAACCGTCAAGATAATGCAAGATCATTGATATACTATTTCTTTCCAGGTGTTGGTCTGACAGATTCTCCTGCAGCTCTCCTAGTCTACATCCTGGAGAAGTTTTCCTCGGCCACCAAGATCACGAATAAGCGGCTCCACGACGGAGGCCTGAACAGCATGAAGCCAGATCGCCTACTGGATAACCTGATGATATACTGGTCGTCGAGAGCTATTACTAGCAGCCTCAGGCTGTATGCTGAGACTTTTAACAAGAAACACTATGCTTCAGGTTTGGAAGGGTGAGTTTAAATAACTACGTTAATTCGTTAATGCACGCAAATTTTCATTACGGTTTACTCACAGTTATATATTAAACTAGCAGCCTGCTTCACATGATAAAAATCAGCGAGGCTTGGTTTCGAATCCTGGCATGTACCAATCAGTTTTTCAAAACTTACGTACATATTTATCAATAGCAGGTGAAGGAAAAGATCGTGAGGAAACCCGCAGGTCCCAGAATTAATTTTGTGACATGTGATAACCATAGGTTTTAACTGACCCAGTCCGGCGATGGGCTCACCACTCACGTTTAGGGGTTGAATATTCTCGTGAAAAGTAGGTAATTCCAGAAATTTAATACCTCTGCCTACCACCTCGAGGATAAAAGACGAGAGATTTTTTTTAAGTATAATCTCTGTGCTGTTTTCGTATATTGTAACTCCGTCCGTTCCAGAATACCAACGCAAGTCCCAACGTGGGTAGTCCAGGACAGGTACGAGTGTGTCTACCAGCCACCGGTGATCCTGAAGACCAGGTACCCCAACCTCATCCACGCCACCATCTTGGATTATGGAGGACACTTTTTGGCCTTTGAACTACCTGAGGAGTTCTCCGAAGATGTGCTGAAGGCTTTGACGGCGTTTAGGAAATTACATAGAGCAGAAGGTAAATCCTTACTAATATTATAGACTAGCGACCCGCCCCGGCTTCATACGGGTCTAATGCTAATACTAAAACCTTCCTCTTGAATCTCTATCTAATAAAAAAAAACCGCATCAAAATCCGTTGCGTAGTTTTAAAGATTTAAGCATACAAAGGGACATAGGGATATAAGGACAGAGAAAGCGACTTTGTTTTATACTATGTAGTGATGCGACTGTCTGTGTGTTACGCAATCACGTCTAAACTACTGAGCCGATTTAAAAGAAATTTGGTACAGATATAGTCTAAGGCCTGAGAAAGGACATAGGCTTTTTTTAATGCGAAAAAGAGGCTTTAAAGGCTTTAAATAGGGGATGAAAGTTTGTATGGAAATTATGACATATTTTTAATTGAGCAAAATTATTAAATATCAAAAGTACGCTGCGAATATTTTTGCTTATTATTTACAAATAGGCGTTTACTAGGTCCAACTTTTTACATTTTATCCGTAATAATTTATGTTCGATTTCGATTGAGAGCATATACCAATGAGTTTTCACTCACTTCTACTCAATGATTAAGATAAACATAGTGAGGAAACCCGTCTCCCTAACCTAGTCTGGCGATGACGTCAGATCGTGATAGGGAATCGAACTTCGTCCGATACTCCGTCGATCCGTACTTAAAAATAAGGAATACCTCTACCAATACCTTCTGGAATAAGACGTGAGCATACTCGTATTTTCAACCGACTTAAAAAAAAAAAGAGTTGTCAATTCGACTCTACATTTTATTTCTTATGTTTGTTACCTCAGAACTTTGGACTGGGTGAACCGATTTTGATGATTCTTTTTTTATATGGAAGCCTGTGCTTCCTGTGTGGTCTCATTAATTTGGTCCAGGGGATCGATTTTTTAATCTCACCAAGTGACTAATTCTCACCGATTTCCGAAAGTTCGTATTTTTGAAACTCATCGGTGACTTACATTTGTCATACCTATGATATCGATTTACGAGTGCCCCTACCCACTCGTAATTGAAATCACCATGCGATTGTTTTTGACAGTTGACGTAGTGAAATCTGCCAAAAGTGCCAAAGTATGTTTTTCGGAAGAATTAGCAGCGGGGCTCGATTCTGTTATTTTGTGATTGCGACGATTTATTGAAAACAGCGTGTGACTTTCAAAAATAGGGCTTTTGGAAAATGGTGACATGAAAGTCATCTGTGATAATTTTAGTCACCGGTGATTTTGATATCACCAGTGAGATTCGAAAATCGCACTCCAGTTCTGGGAAATGAGATCACCATATTATACCATCCATGAGAAAACCATATCATTTGATTTCAGTTTTTTTAATCTTTAGAGTTATATGCAAAGAGATTAAAATATAATATAAGACATCATTGGGAATATTTTCATACAAAACTTTGAAGCGTGTTTGAAGCTCAAGCGTCATGTCAGTTAGTATGAACGCGAGCTGTCATTCGATCGAAATTGTACTAGACTTATTCCACTTGCAGCAGTGATAGCCCGGACGGTTAAAGAGCCGGCCGAAAATCAGTGAGGCTCGGGTTCGAATCCTGGCATGTACCAATGAGTTTTTCAAAAACTTACGTACATATTTATCACTAGCTCGACGGTGAAGGAAAACATCGTGAGGAAACCCGCAGGTCTCAGAATTAATTCTGAGACATGTGTAAGCAGACCCGGTCCGGCGATGGGCTCACCACCTATCACGTTTAGGGGTCCAATATATCTCGTGAAATGTGGGTATATCCAGTAATGGAATACCTCTGCCTACCCCCTCGGGGATAAAAAAGGCGTGAGATTATATTATATTATTTATATTTATTCCACTTGGAATAACTTTTGGCTTCAAATTTTCCTCGCTTTGTCCCGTCTATGCCCTATTATATATTAACCTATTTGGTTCTATGTAATTTATTCATTTTCCAGGGCAAATACAATCTTTCTACCCCAACCAACCGAAAGATGAATGGAACAACAGCCTTACAAGAATAATCCGAGGTATCCAGCAAGCCATTGAGCACCCTGAAGCTTGGTGGATAAGGTTCTTAATAAACATTACCGTTGCAGCTGTGATGCGAATCGTCCTGGCTAATTTAAAACATTTTGGAGGATATTTTTTGTAAACATAAAATAAAAGTTCTGGAATAAAATATTTAGATTAATGTGAAATTTTATTTTATTAGTCTCTAGATCTCGTTTTAGCAGATTCTTAAAGATACCTATTTGAATAACCCTTTTTTAAAGTAGAATTTTAAATTCAAGACAATTTTTTACAGTGTGTTAACACATTCTACGAACAAAACATTTTATGAAAAAAATCTTACGGCTTTTATTCCTTCCATCTTTGCACCACTTAACTCTTAACCATCATTCACCAATTGATGAACCTATTTCCCCTCCAACCCCCCGCATACAAACAAACACACACAATTGACTCAAAGTTGTCCTGTGATAGGTGAAGGCTGCTCAGATTACATAATAACACTCAAACAAACACATACATACAAACGGACAGAACGTTATCTTCAATATGTACATAACAGTGAAGTTAGCTATATTTAGAACATAATGGTTGATGTATTATAGAGAGGAGACGCATAAGATATCGATGAAACATTAAAAAGTCGAGTACCTACACATAAAACTTCTAATGGGAAAACTTCTGTATTTATTTATTTTTATTTATTATAAGACTGGAATTACATTGATCGATAAATGTATTTTAGTACACATAATATGACATACTGTAAATAATTTCAAATAAGGTAGTAAGTATTTACTTTAATAGTAAACATTGTTATCGACTGCTTCCGTGTTTTGGAAGGCACGTTAAATTGTTGGTCCCGGTTTTCGTTGTGTTTCGCACAATGGAAGTCGTTAAGACTTGTCGGATACCCTTGGGTGGCTTGAAAAATTCTGACTGTTAAGTGGCCACTAGCTTAACACCTCCCAATCCGCATACTATATACTTAGCACTACCATACTTCCTCATGTGTGAGGAAAGACCCTTAGCTCAGCAGTGGGCTGTTACGGGTTGATGATGTTATCGACCGGCCTTCTGAGTCGGAGGTCGCGGGTTCGATAACCGCTAGGGGCCAACAATTTTGGGCATGAACATGTCTGTTGGCTTTGTGTCTGAGTGTTTAATATTTATTTAGGTATGTTTATCAGTTGTTTAGTACCCATAGTACAGGTTCTGCTTAGTTTGGGACTGAATAACCGTGTGTGAACTGTGCAAAAAAAGTATTTATTTATTTTATTTATCATCATCATATTATTATATAAAAATGTTGTTATTACAGGCAAACCAAATCAACAACATTACAAAAATATTTCAAATAAATGTCACTAAATAAACATTACAATTAGTCCAATTCAATACATACCACATATCCAATAATTATAAGTAACAATACTATATAAATCAAATTAAAATAAAATGTCACTAAATTAATATTATAAACATGTCAAATTGATTACCACCTACTTATTAATAATTATACCCCATTTATCAATTCTGAATGTCACTAAAAATGTAAATAAACAATTTAAACACTAGTCAAATACTGTAGACCGGCCTCTGAGAATTTTGCTATATTGTTATAGTTATCGTTAAGCACACTTCCCTGCTCTAGTAGTTGCTAACCGAAGCGGGCCGACCGATAATTACGAGTGAGCGAAGTCCCTCACTACCCATACAAACTTGATACAAACCGCGGGACTTTACGATACGACCTATTATGGAAACATACTACATTTACGTGCCACAACGAGTAGTGTGCGTCGATTCTCGACTAGATTCAAACGTGAGTGTTATTTTTTTGTTCATATTGTTTATCAAAGTTTTGGTTATCATTCTTATTGTATTGAGGTAATGTATCTTATAATATATATATATATATATATATATATAATAATATATATAATAATATATAATCTCACGCCTTTCTTATCCCCGAGGGGGTAGGCAGAGGTATTCCATTACTGGATATACCCACATTTCACGAGATATATTTGACCCCTAAACGTGATAGGTGGTGAGCCCATCGCCGGACCGGGTCTGTTTACACATATGTCTCAGAATTAATTCTGAGACCTGCGGGTTTCCTCACGATGTTTTCCTTCACCGTCGAGCTAGTGATAAATAATGTACGTAAGTTTTGAAAAACTCATTGGTACATGCCAGGATTCGAACCCGAGCCTCACTGATTTTTCGGCCGGCTCTTTAACCGTCCGGGCTATCACAGCTCTCCTAGCTATCTTATAATAATGTTAAATAATATGTATTATATAACAGGGACTTATACTAGTATCAATATACCACTATTTATACTGGTATAGTTATTCGGTACCATTATTCTAATTCAGTTAATTTCTACAGATATTCAAACTCTACCAATATTATACGGAAATAAACTTTTTGGTATCACAACAGATATTTAATCGTTATTTTTTTGGTACTGAAATAACATCGAAGGGCGTGATTGCGGGGTGCGGGAGGACTTGCCTATACCGGTCGGTCCCAACGGGAATCATCAATCGTTTGTTTTGTTTTTTTACTTACGTTACGAGCGTGCATGCGAAAATCTGCACTCAAAAGTTTATAAAAAAAAGCTTAGGGTATTAATATTAAGATACCAATATTTTCTTGGTTGTGTATGTTTTACACAACTTTTTGAAATTCGTATCGTATCGTACCTATATTTCAGTTTGAAGTTGTAAAATTGTTTAGTTTTACAAAAGAGAAGAATAATAGTGGTATTTTATTCCTCGTATTTTATTACCAGAACCATATACCTATATATCATTGTAAAGCTTATTTACTGGGCTATTTGATAACATAATGAAATATTTTAAAATGCCACCCTATATGTTTGAAAAATTCAGTAATATATGAGGGTTTAGGTCACTGAGAAACGAACGTCACCCTTTTGGTCTAGGGACCCAAAATGATTTAACTGTGGGCCTATAATTATTTACTTAGTTAATTTGTATGATTATTTTGTATTCCCTGAATTTAAAAAAATCCTTTCTTAGTGCTATCCTACGTCTTAAAAACAATAGCTGTAAAAAAAACAGCTTTCTAGGTCTAAGGGTTTAGGCTGGGCGTTGATGAGTCAGTCAGTCAGGACTTCTCTCTTTATATATATAGATAATATAAATGTGATATTAGGTTAAAACTTGTAATTTTTTTTTTCTATCGATGTAGATAATATGACTAAATTTTCTGTTGTTGGTGTGGATCAAGAATAAAAAATGCAAGATTGTGAAAGTGACAGACTGTAGCGGCAGGTATAGAAATATTAAGCATAGGTATTAATTTTTTTTAATAAAAATTACTTCGTTTATCATCATTGACTTGCCCTTTTCCCATTATTTGGGGTCGGCGCAGTATGTTTTTTCCTTCCATTTAGATCTATCATACGTCATATCTACATTCACTTCCATCATGCACATATCATCCTTCACACAATCCATCCATCTTTTCTTTGGTCTACCCCTCTTTCTATAACCTTCCATATTCATATCAAGCACTCACCTTACAACATTACTCTCATTCCTCCTCATTATATGTCCATACCAAGACAGACGATTACCTCTCAACTTCTCCATCAGGGGTGCTACTTTCAGACTTCCTCTTATGTACCCATTCCTAATTTTATCCATTCTTGTCACTCCACACATCCACCTCAACATTCTCATCTCCGCTGCATATGCAGTCTCCTTTCATCCTCCTTCTTAAGCGCCCAACATTCCGATCCATACGTGACGACAGGTCTTATCATGGCCTTGTATACTTTGCCCTTTAGTTTAAGGGGTATTCGGGGGTCGCAAGTTGTTTCCGTAACCTGTCGCCATTTCATCCACCCTGAGTTAATCCTGTGCTGTGCGTCCCTGTGTATGTCGCCATCTTTCTGTATAACTGAAGCGAGGTATCTGAAATCGGAACAGACTGGTAATGCTACGCTATCTAGTGAAAGGGCCACAAAACTGGGGAGACCGCCGAAATCGTAAAACATGTGTTCCGTTTTGGAACTGCTGATTTTCAAGCCAACATTCTCCAGTTTATGTTGCCATTTTCCAAGCCTGTTCTGTACCTCGACTCCGTTTTCGCCAACAAGAACATCATCGGCAAACAGCATGCACCAGGGCGCTTCTTCCTGTATCTCTGATGTTAACGCATCCATTATTAATAGGAAAAGATACAGACTCAAAGCAGACCCCTGGTGCAAACCAACAGCCACATTAAACTTGTCGGTAGTGCCGGCAGCTGTCCGTATGAGTGTACAGGACCTATTGTACATAGCACGGATTATCTCCACATACTTCCCTGGCATGCCTGTCTCTTTCAGAGCCCACCACAACACCTCACGAGGTACCCGGTCGTATGCCTTTTCAAGGTCCATGAACATCATGTGCAAGTTTTTATGAGCCTGTCGGTATCTTTCACATAACTGCCGCAGTGCAAAAATGGCGTCCGTTGTTCCTCGGCCAGGCATAAAACCGAATTGGTTTGGGCTAATCTCACTCTCTTCTCTCAAACGTCTCTCTATCACTTTTTCATATACTTTCATACTATGTGACATCAATTTTATTCCTCTATAGCTATAGTTGTTGCAATCCTGTACATCACCTTTATTTTTGAAAATGGGTACCAATGTACTGTTGTACCATTCGTCAGGGATACACTCTACATGCAACAACTTATTGAAAAATGAAGTGAGCCATTTACACCCATCTACACTCAGCACCTTCCACACCTGAACTGGTATTTCATCCGGTCCCACAGCTTTTCCCTTTTTCATACCTTGCACAGCTATTCTTACCTCTTCTATACTTACTTCCCTTACTAAATCCATATTTACCGACGCATTTCCCATAACTCCACTCCAAACATTCTCTTCATTCATCAACTTTTATAACAAAATATACCTTCCACCGTCCTTTTTTTTCATTATCACTCGACAACACCTTTCCTGCTTCTTCTTTTATACATTTAACGTGCGATACATCTCTTCCATTCTTTTCCCTAGATTTAGCAATTTGCATGAGCTATTTCTGGCCTTCAGGACTATCGAGTGACTTATATAGCTTGTCCTGTACCTCAGCTCTTGCGATGGCTACAGCTTGCTTTGTTTTCTTCTTGCATTCTTTATACTTAGTGTTCATTTCAACTCTTGCACTCTGACTTCCAACTTCAATGTTTTGCCATTCTTTAAAAGCCAATTTCTTTTCTTTTAGTGCTTTTTGTACCTCTTCACTCCACCACCATGTTTCCTTCTCAATCATACCCTTTCCTTTGGATTCTCCAAAAACATTCTTCGCCACACTTCTAATACAACCTGCCATCTCATTCCAACACTCATTAACTGATTTATCTTCCATACTTCCCATTTCTATCATTTTATCCACTACTTTCTCTCTAAATATTCCTACACACTCATCCTTCTCATCCTCCAACATACGCCAACTAATTTTGGGAGGGGGCCGGTCTTTGGTCCTATTGGGCTGAACACTTATTTTGACCTCTGCAATTAGGAGTCGATGTTGTAAGACTAGATCACTAGATTTACAGTCTTTGACACAGATGATTCTGTTTCATCTTACAAGGAAATAATAAATCTGTGTCATGTGGCCGCCACTTTTATATGTTATAAGGTGTTCGTCGCGGTTTTTGAACCACGTGTTTGTTATTGAAAGGTCATATGCAGAGGCAACTTGCATCAATGTCTCCCCCATGTTTCCGAATGTTTCCGAACCCATAACCTCCATGCACTCTTTCATACCCATCATTGATTCTTCCCACATGCCCGTTAAAGTCTCCACCTATGTAAATCTCCTCACTATTCGGAATGTTCATCATTACCAAATCAAAGTCCTTCCAGAATTTTTCTTGCATTATCATCACATCCAGTCTGTGGAGCGTACACACTAATCACGTTCAAAACCAAGTTCTCCAACATCAGTTTTATAGCAATCACTCGATCACTCACCCTTTTTACATCCGTCACTCATCCTTTCAAATTACTCTCTAACACAATTCCGAGACCATTCCGTTTACCGTCACTTCCACAGTAATAGAATTTATATCCTTCACCAATCTCCCTAGCTTTCGCACCTTTCCAATGTGTTTCTTGTAAGCACGCCACATTTATTCGTCTTCTCTTTAATACATCCACTAGCTCTCTTCCTCTTCCGGTCATCGTCCCTATGTTCCAACTGGCACACCTCAATCTCACGCTCTTCCTTTCCCGGGCTTGCTTCTTACGTGGCCCCCGCCCGGGGTGGTGCGACAACCCTTTTGTAAAAGGCATCGAACCTCTTGAACATACCTAAAGTTGAAAGTACATGAAATGTCGAATGTTGGTGTACAGTTATTAAACCTATGCCAGTCTATAGAAAATATTATTTAATTTTTAACTTTTTAGTAAGAATTATTTTATATTTACATATCAGTTAGTTATGGTTCCTATGGCCACCTTTCAGCTTCATCATCAGACACTGGTTACCATCTATCACCAAAGTTTTCGTCAAGACGAATCAAAGGAGCCCAAACTCGATGCAGTTATGTCGTTTTATTACGGAGATACTATGGCCACCTTCCAGCTCCATCATCAGACCTTTAATAGCCTCTAAGGTTAAAGTTCTCATTAAGACAAATCAAACGAGCCCTTACTCGATGGGATTATGTCGTTTAATTACTGAGTTCCTATGGCCATCTTTCAGCTCCATCATCAGACCCTGGTTACCATTGAAAGACAAATTACTCGTCAAGACGATTCAAACGAGTCCAAACTCGATGAGGTTGTGTCGATTCATTGCAAAGTTCCTATGGCCACCTTCCAGCTCCATCATCAGATCAGCACCATGTCATCATAATATTGCATTGTCACGCGTTTTACATATGTATACAAAATTTCAGCTCAATCGGTAACCGGGAAGTGGGTCAAATTTAAGTTGCAAAATTTGATTACAACGGGACAGGTGAAACTAAATAAAAGCTTGTAAAAACGTGCGCCGCCGGCTACAATTGCACTATTATTTCTAAATCTTGCTCACAAAGTTCAATGCCAAATTTTGATACCATATCTATACCAGGTATCAAAACCAATATTAGTACCAAAAAAATTGATACTAAAACCAATATTAGTATCCAAATTAATGGTATCAAAACTCGTTTTGATTTTAGTACCAAAATAAATAATCATATCAAAATGCTGCAACTACCGAAAAATAACTGTATGACGTCATACCGAAATTTAATGGTATCAATATTTTTTGGTATGTAAGTCCCTGTTATATAACAATCGATAAATATCTTTGATGACGAATGTTGAATCTATTATAAATAAATATTTGGTGAATCTTCTAACATATTACTTAGTCAATCTTTATTTGTTTGTTCTTCTTCTATGCGTTATTATAACATTCAATTCATTCGATAACGATGACAAATTGAGTCGATGCGGTTGTAGGGGTTTCTGAAAATAGAAAATGTGAGAACATTCCTACGGGAACGGGAAATACTGGATTAAGCAGCAGCGGCCCGCCGACGGTCAAAGGCAATATTATGTCTTGATTCCTTTACTATAGATTGCTTTACTGATAGTCATGGTTACCATATAAGTAGACCAGTATGTTTGTTTATTTATATATATTATCTCTCTTATAAACTGACTGACTGATTGGTGATGTAGGTACCAATGCACAGCCTAAACCGCTGCCTGGGTCTAGAGACTTCAAATAATTGCACATAGCTTATACAGTGTAGGTATCGACTAAGAAAGGATTTTGCAAAATTGTTCGTGAGCGAAGCCGCTTGTAAAAGTTAGTTATTTCATAATTGTCTTAGAAATATACTATGTATTTTTCGATCGTATTTCTCGAAACGTCTTTTACTGTTTTTTGCTGATACCTGATTATTATTTAGCCTTGTATTTGATATAGCAACCTCAACGGAGGACATTTTTTATCACTATTATAAACATTATTATATGACTAAGAAAACTCAAATTTGGTTTTCAAATTAGATATTTTTTTAAAACGCAGATTCGAATCGTGTGTAACACTTTACTTATACACTAAACACGTTATGAAATGCTTTAGTTGACAGGATTAATTTTAATTTGACAGGACTAAATGTCTCTCTTTTTTTGTCTAGGAGAAAAAAATTGACATAGTAAACTAAAATAAGTTTAGTCGCTGTAAAGCAGAATCAGCACCAATAACTATTTATAAAACTATTATAGCTATACGTTGCGTATTTAAATCATTAAAGTTAATTACATGCAATTGACTTTGAACCCAAGACATGGTAATACCTACCTCTAATGGATGTGACCTTGTTAGATAGCAAGTAAAGCATTTAATCGATTTTTTAATAAAACCACTACACAATCAACAACTTAAAAACCCGTAACAGCCCACTGCTGGGCTATGGGTGTGTTCAAATATAAGGAAGTATGGGCCATAATTCCCCACGCGAGCCCTCCGCGGATTGGGAGATGGTGTTAAGCTATTGGTTACCTAACGGTCAGAAATTTTCAAAACACACAGATTACATACATATATACATATGCTCACGCCTTTTTCCCGAAGGGGTAGGCAGAGACAACAGCCCGCCACCTGCTACGATCCTGGCATACCTCACCTCACGCCTCATCCACATCTATCAATCGGTTCATACATGCTCGTCGGTTTCGGGTACTCTTTATCTAGTTTTTTTCAATACGTCGCCGATCTGGTCGATGTAAGTACGCCTAGGTCGCCGTCCCAGGTAGCAATTTCCGACGCCAACCTTGAAATGACGTCTTTTACCAGTCATTATAAGGTCAGTCCGGCGACGGTCGTGGATGTATGTCCTACTGACGTACGGTTATCGACGGCAACAAGTTATTCCAGATGCAGTCTTTGGTGCACGTACCAACGACGTACTTACATGACGTCTTTTGGATCCTTTGGTTAGGACCAGAAAAGAACGTTTCTAGAACATGAATCTGTAAACGTCTTTATGACGTACGCAACAGATCATTCTGGTACCATCCAAAAAAGTATAGAATACTGTAATACCAACCATTATACCGTTCGAGTAACCGAATGAATTATTATTATTATTATTAATCAGGCAAGCAGTTTACAACTGATAAAGCCTGTATCCAGGTGTTCTCCACTCAAGGATATTTCTCATTACAGGATAGGAATTTGTCAAGTTTATTTTTAAATTGATTGACATTGGGTGCTGAGACTACTTCTTCTGGTAGCTTATTCCATGATCTGACCACTCTGTTGCTCAAAAAGTGTCTGTAAGAATTGTATAGGTTAGTCTGTGATGCTAGTAAAAAATGTAACGTTGGATGATTAATTATCTAAAAAGTTAATCCTATAACCAACACAACTTGAACTACCTACACTTTATACAATTTTCAATTAATAGGAGTTCTACTTATATTAGTCAAATTCAGCCCTCAGTTGCTTGTGAGTGCTATCCTGCACCAGAAGACTGAACTGTGACTGTGACTGAACAGCAGCTACTATAGGTTTAACAAAACAATTCATGACTTCAAACCTCATTACTGCAAGCTGAAGTGTCACTAAACTTGTAAGTTGTACAAGACGCCTAGTTTGGTTAAGACACCACCTTTTTATAAAATATGATGGAGTTGACTTTTAAAAATAAAAAAATAGGTAAGTATATAAAAACTTGTCAATCGCATATTCTTATGCCGCGGTAGACGTTCACCAATTCAAAAATAACTGCCACGTACGACGTAGGTACCTACTGTATGTTGAAGCTAAATTATGAAGCGCTTGGTTTTTCTAGAATTATGATTTTGAAAATCCATTGTATTTTTTTTTGTTTTATGATTTAATCTAAACGAATGTCCAAAAGTTCTATACAAAAAAAGTTCTGTAAAAAGTAGGTAGGTAAGTATGTTTGTTGTAGTTTTTTTTTAAATTTTATTTATGATATCCTAAGTTTTAGTTTCAAGAAGACGTCCTACCGACACTTACATGAGACGTTCTACTGACGTTTATGGTATGACGTGTAGCGACACTACATAGAACGCGCCAATAGACGGCCGAGTTCTAAACCGCGCTATCGGAGTTTTCTAATGAGTTTGTATAAATACAACTGTCCAACATCAACCGTTGGACCGCGGTCCCCAGGCACGATCACCTCGCCTGGCGGGAGATCTTCCTTTTCACGATGGAGGAGCATTCCACCTCCGCTCCTCCATACTGGTGACCCCTCGACACCTGGACATCAGCGCAACCTTCTGTAACACCTGGACTTCAACGCAAACTTCAGAAGCATCGTCATTACTCAATCACACCCACAACAACCTTCACTCAAGGTCAGCAGCAGCAGCAGTCGCACAGCAAGCCAGAATCAGGCTCATCGCATGAGGAGCATTCCACCTCCGCTCCTCCATAGACGTGTCACAGACGTTTATGGTGTGACGTGTCACAGACGTTTATGGTGTGACGTGTCACAGACATTTATGGTGTGACGTGTCACAGACGTTTATGGTATGACGTGTCACAGACGTTTATGGTGTGACGTGTCACCGACGTCTCGATAAGACGTCATTGGGATAAGACAAATCCACGTCACTATAAGATCCTACAAACGTCAAATTTTGACGTCATCTATTTCAAGATGGACCTTAATTGGCCGGCGCTTCTACGTCATTTTGCTACCTGGGACGTCTGCCGACTCGGCCACTTACAATCCCCTTATATATTTGTCTCGTTAGACACACAGACACAGATTGCTATACTAAATAGTTACCTATAATGGTATTAGTCGATTTAAAGTACCTAATTAAACTAAATTAATATAATTATATGCCTATTACTTATGGATGGTGATTGTTAGTGAGCTGACATTTGACTACCATTACGTTCAATATGACGTTTGTGATTTGAATTGTGACCGAAAATGGCGGTCCGTGTGAGAAAAAAAAATACATATTTTTGTTTTACGACTGTCCATAATTGCCAAATAAAACAAATGAAATAAAATATCAAATTCGATATTTCGTAATAAAACCTAAGTCAGCTGATAGGAATCATGTTAAACAAACAGAAGCCAGAAAAACCAGTGGTTTCTCCATTCGGATTCATTCATCGACCCGTAATGGTCATGAAACAGACCCATTTTGTAACTGTAATTGTTATTGTAAAAAAAAAAGAGAGGACTTTGTAGCTACGGGGTGGGAAGAGATAGCTGCTTGCAAAATGACACTTAGGTGTATCAGGCAGAACTTTTATCGTAGTACATAGGGTGGGTGACCCAAATAAAGTCTATGTCGTAATAAGGCCCGTGCCGCAAGTGTGATGGATTCTGCAGTGGAAAACAATAACGACTCGGAGTGCATGCTTGTTTTTATAAAATTCTATCAGAGTAAACAGTAAGAATTTTTATTTTTATTTGTACACGGTGTGCCGTTTTGTCTATAGGATAATTATACGCGTAGATAACTCCTCATTAGATTGAATATAAGTATTGATAGCTTCTTGTATGTATTAAGAAGATAAATGTTTACTTGTTTTTATTAATACTTTATTAAGACACAGTGTTCCCAATAAGGCCAAAGTGACATTTGTGTTCACAAAAGTGTGATTTTTGTTTCTAAATCAATTTTGTTTCATTTATTACAAAGTTTAATAAAAAAATATATATAAATAAATAATCTCACGTCTGCCTAACCCGAGGTCTGTCGGGGTAGGCAGAGGTATTCCATTACTGGATATACCCACATTCCACGAGATACATTGGACCCCTAAACGTGATAGGTGGTGAGCCCATCGCCGGACCGGGTCTATTTACACATGTCTCAGAATTAATTCTGAGACCTGCGGGTTTCCTCACGATGTTTTCCTTCACCGTCGGGCTAGTGATAAATATGTACGTAAGTTTTTTAAAAACTCATTGGTACATGCCAGGATTCGAACCAACCCGAGCCTCACTGATTTTCGGCCGGTTCTTTAACCGTCAGGGCTATCACTGCTCTATATTTGTCTACTGCTGGACAAAGGCCTCCTCTAATAAGCGCCATAGCGCCCTGTCTTCAGCTTTACGCATCCAGCATCTGCCTGCAGCCTTTCGCAGATCGTCAGCCCATCTGGCCGGAGGGCGTCCTACACTACTTTTGCCGAGTCGCCAAGGAATACCTTTACCAATCGTCTTTTTCATTCTTAACTTTTTAGCACTATGGGAAAAATACTCCCAGCACTTCTAGTCGTCGGCATCGGAGTGGCCATCTGGTGGTCATGCAAATGCTGCAACCCCCCCAAACCACCCCACCTCAACCCCAACGAGTGGTGGGGGCCGAAGGAGCTGATCGGGAAGAAAGACAACAGCGTCCGACCCTTCCAGATCAAGTTTGAGGAGAAGGTGAGATAAGTAGAAGTAGAAATAAAAATCATCATTGTATAAAAAATAAGAAACTGAATAATTGGCGGCCAGATCAGAGAATAATGCATTCTCCAGACCTGATTCAGACTAAAAGAATACACACGTTTTTTCGAAATACCAACGGAAACGGGAACAACGGGATGTATCCCCGTTTTCCGTTCTTTCCACACGACATTTTTATGCAATATCTGTAGTGGCATTTCACTTTTTCTATATTAAATCTACGAGACAGGGATATAGCTATTGACTGAGAAATGCAATGGAATGAACGCGACTACGACTGTGCAATGCCTCTGAGAACAAAAACTAAAATACAAGTAAGTATGATTACCTATAACTGCATACTACCTAAGTTTTCTGCATTCCTAAAATGTCCTCCACAGATGATACAAGACCTAAGAGACCGTCTGAACAACCACCGGCCATTCGCTCCTCCGCTTGAAGGCGCAGGATTCACGTACGGTTTCAACAGTCGTCATCTTTCCAGCTGGCTGGAGTACTGGGCTAAGAGCTATGACTTCGTAAAGAGGGAGAAGTTCCTCAACCAGTTCCCTCAGTTCAAGACCAATGTGCAGGGGATTGATGTACACTTTATTAGGGTCAAACCTCAGGTGAGAAAATCATGTTTTTTAAAGGTTCAATTGTCTGTACTGGCAATTAAATATTGCTGTCAGTTGGCTTACAAGGCTGTCAAGACGATATGTTACCATGTATGTTTGCCGAAATCAAAAAGGACCGCCATTATAAAATAAATTGAATTTTAATGCAGACTCTAGTGCAGGCATTGATTTTAGTAGCTCTTTCTTATAGCAAGTGCCTTTTTATTTTATATATAATATAACTCTACCTCTGCAATAGAGAACACATTAAAATCTTTTCAATTAGCCAGCTTGCATGGATTTTTTAGAAGTTATGCAAAATAATCTTTCCGATCGTTTATTATAACACTAACTAAATTTAAATCTTTTACACGTCCGATACAAATCTTATTTGGTGTATTGTTACTTTTCCTATCCATGAGTATTGTTTAATTTCTCATATACTTACTGAATGGCGTTGTTCAAATAAGAAACGACTACCATTCTGAATTGGACAAAACCCGTCAAGTTTACCAACATATTGTGATATTCAAATTCCAACATAGTTATCCCACAATGACAGACTAAACACCCAAAGCATTTTCAGGTGCCAGCAAACGTTCAGGTGGTGCCAATTCTGCTGCTGCACGGCTGGCCAGGGTCAGTCCGTGAGTTCTACGAGGTCATCCCTTTGCTGGCGAAGCAAACTCCTGGATTTGACTTCGCGTTTGAGGTCATCGTCCCCAGCCTGCCTGGTTATGGATTTTCTGATGTAAGTATTGATGTTTCAGGGTTCTGTTCAAAGTGGTAAAAAAGTTTACATCTATTGGTCTCACCAGAAATTGCATAACACCATCTCCTAATCAGCATTGGGATCCTATGACCATGACATGATGGAAGACCCATTTGTCTTCATGTGTAAGGAAAGACCCATAATTAGGCAATGGCTGTTACGAGCTGATGATGATGTGTTTGAGGGTATGAGTTTAACTTGTCAATGAACGGAAACATTTTCGTGATGTTTTGATTGATCATCTTTCAGCCAGCAGTTCGTCCAGGTCTTGGACCAGCTCAGGTCGGGGTGGTGATGAGCAACTTGATGAAGAGACTGGGCTTAAAGAAATACTTCGTCCAGGGTGGTGACTGGGGGGCACTCATAGCCTCTGCCATGGCCACTCTCTACCCCGAAGAAGTGCTGGGTCATCATAGTAACATGGCTTATGTGCAGGTGAGAGGGGAGGCTCAGAATTAGGTAGTCGATTGCTAGTAAATCCAGTTACCCACTTGATCAAGCAAGAGGTTCCCATGGGCGGAGGGCGGAGGATAATAGATAGAGAGAATACTATCGTCTCGCGAAAACGTTTTGATCTTTTTATAAACCGTCAAAACGCAAATCACTTTTAATATTTTTAGTTTTATTATTCAGAAATTCATAATTTGATTGCAAATTATTGATTGCTTGGTTTATTATCATAAACAAGATAATAATTTTTTGGCATATCTTATCTTTCCATCTTTAACTAAGTAAAAGCAGCGTGCCACAGTTTCTCCCGCGTAGTTTCCGTTTCGATGGGAATACGGAATACATAATAGCCCATGTTGCTCAAAGATAATGTAGCATTCTAATGGTGAAATAATTTTTGACATCGGTTTTGTAGTTTTTGAGTTTATTTGTTATATTAAATATTAGTGTCGACCAAAGAGATTAAAATATAATAAGGCATAGAGAGGGGACAAAGCGAGGAAATTTGAAGTCAAAAGTTATTCCAAGTGGAATAAGTCTAGTAAAATGAATGACAGCTCGCGTTCATACTAACCGATTTAACAAGGACATGACGCCTTAGGCTTTAAAGTTTTGTATTAAAATATTCCCAATGCCCCCTCTATGTCCTATTATATTCAAATCTCTTTGGTGTCGACAGACCAATGTCAAATTTAGTTTTTTTTTAAAATAATTTTGCAAAAAATATCGGTGAATCTGCAGCAGATACTACATTGACTATGAACATAACAGTAAACATAAACGAATGCTAACTAGCTTATGCTAATGTACAGTCAAGCGCACGTGGAGCTTGACACATCGGCCTTTGAAAATTTTGTAACGTTCGTTCTAATTACAATCGCCTTAGAGGTCAGATTCGCAGTACACGTCTAAAGCTTAATGTGCTCTTGACTGTACAAACAGCAACACAATCTCGTATTAGACAGTATAAGCACCTTACATTGTATGTATGTTTACGTGGTTACTCGCGGGCTTGTTTCCGCAACTCGTTTTTTCTGCGGCTATTTTGCATGATGGTAGGAATGGCTCTACTCTTGCCATCCCAGCTCCTCCTTCGAGCCCAGCAGCGACTTAAGCTCCTTCAGGACTTCGAGGAGTGACCTCGGGGATCTAAGGTGCTTCGCCCGGTATTGAGCCACGCCTTCGCACTCCAACAGCACGTGCGCAGCCGTTTCTTCTGCCTCCATGCACGCTCTGCACAGGGGCTGTCCGTGACACCTAAAGCAAACAGATGTTTGGTATAAGGACCGTGGCCTGTTATGGCCCCAGTTACCGTACGTAGCTGTTTAGAACCTCACCTTTCTTCACAGAACGGTTGCACAATGCTGAGGACCCTCATAGGTTCCGTGTTCCCATCACTGGTGGTGGAAAAGGAGCTCGCAGACCGCATGTACCCCCTGACTTCGTTTTTCTCGTACTTCCTCGAAGAGTTCGGGTACTTCCACATTCAGGCCACGAAACCTGACTCTGTTGGTAAGTTGACTTTTTAATTCATCCTGAATCTTTAATCTATAATAATAGACCTCTGATGACTGATGGTTCCATCATTATAAGAAGGAATTGAGGAAGTATGGTTACTGGAAGACGATGTAAGAAGTTGGCTGTGTGTCAGAACTGTCAGATTAATTTTAAATGACATAGCGATTTCCGTTACGTGTATTCACATTGAAAACCAATACCTGTACCTTGTAGGTATTCAGGGAGCTTCGATATTCGATATCGGAAAATCTGTCGAATCCTTATGTCAAATATGACATCTGTGTATAGCCCATCTCCTATACACAGATGTCATATTTGACATAAGGATTCGACAGATTTTCCGATCTGAATATCGAAGCTCCCTGAATACCTACGCCGAATTATCAAATTTTTGTCTTGTCTTTTTAACATTATAATAACAGTCTTTTGTTTTGCCTTTTGCCCGAAGGCACACAGATGGTTTCTGTTTACCGTAGATTTAGATACAAGCATGTTATTAAATTAAGTTAGGCTATAAATAAAATAAAAAAACAGTTGTTTGTTTTAGACTTCGAGTTAGAATATATGTATACTTTTATCAAACATTGGCTTCCCCTGCACTTTGAGTATTAAACCAACCGGAGACGCCACTGACAGGCGTTCCCCTTTGCCAAAAAAAGTGTCAGTCAACGATCATACCTGTTATATACAACTACTTTTTTTGAGTTCACGGAGTGCTCGGATTGGTGAATGTATTTGTGTGCATCTAGTTCAAGCTAGTGTTTAATTGTTTTGTCAAAAAATGCGTTTGTTTTAACATTATTTGTGTGCGTTTCCTTGTCCCCGCGCAGAAACTGGCAAACTTTTTTGCAAAGAAACTAGTGCGCGTGACGTCTCCTGTTGGTTTAATACTCAAAGCCCCTACACGATGTCGACTTGTCAAAAGAAATGATAACTTTTTGAAAATTTCCTATTACATGTACCTACGCCATTTTTTAAATATCTCGCAAAACCAAACTGTTATACGGTTAAATTCGCTTTCATTTCATTAACTTTATGACGTCATTAAGTATGACTATAAAGTATTGTATACTTACCTAGATTATTTTTTTTTCTTTATATTTTTCATACCTGAATTTGGGATATTATTTCTGCAAATAACAAAAATCTATTTGCCTTATAAATAGATTTTAAGTCGACTATGAAAATTCTTCCTCAGGTGTAGCCTTAACAGATTCTCCGGCTGGCCTCCTAGCCTATATCCTGGAGAAGTTCTCCACGTGGACTGTGCGAGACTTCCGGACCCTCGAGGATGGTGGGCTCCTCAAAAAGTTCTCTCGGGACCAGCTCCTGGACAACCTAATGATTTACTGGACCAGCAACTCCATAACGACTTCCATGCGGATCTACGCGGAGAGTATGAGCACGAAGCATCGGGAACTTGACTTGGATAAGTAAGTGTTTTGTGTGTAGGATAAATTGCTTGCAAATCAAAACATGCCTGAAGCGGCGAATATAGGTACCGATCTGAATAAGGGCTACATGTGTCATTTGGGGTGGAGTCCAAAGGTGAGATATCTTATCAAAGAGCTGTCGAGTGGGGCCATGAAGACTCACAAATCCAAAAAGCCCCATCCATGATCAGCAATGGAAACATGAGTACTTGAAAATCCTACTGGACCCACTAATGAAACCAATCAGTGGAACCATTAGTCCGAAAGGTGTCGTTTGGTCTAGTCTCAGTCTTTTGGGTACTGTTCCACATGGTTCCTCTTTAAATAAAATTCTGTATGTGAAATGGAACTACAAAATGTATCAAAGTGAATGTATTCTTTGATAATTAATAAATTTAGTTGACTGAATTTGACGTACTCCTGCTCAGTATCATAGACGTTACAATATCTACGACACCAATAATTTTCGAAATTATAAATTTTTCATAGACTATTAAATGGTTTATCATTTATATAATAATGTGCTTATAGGTAACTAGCGACCCGCCCCGGCTTCGCACGGGTGCAATGCTAACACTAAAACCTTCCTCTTGAATCACTCTTTCTATTAAAAAAAACCGCATCAAAATCCGTTGCGTAGTTTTAAAGATTTAAGCATACAAAGGGACATAGGGAAATAGGGAAATAGGGATATAGGGACAGAGAAAGCGACTTTGTTTTATACTATGTAGTGATAATCAAATGAGAATAATATAATTTTCTGTGACTATGTTTATTAATGGCGCTTCAGCTTTCATACAGTGTTTTTTTACGAACCAGAGTAAACAGAATATGGTAATTTCCTTGTATCAGTGCCACATTTTTTCAAAACTCTTCGTTTGCAGAATCCCATCACCAGTACCAACGTGGGTGCTCCAAGCTAAAGACGAGTTGTTCTACCAGCCGCCCAGCTTCATGAAGAGCAAATACCCAAATCTTGTGAACAACACAGTGCTACAAGATGGAGGACACTTTGTTGCCTTTGAAATGCCCCAAGTTTTAGCCGACGATGTCTTCAAGGCTGTCAAAGCATTTAGGGAATGGCACAGGAAGACGGAAAAGACTGAATTGTAATACTTGGTTGTGATCTTTTTTACGAATAAATATATACAATTACTAATAACAGTTAGAATTACACACCATAAAACCAGACTGTAAAAGGCAATGAAAAGTTTTAAAATGTGGTGGCTGAAATTATTGATCTAGACACTTCTATCTTTTCTCTAGGTGTCTTACTAAGTAATGATAGTAGCAGGAGGAATGCGTATATTGAGATCTGAGTGACGTAGGTTTTTAAGGTTGCGTAGTTAAATGGTGCCAAAGGTGTTACTCAGGAATTATGCACAGTTGGTACAATTTCTCAATTTGTACAAATACTCAGATTGTCACAATTCAGTCTCCACTCTCCGGTCGTCCGTCATCTGTCTGTCAGTAAGCTGTATCTTATGATCCGTAATAGTTAGACAGTTGAACGGCGTTTCGCACTTGGCCATTTTTTTAGTTTAACGGTAGGATGGAAACATACAAACAAACCGTATTGTTCAGTTATACCAACTAAAAGTCTGGAAGGTTGTCTGGATGGGATCGCAAAAAGCGATAAGACCGCCCATTTTACTTTAATTAATGTTGGTATCCATATTGTGTTGTTTTTGGTGTACAATAAAGAGTTATTGTATTGTATTGTAAAAAAAAAAGACAGGGTTAATGGAGCGTCAAGCTTTATTCACATAAAAAAGTAACAGTCGAGCACAAATACGATTTTTTTACGAGTTATTAACGTGCCACTGTCTGAAAGCGGTCAATGCTCTAAGCACGTCCTCACTGAAGAATGCCGGCTCCTGGTGTGCAAGGAAGTGACCTCCGAAGGTCAGAGCTGTTACGTTCAGCATGTTCTTGTATTTGAGGCTCAAGATGATTTCGGATTGGTATGTGAACTCATCCACTGCTTGGACTATCCATGTTGGCACGTACGTGGGTATCCTGGATAAGACATGTAAGTCAATTTAGTTTCATGTATAAGTGCAGAAGCAATCTTCTGATGGCTTAAGCCTTTAGAAGAATGCGAGGTAAGATCGCATTCCTGATACAGTCAAATGGATTAGATTAGAATAATATATTTTGGAGCATTCACTGATTAGTACCTATAGGCTCTGCCTAGTTTGGAACTAAATAACCGTCTGTAAATTGTGTTCCACAATTTATTATTATTTTTTACATAATCGTCAGTCTCTTGGGTCTTACTTAGGTTAGGAAGATCAGAAGCAAAGTTGTATATACACACATACACATACACATTCACTTACCCCAAGCGGAAAGAGGGGTAAGATTATTTATGTCTGTAACTTAAATAATAAAGCATAATAAGGCTATCGCCTGGTAAATTAATCATCGTAATAGTGTATTTACGACTAGCTCAATGGGAAAGGCAAATACGATGAGACTCCAGAGTTTGGTTCTGAAGAATGAGACCCGGTGTAAAGCTAGCTTGCCTATGCGCTCAAGTAATAAAAGTCCAAAAAAGAGGTCAAAAAGGAATGAGTGTGTTTTGAGTCCAACAAACTTACTCTTCTATCCTCAAGTTGAAGTGTTTCATATTGAAGAACTCAGAATAAAGTCTCATGGCAGTCTGTATTGAGCTGGTGGACCAGTAGTACATGAGGGTGTCGATGAGGAAGTTGGGGTCGTAGTCTTCGAAGAGGCCACCGTCTTCGACGAAGTAGTTGGACTTATGGATGGCTGTGGCGTATTTCTCGAAGACGTATGCTAGAAGACCAGCTGGAGAGTCCGTCAGGGCTAAACCTAGAAAATCAAACAGTATTCGTTTATTATTAATAATTGATGATTAAATTTTTGATCATGAAGGAAGAGTAATGTATTGTGCTGTGCTGTTACATCCACCATAATCCAAAAATCAGGAGTCAAGCTACTGACAGTGTAAAAATATGCTGTGTTTGTTATGTTTATTGAACTGGAGGAAAGACTTCGTGTAGACAAACATACTAAGAAAAAGCAAACTTTGCCACGCGAAAGTGTTTCAAAAAAACCTTCATAAACATAATATCATAGCTTCTTTTGTCCAGCGGTTAACCTTGTGCATTGATAGGTCAGTGAATCATTTAGGTTTTTTCGGTTTATTCGATAGACTGATGCGTAGAGATTAAAACTGAGCTCACAAGATGTGAGCAATGATGAATTATGAGATGATAATGAAATAGACGAAAAAAGTACCTACCAATAGTGTCAGGCTTGGTGGCATGCATATGCAAATAACCGGTCGCTATCATGAGGGTATTGAACCGTGTACTGAGAGGGTACATCCGGCTGTACAGATTTTCTTTGACAACCAGCGGGGGATACAGTTCGCCGATCATTTGTAGGAATAACGCGACTGGGGTTAGTAGTACTCCCCAGTTGGTATGATAGCCTAGTACCTCCTGAAAAATTTTATAAATGATTATTACAACTTGCAAAATCATATATAGACCTGAATTTAGTTGGTTCTGAATTAGGAGTGAATTTGATTAAAGAGGTTTTTTAAAAGTTTTTTTTTAGGGTATGGATTATAATTTACAAATAAATTAAAACATCAAATTATATCAGCCTAGGTACCAAGAAAAAGAATGCAGTCAGTCTTTTGCAGTAGAATACTATCGGGTTTGGTAATGTGGATCTATAATTGGTATATGGATCAGATTTCTGGAAGACTTCGATCTCTTATAGAAGAACAGAGTATCAGTATAGAACTTATGGTGATCAATCAATATGTTTGAATCTTACCTCAGGGAAGAGTGTCGTCAAATGTCCATTGATAATAGCGCCGAAGTCTCCACCCTGGACGTAGTATTTATCAAAACCAAGCCTCTTCATCAGATTCCTGAATACCACAGCCATATGAGCAGCACCTAGCCCTGGTCGAACCGCCGCCTGTAAACAAATTGTTAAATTGATAATGCCTAGAGAAAGAAGGACGAAACCACTTCCTCGATAATCTAAAAACATTGGAAAGTTCTCGGGCAAATACTCGAGTTTATACCGATCTATGTGAAATTGTGCCTGTTTAATTGGGTCCAGCTGTGGATAAATTTAAGTTGAAAATATCAATGGAAATTTAAAGAAAGATTATATTTTGCATAAATACTGACAGTTATTTGACCAATTCGAAAATTTTTCTTTTCAGTCTGCACTCGATTATAAAATACTAGCGGCCCGCCCCGGCTTCGCACGGGTGGATTTATTTTTTCAACATTTTGGGATGCACAAACAAATTTCTCCTAGCAACCCATAGCAAATTATCAAAAAAAATTAGACTTTGTATGGAGACTTTTAAAGAATATTTGTGCCAAGTTTCAAGTTGATAGACGCAAAAAACTCCTCTTCTTTATACCAACTTCAACCCCTAATTTCATCCTTTTAGGGAATGATTTTAAAATAATACAAAAATACGTTTCTCATCATTTATTTTTAAGAGTATTTGTAATAAGTTTCAAGTTGATAGACGTAAAAAAACCACACGTTTCCATACAATCTCCAACCCCGTTTCACCCGTGAGTTTTAAAAAATCGAGATATACCTACTTATATAGATAATGCAATAAATAATTGAGTATTGAGTATTGTCTTGTTGTTTGCTTTGAGGAGTATTTTTACAAAATTTCGAATTGATACATCCAAAAATTAAGGTATTCATGCAAACTTCAACCCCCGAGTCGAGGGGTTTCCCTTGGAGGATGGTTTTCGATAAATCCTAGAACTAATATATCAAGTTTATTTTCAAGAATATTTGTAAAAAGTTTAAAGTTGATACACGCAGAAATCACACTATCCCAAACAAACTTTATCCCCCTCTTTCACCCAGATGAGATGATTTTCAAAAAATCCAAAAACACGTGTCTCATCATTTATTTCTAAAAGTATTTGTGCCCAGTTTCAAGTTGATAGACGTAAAAAACAACATTTCTCCGTACAAACTCCAAACGCCACTTTCACCCCCTTGGAAGAAGATTTTTGAAAAATCCTAGAACTAATATCTCATAGTTTGTTTTCAGAAGCATTTGTACCAAGTTTCAAGTTGATGGATGCAAAAAATAAACTTATTTGTATCAACTTCAACCCCTACTTTCATCCGTTTAGGGGATGATTTTCGAAAAATCCAAAAATATGTGTCTCATAATTTATTTCTAAGAGTATTTATGTAAAAGTTGATAGACGTAAAAAACAACACGTCTCCATACAAACTCCACTCCCCTGTTTCAACCCGTTAGGGGATGGTTTTTGAAAAATTCGGAAATACGTGTCTTGTTGTTTGTTTTGAGGAGTATTTTTACAAAGTTTCGAATTGATACACCCAAAAATGAAGGTTTTCCATACAAACTTCATCCCCTACTTTCACCCCCTTGGAGGATGATTTTCAAAAAATCCTAGAACTAATATTTCATAGTGTGTTTTGAAGAGTATTTGTGCCAAGTTTAAAGTTGATACACGCAGAAATCACACTATCCCATACAAACTTCAACCCCCTCTTTCACCCCCTTAAGGGTTGAATTTCGTAAAATCCTTTCTTAGCGAGCATCTACACTATAAACGTAACCTACACACAAAATTTCATGTTTCTATGTTCAGCGGTTTGGTCTGGGCCTTGATTTTTAGATTTAGCTTCTCCTTTTATATATATAGATTTATATTTATTTAATAACGATTTACTTAGTTCTACTACAAACAATGGATTAATGTAAGTCAAACATAACTAAGATATTAGATATATCCACAGAACATATATATGTTCTGTGGATATATCTGAGAGTTCCCTAAACATAACATCTTAAAAAGAATTGTAAGGAAACTTCACCTCAGAGAAACCAAATCCACATAAGCTGGGCACGATGAGGTCGATGGCGAAGTCACGGTCCTTGCTGACGGCGGTGAGGAGGGGGATGACGTCGAAGAACTCGCGGATGGAGCCAGGCCAGCCGTGGAGTAGCAACATTGGCACCAGCTCCACACCCTCAGGGACCTGCAGTGTACAAACGATAGAGGGGTCAGTAGAGGTCAATATTGAATAATATATTTTTTTATTTGCTCTCACAATCTTCCTTAAAAACGAGTGTACAATTTGTATATACCTACATTTCAAACATGTTAAATTAAGAATGTGAGAGTCTGGTTTCCGTACTAGGGATAAACCTGTGTGACAGATCACCAGGCCCCACGCCTTTTGGAATAGCAGGTAGAAACACCAATGTACAACTTTTAGTAACTAAGAATAACTATAAGAAGACTAACTAATAACTTTCATCTTTCTTTGAATAATACTTGACAGATTTTTAGTACAGTTTTAATATGAAAATTCTTGTAAATTTTTTGAACTACCCTTAAATATTTGAACTTAATTTTAAATGAATGCATATTTAAAAGAAAAAAGCTATTAAAAATTTGTTCGATAGACAACAATTAGATGATAAAAAGCGGCACTTCCGTACCATCCTTTTCTCGAAGCAATTAGCGCCGTTTTCGACCCATTATAACTTCTTTGTGGATAAACCTAGAAGCTTGGATATAATTTTCTAGTACCTATAGTTTCATAATCCCCAATCCCAAAATTGAATGGATCTATACAAAATTTTGAAAAAAATCGCTTCTTGATTCGGCTTTGTAAAATAACACACCAAGATTTAAGAGTTATATTTGAATGTGGTAGTAGTTTAATTTCTGAAAAATAAAATACCTCAGGTGTAACTCTTATGTAAAATATGTCCATCCCCTGAATGTTGGTTTTAAACATTGGGAATTTGTTAAAGTTCGCCTCCTGTGCTTTGAAGTCGTAGCTCTCAGCCCAGTACTTGGTCCAATTTAATATAAATTTAGTGTTGAATCCGTACTGGAACTGGATTCCTTGCAACGGCGGCGTGAATTCTCTGACACTGTTGAGCCGGTCTTTGAGGTCTGTTATCATCTGCAAATAGGACGATTATAATAATAATATAGTGTAAGTAAAAGAATCGCCTTTCACCATTCGTTGAAAAATTATGTTAATAATGCAAAGCGCCCCAGGATGCAACCTTGAGGAACACTTGATTACAATTGAAGGCGAATTGAAATAATAGCACTCGCCTTACAACATTATTCTCATCCTTCCTCATTTATATGTCCAAGCCACGACAAACGTAACGTCAATTTCAGTACTTACATCATCACCAAAAGTTATTCTAGCTGGGTAAATTGCAGTATCTTGGTTAGCTTGCTCAGCAGCTGGTCCCCACCATCTGTTGGTGTCCAGTTCTGTCCAGTTGACGGTAGGAGCACCCGTGTAGTTGTAGGAGGTGGTGGAAAGGAGCGCACTCGTTATCGCGAGGCTTAGGACGTCCATGTTGATCTAAATTAAGGAATCAAATGTATTTTTTATTAACATTAACTGTAAAAAAATCTCACGCGTTTTATTCCCGAGCAGAGGTATTCCATTTCTGAATATACCCACATTTCACGAGATACATTGGACCCCTAAACGTGATAGGTGGTGAGCCCATCGCCGGACCGGCTCTATTTACACAGAATTAATTCAACGTCGAGAAGTCATCGAATCAGTTCACCGTCGAGCTAGTGATAAATATGTACGTAAGTTTTTGAAAAACTCATTGGTACATGCCAGGATTCGAACCTGAGCCTCACTGATTAACATTGACTGTAAAAAATCTCACGCGTTTTATCCCCGAGCATAGGTATTCCATTTCTGGATACCCACTTTTCACGAGAATATTCTACCTCTAAACGTGGGTGGTAAACCCATCGCCCTACTGGGTCTGATCTTACGATGTTTTCATTCACCGTCGACTTAGTGTTGTAGTAGTGTTAGTGTTCGAATCCTGGTGATGTACCAATGAGTTTAAAACGTACTTATTTTTCACTAGCTCGACGCAGTAAAGGAAAACGTAGTGTTTAAACTAGCAGGTCTATATTTTTTTATTATAATCTAGCAAGTGTAGGACAGAAGTGCAGCTAGGGTCTCGTCGCCTGTAATATATTACCGAAAAGGAAGATTTTTAAAATGGTACACCAGCAGGCGTATTCAGGGAGCTTCGATATTCGATAATCTGTCGAACACTTTCGAGATGGGCTGATGTTGGTATCGAAAACTAATGTCATATGTGACATAAGAATTCGGAAAATTTTCCGTGGCTGTCAGAAACGTCTAGAATAAAGTTTCCGATCGAAAATTTTTTACTCGATCGAGTCTCCGTGAATACGCCTGCTGATGACCTCAGGCTTAGAGGAGTGAATAAAGTTTTTTAATTTACTAGCGGGTGCACAGCGGCGTGACATATAAGACACCTACTTACCATATTTCAAGTTCATATGTGTACTATCTACACTACCGATAAAATTAAAAAAAAATATTTCATGTACAGACACGGGTCTGTTACAGTTTTATTATCACTACATGGTATAAAACAAAGTCGCTTCTCTGTCCCTATATTCCTATGTCCCTATGTATGCTTAAATCTTTAAAACTACGAAACGGATTTTGATGCGGTTTTTTTTAATAGATAGAGTGATTCAAGAGAAAGGTTTTAGTATTAGCATTGCACCCGTGTGAAGCCGGGGCGGGTCGTTAGTTATGTATAATTATACCATTGAACTATAAGACAAATTAGGTATATTTATCACTAGCTCATGAAAGAAAAACATTATGTTCAAACCCACGGCACAGAACACTATTACTCTTAGCGGCCCACGGGCACCAGATTCGTACGGCGGCGTACGACGACGGGTTCACCAGCGGTCATATTTAGGAGGTAGGCAGAGGTACTTCATTTCTGGATATACCAACATTCCACGAGATGTCCTTTGGGCCCCTAAACGTGATAGGTGGTGAGCCCATCGCTGGACCGGGTCTGTTACACATGTCTCAGATATACATGTCTCATACACTTGTAAAAACTGGGTATTTCCAGGATTGGAATAAATGAAAGGCTGTTGTTAGGCGTCCGCTAATCGGATGAATAAATCTAGTCCTCCGTTTATCCGGACGAATAAAAGATTTTATTGATCCGACAAATTTAGCGGACGACTAGACCTTTTGTAAATCATAACATAGCTCTCTAAAAAGTAAAAAAAACGACTTCAACTTATGGTTTTGATTCCATTGTCAGAAATGGACCCAATTTAAATGGGACACACGGGAAGCACCAGCATTTAAATAAAAAAAGAATAACTATAATCGGTTTACACTAAATTATAAACAAAAATAAATAGGCCTTATTCCTGAGGTAGTATAAGGCCTATTTATTTTTGTTTATATTTTAATAACTACTTGCATTTGCAAACTATGAAATACTAGAAAAAGTCTGCATCTCTTACCAGCTTCGCATCTCCAACTGGACTTAAAAATTTTTTGGCGTCTTTATAATTTTATACGACTATTCTCTTCGCTATAGACTTCAAGTTAGGATTCCGTAGTTATAGCACTAAATATTGAAGCCTGAAAAGAATCGGGTAAATGTGGATCCAGATCCACATGAAAAGACCTAGGTGAGTAATAAATTTCCATGTAAAGGGTATGTTAGTACTATTCTTTATTCTGTGACGCATTAGTCTCTTTAAGGACGTCATAAAAGCATTTCCAATGAGCATCATTTTTTCACTTTGAACTAAATAATATACTGCGTTGATCCCATAGAACGGAAAAAGAAGCGAAAGATGATATTTTCTACATGCATCATTCAATATTTAAAAAAAAAGTGCTACAAAACATCTGAGGCAAAACAAAACATCACTAGCTCGACGGTGAAGGCGTGAGGAAACCCGCAGTTCTCAGAATAATTTCTGATACATGTGTTACAGACCCAGTTCGGCGATGGACTCACCATCACGTTTAGGGGTCGAATATTTTCGTGAAAAGTGGGTATTTTCAGAAATGGAATATGTACCTCTGCCTACAATCTCGGGAATAAGAGGCGTGAGATTATCTATTTATTTTAACATCTAAGGATAAGCTGAATCGAATGGATCTAAAGACATCGAATATACGGAACAGTTAAGAAATACAGCGAAATTATTCTCAAGGTCTTTGTAATAAAGCTTTTTCATAGCAACTGCCTATAAGCAGCTGTGCACTTAATTATTGTTATGTAAATGTATGTATGAAAATAATTGGCAATAGAAACCGATATATTTTTTAAATAATATTTACAAAGCAAACACCAGCCTTAAAAAGTCATTTAAAACTCTTGTTCCGGAAAAGATTAATTAAATAGTATGCATAATACGAGCAAATAGAGGCAAATTTAAATAAAAATAAAAATTTATGTAAATTTAGGCAGGTATATATGAATATTTAAATAAGTAACGACAAAGCCTTAGCTTCGACTTTTTTAAAGAAACATTTCTTCTTAAGTAAACTAATTCAGAATTGAAAAATTTAAAAGGTTTGATGAAAATCAGTGAGGCTCGGCTTCGAATCCTGGCATGTACCAATGAGTTTTTTAAAAACTTACGTACATATTTATCACTAGCTCGACGGTGAAGGAAAACATCGTAAGGAAACCCGCAGGTCCCAGAATCAATTCTGAGACATGTGTAAACAGACCCGGTCCGGCGATGGGTTCACCACCTATCACGTTGAGGGGTCCAAAGAATATCTCGTGAAAAGTGGGTATATCCAGAAATGGAATACCTCTGCTTAACCCCTCGTGGATGTACAGGTAGATATAGTGAGATTATTTATTTTATAAAAAACATCCCCAAAGAGGAACCATGTGGGACAATGCAGAAGACTGGACGCATTCACTCTCTGGGTAGCTTGGCTAACCCTTTGACAGAGATAGCTGCCAGCCCTCTGGTCACCTGAAGCCTCGACCAATCGCACTGACAGCTCTTTAATAAGCTGCCGCGCCTCCGACCCCCACGGTCGGAGGCGCGTCCTATGGTCTCCACCCCAAACGGCACAAATATGTAGCTCTCATTGAGATCGGGATATTTGCGCCGCCGCGCCAGCGCCCACAGAGGTGGCATCGATGTGGGATGGTGCCAATATCTCGGCACATGTGGCATCCCACACCACGACCTGCCATGTTTCCCTGGCCCGACAGTCATACCATCCGGCCTCCCGCAACGGATCCTTTTGATGCCATTAGGCTCAAGAATAGCTGGGACACCAGCAGTGGCGGGAGCCCTGTCTGATGATGGTAGATGGATGGATGAATGGATGATGTCGTAAAGAGACGCATTTCATTTTTTAAAGCCGAGCCTCGCCGTCTTTGTCGAGGGCTCACTACAGACACACAGGCTCATAGACAGAAGTTTATGTGTCCTTATACTCTAAGAAATTACGTCTGCTTTAAAAGTATGTGGTCTTGTGGTGGTGTGGTTAACTATATCTATTTGTTAACCGGTAGTAGATTTTTAGGAAGTCTTTAGAAGAAGTTTTTAGAAGTTTTATGAAGTTTTAGGTGCCATTGATAATGCCATAATTTAGTGCAAACATAGGTTTGCACAAAATTATGGCATTATCAATGGCACCAAACTACGGCACTCGAGACACTATGTTTTATAAAACCTTCCCTGGTCGTGGATAGTGAATGGGCCGGCCGCGTGTATCCTTTTAAATACATCTACAAGAAAGAGGGTACTTGCACATCAGACAGAATCTATAAACTGATATGTATACCTTGGTAGGTATACATATCTACACGGACTAACAAACTGATGAAGAACTAGTAGAAGAGTATACAGCGTGTTACTGAAAGGGTATATCAAGCCGAAAGAGGGTTGTTAGAGACATCATTTGGAACAACATTAACTATGGGACCAACTTGATCAGAGCAACTTTAATTTTCACTCCACCATACAAATCAGCTGAGCGCTGAACCCGAAATGTACTGAGATGAAAAAAATAAAGTTGCTCTGATCAAGTTGGTCCCATAGTGAATGTTGTTCCAAATGATGTCTCTAACAACCCACTTTCGGCTTGATATACCCTTTTGGTAACACGCTGTATAAGCTAATGCCTGAGCACGCTTCTCATGCGTCAAGTAGGTACGAGTTTTTTTTCCAAAGATTTTTTTCAATATCTTACATAATTTATCACTAGTTTGAATGTGAATGAAAATATCGTGAGAAAACCCCCGTCCCAGAATTTATTTTAAGACCTGAGTAACAGCGACCCGGTCGGGAGATGTGCTCATCATCTGTCACGTTTAGAGGTCTAAATAATATACTGTTATAACGTGGGTATCTAGGAATGGAATACTTTAAATAATATGTATTTTCTCACGACACGATGTTGTGCCAAAGGCAAGTCAAAAACTACCGGTTGACGGAGTGCGTTACTATATGTATAAATACCAAATATATTAAAGGTATAAATACCTTTAATATTAAACTAACAATAACTTAATTAACTTATTAAACTAAAGGTATACATAACATTTATAAATGAAGCTAGATTACCTACCTATTAAATAACCATTCTATTTATAATATACTAATATATATTAAAGTAAGGATGAGTTATATTCATACTGCGCGCGTTTGATAATTGATCCGCTACGAGTGGCTACAACATGTATGTACATAACTACTTCTTAGCGTATTTATAAGATAAAATAATGGCGGCGAAAGATTATACGGACCGAATAATAAAAAAAGAGACAGCTACCTGTCAAGAGTTGCGCTTGAAATATGACTAGGTGAAAAATGCAAACATTGCGACTAAATAAAATTAGGTCAATTACCTACATTAGTTGGCCTCATATTCTGTCGCGCTCTAGTAACATATCTACGTCTTTTTATACATAATATAATAATATTTTTGTTAGAAATTAAAAAGGTATTCCCCCCCCCCCCCCCTCCTCTAAACAAGTTTTTTATTGTACAGTGGTACGGAACTCGATGTGTTTGGCTTGTTCTTTCTAGGACCAGTGAGTTAGTTTAACGAAAGGACAGTAACTGATGATCAAACTTTATTGTTCAGTAATTCGTAAGATAACAAAAAAAACACAGATATGGAGCAACAAGATTTATTCAAATAAAATAATAACAGTGCACAACATCTACGATTTTCTTACGAGTTGTAAACATGCCATTCCCTGAAAGCGGCCAATGCTCTGAGCACGTCCTCGCTGAAGAATTCAGGCTCCTGGTGTGCAAGGAAGTGACCTCCGAAATCCAGAGCTGTTACATTCAGCATGTTCTTGTATTTGAGACTCAAGATGGTTTTGGATTGGTATGTGAACTCGTCCACTGCTTGGACTATCCATGTTGGCACGTACGTGGGTATCCTGAATAGGATGTGTAAGTCAATTTAGTTTCAAGCAGAGATTAAAATATAATAGGACATATAGAGGGGACAATGCGAGGAAAAATTTAAGCCGAAAAGAACAGTACAATTTCGACCGAATGACAGCTCGCGTTCATACTGACACGACGCTTGAGCTTCAAAGGTTTGTATGAAAATATTTCCAATGCCCCCTCTATGCCTTATTATATTTTAATCTCTTTGGTTTCAAGATTCAGGAGCAAACATCTTAATAATGGCTTCATAAAGCAATATTTAGACAGTCTAAATGGTTTATATAAGGACCAAGTGTCCCAGTATAATAGTATTTGGTCATTTATATCATAATCGTCAGTCTTTTGCATCTCAGCACCACCTAGCAAAACAACTAACACAATATACCAATTTTCCAGAAAACAAATACATATATCTTAAAAACAGAATTCTTTACTAAGGTTATATAGATCAGGAGCAAATTTGTCGCCAGTCTCTCCAATGGGATCCAAGAGTGGCATTGTAGAAATGCCACTTTTGGATCATCCTGTGCATCAGAGTGATTCCTAGTGAGTTTATCATTGTGTCAGTGGGTTTTTCAAAAAATTACATTCATTCGAGTCGTAAGATTATGTATGTACGTATGTATATTTCCGACTAACTCGACGGGAAAAATAATATAGTGAGACTCCAGAATTTGTTTCTGAAGCACCCTAGCTTGGCGAAGCGCTCACCACCTGTCTCGTTTAAGAGTTCAAAAATGCACTGGTGAAAAGGACGGACTGTTTTGAGTCCAATAAACTTACTCTTCTATCCTCATGCCGAAGTGTTTCAAATTGAAGCTTTCAGAATAAAGCCTCATGGCAGTCTGTATTGAGCTGGTGGACCAGTAGTACATGAGGGTGTCGATGAGGAAGTTGGGGTCGTAGTCCTCGAAGAGGCCACCGTCTTCGACGAAATAGTTGTACTTATGGATGGCTTTGGCGTACTTCTCGAGGATATATGCTAGAAGACCAACTGGAGAGTCTATCAGGGCTACACCTAAAAAATCAAACAGAATTCGTTCGTTCGCATTCGTAATTCGTATTATTAATAATTTATGATTACATTTTTGATCTGGTTTCATTCGTATCCATAATATTAGATTTTTTTTAATATACTATAGGGGGCAAACGAGCACGAAAACCAAGAGCCAAGCCATTAATAAAGAAATATACTAAATGTACATTGAACTGATACCAAGAACAGGCAAATTGTGCCACGGCAAAGAATTTCTAAAAATCCTTTGTTTATTATTGCTTATTTCCTAATGGCTACCTTCATAAACAGCTTTTTGTATATAAAGTTTGACCTTGTGCATTGAAAGGTCGGTGAATCAGTCAGGTTTTTCGGTTTATTTGAAAGACTTATTCGAGATTATAACTGAGCTCACTAATAATTTGGGAAGATCTGCATCTAACAATGATGAAGTATGAGATGATAATGATGTAGACGAAAGAAGTACCTACCAATAGTGTCAGGCTTAGTGGCATGGATATGCATATAACCGGTCGATGTCATGAGGGTATTGAACTGTGTACTAAGAGGGTACATCCGGCTGTACAGACTTTCTTCGACAACCAGCGGGGGATATAATTCGCCGATCATTTGCAGGAATAACGCGACTGGGGTTAGTAGTACTCCCCAGTTGGTATGGTAGCCTAGTACCTCCTGAAAAGTTTTATAAATGATTATCATAACTTACAACATCATACATTGCCCTAAATTTTGTTGGTTCTGAATCAGGAGTGAACTCGATTAAAGAGGTTTAGTATAGATTACAATTTACAAGTAAATTACAGTATAACATTATATTACGCCAAAGAAAACTACAAGAGAAAGAATGCAGTCAGTCTTCTGCAAAACAATACAGCTCGGTCATTTCTGAAAATGTAAAGTATAACAGAAGTTGCGATGAAAGTGGATCAGACAACGATTTCTTTCAGAAGAGAAGAGTATAGTATAGAACTTAAGATATTCAGTCAATATGACTCAGTTTTACCTCAGGGAAGAGTGTCGTCAAATGTCCGGTGATGGTGGCCCCATAGTCTCCACCCTGGACGTAGTACTTATCAAAACCAAGCCTCTTCATCAGGTTCCTGAATACCACTGCCATATGTGCCGAACCTAACCCTGGTTGAACCGCCGCCTGTAAACAAATCGTTAAATTGATAACTGATCATGATAATAATCAATAGCCAGAGAATCATAATAATCCTATTGTCTGTATTCCGACTTGCAGAGGATAACTATAATACCCTCAAATAATTGAACCACTGTACCTCCATGATATGAAAACGTCGGAAAGTTCACGGGCAAATTCTTGAGTAAATTCTATTTAGCTGTAAATAGATTAAAGCTGAAAGATAAAAAAAGAAACAACGACTTATTTGCATAAATACAGTCGGTTATTGGACCAATGTGAACACTTTTTTTTTCAGTCTGGACTCCGTTGTAAGTCAGAAACAACTAATATTTCAATACAACTGAGACAAGCAGAATTATAAAGGAACTGAAAGGAAACTTTACCTCAGAGAAACCAAATCCACATAAGCTGGGCACGATAAGCTCGACGGCAAAGTCACGGTCCTTGCTGACAGCAGTGAGGAGGGGGATGACGTCGAAGAACTCAAGAATAGAGCCTGGCCAGCCGTGGAGTAGCAACAATGGCACCAGCTCCACACCTTCAGGGACCTGGAGTGTAAAGATCCTATCTTTCAATCAAATCAAAATCAAAAAAATATTTATTTCTCTTAGGACATGTAAATGTATGGATGAGTATGGATAAGGGTGCATCAACCCTTTTAGACTTATTGAGCCTGTGTTAGGATGTATCGCTCCTCGGTAGTACAGGAATTTTAAGAAAGGAAAAACTTAACAACTTAGACTCCACTATGTACTTAAACCACTTAAACTAAAACTAAAATTAACTAAGTTATTATTAGTATGTGTATGTTTGTGTGTGTGTAGGTATGTGTGTATCTGTTTCCAAATACATTCTACACAAATACTATGATGAGGAAAGACATTTTACTATTGTCAATGGAGATCAGTATCCAATAAGGATTACCTGACAGTTTTAAATTTTTTATTATAGGTTTTTTATTTATTTATTTACGTATAGTGGAGTGACTTCGTTAATATCATCATAACAACAGATAGAATGGTTTTCGCATTTACAATAATTATGCATGATAATAGGAGAATTTCTGCATAATCGTATACTTACCTCAGGTGTAACTCTTATGTAAAATATGTCCATCCCCTGAATGTTGGTCTTAAACTTTGGGAATTGATTGAAGTACTCCTCCCGTGCTTTGAAGTCGTAGCTCTCAGCCCAGTACTTGGTCCAGTTCAATATAGATTTGGTGTTGAATCCATACTCGAACCCGATTCCTTCCAATGGCGGCGTAAATTCTCTGGCACTGTTAAGCCGGTCTCTAAGGTCTGTTATCATCTATAAACAGAACGATAATAATTAGTAATTAAAAAATCGCCCTTTCATTAATCGTTAAATTAAATTAATAATGCGAAGCGTCCCAGGATGCAGCCTTGAGGAACACTTGATTACAATTGAAGGAAAATTTATTAAAAATTAAAATGAAACCTTGTTTTTATATCATGTAAGTTTAATGTAAACCAATTATAACTTATGCAAAAAAATAAATTAAAAAACCTAAGAAAATATTATATTTTTTATGTTTTAACCATGTTAAAGGCTTTTATAAAATTGTTTTTACAAATACATTAGTATATCAACTGATATTGTCTTTTTTGTTAAATACCTCGTAATGAACTTTATAAGGAGATTACAACCTACATAAAAGTATTGGAAAACTTACCAAACTGTTATTAACTTGGTCTGTAGTCGTATTAATTTCAGTACTTACGTCATTACTGAAAGTTATTTTAGCTGGGTAAATTTCAGTATCTTGGTTAGCTTGCTCATCAGCTGGTCCCCACCACCTGTTGGTGTCCAGTTCTGTCCAGTTGACGGTAGGAGCACCCGTGTAGTTGTAGGAGGTGGTGGAAAGGAGCGCACTCGTTATCGCGAGGCTTAGGATGTCCATGTTGATCCTTATTATGAAATCAAATGTAATTTTTGTGAAAGCCCTGTTTAATATTTGGACGGATGGCGGATACACCTGGTGAATTAATGTACAAAATGAGTTTTTAAAACTTACGTATTTGTCACTAGCTCGACGGAGTGAAAGAAAACGTAGTGTGGAAACTCACTGGTCTAGAAATTTATTATATAGCTAGTGTGGAACAGCAACTCAGTCACGCTTAAGGGAAAAGGAAGAGGAGTTTTTTCAAAATGGTCAGGCATAAGGGAGTGAACAAAGTTTATTCATTTACTAGCGGGTGCCCGTGGTATTGCCCAGTTTATACCCGTGTCCGTAAGAGCTTCTAAAAAACCCTCCATAGTGGTTGTCTACAACATAAAATAAGACACTTATGCACATAACATATTTCAAGTTTCTAGGTGTAATCGTTTCGGAATAGTACGTGTTTCTCTTTCTAACCAGTTTTTATATTTTTTTATAATAAAAAGTACCAACCCTAGATACTGAGTTACCTTCATACCAAATTTCATTAAAATTAGTCTACTAGTTTTTGTGTGCAGCGTGCACAGACACAAAAATTTCAGATATCTACATAGATAACTATCTAAACTACCACTAAAATTTTCCGAAAATATTTTTTCAAATTGCGCGGGCACCAGATTGCTCGTACTGGAATAAGGTCCTATGACTACCCCTTCAGCGGGCGTATTCACGGAGATTTGATACTCGATATCGGGAAATCTGTCGAATCCTTATGTCAAATATGACATCTGTGTGAAACCTTTCGACAGATTTTCCGAGTCGAATATCGAGTATCGTATCTCCGTGAATACGCCCGCAGGAAGAAGGCCTATTTATTTTTGTTTTTTTACTGAATAGGTACATTTTACAATTATGAAATATGTAGGTACTAGAAAAAGTCTGCATCTCTTACCAATTTCGTATGTCCAACTGGACTTCAATGTTTTTGGCGTCTTTGTAATTGTATACGGCTATTCTCTTCGCTATAGACTTCAAGTTAGGATTCCGTAGTTATAGCACTAAATATTGAAGCCTGAAAAGAAGCGGGTATTTGTGGATCTAGATCCACATGCAAAGACTTAGATGAGTAATGAATTTCCGTGCACCACGATATGTTAGTACCTACTATCTTTTACACTGGTGACGCATTAGTCATTTTAAGGGGGTCAAAAAAGCATTCCATAGGAGGATAATTTTTCACTAACGAATATACTGTGTTGATCCCAAAGAACAGGACAATAATTGAAACATAATAATTATTAAAGTATGTCATTTGTAATGTAACATACCTTCATAATATGTTGTACCTAAAGTTAGCGCACTTATTGCGGATACCGCTTTTCAAAAACTTTTTGCTATGTATACTTGTGAAGACCTTTAATTGGTTTCCTGATGTTTATATTCATTACTCTTTATTATTATTGTTAGCTGTTAGTCTCCCTAAAATTAAGTAAATAAATAAATATTTGGGCATAAGCTTTACTAACAAAATATGGATGCCTGTCTGAATTAAAGTAATTTTATTTTATTTTTATTTATTACATGCATAACCTTTTACATATTTTGTAAAAAATTAGTGCTGCAAAACATCTAAGGCAAAAGATCACCAACTCGACGGGGGTCCAGGGGTCGAATATTCTTGTGAAAAGTGGGTATTCCCAGAAATGGATACCTCTGCCCATCCCCTCGGGAATAAAAGGCGTGATATTATTAATTTATTTTTATAACATCTAAGGATAAGCTGAATCGCATGGATCTAAAGACACGTTTTTCTAATAATTTTAGTAACAACGTTTGCAACATTCTGCCCAGTCACAATGTGCTCACCATCGCTCACCTCACCAGATGTGGGACCTAAGGGCGACCGCACAGAGAAATGCTCTCTGAAAGCCTCAGCAATGTTCTTGATGTCAGCAGAACCATCGACACTCAAAGGGAAACTGGGCTTAATATTCACCTTTTTCGTATTTTTCAAAGAGATTAACATATAATAGGACATAGAGGGGGCATTGGGAATATTTTCATACAAAACTTTGAAGCATGTTTAAAGCTCAAGCGTCATGTCAGTTAGTATGAACGCGAGCTGTCATTCTGTCGAAATTGTACTAGACTTATTCCACTTGGAATAACTTTTGGCTTCAAATTTTCCTCGCTTTGTCCATCTATTATATTTTAATCTCTTTGGTATTTTTACAAAAGTTTTTAAAGTTTTTGGTCGGAAGCAAGGATGTCCATATTAAACTGTTCTTGTCTATCCTGACACCTAAAAATATTGTATTGAATATACTGACCGGGGGCCAATTCTACTAAATGACAGCGGTGATAGTTGGATGACCATGACATGGCTATGGTCACTCGATGGTGTTATTTGGCACTTTTCGTATTCTGTTAACTGTCAGTTTTCGCAGTCATTCAACTATCATTGTTCACCACTTTTGGTATTCTACTATTGCTACCATGGAATGGCGCTGTCCAGTGATTGCTTTTTTCCCCTTATTTCAAGGCATTGGCAATTTAGCCATCAGCCCTAAACAAGACACGAAATTCAGATTTTAGCTCTGTTTCAGAGTCTATGCACAAAAATACACAAGTTTCTTCAAAACTTATCGAAATGTCACATATACCATAAATAAAATCAATCATCTAAAAATTTTAGTGCCGAAAACCCGAAATAAAACTAATGACACGCATGGTAGTAATAGTTATATATGGTAGGCAACACCTAACGTAGTCCATAGTCATTCCATTATAATGCCACTATGATTTTAGTGGAATACAAATTAGATGTCATAGTGCCAGTTGCAGCATAATGGAATGATAGTTCGATGACAATGGCTTGCCAGTGGCTGACATTTAGTGGAATTGGCCTGCTGTTAAGAAATACATCGAAATTATACTCAAGGTCTTTGTAACAAAGCTTTTTCATGGCAATTACCTACAAGCAGCTGTGCACTTAAGGTATGCAAATGTATCAGTGGAAATAATTGGAAATAGAAATGGATATTTCGTAAACAATATTGACAAAGCAAACAACAAACTTAAAAAGTCAACACTTGTTCCGAAAAAGATTCATGCATAATATGAGTAAATAGATGCAAATTTAAACAAAAATAAAGATGTCTAGGTATGTAGGTACTTATATTGAAATAAATAACGACAAAGCCTTATTTATTTTATTTCAACCCCTTAGGGGTTGAATTTTGCAAAATCCTTTCTTAGTGGATGCCTACACTGTATAAGCTATCTATGTGCAAAAGAAGTTTCTAGACCCAGCCGTTTAGGCTGAGCTTTGGTACATCACCAATCAGTCAGTCAGTGTATCATTTTATATATAGATAGTCGAGCTTTATAGATATACAAAGCAATTCCTCATACACCTCAATTAGTATAATAATATAAAAAAAATATGATGCAATCGAACTTTAGTTGTGTCTAACCAATTTTTATATTTTATAGATTAATAATAGCACGATTTCCATTGAAAGCACTAAATTCAGGTAGGCTAATTCATTTTTGGGAAAAATTTAACACATATTTCACACACAATTTGATAGGTTATTGCTTGATCAAATGATTTCACACTTCAATCTAAATAACTTATTTAATAACGAGCAATTTGGCTTCACCAAAGGTCGTTCAACCACGGATGCTGGAATAGCATTACTCAAGAATATTTTTAATGCCTGGGAGGATCTGCTTGAACCAAGCTTGTATAAAACTAGGATATTAAGTTTATTCAAATCTTTTAATTTAATGAATGTATTTACAGATCCTACTAGAATCACAGAAACTGCATTGACAATATCTATTGTAATTGTATTCCTAATAGTAAAACTATAATAAATAAGCTAAAATCCGATCACAGCGGTCAGTGTATTTTACTCCCTGTGGAAAATTGCGATTTATCAGTAAAAATCGAGATAAGACCTGTAAAATAGAGAAGTATAAAAGAGCACTAGAGTGTAAGTTACCTTTGCCCGATCCTGTTGATTCTGATCCAAACGGCTATTTTAAGTAATTCTTTTCTGTTTTAACCGAGGAATTTGATTCACATTTTGAACTTAAAAATAAAATACTTTCTAATAAATTTAAATTTAGCGAATGGGCTACCATTGGTATTCGTAAAAGCAGGGTCAAATTATTTGAATTGTATAAAAAGCGATCATATACCCATTGTGAAAAGTTTGTGAAATATGTTAGAAACTATTCTAAAACATTCAAAAAGGTTTGTGCTGTGCAAAAGCAATGTCCATAAGTAATACTATTAAAAAATCGGATAACACAATAAAGGCTGTTTGGAAAGTAATAAACAGAGAAACGGGTAGAGTGAAACCACGTGACCATGACTTAGCTATTCAAACGGACCACGGCCTATTTACCAAGAGTGAGGATGTGGCTAGGGAATTTGAACATTTTTTTACTAATATACCTATTAAAACAACAGAACATCTGAACTCATCCACATCTCTTTGCAATAACTTTTCTACGAAAAAATGTAAAGAGCTGTAACGAATCTCTTATATTTAGACACACTAGTCCGGATACCGTTATTAAAACTTTTTAGAGCACTTAAACTTAAAAGTACTGAAGATATATGGGGCATGTCTGTTAAGGTATGTAGCTTCATCATAACCTTAGTAGCACCAAATTTAGCTTATATCTTTAACAATTGTATTGACAAAGGATTATTTCCTGATCTAATGAAACATAGTAAAGTTATTCCTCTTTTTAAATCAGGAGAGAAAAAAGACCCCTCAAATTATAGACCCGTTTCTGTTTTATCAGTACTTAGCAAAGTTTTTGAAAGGTTATTGCTTGATCAAATGATTTCACACTTCAATCTAAATAACTTATTTCATAACGAACAATTTGGCTTCACCAAAGGCCGTTCAACCAAGGATGCTGGAATAGCATTACTCAAGAATATTTTTAATGCCTGAGAGAAATCTCAAAACGCAATTGGAGTTTTTTTCGTTTTGCGATCTATCAAAAGCATTTGACTGCGTAGATCATGAGGCCTTGCTATGTAAATTAAATCATTATGGAGTCAACGGTAAAGCGCTTGATATTTTATAGTCCTATCTCGAAAATAGGATACAAAAAGTAAAAATACATTATTGTAAATCACAGGGCGCACCCGTAATAATTGGGGTGCCTCAAGGTTCGATTCTTGGTCCTTTTCTTTTCCTTGTATATATAAATGATCTTCCATTCATGGTAGAGAGTTTGTCAAAGATAGTGTTGTTTGCTGATGATGCATCTCTGATTTTCAAAGTAGATAGACAAGCTCAGAAGCTCGACGAGGTAAATGACACTCTTCAACAAATTCTCACATGGTTCACTGCAAACAATCTAGTGCTCAACTCTAAGAAGACCAAATGTATAAAGTTTGTACTTCCTAATGTTAGACGAGTAGAGAATGAGATAATTTTAAACAATGACAAATTAGATTTCGCTGATAATACAGTTTTTTTGGGGATAACGATAGACTCCAAACTTCAATGGAATTCTCATATTTCTGCATTATCTAACAGACTGAGCTCAGTTGCTTATGCCGTCAGAAAAATCAGATGGCTTACTGATGTAGACACAGCAAGACTCGTTTATTATTGCTACTTTTACAGTATAATGTCCTATGGCATCTTGCTGTGGGGCAGAGCTGCTGATGCAGAATCTATTTTTATTTTACAAAAAAGGGCTATACGCGCCATTTACAAGTTAAGATGTCGTGATTCCCTAAGAAAACTGTTCAAAGAAATTAATATTTTAACAATGCCTTGTCAGTACATTTATGAAAACATTATGTATGTACGGAAAAACATAGTACTGTATACTAAAAACTGTGACAGGCATAATTGTAATCTTAGGAATAAAAATAAACTAGAGCAACCTCAAAGTAAAATTAAGTAATTAATAATTCCTTTGTGGGGCTTTGCATACGCTTTTATAATAAAATACCAGAAGATATTTTGTTATTGCCTGAAACTGTGTTCAAAACTCATGTTAAACATGTACTTTGTAAAATGGCATATTACAAACTAGACGACCATATAAATAACAATGATGCTTGGAACAGATTTCCTCCAGTCCAGCGCAATACGATAGCGAAAAACAAACGAAATGATGTAACCCAATTTAGTATTAAGTAACAATTTTATTGATTAAAAGAATAATGACTGTGTTGAGGAGTTTCTTGCCCCGCTTCTTCTCCTCAACCATACATGCCGAAGCGGTGGAGTTGAAATGACGTTCAATAAGTGGACTTGTAAGTTCCTATTTTGAATAAAACATTTTGACTTTTGACTTTTTTTTTAGTAATTTCTAAGAAAACAAAAAAAAAGACAGATATGGAGCATCAAGCTTTATTCATATAAAACAATAACAGTGCTCAACAAATACTAATATTTTTACGAGTTGTTAACATGCCATTCCCTGAAAGCTGCTAACGATCTCAGGAGGTCTTCGCTGAAGAATTCTGGCTGCTCCTGTCCTCTTTAACTTAAAACAAAAATTTTAAAGAGTTCTGTTACAAAAAGACAACCTCTAAAAGAAAAAAAAACTATTATAGATTGACCCGAGCTTCGATGCATCAGGCGGCTAGTTTATTACAATAAAATAAAAACAGTATTTCAATATACGTTTTCGTCGGTCTGCCAAACGCAGAGGTAGTAGAGCTATTATGTCTAGGATTGAGATGTATAGCGTATCTGACATTTTGCGATGGTTCCAAAATATACTACTAAAGAATGTTTTTCTTCAAACCTCTTTGATGCTGCCCCCTATTTAATTTTGTGGTATACGAAATATGTTCAGCTACATTAACCTATGTTATCAATGCACCTTAACACCGGGGCATAGATACCACTATCATTATCACCTTGCGATGACATAACGTGGTTATCAGATAGGCATTCGTAGAGATAGGCACATATTAATTAAATTGAGTCAACAGTGTCCATCGATTATAAGTGGACGTGTAATTTTGGTACTTTTACATCGGATTGAGGTAAGACATATTTTGGGTTGTAATTTATTATTATTGTATGAAGTGTGTGAAATTAAACAGCTGATCTGTTACTATTATTAATTTCCGTCTCTACTACACTAACAATATCATTTGTTATCTAACATACTTTGTTAAATTTATAATGGAATTCTGTCAGCTGCGGTTTCAGTGTTACCTAGGTACTTTTTGGTCTCTTTCTTTCTGGTTATCTGATAACATTGTAATAATTCTTTAAAATAACCTTTTAAATGCACAAATATGAAAGAAAGAAAGAAAGAAAGAAAGAAAAGTGTTTATTTGGCACCTATTAAAATTAAAATATTACAAAATAACTTAAAACTTAAAAAACTAGGTACCAAAAGGGTAGCCACTCAGCATAATGTCGTGGCTCGACGCGAGTAGCGCAGAGCCAGCGACGCTGGTATTCTGTGGACACCCAGGGCGCGCATCTGCACCGCACAAGCAAATAACATACAAAACACTATTACATAAACTACATAATACAATAATGTAAACTACTTCCACATAATTAGATACTTAATACATAATACAATACATGAATGTAATACATATCCATACAATATATAGGTATACCAGGTACATTTTAAACACATAAATATTATATTATATCTCCTACACCTAACTCATGTCATTCACACACAGCCTATGAATTAAATGAATATGAATTAAATATGATATATATTATGAGGATCCCTGTATAGCAGAGCAGGCGTAGCCTTGCGGTTAAAGAGCCCGCTTCTCGTGATGGTAATCAGTGAGGCTCGGGTTCAGATCCTGGCATGTACTAATGAGTAGGGATATTCGATATACATCGATGCATCGAATTCCCTCGATGTTTACAATACGAATTACGATACATCGAATCAATCCGATGTTTTCAAAATGTATTGATTTACTCGGTGTATCGATTTTCATAAAACATCGAATTAGGGAAATTCGATAAAATGGGTGGAATGGATATTTTTGTATTTCCTCAAGAAGTCACAATCAAGTCTTCGGTAAAAGTGACTATCATTTTACTGTCGACAACTAAGAAGATAAATAAACAGTGTTGAAGACACTGTATTTTTGTGCATGGAAAATGTAAGCTTTGGATGCTGACAGACGTATAGTGATATCTAATTTCAAATGTGGTTGGTGTGTTTTCTCCTGCTTTACACTAGGTTTAAATTGGTTTGAACAAACAAAGGAATATTTACTCAGATTCCAATTTGCGTTGAACATCTATCGGTAGCTCTAATCCACTGTTGTCTTAAGGTCTCATCAGTTAAATATGTATGAACGCTTCGTCAATGGCACGCATTTTAAAAGTAACAACATTATTGATATCGTAGTCGCTGCAAATCGTGTTTAACCTTTTTTAGCAATAAAAATTCTCAGTGTAAATATTTATTTATTATCAACATGTCAACTACTCGTTTTTTAATGTGTGGCATGGGTGTTACTGTAGGTGTAGGTACTAGTTTATGAATGCTCCATGAAAGTTCTTCAAAGCACCATCTATTGACAAATTTAAATACTCAAGTGATAGCTGTCACCGAAAACGCCTCATTGTAGATGATTTTTATTTTGTTTGTACTTTTTCTAATAATATCAAAGAATATTCTCTCATTGCGTTATTTTTTTAATTAACAACAACTGAATCAACGCGGATTTGGATAAAAAGTATTTTTTTTGTTAGTAACAGGTAAAAATACTCGATTTTGAAAAAACATCGATGTTTCTATCCGATATATCGGAAAACATCGAAGACAGTGGACACCCCTACTAATGAGTTTTTCAAAACTTACGTAGTACATACTCATCACTGGCTCGACTGTGAGAAACTCGGAAACCATCGTGAGGTAACCCGCAGGTCTCAGAATTAATTCTGAAGCATGTGTAACAGACCAGGTCCGGCGATGGGCTCAACACCTATTACGTTTAGGGGTCCAAAGAATACCTACTGGTGAATCGTGTGGGTTATTTCCAGTACCTACCGCCTAGGAGATAAAAGGCGTGAGAATATTGTTTACTTTTAAACCAACTTCAAAAAAGGAGGAGGGTTTTCAAATATATATTTTATTTATGTGTTCACTGATAACTTCGTTGTATAAAAACCGATTTTGATGATTCTCTTTTTGTTAGAAAGGTGATATCCCAAAGGTGGTGTCATGACCAGGATCCGATGATGGCATCCCAGAGAAATCAAGGGGAACCTTCTTAAATCGTAGTAGCGACTACTGCCCTTTACTTTTTTAGTTTTGTTTGAAATCATTTTTCTTTTGTTTAAAATTATATTTTTGTTATTATTGTATTAAATTATATTTTCTGTCCCCTAGATGGCGCGACTACTTTTCTTAGCTCCCGTCTTCGCTGCTATAGCAGTGGTTGTGTACTTCGTATTCCTTAAGAGTCCCCCCCCGTTACCCAATGTAGACCTGGAGGAGTGGTGGGGACCAGCTAGCCAGAAGGGGAAACAAGATGAAAGAGTGAGGCCGTTTAAGATCAAGTTCAAAGAACCGGTGAGTTACCTTACCTTGCTAATTATTTATAAATTACTTATTTCTAATAATTTCTATATATAACTAAATGTTACCATGTGAAAAAAAAACAAGTAATTTTTTTTTTCACTGTGTGTTTTGTGGAACACGTGGTGACATTTTAATGTTCAGTTTACTGTCCGGTCTTAGTGGGTTCCGGGTTAACCCGAGCAAAATACGGGTTGAGTTCAGGCATAGTTCAGGCAGCAGGCCGGCTGTGAGAATTCCCAAAACTACTTAGTATCTACTAACCTAAAATATTGGTTCCAGGCTGGAGGCATGCTAGTATTTTAATAAAGTAATTGTCTCCTCATTTCCAGATGATACAAGACCTCAAGATGCGTTTCAAAGCCGTAGCGCCATTCACGCCTCCTCTCGAAGGTGTAGGTGCAGATTACGGCTTCAACAGCAACGAACTCAATGACTGGATACAGTACTGGGCTGAAGAATATCCCTTTGCAGAAAGGGCTCAGTTCCTCAACCAGTTCCAGAACTACAGGACTGTTATTCAGGGACTTAATATACATTTTGTCAGTGTTCGATCTGAGGTAAGGTTAGCAAAGAAAAATCCCCTACAGTAAAAAACACGTTTCTTGACTTCACTGAGTTCTAAATGTTGCTTTTTTTTCACTTAATTATCTTATCTCTCTGATTTCCTTAAATACTCGCCTTAGCTACAACTATCTACAGGTGTTATCTTCAGTTCTATTTTTCCATTAACTAATTTCAACAATAAGTTTATAGTGATTAATTAAACGGCACTCGTAACAGTCGTAACTCTGCGATATCAGTAAGTTTGTAGATCACATTGTATAAGCTAAGTTGGGTACCGTCAGGCAGCGAAAAGGTCAATAGGGTGGCTAGAAAATTCTGACAGTAAGGTAGCCACTTGCCTAGCATCCCATTGCAATTGGCTCGCTCGCTGGATTATTGCCCTTAATTCCTCATGGCTGGTTTGTTCGTTAATTGAAGACTATTATAATAAAATAAACTCACGCCTTTTATCCCCGAGAGGGTAGACAGAGGTTATCCATTTCTGGAAATACCCACTTTCCACGAGAATATTCGACCCCTAAACGTGATAGGTGGTGAGCCCATCTCCGGACTGGGTCTGTTACACATGCCTTAGAATTAATTATGAGACCTGCGGGCTTCCTCACGATGTTTTCCTACACCGTCGAGCTAGTGATAAATATGTACGTAAGTTTTAAAAACTCATTGGTAAATGCCAGGATTTGAACCCGAGCCTGATTATCATCATGACAAGCGGCCTCTTTAACCGTAAGGCTGTCACTGCTTTATTATTTCAAATAATTCAAGATTCCTTTTAATATGCTCCAGATCCCTCAAGGAGTGGAAGTTGTCCCCATTCTCTTACTTCACGGCTGGCCAGGATCAGTCAGGGAATTCTATGAGGCCATTCCACATCTGATAGCTGTGGATAAGAGCAGAGACTTTGCTTTGGAAGTCGTCGTTCCCAGCTTGCCAGGGTACGGGTTCTCAGATGTAAGTATATATCTTTGGTACCGAGGCAGAAATATACCAGGTTTATTGTATCTTCATCAGTTACACATAGTATTTAAGAAATAAGGTCGTGACACTTCACTGAAGATGAATCTAGGAAAATCTCGTACTTCGAAATTCGTTTTTTTCTTTAATTGTGAGATATGACGTAACTTATCCAGTGCCTCTGCCGAAACTAAGACAACGGCATGAAATTTAAATATCTATCAACCCCTTTTAGCCAATCGGTTCCACCTAAAAATAAGCTCACACACTTTCAATATTGACCTAATACACATGGCCTTCAAATTCGAGAGAGATATGTATATCTGGCAGTATCTAACCGTAGTCGTAATTATATAGATCTCCTCTAACACAGGCAGCAGTTCGACCAGGTCTTGGAGCAGCTGAAGTGGCAGTCATCTTTAGGAACCTGATGCAGCGACTTGGGTTCAAGCAGTACTACGTACAAGGAGGGGATTGGGGTGCCTTTATTGGTAGCTACATGGCAACACTGTTTCCTGAGGTGAGTCCTCGTGATTTATCAGAAATCTGCTGTGGAAAATCGAAAATTGATAACTTCATAATTTTTTATACCAGAATATCAGCTGAGCGAAAGTTATGGACTTTTGCAAGTGTGGAGATTTCGATATATCGATATTTAAAATTCTCTCCGGTCTCTTAATATACCCATACCATATAAACAGAGATATGGTTTTCCGGACTTGGCATTTTAGTAGAAGTGTAACGACATTACATAGAACACGGCAATAGACGGCCGAGTTCTATACCGCGCTATCGAAGTTTTGTAATTAGTTTGTATAAATACCACTGTCCAACATCAACTGTTTTACCGCGGTCCCCATGCACGATCACCTCGCCTGCCGGAAGATCCTTTTCACAATGGAGGAGCATTCAACTTCACCTCCGTAAAAGCATTTTTCCTCTTAGGGTTTGACTACAGATCGTAACTTCACTGAACTCTGCTTAAGCATAGTTAAAAGCGGTCAGTTTTATACGACTTGTGCAATTATAGAGTCTTTGACTTTCCTCATGCCAAAAATCTTTTCTCTTTCCAGTCACACGATAATTAATGTAACATAGATATACAAAAGTGTGTCGCTTTTACTCTGAGCAATAAAGTCTACTTTACAACTGTGTGGTCTTGTGGTGGTGTGGCTTACTATATATACTACTAGCGTTCCCGTGGGAATACGGGAATAAAATATAGCCTATGCTACTCAAGGATCTTTTAGCTTTCCAAGGGCGAAACATTTTTTAAAATGTTTTCAGTAGGTTTTGAGTTTATTCGTAACAAACATACAAAAATACAAATCTTTCCTCATTATAATATTCATATAGATATTTGAACCGGTAATTTGATTTTTACAGGAAGTCCTAGGTTTCCACACCAACATGCCATTATCAATGGCACCAACAGCTACAGCACTTGAGACACTGGGTTCTTTATATCCTCCCCTGGTCGTGGATAGTGAATTGGCTGACCGCATGTATCCCCTTAAAGACATCTACTCCTTCCTTCTACAAGAAACAGGGTACATGCACATACAAGCCACCAAACCTGATACTATTGGTGAGTATTTATAAAGAACTAGCGAATGCGGTGTTGCCCGCGCGGATCCAGTTTATTCCCGTTCCGTTGGGAATTTCCAAAAATCCCTTCATAGCGGTTGCCTAAAATATAGGACACCTAAAAACCATATTTCAAATAGCGGGTGCCCAGCGATGTTGCCCGCGTTTCCGAGGAAATTACCAAAAATCCCTTTAGTTTTTTAAGTTATATCCACACCAAATTTCATCAAATTCTGTCCAGTAGTTTTTGCGTGATGCATACTCAACCAGATAGCCATATAGACTAAAATTAAAAAAAAACAGTTGTGATATCTAAATCGATAACTATAACTAAACACTACCGAAAACATTTAAAAAAAATCATGTACAGATACGGCCTCGTTACAATTTTATTGATTTTGGGCACATCCGTCTGATTACACTCTAGTCAGGAACTTAATGTTATAGATTAAATTAAATTAAATTTGAACTATTTCCTTTGAGTCGTTTCGGAAAATGACAAAGCTATTTCATTTCCAGGTTTTGCTTTGACGGACTCCCCAGTTGGTCTTCTAGCGTATATCCTGGAGAAATTCTCCACCTGGACTGACCGTGGCGCCAAGCCTCTCACTACCAGGTTTAGCAAGGAGAAGCTCATTGACAACCTGATGTACTACTGGACTACCACTTCCATCACCACCTCCATGAGGCTGTACGCTGAGACATTCAACAAGAGGCATTTTGGACTTAATCTTGACACGTTAGTGTTCCTTTTTGGTTATCTATTGTACTATAGTCTGCCGTTTATATGAGAACCTTTATACAACGCGTAACAGAATATACGCAATTCCTCAGACACCCCAATTAGTCTATTAAAATAAAAAATAAATGATGCTTTGGAACTTTAGCTGTCGTGTCTAACCAATTTTCTTAAATAAATAGCAACAATAGCACGATTTCCATAGTTAGCACGAAACTCAGCCATGATAATTGATTTTTTGTAAAAATTTAATAGAAATCGATTAAGTAGTCGATACTAAACAAACTAATTTCAGGAATTCAGCTTATTCTGTTACATATTATATATGACACAATTAAAGAAGACACTGTAATATCACAGGTACTGTCTAATCTCCAATACGAATCAAATGCTAGAAAGTAACATATTGAAAAGATGTGACATATACGTAAATTCTTAAAAAACTCATTGGTGCCAAAAAACCTGGTGATTCGAACCCGAAAGGAGGGTTCACTAACCAGTGCTATCACTCCTTCTCTCTAACAAAGACGACTGCTCCATTCGACCATGCCGATTTGATGCTTAATTACTTTGTTTTAGAATCCCAACTCCAGTGCCGACATGGGCTCTGCAAGCTAAATACGAGTTATCATACCAACCACCCTTCATCATCAAGCTCAAGTTCCCGAATCTTGTAAACACGACGGTTCTCCACGAAGGCGGCCATTTTGTGGCATTCGAACTGCCAAAGGTCTTCGCTGAAGACGTACTGAAGGCGATAGGGCAGTTCAGGATACTGCACAAAAATAAGGCTAAGACTGAATTGTGATATTGAAATTGTAAATTATTGTTTTTGTAATAAACGTTTTGCAACTACAGAATTGACTGTACGACTTGTTTTTGAAATAAAGATTTTAAAGATAAAAATAATAATAATAAAAGCCTAATCGAAGACTTAAAATAAATAAGGAGATAATAATATAATCTCACGCATTTTATCCCCGAGGGGGTAGGCAGAGGTATTCCATTACTTGATATATCCACATTTCACGAGATATATTGAACCCCTAAACGTAATGGGTGGTGAGCCGTAAATACGTAAGTTTTTGAAAAACTCATTGGTACATGCCAGGATTCGAACCCGAGCCTCACTGATTTTCGGCCGGCTCTTTAACCGTAAGGCTATCACTGCATAAGATTTTAAAGATCGATCGACTACTTTGCTACTTATTATAAGTACAACGCGACAGAGAAAGCGCAATTCCTCATACACCCCAATCAGTAGATAAATATTTAAAAAATGGAATGCATTCGTACCTACTTTAGTTTTAAAACTTCTTAAATACAGAGCAATAATAGTACCTACGGTTTCCATAGGTATTCCTAAATTCAGTTACGCTAATTCATGTTTACGGAAATTTTAACAAATTAAAAATAGTTGAAATCTATTAAGTAGTCGATACTGCAGACGTATTCACAGAGACTCGATACCGTTTCCGTTCGATTCGAGTCGAATCTATCGACATCGGAAACGAATCTATCGAGATGGGCTGATGTTGGTATCGAAAACTAATGTCATAATATGTGACACCAACTGTCATATTATGTGACATTAGTTATGATAGTTGGTGTGACATTAGTTATGACAGTTGGTGTCACATATGACATTAGATTTCGATACCAACATCAGCCCATCTCGATAGATTCGTTTCCGATGTCGATAGATTCGACTCGAATCGAACGGAAACGGTATCGAGTCTCTGTGAATACGTCTTCTGAACAAACTAATTTCAGGAATTGCGCTTATTCTGTTACATATTGTATAGTTAGCCATACTCGGGCGCACCAGCGTCGCCAAGCTGACTAAGAGTCGAAGTGGTCGCCATGGCCTAATACGGGAGCTCATCATCATCATCATCATCATTGTATAGTTAACTTACTTGGATGAATCAAAGTCAACAAATAATAACAACTATGTTTTACTCAATGTAGGAGCTTATTTATAAGTCCACTTATTGAAACTTTAAATTAAGCGTTCACATGTTGCTAAGCAAAGATATTCTCAATTTGAGATAAACAATGCCAAATGTGGCCTTGAAAAATGTCAAAATGAATTTTGATGTTAAAAACAAAAGAATAATTTTCTAATGTTTGCATATCATAATTAATATCATTGTTTTGTGTTTTGTTGTTCTTTAAACTAATTAATACAGTTCATAAAAGAAAAAATGTAACAAAAGATGTTAAAAATCTCCTTACCAATTCACTTGTGTAAAGAGCAATGGTAAGGGCTAGATCTGTGGAACTTAGCTGTATGCGTATTTATTTTTAATCTGCTAGAGAACGATCTGGAGAGCGATTTTTGAATCTCACTGGTGATATCAAAATCACCGATGACTAAAATTATCACCGATGACTTTTATGTCACCATTTTCCAAAAGCCGTATTTTTGAAAGTCACACGCTGTTTTCAATAAATCGTCGCAATCACAAAATATCACAATCGAGCTTCCGAAAATCATACTTTGGCACTTTTGGCAGATGTCACATACGTTAACTGTCAAAAACAATCGCATGGTGATTTTAATTACGAGTGGGTGGGGGCACTCGTAAATCGATATCATAGGTATGACAAATGTAAGTCACCGATGAGTTTCAAAAATACGAACTTTCGGGAATCACTCACATCGGTGAGAATTAGTCACTTGGTGAGATTCAAAAATCGACCCCCTGCTAAGTGAAGTCAAAGTCAAAAGTTTTTTATTCAATGTAGGGGCCAAAGAGGTTGGAAGGAGAAACTTTTTCTGTAAACGTCTTTGGTAGGGGCTTATAAGTCCTCTTACTGAAAGTCATCCCGATTACAGTTCACTTACATTAGCTTTCATTGCTGCAAATAACAATTTCTACAACATGACTGTAAGACAATCTTTCAATATCCGAGAGCCATCTTTGAATACCCATTTAACGTTTAATTTGACGTTTGCCATATGAATTGGCCCAAAATGGCGACCACGTATAGAGAATTGAGCTCAACAATTATTTTTGGTTAAATGATTGTTTGTCACTGCAAACCATATTTATTATATGATATGAGATTTAAAAGAGCTCTTGAGTTTCTTGCTGGCTCTTCTCTGGGTACTGCATTTGGAACCAGCAACTCGTCGGTGGAAATGGGCTGCTGTTTACATTTAGCCAATCTGCATGGACGAGAGTGCCTTGTTATTAGACTATTGACTTTTCCATACCTACAGAAAATGAGTTTGAGTTTGAATGGTCATTGCTGAAACAGGGGAGTCAAATTAGATATTGCGTTACGAAACTTAGGTGTGTAGCGACACTACATGAACGCGCCAATAGACGGCCGAGTTCTAAACCGCGCTATCGGAGTTTTCTAATTAGTTTGTATAAATACAACTGTCCAACATCAACCGTAGGACCGCGGTCCCCAGCACCTCGCCTGGCGCAAGATCTTCCCTTTTCACGATGGAGGAGCATTCCACCTCCGCTCCTCCATAGGTGAAAGGGCTTCTGAAAAATTAAGATGATGAACACCGCAAGACCTCAATAAAAGGTCGAGGAGTTGCAACTGCATATGGAAAGAAACAATAAAGAAAAATAAATTAATTAGGAAAGTAACTCCGTATGGTCTCCGTGGATTGGTAAATAGTTATGAAATTTACTAAGAAACACCGCCCCATTTTTTTAAGAAAATACTTCGCCAATTTTAGATTCAGTCCATAAATGCAACAGATAAAAAAATTTCACAGACATTTAATTATTATAAATCAAGAACCGGCTGCATTTAATGGCCGGAGGAGGCAGAGGATAGGGATAAGTTGAGGGAGGGAGGAGTGGACTTTGGTCAGCAGTGGGACAAAATATAGGCTAATCAAATTAAAAATTCAGAAACCAGGATCTGGCTGGGGAGCTTATCAAAGAACTTTGGCGTTTGGTCGAGGCTTAAACTAAAATCTAACCAGAGATTAAATCCTTCCAATTTTTTTGGGCACTGTCCCACATTTTGAGGACATGTTTTATTTATAATTTTTGAAAACGGAATAAGAACATTAAGTGCATTGGGTAAAAAAAACTAGAACTGAATGCAAAATGTGCACATTTATGAAGAGATATTTAAGATATTTTTATTGTTTTGTTTAAACTACCTCAATATGCTTAGCGCCTTATGATCTGTTTAAAAGTGCCGATTACATACAAAATTAGTAGTTCTTTACTGTCAGGCAAGGGAGGTGAACTACTACTGGTAATTAAATCATCTTACTATAAATTACAAAAAAACTGCCTCTTACAATGTAAGCACATTTTAAGAGGCAATTTTCGTTTACAAGTTTAGCAAAAATTTTATAGCTTACCTATGGCGAATCATATCAAATACCAAAAAAATGTAAATCGCTAAAAAATTAATATAATAATATATATAATATAATCTCACGCCTTTTTTTATCCCCGAGGGGGTAGGCAGAGAGGTATTCCATTACTGGATATACCCACACTTCACGAGATATATTGGACCCCTAAACGTGATAGGTGGTGAGCCCATCGCCGGACCGGGTCTGTTTACACATGTCTCAGAATTAATTCTGAGACCTGCGGGTTTCCTCACGATGTTTTCCTTCACCACACAAAAAAATTCAAAAAACTTCACAAAAAAATTAAAAACATTATTTTTAAAGAACCAATCAAACAATCCCAAATTCGATAGTTCACGAGTAGCCATCAAGGATTTCCACTATACACCTCCTGACTCCATCATCAGAAGAACTTGATCATACCAAAGGATTAATTTTTTTGTCAAATTGTTCTGTTTGTTTCCAAATACTGCAACCGAATCATTATTTATGACCTCCTTATTTTTGATAGTATACTAGTATGACATGACTTCGCCAGACTCTCTGTCTTCACCTAAGATACAGGTTCACCTAGTTTAGGTTTCAGGAAATCTTAATTGATTGTAATATTGTACAATCTTACCCATACTTGATGCATTATTTTTTTGAAAAAAAATCAATTTTATTATTTTTCAATATTGTCATCCAAGCGAGGCACATTCGAATACACTTGCGAAGTTTCAAATCTAAGAAATAGGCACTGTCCCACATGGTTCCTCCTTGGAGGAAATTTTCATCTGTAATTATTGTAAATGAATGTATATTTTCTTGAAATAGCCACAAAATAGACAAAATTTCACACAATTTCCAATCCGTAGGTCATCATGGATGTTTTAACTTTCGTGTTGACGTACGCCATGGTCATCGTGGGCAGCCATTTTAGCCAGCAACCGGCTCCCACTGTCAACTGGACTGCCATTGAAGCTGTGAAGTGGTGGGGAGCAGGAGACGAGGCCAGCCAGGACACAGGCATCTACCCTACTCAAATCGACTGGAGTGATGATGTAAGTACTTCGGATCCCCTCTTCAGTCTTCCGAATCAAGTCTTCGTAGCGTTTTCTCAAAAGATAAAGTCGTTTAAAAAAATGGTTCCTAGATAGGTACGTTACGTACGTTTTGTCAGTGACGTTATAATAATAATAATAATAATAAAAATCTCACGCCTTTCATCCCCGAGGGGGTAGGCAGAGGTATTCCATTACTGGATATACCCACATTTCACGAGATACATTGGACCCCTAAACGTGATAGGTGGTGAGCCCATCGCTTCAAGAAAAGTGAATTATCGTAGCTGAATTTAGTGGTTTCTATAGAAATCGTGCTATTATTAATCGATATTTCAGAAAATTGGTTAGACACAACTAAAGTTTGATTACATCATATTTTTTTTTTATATTAATATACTTGGGGTGTATGAGGAATTGCGCTTTTTCTGTTAAGCGTTGTTTAAGTACTTTGTACAGTGAATAATATTAGAAATGATTTCAGATGATAGCAGATCTTAAGAAGCGTCTATCAAGAAACGTGTCATACGTGGCTCCTTTGGAAGATGCAGCATTTACATACGGCTTCAACAGAGACCAGCTCGCCAACTGGACCAGATACTGGGGCCAGGAGTACGATTTCACAGCCAGACAGGAGGCATTGAACCAGTATTCTATGTTCAAGACCAATATCCAGGGATTGGACATATCCTACATCCATATCTGTCCGGAGGTAAACTAGATAAAGAATGCAAATAAAAAAAGACCAAGTTCAACAAAGGAATTGATTAAAAAAAATTGGCTAAGCAGAGATACCTATTTCGTTCCCGGAAATACCCACTGTTCATCAGTATTTCTTTAGGGTTCCGTACCCAAAGGGTAAAACGGGACCCTATTACTAAGTCTCCCCTGTCCGTCCGTCTGTCTGTATGTCCGTCTTACACCAGGCTGTATCTCATGAACCGTGATAGTTAGACAGTTGAAATTTTGACAGATGATGTATTTCTGTTGCCACTTTATCAACCAATACTAAAAAACAGAATCACTACAACACAGTATCAAACAAAGTCACTTTCTCTGGCCCTATATCCCTATGTATGCTTAAATCTTTAAAACTACGCAACGGATTTTGATGCGGTTTTTTTTAATAGTTAGAGTGATGCAAGAGGAAGGTCTTAGTATCAGCATTGCACCCGTGCGAAGCCGGGGCGGATCGCTAGTAAAATATATATTTAAGGGGGCTCCCATACAACAAACGTGAATTTTTGCCATTTTTATAGATAATGGTACGGAACCCTTCGTGCGCGAGTCCGAATCGCACTTGGTCGGTTTTTATTTTGATTCCTACACTCCTACACCAGACAGGTGGTGACTTGGTCAGCCTATCGCCGGACCGGGATGTTGTTGATGAATTCTGGGATCTGCGGGTTTCTCTACGATATGTTCCTCCACCGTCGATCTAGTGATATCTGCTCTTGAGTTTCTTGCTGGTTCTTCTCGCTGTACTGCATTTGGAACCAGCAACTCGTCAGTGGAGATAAGCTGCTGCTTACATTTAGCCAATCTCCATGGACGAGCTTAGAGTGCCTTGTTATTAGACTATTTTAGGTTTAGGTTTAAAGACATTTATTTATTTACAACGAAATTTACATAATATACCTATTTCTAAAAATTATATGGTCGAAGTTTGTACAGTGCTAAATAATATTAAGTATTAACATTCTTGTTTTGAAATGTGCATTTTTGCTAGTTTTTTAAAACCATTTATTTGTTATGTTTGAATGAATTTTACCAACAGGAATAAATGAAAAAGTCATTGTTACAAATGTTCGTGCCCTCGCTAAGATTCAAACCTCTGCCCCACGCATAAAGGCTGATTCATGTTACACTGGGCCGTGCCCCGTCCGGGCCCGGGCGTGCCCCTTACGGGGTGAATCATCCTCACACTACCCCTCAACATGTCGACGCCGTGCCCCGTCCGGGCCAGCACTTCATACCAAAAGTATACTATAGATGTTTGACCGTGCCCCGTACGGGTCCGCTCGGGGCACGTTCGGGCCCAGACGGGGCCCGTCCCGGTGTAACATCTCTGCAGGGTTATTACTGCTTTCTAGCAATCGCTTGATAATATTTTCCAAAAAATGTCTTTTATCAGGTATTCGATGAGTTTATCGAAAGGGTTCCAGTTCTGCTTCTCCATGGCTTCCCGAGTTCCATCAGGGAGTTCTACGAGAGCATCCCACTCCTGTCTGCTGAAAGCCCTGAAAGGAACTACGTCTTGGAGCTTATTATCCCTAGCCTGCCAGGGTATGGGTATTCTGATGTAAGTTTAGTTCAGTCGATTATTTTGAAATAGTACCTATATTACACATCTAGGTAATTAAAATAAGAAATGCCTCATTGTCGACCGAGGCGAAGCCGAGGTCTATAAACATGTGATCTGAGGCTTTCTTATTTACTTCCCGAGGTGTGCATACTTTTTTTTTCGACGGAGGCGGAAAGCGGCAACTTCGTTTTGCGCAGCGGGCCAAAATTTGCCGCTTTCCGCCCGGAGAAATGATAAGTAAATTGTTTATGCAATGACGGTTCGATCCCCGCTTGGGGCCAACATTTGTGTGCATGAACATGTCTGTTGGCTTCGTGTCTGGGTGTTTAATATTTATTTAAGTATGTTTATCAGTTGTTTAATACCCATAGGCCCTGCCTAGTTTGAGACTACGTAGCCATGTGTGTCTGGTGTCCTATAAAAAAAAATGTTTTGTCTGCTTGATAAGGTAAGAGCGCCTAATTACTAGGCGGCTAATACTTCTAATAAATTGAAAGTTGTAAAATACAGCTATCCGATTCAGCTTACTTAATAATCTAATCCCTATTTCCCTTGGTCACAGCACCACGTGTGAACGGCTGAACCAATTTTGCTAATTCTTTTTTGTTGTGTTTGTTATTGTAAGGAGAAGGTTCAGAAAGAAAAAAAAAAGTTGCGAGGAACATTAGAAAATTTACGAAAACATCAACCATTTTAACTCTCCTAATGTAATCTTTGGTGTTTGACATATTATAACTGACAGTTGTAGAGGACAACGTCTGTCGGGTCAGCTAGTATAGAATAATGTTAGCGGCTTCGCTCGTGCACATTTATTTCTACCCCCTAGGGGTTTTGAATTTTGCAAAATCCTTTCTTAGTGGATGCCTACACTGTTTAAGCTATGTATGTGCAAAATTTCAAGTCTCTAGACCCAGGTTTAGGCTGTGCGTTGATATATCACCAATCAGTCAATCAATATTATGGTCACAAGCTATTTCCCAGGGTGCAGTCAGGCCAGGGCTTGGAGCAGTTCAGATGGCAGTGGTGTTCAAAAACCTGATGGAGAGACTCGGGCACTCAAAGTTCTACATCGCCGGAGGTGATTTGGGCAGCGTCATTGGGGGGCACATGTCTACACTGTACCCTGATGTAAGTCTTTATGTCACCATCATCATCAACCCGCATTAGTCCACTGTTAAGCTAAGGGTATTTATTGCTGGATTTGGATGTTTTAATCTGGAACAAAAAATAAATTTATATTTTCTTTATACACGGTAAAAAAAAAATCTCACGCCTTTTATCCCCGAGGTATTCCATTACTGGTGGTCCATCCCAGCCCATCGCCGGACCGGGTCTGTTTACACATGTCTCAAAATTAATTCTGAGACCTGCGGGTTTCCTCACGATGTTTTCCTTCATCGTCGAGCTAGTGACAAATATGTATGTAAGTTTTTGAAAAACTTAATGGTACATGCCAAGATTCGAACTCGAGCATCACTGCAATGATTTTCGGCCGGCTCTTCAACCGTAAGGGCTATCACTGCACTGCTCTGCTGTGTTTCTATCAATCTAAAATAAATAAAAGTAAATAAATAATCTCACTCTTTTTATCCCCGAGGGCGAGAGGTAGGGGAGGTATTCCATTTCTGATATACCCACTTTTCACGAGATTATTCGACCCCCAAACGTGATAGGTGAGCCAATCGGCGGATCGGGTCTGACACATGCCTCACAACTAATTCTGGGACCTGCGGGTTTCCTCACGATGTTTTCCTTCACCGTCGAGCTAGTGATGAATAACGTAAGTTTTGAAAAACTCATTGGTACATGCCAGGATTCGAACCCGAGCCTCATGATTATCATCATGTGAAGCAGGCTCTTTAACCGTGAGGCTAACTGCTTGGTAAATTTATACATGGTGAATAGCTAAATAAAATAAAAAGTATACTTCGATCCCCTAGATTGAATGAAACCATTTTGATTTCTATTTCCAGGATGTACTAGGCTTCTACACGACCTGGCCTCACGTGCTGTCTCCTGTGGCCATCTTCCTTCAAGTAGTGGGATCCCTGTATCCTTCTCTCCTTGTCACACCTGAGGTGTACGATCGCGCTTACCCTCTCTTCGACGTGTTCCGTAGAACCATGACCGGACTTGGCTACTGGCACTGGCAAGCCACTAAACCCGGTACAGCTGGTAAGATGTAACTTCTTTATTACCTACTAGCGACCCGCCCCGGCTTTGCACGGGTGCAATGCTGATACTAAAACCTTCCTCTTGAATCACTCTATCTATTAAAAAAACTGCATCAAAATCCGTTGCGTAGTTTTAAAGATTTAAGCATACATAGGGATACAGGGACAGAGAAAGCGACTTTGTTTTATACTATGTAGTGATTAGCGGTTCTAAGCGGTTTCACTCGTGTAGTTCCTGTTCCCGTGGGAATACGGGAATAAAATATAGCCTATAATACTCAGGGATATTTTAGCTTTCCATTGGTGAAAGAATTTTTATAATCGGTCCAGTAGTTTTTGAGTTTATTCTTAACAAAGATACAAACATAGAAAAATACATCTTCAAAAAAATCTTTCCTCTATAAAATCTTTCCTCTATAAGTATACAGAAGTACAGATGAAGACCCAGAGAGTGCAGTAGTTTTTGAGTCTATTTGTTACAATAATTACACATCTAGGGAAGTAAAATAAGAAATGTCTCATATCACATGTAATTGTCGACCGAGGCGAAACCGAGGTTTACAAACATGTGATCTTGGCTCTCTTATTTACTTCCCGAGGTGTGAATACTTTTTTCTGTTCGACGGAGGCGGAAACCGGCAACTTCGCTTAGCGCAGCGGGCCGAAATTTGCCGCTTTCCGCCCGGAGAAATGAAAAAATCTTTCCTCTTTATATTACTCTGTTCCGCGCGGTTTCACCCGCGTAGTTCCCGTTCCCGTGGGAATACGGAAATAAAATATAGCCTATGTTACTCAGGAATACTATATCATTCTAATGGTGAAAGAATTTTGGAAATCGGTCATACAAAAATACAAATCTTTCCTCTTTATATTAGTGTAAATATTCCAATCGGTATATGGACTTGATTCTGCTGACCAGCTAAAATTCCTAATTTTAAGTTAGCCTATCCTTTTCCATGGAATATGGAAGAAAAAGGACAGAAACAAACTATAGATTGAAAAGTAATGTCAAACATGTAAAAACCAACTAATCTGAACCTGTTTATCTGTGCTTATCTGTCACTTTTATCCATGACCTTGTTACATCGTCGCTAAAATCGCTAAACACGTGTATTTTAATAAGATGTGAATGCGTTCATATGGTTCAATTTTGTTATTTTGACATTTGTGACATTATAAGTCAATATGGCGCTCATTTCTGTCCCTTTCCTTTCCAAAGCGGTGGAAAAGAATAGAGCTAACTTTAAATTAGGAATTTTAGCTGGTCAGCAGAATCGAGTCATTTAGTTTATGTATGAGATGATGAGTGATATAATTAAACTGTTAATATGAAGTAATGTATTTTATTGGAAAATATAGATTTTGAAGTATTTTGTGAAAAGACGTAGGAAAAACAAGAGAGTTTATAGACGAGCGCGATCAAAGACAAATATAACAAAAAAGTCTGTATGCAACAACTTAGTTATATTAAAACATTAGGTATTTAGATTTTAAGGATTTTACATACATCCATACATAATCTCACGCCTTTTATCCCCGAGAGGGTAGGCAGAGGTATTCCATTTCTGGATATACCCACTTTTTCACGAGATATTCTCTGGACCCCTAAACGTGATAGGTGGTGAGCCCATTGCCGGACGGGGTCTTTTTACACATGCCTCAGAATTAATTCTGGGACCTGCGGGTTTCCTCACGATGTTTTCCTTCACCGTCGAGCTAGTGATAAATATGTAAGTAAGTTTTGAAAAACTCATTGGTACATGCCAGGATTCGAACCCGAGCCTCTCTGATTTTCTCATGTGAAGAAATTTCTCACCTTAACCGTAAGGCTATCACTGCTCTACTTGTACTTATTTCTTCCACATTTATGCCAAAATAAACTTTCTTTCTTTATATCATCATCATCATCTTTGCAGGAGTCCCAATGACGGATTCGCCTGCCGGTCTCCTCGCTTACATCATGGAAAACATCGCAAGGTCAACCAACTTCAACAGTGTGACAACTGGCGATGGACTCCTGTACTCTTTCCCCCAAGAGACGATGATTGACAACTTAATGTTCTACTGGGCACCCACAGCCATCGACACGGCCTTCAGACTCTACGCTGAGAGCTTCAACATCGCACAGTTGTCCTTGAGGATGGATGAGTAAGTATCATCATCATAGGCCTCCCCTAATGAGCGCCATAGCGCCCTGTCTCGACGCATCCAGCATCTGCCAGCAGCCTTTCGCAGATCGTCATCCCATCTGGCCGGAGTATAAATTTAAAAAAATCAAAAAAATCTCACGCCTTTTATCCCCGAGAGGTAGGGGAGGTATTCCATTTCTGGAAGTACCCCCTTATTAGGAGATTTGACCCCTAAACGCGATAGGTGAGCCCATCGCCGAACCGGGTCTGTTAGACATGCCTCAGAATTAATTCTGGGACCTGCACTGCAGGTTTCCTCACGATGTTTTCGTTCACCGCCAAGCTAGTGATGAATATATATGGAAAGCTAGAAGATCCTTGAGTAACACAGGTTATATTTTATTCCTGTATTACGACGGAAACGGGAACTACGCGGGTGAAACATACATATATTTTTTCACCTCTCCGGGCGGGAAGCGGCAACTTTCGACCCGCTGCACTAAACGAAGTTGCCGCTTTCCGCCTCGGTCAAGCTGAAAAAAGTATACACACCTCGGGAAGTTAAGAAAGTCTCAGATCACATGTTTGTTGACCTTGGCCTCGCCTCGATCAACAATTACATATGATATGAGATATTTCTCATTTTACTTCCCTAGATGTGTAATATACTACTTATTAATTTCCCCCCAGAATCTCAACTCCAGTACCAGTATGGGCCATCCAAGACAAGTACGCGCTCTCCTACCAGCCTCCTCTGGTCCTCAAGCTGAAGTATCCCAACCTCCTGGAGACTACTGTCCTGGACATCGGCGGCAACTTCCTAGCGCTGGAGTGCCCTGAAGTTTACTCCGATAACCTATTCGCTGCTATTTCGGGATTCAGGCAATGGCGTCTTGAGAATTGCGCCGAAATAATTGTATAGGTCAATTCAATCTTTCATTTAATAAATACAAATTTACACTGACAACCGTACATTTATTCACAATTAGGATAACAAGTCCTTTGTTAAATATTATTATTTATTATGATGAAGACATAGATATACAACAGATAACTAAACTAAACTACAAAAGATGTAAAAAATTGTAGGCGGCATTCCCGCGCTCGATGGCAATACTTATCCTTTGCCCGAGAAAGCCGCTCGGGGGTGAGTGCGTTGCTCCAGCGGAAATTTGTCGAATATCGGCATTTGAAGGATACAGATAATTAGAAGTTCGGCTTCTGTAAATGTAGTGCAGATTTAAAAAATTGTATTGCTTATAGTTTTTGAGTACTTCAAGAAAAACAGTTTCCGCTGGAGTAACGCACTCCTCGGGGGTCGTCTGATGCTTCTCTGAGTCGCCTGCTGAGCTCCTTGAAGAGCCCGTGCCAAGACCCTACGGACCAAGTGTCGACGCCTAGTATAGAATATTTATTTGTCTATACATATAATAAAACTCTAACGGGGCCGTGTCTGTACATTAAATATTTTTTGAAAACTTTAACGGTAGTGTATATAGTTATCGATATAGATACCGAAACACCAATTTTTGGAATTTTTGTCTGTCTGTCTGTCTGTCTGTCTGGTTGTGCACGCATCACTCAAAAACTACTGGACGGATTTTGATGAAATTTGGTATGGAGATAACTGAGTACCCGGGTCAACATCTAGGGTACTTTTTATTCCAGGAAAATATCTCATTCCCACGGGAAAATATAAAAACTGGTTAAAAAGAGAAATCCGTACTACTCCGAAACGATAACACCTAGAAACTTGAAAAATGGTATGAAGGTGTCTGATATGTCATAGGAAATTGGTATGAAGGGATTTTTGGAAATTCCCACGGGAACGGGAATAAACTAAATCCAAGCGGGAAAACGCCGCTGGGCACCCGCTATTTGAAATATGGTATGTAGGTGTCTTAAATATGTCGTAGGCAACCACTATGAAGGGATTTTCGGAAATTCCCACGGGAACGGGAATAAATGAAATCCGCGCGGGCAACGCCGCTGGGCATCCGCTAGTATGTAATAAAATCTCATTTAAATACATAATCAATACAATAAAGCGATTTATCGGCCATAGCGTTCGGTTCGTTTTAGTTTGTGCTAATCCTGTACCTAATAATTACTTAATCACTGCATAGTATAAAACAAAGTCGCTTTCTCTGTCCCTATATCCCTATGTCCCTTTGTATGCTTAAATCTTTAAAACTACGCAACGGATTTTGATGCGTTTTTTTTTTAATAGATAGAGTGATTTAAGAGGAATGTTTTAGTGTTAGCATTGCACCCGTGCGAAGCCGGGGAGGGTCGCTAGTTAATTTATAAAGCAAAAAATATGATATTCATTACTATAGCTCGACGGTGAAGGAAAGAAGAAACCCGCAGATCTCAGAATTAATTCTGAGGCATGCGTACCTAACAGACCCGATCCGGGGATGGGCTCACCACCTATCGTATCGTATCGTTTAGGGGTCGAATATTCTCGTGAAAAGTGGTTATTTCCAGAAATGGAATACCTCTGCCTACCCCCTCGGGTATAAGAGGCGTCAGTATTTTTTTTACTCCCAGAAAAGTAAACTTTCCATTGGTGAAAGAATTTTTGAAATCGGTAAATAGGTTGGTGAGTTTACACGTTACAAAAATACAAATCTTTCCTCTTTGTAATATTAGTGTAAATAAATAACTAAATTTTCTGCGGCACTCCAAAAAATAGACCGAACATAATTCCATAGTCAGGAAGTCACCCCAGTTATGAAATCACGATATCTTCCCAAGGGTATTAGCAGTATTAATACAAATCAGTGAACCGCACCGAGTTCATCCCCAAATATTGTTATCGTCCCGCCACGCGCCGGGGTGTGATCCCGCATTTATGGGGATGAGTAAATTTTTTTATTGGATTCAATAACAGTAGTGATGATTTTAGTCGTTTGGTCCTCAAGTTTGTTTGTTTTTTTTTTATAAGAGGAAAGGGGCAAACGAGCAGACGGGTCACCTGATGGTAAGTAACTATCGTCGCCCATGGACACCTGCGACTCAAGAGTCACAACTGCGTTTCCGGCCTCTGAGTGGGAGGGGGGAGGGGGGCTCCGGTTACCTCACTCACTCAAATATTGCAATGCATTATGCTTTACGCTAGTTTTCTGTGAGGCCGTGGTATCACTCCGGTCGAGCCGGCCCAAGCGTGCCGAAGCATGGCTCTCCCACGCATAGATTGTTAGTTTGCATAGATTGATTGTTTGTCCATGTTTGTTCTTAATAACGCGTGCGTTACTCCAGCGGAAATTTGTCGAATATCGGCATTTGAGGGATACAGATAATTAGTTGTCCGGCTTCTGTAAATGTTGTGCAGATTTAAAAATTTGTATTGCTTTTAATTTTTGAGTAATTCAAGAAAAACAGTTTCCGCTGGAGTAACGTTACCCCAGCGGCAATTTTTTTTTTCTAATGGGAATATTGAAATAATTTTTATCTACATAATTAGTTTTCATGACGGAGTAAATGTTGCGACTTAATTTGAATTTGTATCGTTAATGGTTCCGAAGATATTCAACAATTTCAAAATGCCGCATTTTTGATGTTTGCGTTTTTCGCTGAATTTCGGAAATGGTTAAGCGCACTATCATAATTTTTTGTACATGACCTCTTATGTCTTATTCCTAATTAGTTGTGAAATAAAAAAATAAAAATAATTTACCGTTTAGGAGTTATGTAAGCAAATAGAAAAACCCTCCAATACGTCCTAGCACTTCGAATAAGAGGTCTAGAGACTTGTTTGAAACGTTATTTTGTAGCTTGCAACTGCCTTCAGGTGTTTGTGAAGTTTCATTAGTATCCTATAAGTAATTAATAAATTATAATGAAATTTAGCTCAGTTTGGGCCTCGACGCGCAGAGCGTTATTTAACCCCCTATTAATGAACTTTCTTGTGGGATTTTTTAACCGAATAATACGTAAATAATTAGTTATTTAGTTCAATTTTATACTTGTGAAATTTCAGCATCGTACAATCAATAATTAACGAGATAATCAAAAAATACACATTTTAAGTTATTTACCGTGGTAAACCGACCGAGTTTAGATGGTCACAGAAAAGCGGCCGTTTAGTACATAATGCTAACATTCTAAAACACGTAGTATAATAGTCTTTCAAGTTTGGTACAGACGCGTACATTATCTTTTGAGTACCTATTGATTTAATTTAAATTTTTTTGGAGTTTCACATGAACATTTTATATATTATGCCATTATCCTAGCAGCCTGCTATACTTAAATCGAGCTAAATCTTCGTACCTATTAACAGTTATTATTAATGCTACACATTAATAATAACTGTTAATAGGTACGAAGAGTAGCTTCTTAACTTTTCTTCTTTTTCTGTGGGTTACTTGTTCCACCAAGAAGGACATTAATTGGTAAACAAGGTAGGCTATAATCTACTATATAAAAAAAAGTCGGGTTTTCCTTCCTGACGATTTAACTCCAGAACTGACGAACCGATTTCCATGGTTTTGCATTCGTTGGAAAGGTCTCGGGCTCCGCAAGGTTTATAGCAAAGAAAATTCAGCATTGCACCCGTGCGAAGCCGGGGCGGGTCGCTAGTGTATTATATATACAATATTATTATTATTATTGTTTATAATTGTATATTATACTTATACATTCGCATCATGAAAATAATATAATAATCTAATCTCACGCCTTTTTTTATCCCCGAGGGGGTAGGCAGAGGTATTCTATTACTGGATATACCCACATTTCACGAGATATATTAGACCCCTAAACGTGATAGGTGGTGAGCCCATCGCCGGACCGGGTCTGTTTACACATGACACAGAAATTCTGAACGGATTTTGATGTTTGGTATGGAGATAACTGAGTACCCGGGTCAACGTCTAGATTACTTTTTAGTTCTGAAAAATATCTAATTTCCACGGGAAAATATAAAAACTGGTTACAAAAGACAAATACGTACTATTCACCTCGAAACATGAAATATGGTATGTAGGTGTCTTAATGTAGTAGGCAACCGCTATGAAGGGATATTTTTAAATTCTCACGGGAACGGGAAAAACAGGATCCGCGCGCGCAACCCGTTGTTTGAAATATCGTATGTATAGGTGTCTTATGTAGGCAACCACTATAAAGGGAATTTCAGAACTTGCCACAGGAACAGGAATAAACTGGATCCAAGGCACCCGCTGTTTAAAATATCATGGTCTTATATGTCTTAGGAAACCACTATGAAGGAATTATAGGAAATTCCCACAGGAACGGGAATAAACTGGATCCACAGCTCCCACTATTTAAAATATTATGGTCTTATATGTCTTAGGAAACCACTATCAAGGAATTATAGGAAATTCTCACGGGAATGTGAATAAACTGGATCCACGGCACCCGCTGTTTAAAATATCATGGTCTTACATGCCTTAGGAAACCACTATGAAGGAATTATAGGAAATTCCCACGGGAACGAGAATAAACTGGATCCACTGCACCCACTGTTTAAAATATCATGGTCTTATATGTCTTAGGAAACCACTATGAAGGAATTATAGGAAATTCCCACGGGATTGGGAATAAACTGGATCCACGGCACCCGCTGTTTAAAATATCATGGTCTTACATGCCTTAGGAAACCACTATGAAGGAATTATAGGAAATTCCCACGGGAACGAGAATAAACTGGATCCACTGCACCCACTGTTTAAAATATCATGGTCTCATATGTCTTAGGAAACCACTATGAAGGAATTATAGGAAATTCCCACGGGAATGGGAATAAACTGGATCCGGGCGGGAAAAGCCGCTGGACACCCGCTATGTAGTAAAATTTTACACACGAGATTTAAAAAATCTTTCACCAATTGAAAGCTTACTTTTCTGGGAGTATTATATTATAGATTAGAATTTTCCCACGGGAACGGAAATGAAACCCTGGGGTTAACTCGTCGAACCACTGAAAGATCAGGATGAGGCTGTGATCGATCGGCAAAGGCAACCTCTCGACTCGACGATGACAAGTCAACATTTAATTCTATTTCATCAAACATTCTTTTTCGAAATTTATATAGGTAGGTATGGCAGAGACAAAACATCGTTTTTGAAAATTAGTACTTAGCTTAACAAAAGCAATGAAAAACAACAATATTTTTTTCATACCATCTATTCCAAAAGTGACGTTTTGGTCCTCAATAACAGGGATCAAAGTAAGTCTTTTCCGATAGGATCTTAATAAGTGCGAATAAAAGTGTTTTGAATTTTGAATTAAAAAATATCCCGCAACATTCATAACCAAAGAGATTAACAAATTATGTTTGCATCTAAGGTTGGCGCCACTGTAGCTTAAGTACTTTATCAAAACATTAGTTCCATTTTTCGCCGCATTAGGTTGACAAGCATAGAGTACTTATATGCTGACAAGGCTGAATGGGGTTCGATGGTTGTGCCACACTGTCAGAAAAATTGCTGTGGCAATGCGCGCGCTTTCGAATTCCGACATCGAATTGTTTGTGTAATTTATATTTTAAAATGTATTCAAGTAGCAGTGACTGCAGTGATAGTTAATATAGTTTTGCTCCCTCATGACACAAACTACTATTCCCACGTTGAAGTGTTATTTGTTTTATTTTTTCAATTAACAGCTTTTTATTTGCAAGCCATAAAAATATAATTATATAATCAATACTTTTCCAATAAATAAAAGCAAGTTTCATTACGATGGAACATTAAAGAACATTTAGCACAATTACACCTTCAATATGTTTCTTTTTGCAATCATTATGTAACACGCTTTTATTTATTAAAAAAGTGTTGATTATATTATAATGATATTTTTCTTATCATGTGTAATTATTATTTTTAAATTTTTAGTTCTTTTTATATTAACAAGAAAATAATAAAAGCTTGTTTTTAAAAAACTATATACATATTTTAATTTTTCTGAATAGTGATGCTATTTAATTTTATTATTGATAGCGGGTGCCCAACGGCGTTGCCCGCGCGAATCCAGTTTATTCCCGTTCCCGGGAGAATTTCAAAAATTTATAATAATATCTAAATTGATAACTATCTATACTACCGCAATAATTTAGTCCAGTAATAATTATCTGATTTTGTTTTTGAAGTTGATTTATATTTATGTTGTATAAAAAGATGCTCTCAGAATAAATATACCTAAGTTCAATGACCTTTTATTTTTTGTATTTTTTATTAAAAGGTTTTATAGAAACGATTATTAACACCTGTCAATAAGTTTTTTTAACACTTGTGTACGCAATTGTAAAAAACCTTATAAAACTATCCTATATATTTAAAAAGGTTAGCATAATGTACTAAACGGCCGCTTTTCTGTGACCATCTAAACTCGGTCGGTTTACCACGGTAAATAACTTAAAATGTGTATTTTTTTATTATCTCGTTAATTATTGATTGTACGATGCTGAAATTTCACAAGTATAAAATTGAACTATATAACTAATTATTTACGTATTATTCGGTTAAAAAATCCCACAAGAAAGTCCATTAATAGGGGGTTAAATAACGCTCTGCGCGTTGAGGCCCAAACTGAGCTAAATTTCATTATAATTTATTAATTACTTATAGGATACTAATGAAACTTCACAAACACCTGAAGGCAGTTGCAAGCTACAAAATAACGTTTCAAACAAGTCTCTAGACCTCTTATTCGAAGTGCTAGGACGTATTAGAGGGTTTTTCTATTTGCTTACATAACTCCTAAACGGTAAATTATTTTTATTTTTTTATTTCACAACTAATTAGGAATAAGACACAAGAAGTCATGTACAAAAAATTATGATAGTGCGCTTAACCATTTCCGAAATTCATCGAAAAACGCAAACATCAAAAATGCGGCATTTTGAAATTGTTGAATATCTTCGGAACCATTAACGATACAAATTCAAATTAAGTCGCAACATTTACTCCGTCATGAAAACTAACTATGTAGATAAAAAATATTTCAATATTCCCACTAGAAAAAAAAAATTGCCGCTGGGGTAACGTTACTCCAGCGGAAACTGTTTTTCTTGAATTACTCAAAAACTATAAGCAATACAAATTTTTAAATCTGCACAACATTTACAGAAGCCGGATAACTAATTATCTGTATCCCTCAAATACCGATATTCGACAAATTTCCGCTGGAGTAACGCACTCCTTAATAACATATATGCGTGCTTACGTCTTTATCCCCGAGGGAGCCGGCAGAGGTATTTCAGTGCTACGAATACTCACTTTTAACAATATAGGTATTTTTCGTGACACGTTTAGGGGAGAAATGGAATACCTACATCTGCCTACCCTTTTTTCTCCATAGCCTAGGGAGAGGTATTTTATTCCTAAAAAAACACTTTTCACCAGTCATTTACTTGGTGGTTTTAAGAACTCAGTAATTTATTTGATAATAAATACCATAGAGTTAAGATTCATCTGCTCCGAGGGGCGGGACTATGAATTCTACGCCCAACTTCAGAGAAATGAGAAAGATATACGTACCTTGTTCAAGGTAGAAAGAGAAGTAAGTATAAACCAAATAAAAGTCCAAATTATCAAAGTCTATTATTTATTTTTGTAATCTTTAGTATTGTTGATCGAAGGTTACAACAAAGAAACTGCTCTAAGTTCGTTTATCTAGAAAGGTCTTTTATTGTTGACTGAGATTTAGATAAATTCCCTTGTTTCAATATTTTTTTACACAAAAACAATAATATCTATAAATAGTAACAATCAGTGTATCCTCACAGCTAACTTAAATTACTACAAATAAAAAAATAACTAATACTAAACAAAATTTAAATTATTCTCACTCCATGAACAAATCAGAGATATAATTAATAATAATATAATAATAATTGCGGGACACAAGTCACACACGGTTATTTAGTCCCAAACTAGGCAGGTCCTGTACTATGGGTACTAAAAACTGGTAAACATATTTAAATAAATATTAAACGACCAGACACGAAGCCAACAGACATGTTCATGTACACAAATGTTGGCCTCGAGGATCGAACCCGCGACCTCCGACTCAGAAGGTAGGGTCACTACAAACTGAGCCAACAGGCCCGTCAATTATTTTAAGTAATATAGGTACACAGATATGTCTAACTTCTTTTTTTTATTGCTGATGAGCTTACTCTTGACTCCAGACTTGCCCGAAGGCAAAGACGGGACGCGGTGAACGTTTTCCGTTCACCGACGGGACAACTTCAAACAAAAACAACAGATTTTTCATTTCTCTGGGCGCGCTAAACGAAGTTGCCGCTTTCCGCCTCCGTCGAAAGAAAAAAATAAACACACCTCGGGAACTTAATAAGAAAGCCTCACAATATGTTTTATGTCAGTTTTTTTTTATCAATAATAAGCAAACCATTTGTCTGCCATCTCACCTGATTACATGTGATTTTTTTTTATTTTGTTTCATTTTGGTAACAGACAGTCATGTATCTTAAACAATAAAAACATAATTTCTCTTATAGACTTAGAGTACCAACAAATTAAAAGTAAATACATAATTAACATGTGATTCGGAAACGGTAAATTTCACAAAGCAATTTGCTACGGTTTTCTAAGAAGATATCTGAAGTTTACTGAACTGGTGATCAATTACAAGTTTCTCATATGTCTTTTTACTATTTGAAAACCAATCTATGTGTGACAAATCCTTGTTATAATCGGAGAGGGTGCGTCTAATGTAAGAGTGTAAGGCATAGTTGGTTGAGGCTGGAGGTATCGAAAATAACTGGTTCGTTCGGCGTACAGTCCGTGGAATTTTGAAATAGATTTTTTGCAAAACCTCAGGGGTATCCAAGAGGTTATTCAACAATTTATATAACAACATATGGTCAAACTGGAGACGTCTAAGATATAAGGGTAACATTTTGTGATATGAGGCATTTCTTATTTTACTTTCCTAGATGTGTAATATATCTATCCCTTGTCTTTCCCGTCCTTTTCCTTACTGCACTGCCCGTCTTTTTCATCCTTAGCATCCCTAGGGGCAATCATTAGCAGATTATTCCCGTTGCGATCCGCAAGATTCCTGAACGGTATGTTCGGACGCCATCTTTGCGGAAAATAGTACTGATTTCTCAGAACCCTTAAGTGATCTTTGCCGAAATAAAACTCTTTGGTGCAAAACCTCTGCTGGTATTTTCTGTAGTCTTCATTTTCCTCGTTCCCTTTGTAGTAGTCTGTGTATTTGGGTTTGGGACCATCGTCGTCGTAATAGGGACGTTTTAAACGAAGCCGTCGGGATTGTGGACTTAGTGGTGACTCGCATTTGATGGCCAAATGAGAGTTTTCCTTGTTGGTTGAGAGACCGTGGTTCTTTTGCCATTCGAGCACCTCGCAGAGCAGGCCGATGTATCTGTTGAAATGATTTAGACTTTGTTACAGACAAACTGAGTTACTTTCACATTTATAATGATAAATAAATAATAATCTCACGTATTTTATCAACAAGGGGTTCGGCGGAGGTATTCCATTTTTGGATATAAGTACCCTCTTTTCACGAGATATTCTTTGGACCCCTACACGTGATAAGTGGTAAGCCCATCGCCACATTTATGTACACATTTTAGATTGATAGAGCAGTGATAGCCTTACGGTTAAAGAGCCCGCTTCTCATGATGATAATCAGTGAGGCTCGGGTTCGAAACCTGGCATGTACCAATGAGTATTTCAAAAACGGTGACGGTTCGACGGTGATGGAAAACATCGTGAGGAAACCCGCAGGTCCCAGAATTGATTGCGAGGCATAACAGACGTCCGGCGATGAGCTCACCACCTATCACATTTAGGGGTCGAGCATAGTCGTGAAAAGTGGGTATTTCTAGAAATGAAATACCTTTGCCTACCCTGTCGGGGATAAAAGGCGTGAGATTATTTATTTATAGTTAAAAAAACTACAAATACCTACTCCTAAAAATCTTGACTGGCAAGCAAGTTCTTTCCATAGTTCGGTGTATACAATGCGTAACAGAAAAAGCGCAATTCCTCATACACCCCAATTAGTAGATATATAAATATTTAAAAAAACCGGCCAAGTGCGAGTCGGACTCGCGCACCGAGGGTTCCGTACAACCTTGCAAATTTATGGTTTTCGTAATTTTTCCTTTATCTATGCTATAAGACGTTGCTTCGTACCAAATTTCAAGATTCTGAGTTCACGGGAAGCACCCTGTAGGTTTTGATTCCCTTGCAAGTGTCGAAAATTTGCGGCATAAACGGCTGTATCTTTTGATTGCGTTGGCTTAGAAGTTTGATTTTTTCACAGCTTCAAGGGACAGTAGACCTGAGTAATTGATATAAATTTCAGCTTCATACCTCCACGCGTTCCTGAGAAAAAGGGTCTTGACAGACGGACGGACGGACGGACAACAAAGTGATCCTATAAGGGTTCCGTTTTTTCCTTTTGAGGTACGGAACCCTAAAAAGATGAGGTAATCAAACTTTAGTTGTGTGTAACCAATTTTCTTAAATATAGATTAATAATAGCGCGATTTCCATAGAAAGCACTAAATTCAGCTATACAAAACGGCAACTTTATAGGTTCTTCATAGGTCATTATAGAGGTCTCATAATGAAAGACTAAGGCTGATTGTTCAATCGCCAGATAAACCTTATCTGAATAATTTATTGATGATGTCACTGTCTGACACAATAGAAAGGAAAAGTGACAGGTGATGTTTATTCTTCAGATAACTTTTAACTGTAAACAATCAACCCCTTGTGACTGTCTCCTAACATTAAAAGACTAAAAAACAGGGCTTTATTGTCTATTTATAATTGTAATCGATCGTCTTCATTTTGACATACGTTGCTTTTTCCGTACATCTGTCAATACAGCGAGTTAAAGCGCAAGCACTGATTGCGTAACAAATGTCAATTACGACTACAATTATAAATAGACAATGGACTCGATTCGCATTCACATCTTATTCAAATACACGTGTTTAGCAGTTTTAGCTACGATGCAACAACATGTCATGGATATAAGTGACAGATAAGCACGTTCATAAGGATTAAATTAGTTGGTTTTTACATCTTTGATATTAACTCTTCAATCTATGGTTTGTTTTTGTCATTTTTCTTCCGTATTCTATGGAGAAGGATAGGCTAACTTAAAATCAGGAATTTTAGCTGGTCAGCCAGGCCCAGAATCGAGTCCAATAAGGCCCCAGGTCTATCTCACCTGATGGCCATTCTGAGTATCTCGTTCTTGGACAGTTTCTTGTCTGGTGGATGTGTGGGCACCAACCGACGGAGTTCCGCAAAAGCCCCGCTCACGTTCTGCTGGCGCCACCGCTCGCGGCAATTCGTGAATAGCTTTCCGGGAGGGCGCAGGCAGGTTAGAGGGGTTAGGTCCTCTGACAGGTTCTAGGGATAAAAGGGTAAAAGTCAAAAATAATTTATTTTCTGTTTGTACAATAGGTACTTAGAAACGTCAATAGCCTAATAGCAAGGCACTATAAACTCGTCCATGAAGATTGGCTAAATGTAAACAGCAGCCCATCTTCACCGACGGTAAAGTTTCTCTTAGCCAAATAGCACAATACGTTTAAGCCACCAAACAAAATATGACTTCTGAATTGACCATAGGAGAAAGGTCTAATTATGGGCCCAATATGATATTTAAGGATCTGATTTTGCCATTTACAGACTAAACCTCACAAACACTAAATCTAGTTCTTTTTACGGCCTTTGTAATGCTGTTTCAATCTCTTTAGTTGAAAAACCAAACATAATCAGAACACTTAAAATGAAACTTAATTTGCCCTTCGGAAACCAGGGTAAAGTATCCTAGTGTCTTTTACACATACGAGAATAGTGCGTCAGTGCCTCTTTTTTTGTTTTTAAAAGCCGTCTGTAGAATCCCACACTACAAAATAGGTTCATGACAAGGGTCAGTAGGGGTACCTATTCCTAGCATTCCTGGAAATACCCACTTTTTTAAACTTTAAACCAGTAGGCTTTCCACCGTATATTTTACGAACCCCTCAAGCGGAACGGTGATGAGTCCATTGCTGGACTTGTATGCTGTTACACTTATCTCAGAATTAATGAAATACCTCTGCCTCATGGATGGCTTAATTTGCCAAGCACCGCGCGGTTCCAATTCGCACCGTAACAATAAAAAATCAATTGTGTCAGATTCTTGGTTTGAGAGGTTAACTTTTTTTTATATAAGAAAAAGGGGGCAAACGAGCAAACGGGTCACCTGATGGTAAGTGACTACCGTTGCCCATGGACACCTGCAACTCAAGAGTCACAACTGCGTTGCCGGCCTTAGGAAGTGGGAATAGTGGGAGGGGAGAGGAGGAGGGGAACTCTATCGGTTCCTGTACTCTTGGTACCTGTACGTTGATGGCCGCTCTGTCACGCTCGTCGTCGCTGTCCGGCAGGCAGGGGTCGTCGCTCAGCATCTCGCTGTCAGGCTCCTCCTCCGAGCAGGACTCCTCAGACGCCATGGCCGCCTGGTACGCTGCAGGTATTGCGTTATTATAGTAACTAGCTTTTGTCGCGACTTTGCCCGCGTTTCGGAATAAAAAGTAACAATCTTTGAATATCCGACAGAGTCAACGTCCTATTTGACTTGGGAATTATTTGGATTGGGAACCAAAATGGTGCCGTCCGGGTATGGAGATTGACTGTTATTTTTGTTTTATGATTGTCCATAATAGGGTAGCGGTTAGGGTAGTATTATTGTAGTATTGGGTAGTTGACAGCATCGAAATTAAATTGCGAGTAGTCATACATTAAAAAGATTATCCCAAAACACCTCAAAATATGTATTTCGATTTTCAATTTACAGTTATAGCAAATTTAAAAATAATAAAATAATCAAAAAAAGTGCTGCAATTGAGTACTACAAACTATGACGTCACGGTTTGCTATTTCAGTACATTTTCCATAGTAAAATTTCGTTTTGACAGATCGTAAAAAGTAACTGATTTGACTAGGTAGGACACAACCCTATTGGTAGGGTAGTAGCACGGACGTAGGTACCTATATTTATACATACATATTAGTCCTGCCTAGTCAAATGAGGTACTTTTTATGATCTGTCAAAACCAAAATTTACTATAGAAAATGTACTGAAATAGCAAGTTATGACGTCATCATTTTTAGTAGTCAAATCGCTACCCTCTTTTTGATTGTTTTATTATTATAGAATTTACGACAATTGTAAAGTGAATATCGAAGTAGGTACATAATATTTAGAGGTGTTCTGGAATATTTTTTTAAATAATGTCTACCCGCAATTTAATTTTGATACTGTCAATAACATTATTGCTAAATAAAGTGTACAATTAGAGACTCTATATTAAACCTTAAGTCGTACGGCTGCAGATGTAGCAACAAACAGTCCAGTTGCCATTACTAGACACAGAACCCACGTTTTCTTGATGGTGTGCTGTGTCAGCAATACATTTTCGTAGCTCCTAAACCAGTCATGACAATAAATGACTAGGTTTTATTTTTAATTGAACCAAACTACAACGCCACTAATAATATGCTGCTCGCGGCTATCGGCGGATATTGCTATCACCGGAAACGCTATATTTAAATGCGCCATTATTAATTTAATTTGCTGCACGGGAGTATGTTTCAATTAACGACTGTGTTTAAAATTGATTGTTTTGATACGATATATAACAAATAATAAATTAGAAAGAAGACTGCATACAATGCACTCTATTCAGACACTTTACGAAATAAATAGTCTCACGCCTTTTATCCCCGACGTAATATTATTACCTAAATTCGAAATTTAGTTTTTTGTTACTTTTTTTTATACATTTTGGTAGGTATACGTAGAGTTAGGTTGGTAGGTACCTACTTCGAAAAATACATAGGCTACTTTTCATGCCGGCCGTAAACGCACACCGTTCCTATATCGAGCGGAGTCGCGTGTAACAGTTAGTTATAGTAGTAGTAGGTAGTCTGTTAGCTTTTTAGGGTTAAACCGGTGGACCGATCTTGATTAAATTCGGAATTTATACGAGAATATCTAGACAAAGGTCTAGACCATTTTTTATTCCGGATAAAACAAACAAAATTTACGCAGAGAAAGTAATTATACAATCATATATTTATATGTAACAGAATTAAGCGCAATTCCTGAAGTTACTTTGTGTATCGATTTCAGCAACTGAAAAATTAATTAAGTAGCATAACTGAACTTAGGGCTACCTGTGCAAACGGTACTATTATTGCTCTCTATTTAAGAAATTAGGTTATACTTACAAAACTAAAGTACGAATGTATCATATTTATATGAATGTACTAATTGGGGTGTTTAAGGAATTGCGCTTATACTGTGACGCGTTGTGTAAAGGACTTTTTGATAAAGCTATTAATGAAATAAATACCGTTTTTCCCTGTTGTATTCGTTACGGTGGGCATAAAAACAATTTAACACAAACTGCTCAACACTCACAAAAACACACAATTTCCACTTCACGAAACGCAACAGTAATTTTAGTTCCTATCTCCAGCACAACACAGATGCGACTGAGAAAAAACGAAAAACAATTTATTTGAATTTCGATCTGGGGGTTACAGAGAGTGCTTCTGATTGGTCAATGGCTAAACAGTGTTCGCCAATCGCGAATTTCGGAGGGAGGGCAGAGATTGCGTGAGACAACCCTCTTGCGTCCTCTCACTTATTTGCTATACGAAATTGGTGGCTTGTGATAAGGGAACCATTAATTTGTTCTCCTTTTCAACCTACTTAAAAAAAGGAGGAAGTTCTAAATTCGACATGTTTTTTGTTTCTTACCTCAGAACTTTCAAATGAAATAAACGAAAGTAGGTCCTACCTAGAAAGAGCAATATAGGTTTTAGTTGTTTAGGTTTTTAGAGTAAAAGCGAGGAAAGTAGTGTTTTGTTTTCAGCTGGATTATATAATAGCACCAGCTTTTGGCGGCGACTTAGTCCGAGTCCCGGGATAAAAAGTAGCATAGTTATGTGTTATTCTGATGTATAAGCTATGTCACTGTAAAGTTTCATCAAAATTTGTTCTGTAGTTTTAGTGGGAAAGAGTAACAAACATCCATCCTCAAAGAATCTCCCGTTTATAATATTAGTAGAAATAGCAAGAAATAAGTTAAATCATTAGGTATTGAAACAGAAAGAGATTACAATATTAAGTAGTACATACCTAAGCTTGACTGACTATTCTGTGTTTTTTTGTCATTTATAGATTACAAGAAAGAGTTATTAATAAAATAGTTTAAAAAATTATAAGTTCGAATCCTGGCATGTACCAATGAGTTTTTTAAAAACTTACGTACATATTTATCACTAGCTCGACGGTGAAGGAAAACATCGTGAGGAAACCCGCAGGTCTCAGAATTAATTCTGAGACGTGTGTAAATAGACCCGCAGGCGTATTCAGGGAGCTTCGATATTCGATATCGGAAAATCTGTCGAACACTTTCGAGATGGGCTGATGTTGGTATCGAAAACTAATGTCATATGTGACATAAGGATTCGGAAAATTTTCCGTGGCTGTCAGAAACGCCTAGAATAAAGTTTCCGAAGACGGACTCGATCTGAATCGAACGAAAACGGTATCGAGTCTCCGTGAATACGTCTGCCGGTCCGGCGATGGGCTCACCACCTATCACGTTTAGGGGTCCAATGTATCTCGTGAAATGTGGGTATATCCAGTAATGGAATACCTCTGCCTACCCCCCGGGGATGAAAGGCTTGAGATTTTTTTTTTACTTTAAAAAAAGGTCTTTGTTAGTAGTATCTTAAATAAGATAAAAATAAATGCTCTCGTCTTTATCCCCGACGAGGTCGGCAGGACTATTCCATTCCTATCAGTAAGTACCCACTCTTCAGTAATAGGTAAATTTTTTTGGACACTTAAAAGTGATGACCCCATCACTGCCTCAATTGTGGGACCTGCGGGTTTCCTCACGATGTTTTCTTTCACCGTCAAGCTAGTCATAAATATGTACATGCCTTCACCGGCATTCGAACCCGAGCCTCACGCATAGAGGCTCACACACGGACACACTACATAAAATAACTGTTGTTTAATTCAGAGCAATTATTGTATCCATTTTCATTGCTCTTGTATAAATATTCAACGTGTCACGCGTATATGGATAACCTTATCAAAATAAAAATAATAAATACACTATGTAAAATTTAAACTCATTCTTTGCACCTGCATCTACAGAGTTTAAAAAGGATATTAAGGAACCCTTTTTTTATTACTAAGAAGATGTGTGTTCAGTGAACCTATCTCATGAACAGTTGAAATTTTCAAATGATTTGTGTTTTTCCGTTCACTGCAGTATTTGCCTTTGACACCCTTTGGGATCTAAACCCTATAAAGTACTTAGTCAGTAGGTACTTAGCAAAGAACATCCAAAAGTCAATGACCCGTAGGTATTTAAAACTAATGTATTTCCCAGAATTTGACCAATTCCATGTTTACATCTGTTAATGTAATGATAATAACATTCGGACCTATTACGTTATCAGCCAGTGTAGTTTGTGGCGGCCATTCAGACACGCGCGCCCACCGTGGCTGAATTTATAATCTGTGGACGAAGTAGGTGACGAAAAAGATCGGACTAAAAAGAAAAAAATTCAAATCACTGTGAAAAATTAATCTTCCAAAAAGATTTTATTACAAATAGTGAGACCGTTGTGAAAAACTAATGTGGTTCTTTATTTAAATTGAAAAGACAATCGAATTTTGTTTTGGTGGCGTTTCGATTTTTATTCTTAGACAAAGAATAAATTAAAGCAGATTTGTGACCACGTAAATGTGAGTTCCATCTCTATTCTGTCTTCGTAAGATCGAAAATAGTTTACAGTGTTTGCGGAGTATCGTTGTATAAATAAAATTTAATTGATCAGTCCGCACGTGTGTACAACCCGACTGTTTAGAAATGCTTCCGCGTGCTTTGTTTGTAAACTTAACAGAGTGATGTTTTAATTGGACCGTGTTATATCTAGTATTTGTAGTGCACAAGCATCTCAGTGTTAATAAAATGAATTGTTAACAAGTTTTCATAGTTTTTACATTTTATGCATGACTGAGTTGATTCAATTATTTACTCAACTGCGTACATAATTTATATAACTTTACATTATTTTTTAGTTTTTGGTCGTCTGTCTTAATTCACCAGTAAATATTTTCCTTTAAATATAGATATACATATAGACTTTTTATTAGATGTCCAAAGTTATGCGGCATACAAAAAAAATATAGGTATGTACTTTATTATGTTCAAATGAAGACCTTTCGTATGATAAACTGATAACCCTGCTTGACCTATAGTAACCCCGCTTTAAAATAAAAAAATAAAAAAGCTGAAAGATTTATTTAAAACTAGGTTTATCCCGCTTTTCCCCTTCCCTATATGCTATTCAGATGTAGGTTTAAGATGTATTAAGAGTACCTACGAGAAATGACATAAAAAAACTCACGCCTTATATCCCCGAGGGAGTAGGCAGAGGTATTCCATTTCTGGATATACCCACTTCTCACCAGATATTCTTTGGACCCCTAAACGTGATAGGTGGTGAGCCCATCGCCGTACCGGGTCTGTTTACACATGTCTCAAAATTAATTCTGGGACCTGCGGGTTTCCTCACGATGTTTTCCTTCACCGTCAAGCTAGTGATAAATATGTACGTTAGTTTTGAAGAACTCATTGGTACATGCCAGGATTCGAACCCGAGCCTCAGTGATTTTCATCATGTAAAGCAGGCTCTTTAACCGTAATCATTGCTCTACATAAAAAAGGCTACTATAAAATTACAGACTACATAGTAGAACCACACTTTTGCGTGCATCAAACATCTATCCACAAAAATCAATCCATTCTTCACAAACTTTCGCATTTCTAATACTACCTGAATGTAAACAGCAGTCGATCTCCACCGAAGAGTTGCTGGTTCCAAATAGGTATTTTACTTAGTAATAAATAATAATAATAATATAATCTCACGCCTTTCATCCCCGAGGGGGTAGGCAGAGGTATTCCATTACTGGATATACCCACATTTCACGAGATACATTGGAGCCCATCGCCGGACCGGGTCTGTTTACACATCTCTCAGAATTAATTCTGAGACCTGCGGGTTTCCTCACGATGTTTTCCTTCACCGTCGAGCTAGTGATAAATATGTACGTAATTTTTACTTAGTACCCCGAGAAAAACTATTAGCAATGTATTACAGATAGTAACTACCGCTTCAAAGATGCTACACCATGTGTGAGGGAAGACCATAGATTTAGTATACTAACGCTAAAGATTGGCAATAGAGCCAGTACGGCGAGACCAAAAAAATTGACACTCTGTGCGTGTAACGTGGATGTGTGACAAATAGTGCTCTCCCTAAACTTGTAGCTCTCGAAAAAAATGGGCGTGTGGTATATTGTGTAGTTAATACCTTTGTCAGTCACTTTATCGAAATGTGGTTAGTGGATATTACGGCAATCACTATAAAATTGAGGTTAGAAATACAAGAAATTCACTTATTTAATATTTTGCTTAAATCAATTCTTATGCATTCAGATTAAGGGGAAGACCCATAGCCCAGCAGTATGTTGTCACATGTTGATGATAATAATATCATATTTAAAATACTTTTGTTTTTAAGGGCTTATAAGTCCTTTTGAAAGTCATTGCAACTCTACTAAGTACAATGTGTTGTACAATGCGTAACAGAATAAGCGCAATTCCTCATACACCCCAATTGGTATAATATAAACGTTAAAACCTCGACAAATGCCTGATGCAGTAAGGAAATCCAATAAGAACTACAATAGGTAACACAATAAGTGAAATTACTTTCTTCGCTATCAAATGTGTTATTTTTTTTTTCGAAAAATAACAGCGTAACTGAATTTAGGGCTACCTATGAAAACCGTACTATTGCTCTTCATCATCACTTCATAGTATAAAACAAAGTCGCTTTCTCTGTCCCCATATCCCTATATCCCTATATCCCTTTGTATGCTTAAATCTTTAAAACTACGCAACGGATTTTGATGCGGTTTTTTTTTAATAGATAGAGTGATTCAAGAGGAAGGTTTTAGAGTTAGCATTGCATCCGTGCGAAGCCGGGGTTAGTCGCTAGTTATTTCTAAAATGTAAGGATAGACAAAATTAAAGTACGAATGCATCATATATTTTTGGTTTTGATGCTAATAATATTTCTTCCGGGATAAACCAAGGTCCCTGTAAACTAATCCAGGCTTGCTGAAGGCCTGTTCTAGTCGTTATTAGGTTATCTAGCACGTGGCACTCCTGTGAAACAGAGCCGTATTTCCCGATAAGCAAACTAAAGGTGGAGTTACATAACTAAAATTGCGCAATTTTGGGTAATAACAATAATAAATAGCAGTGATAGGCATGCGGTTAGTGAGCCCTCTTCCTAAGCTTGGGGCCCTAGTACGAATGCTGGTGATGTACCAATGGGTTTTTTAATATAAAAGAACTCAAAGAGTAGAAAACCGACTTGCACTTATATAGTTTTCTCATGGATGCCATTGTCCATACCAAATTGAAATGGGACCACGAGGGAAGCACCAGCTTTCAAATAAAAAAAGAATCTTCAAAATCAGTTCTGAGTTTGTTACAAACATGAAAAAAAACATACAGTCGAAGCTCGACGGCGATGGAAAACATCGCAAGGAAATCTGCAGGTCCCAGAATTGATTCTGCTGTGTAAAAGCAACCCAGTCCGTCGACGGGGATTCAATTCTCAATCATTAGGGATCCAAAAATTATACTTAGAGAAAAGTGGATATTCTGGGTAAAATCGAAAATGAAGGGACGCCAATTTTTTTTTTATTTGGGTGCTTTTTGGGTGACACAATTCACACATAGTCCCAATGTAGACAGCGTACTTAAAGTCAGGGGTGTCAATTCCTTGGGTGCAAGGTCTCCGTCACCCACACAAAGTAAATAGTGGGTGCTTACCTCCTAAATGCGGCTCTCGCCACAGATAACACAGATACCTGTCTACTAGATAACCATTATTAGGTGGTCACTCATGTTCGGTCTCTATTTTTGATAAGTATGTAATTTCGATTATCTAACAACGATATTAGGGACCATCCATAAATTACGTCACACAAATGTCTTGATTTTTGTACCACAGTGTGACGTCGCATATTTTGCAATTTTATATCTAGACTTTTAATTAAAACAGCAGTTCCGAAAATAGTTTTATTTCCATTTTAATTATTTTTTAATAAAATCCACAAGAAATCAAACATTTCAAAAAATAGTTGTGTGTGAAGTCGGTTACGGACGATAATTTTACGTGATAACGTCCAAAGAAAACATTGATCAAGATCGTGCCTCTATATCGTTTGTTCCGCGGTCTGGCTCGGATGCTCGGCTCAGGCGGAACGTGACAATGAGTCATGCCTTTTCGTGCTTGCGGCCGGCGTTCATCGATTTATAAGACGTTATCACGTCAATATTAGATTTTAAAATACGACAAACCTTGTCAAACATTGCCACAATTCGTTGACCCCCTCCCCCTTCTTAACGTGTGACATAATTTATTGATGGCTCCTTATGTCTGTTGCTAAGCTGATTAAGTATCGTATGATTATGACAGTGATAGTGGTAGCCTAGGTAGAAAAGAGGCCGGAGTTGCCATGAAGGACACTATCAGGCTGCTGTAGAATCCCTTCACTTGCGAGTCTTGCGACTGAGACTAACACCCGGTTTCTGAAAAGCAAAATTTGTTGACAGACTATGTTAAATCTAATGTCAACTGTTCTGCCCCCCTAGCCAAGTGGCATTGCACGATCTAATCGAATGTTACTATAGATTAATATGTATGGGATTGACATAGCGTTAGCGCTCGTTGGCAAGTGCTTATGTCAATCCCATACATGTCAATCTAAAAGAACATTCGATTAGATTGTGCAATGCCACTTGGCTAGGGGAGCTGATAGGCTATTGAAAAGCGTTATGATTTTAACAATCAGAACATCTGAAATGATATTTTCACCTCTCCGGGTGGAACTCAGCAACTTTCGGCCCGCTGCTGCGCTAAGCGAAGTTGCCGCTTTCTACTTCCACCGCGAGAAGAAAAAAGTATACCTACACACCTCGGAAAGTAAATAGGAAAGCCTAAAGTCACATGTTTTTAGACATCGGCTTCGCTTTGATCGACAATTAGATACATGTGTTCTGAGACATTTCGTATTTTACTTCTCTAGGTGTGTAATATACTATTTACAGTCTGTCAAATTTTAGATTGATTTGCCGGGGGTTAGACTAGGTTGGACAGGGCCAAAGGAAGTAAGGCTCGATCATACATACACTTACATTGAACTGAATAGTGTAGCACTCCCTTGTAGTAAAGTCTATATATGTATAGTAAAAACCGGCCAAGTGCGAGTCGGACTCACGCAAACCACAATACCATAAAAAAATTTAGCAAAAAATCCAAAGTCGAAACGAACGGTTCTTGTATGTGAGCCCCTTTAAATTGTTATTTTTTATTATCTACTAGCGGGTGCTCAGCGACGATGCCCGCGCGGATGAACTGGTTATTCTTGTTCCCGTGGGAATTTCCGAAAATCCTTTAATAGTGGTTGCCTACGACAGAAACCTACATACCTACTATATTTCAAAGGTGCCTAGACGCACAGACCTTAGGATAAACGTTACTGAGATAAACACATTATAAGGTCAAATCTATATATGAAATTTTAGATTCTCATCCATCGGAACCATCGCAAAATGTCAGATTCGCAAAATGACGGATTCGCAAAATGTCAGATTCGCAAAATGACGGAATTATGCAACTGAGGCAATATATACAATTCACAATTTCAAATAGTAACCAGATAGAAATGAGATACCAGAATAAGGCCATTGATAGCGAAGAAAGTGTTTGTTGAGTAAACACTCAAATAGTACTCCACTCACAAATACTTAGTTACTCTCTGTACTTGGGTGAGTGCAGACGTGTAGGCAGTTTATGCCAGTTATTGTTACATTGATGCAGGAGGAACGAAAGAAAATCGCTGTGCCGTAGAAGAAGCGTCAATGTAATTCAATGAAGTTTTTTTAAGTTGACTTGAAGAAACCAATGTAGTACATAATGTTAAAGTGACTAAAGTACCAGATATTTACATGGAGGCAGGTAGAACGAAAGTAAAGCGAAGTGCCGTTAAAAAAGATGTAATGAATAAAGTTTTTTTAACTTAACTTGAAGAAAATAATGTAGGTGCTAGTGGTAAACTAATTAAAACAATAAGCATCATTTTCCATCGTGGTTCAAATGCACTAGATGCGTTCAAGCTTAGAGGGCCTAAACCAAGTGGCTAAAGACTAGGAAAATAGAATGACAAATGTATTGGATTGACATTAGCGCTCGACTTGGCTTTATAGCGCGACCAACTAAAATTGACACAACACTCTGAAGAAGAACAAATACTGACACGTTGTTCTTAATAGTTAGTATTAAAATTAACCGAATGAAACATTTGTTTATCACTTGGCTAGGCGAGCTGGTCAACCTATACCATCTGTCTTTAAAGAATTTAAAGTGGACGTTACTTAGTTTACATAAAGATCAAATTTGAAGGAGGATATCTCAGATCAGACCTTGATCTCGAATATACTACTGCGATGGGTACGTGTACCCCAAGTTCATGGCAATTCCCTTACATATCGAAGAGGCTGAAGTCCAGAAATGTACTGCTATGACTATGATTTGGCTGATTAGACTTGTCTATCACATTTTCTGCTATGCTTGATACCTCATGAAAGATCTTGTGCAGAATTTCCGACAGTCTCTGTTTCATACTTTATTCTTAACCTATAGTTGTGAGTTGCAGGGTCCATATTATTAATTTATAATTAATTATAATAAAGCGAGAAACAATAAACACGCCTTGCATTGTTGAAGACAACCCTCAACTAAACGTACTTTTCCAACATAAGCAGCAGCAAACTTCTCATCAATTGACTAAAAATAGTAGATTGTTATACAAGATTTAATTTAGACTTAATAGTCTGTTAGCAAATTTTAGTTTGATTTGCCTTTCGGAGTATTTACTATATTTTAATGTTTTTTTTCTATGTTACAGATTTACGAAACAAACAAAAATCAACCAGTCAGGAAGTTCTGAAGAAATCCAACAAAGTTTTTTACAAAACGAACTAAGTTGAATTAAAATTCAAAGACATTTAAACTTTTAAACAAGAATTGTGTTTATTCGTTGAGAATGCCTCTCACAATGTGTTAAGTGTTGTGATACAAAGTGAACTTATCAAGTGTCGTGCTATGATTAAGGACTATATCACATTATGGACCCACAGGAATTGGTGCCCTTGGAGGGTGAGTTGAATTCATCATTTCATCATTATCATCCTCATCAGAAGAGTAATTGTAAGTCGAGTGCTTGACATAAATGTGGAAGCTTATAGGAAGAGGGGTAGACCAAAGAAAATATAGATGGATTGTGTGAAGGATGATATCTGCAAGATGGAAGTGAATGTAAATATGACGTATGATAGATCGAATGATCCATAAGTGGAAGGAAAAAACATACTGCGCCGACCCCTATTGGTAAAATAAATAAATATTGGTAAAAGGGCAAGAAAATGATGATGATGATCATCATTCTTATCTTGATTGCGTCTCAGTTGGTTGATAAGTGACCAGTCAATGAAAAGAAGAGTCAATGTCAAACTACTTATTATTCATTCAGTTTTTATTCGATTTAGATTCCCATTGAATTACAAGTTTTGCCTCTTGGCAAGTTTAAAACAATAGTTAAGCATAATTACATAAATAAAATTACAGACTGCTTAGTAGACCAACATGCTACGAATAAGGAATAAGTTCAACATGCATGGGATTAATCGACGCGACGCTATGTTATTGTAAACCATATTTATGAAAACGTAAGTTCGTTGGTTTGTCTTTTCACGAAGCAATGGAGCAACAGATCTCTTATCATAGAGATAGTTTGATGACTGAAAAGAGACCAAGGATACTTTTTATCACAGAAAGCGGACAAAGTCGACGGCAAAAGCTAGACTATAACAATTTATTGGTGAGTCGCTTTGAATGAATTCGTAAAGGGCCTTGTAGGAATATTATATCTCACTGCCGTCTTTACGTCTAGTTGTTGAGACAGATAACGTAATGATAATAGGTTGTTTTCGTATGATTTTATATTGATGCTAATGATAAGGATAATTATTAGTAGTATTTGTAATAGAAGTGATAGCCTGTTGTGTAATTAAATTACTGGGGAAGGTATGTACCTACTAATAAGTTTTCAACAACTTATTACTAGCTGAAATGTGAAAGAGACCATCCATTATACTTTTGCAGCGACACTTCTTAGAACGCGCCAATAGACGGCCGAGTTCTAAACCGCGCTTTAGAAGTTTTCTAATGAGTTTGTATAAATACAATTGTCCAACATCAACCGTTGGACCGCGGTCCTTAGGCCCGATCACCTCCCCTGGCGGAAGATCTTCCCTTTTCACGATGGAGAAGCATTCCACCTCCGCTCCTCCATACTTTATTTATGTTTGTATCTCTTTTATATCTTTTTTAGTGTACAATAAATAGTAACTAATTGTATGGTATTTTGATGTAACTGCACCTCATTCCGGCGATAGATAACCTGACACTGGGGTCTGACCTCTGATAAAACTCTAAAAAAGTGCAAATTGCAAAGTATACACACCTCGGGAAGTAAATAAGAAAACCTCTTATCACATGTTTGTAGACCTCGGCTTCGCCTCGGTCGACAACTACAGGTGATGTGTGACATTAGTTATTTTACTTCCCTAGATGTGCAATATACTATTTTGCAAGACACATTATTAATATTATCATTGATGAGCCCTGTGTTCTACAGCCGGCGTGCCGAAACCCGCGCGGCCTAACCGCAAGTGCGGTCTAGCTGCACGCTCCTGTCTGCGTGGACCGCTGCGGTTATGCCGCCTGCTCATTCTAGTAATAGTGCTGCCTACACTATTCGTTCTAGTGCCACTGTATATGAGGTAAGCAAAGTTTGTGCTACTGCACGTTGTTTTGCTGTATTTTTTGTGAATAATAATTATGCGTCTTAGTTATTCGCAAAACCAGGTTTTCCGTAGCCGTGCGGTTAAAGAGCCCAATTCTCCTTCGTGAGGCTGGGGTTCGAATTCTGGTTGGGTTGGAAAATAAGCAATGAAAATTAAAAGTCCAGTATTGTTTACTTTTAAGCCGAATATTGTTTGACAAAATTGTACCTAAGTAAGTGTAAAATAAATAATTTGTGTATTTCGCCTCACAAGTTTCAAAACAAATATGGCCGCGACAATCTAGAATCGTATTCAAATCTCTGTCTAAATATTTACTAGAGCTTTACTTGAGAAATGTATAGTGAGATAGCACATTTGAATTGATAACGTATTTTGCGATAACGTGTCCATCAGTCACCTAAACTCAACAATTATGTAGTAGTCTTATCCTACTATTTAAGGGACAGAACTTTGTTTTCACACCACATGCTCGACAAAGCCGGATTATACATCATATAAAAGTCACCGAAAGCAAGACATTATATCCCTAGGTTTTAACCGGGTTATAATGTTGTATGGAATTTCATTATAACCCTAGGTCAATAATGTAATTTTCACTTTTCATAATCCTTATTGCTATGATGATAAAGTCTAATTTCGTTAAGCAAAATGTGGTGCAGTCGTGGCCATCTCGATTTTCGAAAACCGAAGCCGCGACCAACTAGATTCGCACGATCTTCAATTGTTAAATCAAGTACCTAGGTCACGCCGGCAGAAACAAGTTGCTGTATCCATTTTATAGCTATAACATTTCAAAAAGAATATCTAAAATGTCGAGTGATGAAAGTACTTTGACTTCAGTCTATTATACTAGATGCCATAGGCATTGTCAATAATCTATTACCATGCAATTGCATTTTATTTTCTTGCATAAGGTGAGAAAAGTAGAGTATATAACTCGGGAATAAAACTGTTTTTGTCTCTCAGGAACTCAGGACTCAGTCTTAATTCCCTCACTTTGCTCGGGAATTAAATCATAACTCGAGTAAAACTAGGAGTCCTTCGTTACGTTCAGGATTCAATGTCGCGCCCGTGACATAAAACAGTGCTTTATTCCCTTGTTGTATAATCTACTATTATACGATAGCAAAAACATGCGATAAATACGAAAGTGTGCTACCCAACCGCGCCCGAAGATTATATTAGTAGTTTTTTTTTTATTTTGGTCCTAACTGCAGGCTAAAGAGGCTTACAGATCTTTATCTGTGAAGGGTCATAGACACAGAATAAAGAATTTACATAGTCAATATAACATAGACATTTACATAGTCAATATAACATCCTACTAATATTAATTATAAGACGTTATCACATCTGTTAAATAAAAGAACCGGTGTGCTTGGTTATACGTATATTGCGAGACTGCCTGACACATTGTTTCTCAATCTACCTTAAACTATTCTATTAATAACTAATCTTAACTACCTACATAACACCTCCACCCTTAATTGACAACAACATATTACATAATTAAAAATACAATATTCCATTGCTTAATCTAACTTATTGTTAAAAACTAACCTAATCTAATTTAAGTAAATACTAGCATTAATCATCAAAGCCAAAACGTACAGGAGGCCTCCTAATTCTAGTGGGGTAGCGTGGTTCACCGGTCGGACCGCGGACGGCCTCGCCGCTCACCTCGCCCGTCGGACACTCCCCTGAGCCACTCGCATTTTGAGGAGACGGGTATAGGAACGTGGGGCTAACACGACTGGTACGATTAGACTCGCCACCGGCAGCTGTCATGTTAGTGCTGACTGAGGCTTTGCTTTTCAGCTGGTCGATATGGCGGTGTACCTCAGTTCCACTTGGATCTCTTATTTTATAGTCTGTACTACCTAAGCACTCAACTATCTCTCCTGCGACCCATTTATCCCCCTGCCCGTATCGGCGGAACCATACTTGGTCCCCGGCGGTGAACCGCCGCATCGCCCCGCCCGCGGCGCGCTCCGGCCGCAGGCAATCCAGTCTGCATCTCAGGGATCGACCCTGAAGAATCCTGGCTGGACTTTCCCCCGTAACACTATGCTCGGTATTTCTATAATTAAGCAAAAATCTACATAAGGCTGTTTCTGGATCTATATTTTGTTTAAATGCTTTTTTTATTGTTCTTTTACAAATTTTTACAGCCGCCTCGGCGGCCCCATTAGATGCGGGGTGGTACGGTGCTGAGAACACATGATCCACATTATTATTTTCTAGGAAACGCTTAAATTCGTCACTCGTGAATGGAGGACCATTGTCACTTACAATTTGACGCGGAATTCCAAACCTAGCCCACAAATCACGTAACCTACTAATTACGGCCTTAGCCGACGTAGTACACATTTTAATAGCTTCGATCCATTTTGAAGTAGAATCTATAATAATGAGAAAAGTAGATCCCGCAATCGGGCCCAAAAAGTCGAGGTGCAACCGGGACCACGGGCGAGAGGGCCAGGGCCATAGGCTGGGCGCGTGGTGTGGCGGCACGTCGCCTCCACCGCCTCGTCCACCCCGGGCCACCACACGTAGCTGCGGGCCAGCGCCTTCGTTTTCACTATGCCCATGTGCGGTTCATGCAGCTCCCGGAGCACCTGTTCCCTGCATGCTGACGGTACTACCACCCTGTGACCCCACATGATACACCCCATCTCAGTATACAGTTCGTGTTTCCTGTTTAAGAAAGGCTTTAATTCCCTAATTTCTACTTCATCGGGCCAGCCGTCTCGAATGTAACTCAAAATTCGACTTAACAAAGGATCTGATTGCGTCTTTCTTTTTAACAACATGTTATCCAATAATAAAGCATCTGATGCAAAATGTAGGTAAGTTTGTTCCGGAATGTTTTCCGAATCGCTACTAGCTCCAGACTCCTCTCGGTGACCTTGTATGAGACGTGAAAGTGCGTCCGCCGTATTTTTGTCAGTGCTAACATATTCAATCGAAAAGTCATATGCTGTTAATATAACTGCCCACCGTTGAAGGCGACTTGCAGCTGTACTGGGAATACCCATCCCAGGCCCAAAAATAGATACCAATGGTTTATGGTCTGTCCGTAACACAAAACTACGCCCATAAATGTATTGGTGGAATTTTTTTACTGCAAATATAATGGCTAAAGCCTCCTTTTGTATTTGGCTATAGTGGTTCTCAGCCGCCGTGAGTGCACGTGACGCATAAGCGATAACCCGTTCCTGTCCGTCTGACTCGCGCTGTGCTAAAATCGCTCCTATTCCCCGCGAGCTAGCGTCGCATGTTATCACAGTTTGTTTAGACAAATCAAAATGCGTTAATATTTCTGTACTAGTGAGTAATTTCTTAACATTTTGAAAAGACAATTGTTGATGAGTACCCCAATGCCACTTAATACCCTTTTTAAGCAAGTCGTGAAGAGGTCGTAAATGCGTACTTAAATTACGAATAAATTTCCCGTAAAAATTTATCATTCCGATAAATGACCTTAATTCAGAAATGTTAGTTGGAGGAGGAATATTCATAATGGGTCTAATTTTATCACCATCAACACTGATACCGTTCTCATCAATCACAAATCCTAAATACTTGACAGTTTTAGTTAGGAATGTACACTTGTTTTCCTTCAACCTAAGACCATTATTTTTAAGTCTATTAAAAACTTCGTTTAATGTTTGTAAGTGTGTCTCTAAAGTCCGACCTACTATTAATATATCGTCTAGGAAACATATGACATTCGGTATATCCTTCAAGAGATTAATCATCAGACGTTGAAAGATTCCTGGACTAGAGGAAAGACCGTAGACCAAACGGTTATATTTAAAAAGTCCCCTATGAGTATTAATTACCGTATAGCTACCGCTGTCGTCAAGTAAAATCTGATTATATGCCTGAGAAAGGTCTAGTTTGGTAAAATACGTATTTCCACTACCTAATTTACTCAAGAGATCCTCTATCCTTGGAACTGGGTACCTATCCACCATTAAGACTTTATTAAGCGTCACCTTATAGTCAGCACATATTCTCAAGGCGCCGTCCGCCTTGCGCACGATCACTAGAGGGGTGGCCCAGTCGGAGTGGTCGACGGGCTCGATGACGCCGGCGCGCAGCATGGCGTCGAGCTCGGCGTCGACGCGCTCGCGCAGGGCGTACGGCAGCGGCCGCCCTAAACGCCCTAAGGCCCCATCGAACACTTCTTTATACCTGGAAACTACAGAGTCCAACATTTTACTTTTATCCGCCTCCGAAGACACTTTATTCAGACTTAGAACAGGGATTTTAATATTCAGCTCGGCTAACCACTGTCGACCTAGTAAACTGGTTGTGCCGTTATCAATGACATATAAGTCTAATGTTTTCACCGTACCCATATAGGACACTTTACTTTTAATATAACCTAACGGCCTAATTGTCGACCCGTCATAAAATTTTAATTTTAAATTACAAACAAACAGTTCCTTGTTGAAAAATAAATCGTCGTAGGTTTGCTTGCTAATACAAGACAAAGCCGACCCTGTGTCAATTTCCATTTTCACCTGGGAATTTTCAACATTAAGGGTTATACACACCGGTTTATAAGCATTCAAACCCATTTGATACATGGGTTCCTCGTATTCATCTTCTTCTGCATCGGGAGACTCGTGCCGCTGGTGGTCCAGCTGCTCCGCCGGTCTCGCCTCGGCCGATGGTCCCGAGCACGCTGCTGGTGCGCTGTCCTCATCGTCGCACAGCCAGTGCGAGCCCGCACCGTTGTAGCCGCTCTCGCGCCCCTCGAGCCACGGCCCTTGCCGGCCGGTCGCGTGCCCGCTTGCGGCGGCTGCCCCCCGGTCACTGATTTCTCCAATTGTCTCGCTAAAGAATTCACTTGTTTACGACGACACACACGCCGGAGGTGACCCACCTCATTACAATAACTGCAGACGAAGCCCCGATATTTACACTGAGCCGCGTAATGTCCATTAATACCGCATACAGCACACGTCGATATATTATGTAATTGTAGTAGTCCTAGCTCTCGATCGCCGGTCGAAGTTTGTTTCATTATGCACGCGTCCCGCTCGGCCGCTTCGATAGTACTTGCAATGTTCACTGCTTTTTTGAAGTCCAGATCTTTTTCCGCAAAAAGTCTTTGTCGAATCGCTTCACTATGCACACCGCAAACAAACTGGTCTCTTAAGTTCTCTTCTAGAACTGCACCGAACTGACAAAATCTTGTCATTTTTTTCAAATCCGCTATGTAATCCATCAATGATTCATCCGCCATTTGCCGCCTTTGTCTAAAGCGATACCGCTCAGCCATAATTGAAGGCTCCGGTTGCAGATGCTCACTCAACAATTTGACAGCTTCTTTGTAAACTAGCGTTGCTGGTTTCTTCGGACTGCACAGAGTAGCCAGTAATTCGTATGCGACGTCCCCCATGACCGCTATCATCGTGGGCAATTTAACCTCTTCCTTAATTGCGTTGGCCACGAAATACATTTCCAGACGTTCGACAAAAACATTCCAGTTCCCCGTTCTGGGGTCAAACTCCTGTATTCTCCCGACCGACATCGTGATTTTTTTCGATTTAATTTACCAAGTCGCCACTGTTAAATAAAAGAACCGGTGTGCTTGGTTATACGTATATTGCGAGACTGCCTGACACATTGTTTCTCAATCTACCTTAAACTATTCTATTAATAACTATTAACTACCTACATAACAACATCAAAAAACGCTTGTTTTAAAATGGGTGCAAGCTGACCGGCGGCAAAATGGACAAACAAAATTTTGAATGTGGTGGGAAGCAACCGAAAATTCGAAACAAGGTTTTTTTTTATTATTAATAATAGGCAAACCATTTGTCTGCCATCTCACCTGATGGAAAGTGTTGATGCAGACGACGATGGAGCATGTTTGCCCAGATAATGCCTATTCACTCCTGCCTTGAAAAGGCCGGTTATAACGTTCCGGAAACAGATCTGCAGGCAGGGAGTTCCATTCCTTAGCCGTTCGCATTAAAAATGTTGAAGCGAAGCGCATTGTGCGAATATTAGGTAGGTCTACAACGTAAGGTTTCTAGGTCTACATGTAATTAGAGAACTACCTACCAACTCTACCCTATTGATGATTGTCAGTAAATATTAGATCCGGGCAAAAACCAGTTTTTTTATTAGATAACTAGTTAAAACTTGAATACTGTTGATTTTATCACTATATTTTACTTACATAAGGGATATAACTACATTTCGCTAACGCGTAGATCATAGCAAATACGAGTATGTTTGCATTTTTCCTTGTCGTTATCATTTGCGACGTTACAAATATTACAACTTAATCTTTGACAAAAAGATAAGGTTATTAAAAAAATACGGTTTTTATTATTTCTAGTCTAGTTAAAAAATAAAATAAATAAAGATTCTTACGCCTTTTATTCCCGAGGTAGGCAGAGGCATTCCATTTCTGGATATACCCATTTTTCACGAGATATTCTTTGGACCCCTAAACGTGATAGGTGGTGAGCTCATCGCCGGATCGGGTCTTTTACACGTCTCAGAATTAATTCTGGGACCTGCGAGTTTCCTCACGATGTTTTCCTTCACCGTCGAGCTAGTGATAAAATATGTAGGTACATACGTAAGTTTTGAAAAACTCATTGATAAATGCTAGGATTCGAACCCGAGCCTCACTGATTATCATCATGTGAAGCAGGCTGAAAAAAAAAAAATAAGAAGAATATTATCTACTTATTAGCATACCTACTTTCATTAATATGTGTTTAATGAGATTGGTTATACAATTACTTATTCATGTATAATAATGCCCTAGTATAATAATGTATTGTGTAACTGTTTTTTAACCCAAATAAAAGAAAATAAAAAATCATCCAAATCGGTTCATCCAGTCCAAAGTTTGAGGTAACGAACATTAAAAAAACACTGGAACTGAGAACCTCCTTCTTTTTGAAGACGGTTGAAAAAAAAATTGTGGGACAGAAGTCTCACACGGTTATTTAGTCCCAAACTAGGCAAAGTATGTACTATGGGTACTAAACAACTGATAACATACTTAAATAATTAATATTAAACGACCAGACACAAACCCAATGGACATGTTCACGTTGTGCCCACAAATGTTGGCCCCGAGCGGGGATCGAACCCGCGACCTCCGACCCACAAGGCAGGGTCACTACCAACTGAGCCAACAGGCCCGTCAGACATTGATAGTTAGGAAAGCCGTAGGTTAAACAACGAATTCTGAGATAATATGTGTAAAAGACCCGGTCCGGCGATGGGCTCACCACCTATTTGACCTATCACGTTTAGGGGTCCAAAGATCATACTGATGAAATGTGAGTATTTCCTGAAATGGAATAACTCTCTGCTGCCTCTTGGGGGGCTTCTGATTCTCTGGGGGGTCCTCGTGGATAAAAGGTGTAAGATTTTTTTTTCATTTGATTTGACCACAATGAATGTCGGTGGAGATAAATACGAGTATGTACTCTGTATTGTAATTTGTAGCCTATTAAGGATATGTTGCCATAGTGGATGAAACTACTTAACGGATTTTGATGATACTTTACAGTTATATAGTCTATATTCTATATACATCACAATAACACATCTGACTGACTGATTTTTATTTTTTTTATAATAAAAAGGGGGCAAACGGGCAGACGGGTCACCTGATGGTAAGTGACTACCGTCGCCCATGGACACCTGCAACCTAACCTGACGTGTGATATATCAACGCACAGCCTAAATCGCTGGGTTTAGAGACTTGAAATTTTGCACATAGATAGCTTATACAGTGTAGGCATCCACTAAGACTAAACTAAGGGGGTAAAATAAAAGCTAGTAGACTATATTTTATCCCCGTATTCCCACGGGAACGGAAACCGCGGGGCGCTGCTAGTCTTTATTAAAATGCCCTCTTGTGTCCAGGTATAGGGTGTTCTCCAGCCAGATGTATCCGATGAGCATGACGGACATGCGCCTCATAGACAGCAAGATCTCACCAACGTGGTGCCAGGTAGGTGTGTACTATCCATTATCATCACTACATAGTATAAAACAAAGTCGCTTTCTCTGTACCTATATCCCTATGTATGCTTAAATCTTTATACGCAACGGATTTTGGTGCGGTTTTTTTTAATACATAGAGTGATTCAAGAGGAAGGTTTTAGTATTAGCATTGGGCCCGTGCGAAGGGCGGGTCGCTAGTTAAAATTAAAACCGGCTATCGTACATTTTTCTCTTAATTTGGTGTTATTAGTGATAGTGACAGCAGCAGCCTTACGGTTAAAGAGCTGAGCTGATGTCATGTGAGGCTCGGGTTCGAATCCTGGTATATACCAATGATTTTTTCAAAACTTGCGTACATATTCATCACTACCTCGACGGTGCAGGAAACCATCGTGTGTAAACGCGCAGGTCCCAGAGTTAATTCTGAGGCATGTGTAATAAAACAATCAGGCGATGGGCTCACCACCTATCACGTTGAGGGGTCCAAAGAATATATCGTGAAAAGCGGATATATCCAAAAAAAAGGAATACTTCTGTCTACCCCCTTAGGGATAAAACGAGTGAGATTATGTTATTTAATAGTGTTATTAGCACGCCATAAAGTTCTATTAAAATTTTTAAAGGACTGCACAACTTAGCTATTGGGTTGGTACCTTGCCTCAGAATCAATTCTGGGACCTGCAGGTTTCCTCACGATGTTTTGTCGCGCACATACTAAATGCAAATTTAAGACTTATATGGATTTCTCATGGATACAATTGTCAGAAGTTGACCAAATATAACCACACGGGAAGCACCATCTTTCAAATAAAAAAAGAATCATCAAAATCGGTTCCCCCAGTCGAAAGTTATGGGGTAACAAACATAAAAAACACAGTCGAATTGATAGCCTTCTTTTTTAAAGTATATTTTTGAGACAAAATTCTATCTAAGGTGTCATTTTTCTTATGAATAAACAAACAAACATCCCAGTTAAAGATTATCAGAGTCAATAATCGGCGAGTCGACAGCCCAGTCGGCCGATAACGTATCCGTTTATCTTATTGCCGACTTCATTATACAATACACTTATTGTACGCAGATAAAACACCAACACGCAAAATACTCTTGATAACGTACTCGATTTGTCAATATAAGTATTACACGCGTAGAAGTTACGCAAGCTCATAAATTAAATTATGTTAAAACTTATTTTCATCTCTCTGGGCGGAAAACGTTAATTTTCGGACCACTAAGCTAAACGAAGTTGCCCCTTTAGTTTCTTAAATCTGTGAAGTTGCCGCTTTCTGCCTCCGTCGAGCAGAAAAAAAGAATACTTACACACCTCGGGAAGTAATTATGAAAGTCTCAGATCACAGGTTTCTAGACCTCGACGAATGAGACATTTCTTAATTTATTTCCCTAGGTATGTAATATGTATACTATTTATCGAGAGACAATACCAAGGATTCTATACATACAGGATTTTAGGTTAGCTTCCGAAATCGAAGACAGTTGGTTATGTTGGTGATTCTTGACACAATTACATAATATATTTTTTTATTGCTTACCTATAGTTTGGGACTAAATAACTGTGTGTGAATTGGTGCCCCGTAATGTTATTATAATTTTTTACATAATAGTTTTAAATTTGCCAAATTAAACTATCGTTTTATTTCATGACGCTGAATGGGATACTGAAAAAATATAAAACAAAATTGAGCTTTTTCAATTTTTTAAGGAATTATGTCAAGAATTCATCACAACCTCTCTTTTTGGTCTTCGTTTTCGGAGACATTTCCCTAGCAGCCTGTATAATATAAAAAACAAACTGACTGACTGACTGACTGATCAATCAATGCACAGACGAAACCATTGAGTCTAGTCTAGAAGCATGAAATTTTGCATAAAGGTTCCTTAAAAAACGTAAGTTTAGAAGTTTTTAGTTTAGAAAATTTCCCCAGAACGCCGCTTGGCACCCCATAGTCTTACAATAAAAAATCATAATATGATCGCTCTCCCCAGCGCCAAGTGGTACGCTCCAACGCGACGTTCAACGCCTTCGTGGTCCCCAGCCAGCCGCAGCTCACAGGTGACCTGGTACCTGTCACCATGACCCGCCAGCTGGAGCTGGAGGACGACATGAAGGAGTACTGGGGCTTCTACCTGCTGAAGGGGTCTTCCGTCACCGTGTCGGCTTGCGTCAGGTTCGTACAGCTTTGTGTTGGGTGGTAGGAGGATGTAGGAGAATGTAGGAACAGGTAGGAGATAGCTTTTAGTGTTTAACATTCAATAAGATAATTTCATTATTATGGGAGGTATGGTAGGAGATAGCTTATAGTACTTGATATTTGATAAGAGATTACTGTGTCAGATACCCTTGGGTGGCATTAAAAATTCTGACTGTTCAGTGGCCACTAACCTTACACCGTCTCCCAATCCGCGGTGTGTATAAAACGGCTGTTCAATGCCAATCCAGGGAGGGCCCCGCTGGATCGATTAGAACTTCCACTTGATTTTATATAAAAACTATACATATGTCTTAGATGAAAAGTAATTGTTATTTTGAAAAGGGGTCTTGGGGTACTATACTTAAATGCAATTGAAAAAACCATTAAATGCATACTTACGGAGGGCCCCGCTGGATAGAGACTTTCTTATTTTGTAATTTACTCTAAAACCATCGGGGTACAAATTATTTCAATACACGTTCAGTAAGTTTGGGCGAGGGTACTATAGATATATACCAACCATCTCCACCTCTAGGGCCGAGGGTCCCGCTGCGTAGAGGTACACATCCGCGGTGGGCTCGCGTGAGAGATTAAATCCCATACTTTCTCATGCGTAATGAAAGACACTTAGCTCAGCAGTAGACTGTTATGGGTTGATGATGATTTATCACTAGGTCGATGGTGAAAGAAAACTTCGTGAGGAAACCCGCAGGTCCCAGACATGATACTGAGGCAACAGCTACCTAATCAGGTGATAGGCTCACCTGTCATCATCGTCGTCATCGCCGGACTAGAACTTTTAAGCATCTCAGAATTAATTCTGGGACCTGCGGTTTCCTCACGATGTTTTCCTTCACCATCGAGGTAGTGATGAATATGTAGGTACGTAAGTTTTTGAAAAACACATTGGTACATGCCAGGATTTAAACCAGAACCTCACTGATTACTATGAGAAGCGGGCTCTTGAACCTACTTAATCTATTAACCCTAGATGGCCAGGAGCCTCCCTGATCATGATCAAAGGCTACAAACACCTGCAAGAGTGCGCGTACATCGGCGACGATTCCTCCGAAGAGCTGGACGAACTGCTGGAGGCCCACAAGCTGGGGCTGCTCACCAACACCACTCTGCTGGAGAAACTGCAGGCGCTGAAGAAGGTTGACGGGAAGGCCAATGATCCCGGTAAGTTGCTGTTCTCATAACTAAAATATCTTTATTGTGTACTAGCGGTTTTGAGCGGTTTCACCCGCGTAGTTTCCGTTCCCGTGGGAATACGGGAATAAAATATAGCCTATGTTACTCAGGGACAGAGTAGCATTGTAATGGTGAAATGGGGGGGGGGCAGGGTGGGCCGGGCCCACCCTAGAAAAATACTCTTTCTCTTACATAAAATAACTTCATCCTCAATTACAGAAACCGAAAACCGTCTTCAAAAGCTAAAATAATTACCTACTCATCACTTGTGTCTATCTCGCTCGCCAACCTGCAATCCACAGATACAAACGAACAATCTGCATATAATAATTGTTACAATACTCGGATGATGATTGATTTACCTTGTACGTAGCTATTTAGCGACATAAACTACATAGCTTTGGTCAGCACACACATAAAAGAAAAAGAATAATAGGATAGGATAACTGAATACTTGATACCTCATAGTTGCGCATGCGCCGATAGTCGTGACCACCTTGCTGCAGTGCGGCCGACGGATTCATGTCTGGGGCCATGGCCCCCCCTAAGAAAAATCCCTAGCTACGCCAATGCCAGCGCTGCTTGCCAGGATCTCGTTTTCCCCCGTTCCTGTGGGAATTTTGTAAAATCCTTTGTTATCTGACGCATCTACGCTAATATTATAAACAATTGGTATATGATAAAAGGAATCTGTTGTACAAACAAGTCTCTGGTTTCAGTTTGGGCTGTCAGTCAGACTCTGTCTCTTTTGTATAATAGTCCAGTTGCCCGCGCGGATCCCGTTTTCTCCCGTTACTGTGGGAATGTTTTTAAAAAATCCCTTTCATACAAACTTCGCCCTGGCAGACAAAATAAAAAACAACCAAATCTGAAAGCAAACGGTCTCAAGTGATGCTCTATTCGTATCATGCTTGTGCGGATAGATTTTTAATTATACAGATTTGATAAAAATGATACAATAAACATGCTCACGCATTTTACCTTTAGGGGATTGGTAGACGTATTCCACACCTGAAGGTACCCACTTTTCATAAGTAAACGCCCAAACAATACAAAAGATACGCCACAACAACAAAATTAATTAAGTGATGGAAGGTGCTATCGCTTTCAGTGATATCTTGCAGACAACCTTGGGATAAACGAAACATCTACCTATATAAAAATAAAATAAAAAATAAATAATCTCACGCCTCTTATCCCCGAGGCAGGGTATTATAATTAATAATTAATAATAATAATAAGGTAATTTCTGGAAATACCCACTTTCCACGAGAATATTCGACACCTAAACGTGATACGATATGATACGCCCACAGACCCATCGACGGACCGAGTCTGTTTACACTTGCCTCAGAACATTTCGGAGACCTGCGGGCAAGGACATAGAGGGGGCATTGGGAATATTTTCATACAAAACTTTGAGGCTCAAAAGCGTCATGTCAGTTAGTATGACAAGCCTTTGGACATTCGTCTTTTTGGACATTTTTCTTTTTGGAGATTAATCGTGCGAATCAACGCGAGCTGTCATTCGGTCGAAATTGTACTAGACTTGTTCCACTTGGAATAACTTTTCGGCTTCAAATTTTCCTCGCTTTGTCCCCTCTATGACCTATATTTTAATCTCTTTGCCTGCGGGTCTCCTGACGATGTTTCCTTCACCGTTAAGCTAGTTATGAGTAGGTACGTCGGTACGTAAGTTTTAGAAAAACTCATTGGTACGTGCCAGGATTTGAACCCGAGCCCCACTGATTATCATCATGAGAAGCGGGCTCTCTATCACTGCTCTATATACTATATACCTATAGACTATAATAAAATTTTCCATGGGACAGGGGAAACGGGATCTGTGCATTAATCCCACGGGAACGGAAAGAACTACACTTGCGTTAGTAAAGCCGCTTGATGGGTCACCTAGTAATCTATAAATATGTTAATTAGTTAAGTAAATTTATGAACTTATAGTAAACAAGGAAACACTAGGCTGGGTCAAGTTCCGAATAAATACCAATTTATCGACAATGTCAATAACTTATCACCTCAGACAATAATGATTTCAGTTAATTATTCACTAATTAGGCGTTTGCAAAGAATGTAAACAGCTATGATTACATTATTTATCAGTATAGGTACCTATGTACACTTGTTATTGCAATGTGTAACTATGTTTGTTATCCTACTGGATAAGCCACTGAACCGATTCTAATGAAATTTGACGGAGAGATAGCTATTTATCTGAGAAAGGTTATGTTTAGGGAATCCAATCCCGCAAACGCGGGATCCCGCACCTTTTTTGCGGGATCAAAAATGCGGGATTACTCGTGCGGGACCCTGCACGTTTTGCGGGATTGAGAAAAAGAACTCAGACGACGTTCTAATTACTTTTAAGACTTAGTACAGCCTCATTAATAAGTGATTTAACAACTTTCCCATGAAGCTCGTGCGTGACTTGACATTTGAATGGAAAACACTTTTTCGAAAAATTATAAACTGTTTTTTCATGCCTCTTTAACTAATAAATATGTTCAATTGTCAATACAAATCTAAAAGATAAAAGGTTTAAATTGTATTAAGTGAATCGTTTCTTAAAAGTAGCTGATTATGTTTACCTTTATAATTGATTTAAATTGTTGATTAGTAATTAAAAATATCAGTTTCTTTTAAGAAACGATATACTTAATACAATTTTCAACCTTTTGTCTTTTTGAGAGCAGCGATAGCCCTGACGGTTAAAGAGCCGGCCGAAAATCAGTGAGGCTCGGGTTCGAATCCTGGCATGTACCAATGAGTTTTTCAAAAACTTACGTACATATTTATCATTAGCTCGACGGTGAAGGAAAACATCGTGAGGAAACCCGCAGGTCTCAGAATTCATTCTGAGACATGTGTAAATAGACCCGGTCCGGCGATGGGCTCACCATCTATCACGTTTAGGGGTCCAATATATCTCGTGAAATGTGGGTATATCCAGTAATGGAATACCTCTGCCTACCCCCTCGGGGATGAAAGGCGTGAGATTATATATATCTACTATATAAAAATAAGTCGGGTTTTCCTTCCTGACGATTCAACTCGAGAACGGCCGGACCGATTTCGATGAAACTTTTTGTGTGGGTTCGAGTGGGTCCAGGGATGGTTTATAGCAAAGAAAATTCAGCATTGCACCCGTGCGAAGCCGGGGCGGGTCGCTAGTTTATTTATATATTGTCTTTTTGATTTGTATTGAGAATAGAAAATTTTTTTTTAGTTTTAGAGCAGTTTTTTTTAATAATACTTCTGAAGAAATTATTTAATGATAAAGTATTCCCGTGCCGTGGGGGAATCCCTAGTCATAGCTCTAGTATTTCAACTAACAATTCGTCAAGCATCGCGAGGTTCCAATGCGCACTGTAACAATTAAAAATCAAGTGTGTCTATGATTCTTGGTTTACAGGGTTTACGTTCCGTTCCGAAACAGGATTCACACAACATAAAATTAAAATATATATTTTTTTGTAAATTAAAAACTATTTTTTTTTTCATTCAAATGCTAGTCACGCACGAGATCCATGGGAATGTTTCTAAAACACTTATTAATGAGGCTGTACTGGGTTTTAAAACTAATCAAAACGTCGTCTGAGCTCATTTATTTTATTTTCAAATCGTAAACGTGCGGGATCCCGCACGAGTAATCCCGAATTTTAGATCCTGCAAAAGAAGTGCGTGCGTGCGTTTGCGGGATGGGATTCCCTATATGTATTAATGTAAAAATTAAAATTTACTTGTCTTTATTTCAATTATTTTTAAATACTCAAAACAAAAGAATATTTAGAAAAATCTCAATCCCGCAATGGATTGAAGACCTCAATCCCGCAGGCCTGTCCCATATAACCATTTTTGGTCGCATCAGTTTCGTAACTTATACGACACCTTGCGACTGTGTGGGGGTTCGCTTCTATGTGTCGTAACCGTTTTGTAACAAAGTGACAGAAAATAGTTTTAGTAACTTTGTGTTGTAGCTGTGTCGACTTGTTACGGAAAAATTTGTGTACACACGTTTTACACACTTTGTGTAATGTATGTAACTAGTGTACAGTATTGGTAACAATGTGTAGTAAGTGGGTGGTAGCATGTGTAGTAACGTTACGTCAATGTTTCGGTATACTTATAACACTAACTTGGATAAATGGATATCACCAGATCCAGTGACTCTCAAACTGTGTCTTGTGTTAACCGACCGGTTTACTGTTTAATTAAAATAAAAAATTAGAAAACAAATCAAAATATCACGTAGATTCCGATGCACTTCAAAATTTTACAGGAGAGTTAAGGAATTAACGAACCATAATTTTTACCAAAAAAACAGACTTCAAACAGGAAACTAAAAAAGCACTAGTCGCCATTACGATTTTCGAAGGTTCCCTTGGATTTCTCTTGGATGCCAGCATCAGATCCTAGTTTTATTATCATAGTACCATCGTTGGGGTAGATATCACCGTTTCAACGTTTGTGAAGATGGATGTTTGTCGGTCTTTCACGCAAAAACTACTTAACGGGTTTTGATGAAATTTTACTCCAGAATAACACATAGGCTTTCATCTCACTGCTATTGCTGAAATGAAGTACCTACGCAATTTCTGCGAATGACAAAATTAAAATCGTGTGAAATACCTAATATGAAAAACAAATTTGATTTATTTTGAACGACCGTTGGATTCTTCGCATATCGATATTTATTGCACCATCACTTGATTATGTAGCAAAAAAATCCATAGAATACAATTTGCAAGATGTGAAATGTAAGCTTTTATGTATGCTTTGCAACTCCCAAATGGTACTCGTATTTATTCCTGTATTGACAACGTTAGGAGTAATAAAAAATGAAAACATATCAACAATAGGAACGATTTTTATTTCAAAGTCACAAATTTATCACTGACACTTGCCCTATACTTTTACTTTACCAGCATTAGCTACTTGCCACTAATAATCTACAGATAATTTTAAAGACCTGCGTCAATCTAAGAGCTATGTACTTAACATAAGTTTAATATACAGTTATATAAAGTGGTATCAAAAATAGTAGGTATATTTGTACGTATTGAGTATTGGTTAGTAAACCTAAATATATCAATAGGTAATCACAATAAAATTGTATAATGTAACTTCTTAATCACTGTCGTGTCCTTCATCTATCAAACATCAAGATAATTTGTCAGCATCTTCGTAGTAAATCACTGTTTGTGCTATTGCTGCACAGTATATTTATAGTACATTATGATATAAGTGCGGTAGGTTGAAAATTACAGCCGAGGCGATATTGCTAGCCCGAGCCGTAGGCGAGGGTTACAAGTAAGCAGAGGCTGTAATTGTCAAAGCGCACGTATGTCATACGACGTTTTATAACACTTTTGCGATCAAATAAAATAAAACTCCGACTATGGTAAACGAATAAAAACAATACAGCGTTAAGAAAAAGCGCGCGGCGCGCATCAGCATTTTTTTAGGCAAAGGCACAAAAAACAGCCAGTATTACTAATAAAGTAAATTAATATTTTTGTGTTTTTGTTATAGATTAATTGGTTGTAATTTACTGTCAAAATTAATTAAATTAAATAATTATGTACATAAATATTTCTTTATTATATTTTATCTCCCAAAGTTAATTTTAATCATAAAATGTTGACAACTTTTGTGAGATAAAAACTCTTTGCTGAGATTTTAAAAAGCATCTTGATAAACCGTGCTTTTTACTTTACACTTACCGCACTTGGGCGTAATGAGATACAATACGATATTGAAATTGGTGAAATAAGGCACCTTTTACGAGCAAATGTGTTATAAAGTAAGTTATATTTTGGACTTCACTTTTAAATTCAAGAGCTTGTTTTCTATTTTGATGCTTTGATGAAATATTTTTTTGTATCTGGCGTATCTTCGTCTGTAAAAGAATAATTGATACTTATAACTTAAACAATAGAATGTAAATGTATCAATAACATATTTTCTGAGAAATTAAAGTTTGAGAAACTGTAAACAAAAAATCAAGGAGAGACCATTTTAAAAATTCAGTTACTTTGTGACGACTTTACGTAACATGTCTACACAATCACGTAATTTTGTAACTAGTTATGACCAAAATATTTTTCACTTAATAAAATATTTTTTTTTCATTATTTGTCGAAATTACAGTTTATAACTTCTAAAATTGTTCGTTATTACATTTTCAACTTTATCATTGCATTCAAATAGAAGTTTTTGAGAACAGAAAATAAAAAAATATTATAAAAAAAACTAATGCGTATTTTCGTCGGAATGGTTAAATTATGATAATAATGTGGCCCGTTGGTAAATTTCAACCTATCCCACTAAATTACACGATGAATTTAATTTCCCATTAAGATTTGAGTATTGAAAACCATAATAAATCAATAAAAACAAAATCTTTGTTTACTTACCTCGGTGATATTATTTTTTACTTTAATAATTCACGTCACTTGTCAATGTCGACGAATGAGCGGTTATGTAAGCGATTGAATGAATGATTTTTAGGAACTCTGGTAATAATGTGGCCCGTTGGTAAATTTCAACCTATCCCACTAAATTACACGATGAATTTAATTTCCCATTAAGATTTGAGTATTGAAAACCATAATAAATCAATAAAAACAAAATCTTTGTTTACTTACCTCGGTGATATTATTTTTTACTTTAATAATTCACGTCACTTGTCAATGTCGACGAATGAGCGGTTATGTGAGCGATTGAATGAATGATTTTTAGGAACTCTGGTTAAAATATGGTAACAATGTTACGACACGGCGACGTAAATTAAAAACCGCATGCGACTGTGTCGACTCGTCCCCACTTTTCCCAGCGACTACTCTAACACTAAACGGCGACCAGATTATGTGTCGAGAATCAATCAGTGTAGACACTAGGTTTCGAAACCGTTACGTCATGTTCCAAAAAATGGTTATATGGGATGCGGGATCGCGATTTTGATGCGGGATTGGATTCCCTACTTATGTTTCATGAACACATATTACAAACCCAAAAGGCCGTGTGCCTGCGCTTGTCACAAAAGGGGCGGGCTGTGATACAGATTTTTTTCTCGTACAGATTGTCAAAACCTACGTACTTACCTAATATTGTGTAATATGGTGTTAACAAATAAATTATTATTATTAGATACTTTTTATACGGCCTTCATCACTACATAGTATAAAACAAAGTCGCTTTCTGTGTCCCTATAGGTATCCCTGTATGCTTAAATCTTTAAAACTACGCAACGGATTTTGATGCGGTTTTTTTTAAATAGATAGAGTGATTCAAGAGAAAGGTTTTAGTATTAGCATTGCACCCGTGCGGAGCAGGGTCGGGTCGCTAGTATGGTTCGTTCGTATTCTAGAACCGCATACCTATATAATAGGTCTACAAAGTGTCTACAAATATACAACCTTTAAATTAACTGCAAAGGGTCTGCCTACATCTTTAGAGTTAACAACAGAACAATAATATTGTTGCTAACGAGAATAATAGATTCACGCCAGTGATCTTGCCCGCAGTGTTGAATGAACGCCAAACCAGGGGGCCAATTCCACTAAATGTCAACGGTTATAGTTGGATGACAATGTCAATGGTCAGTCAATGGTGTTAATTTGGCACTTTTCAGAGCAAATAACACCATCAACTGACCATTGACATATCATTGTCATCTAACTGTAACCGTTGACATTTAGTGGAATTGGCCCCCAGAATTGGGTATTTGACTGTATCGAAATGAAATTGTAAGTAATCATTAATTAAAAGAGTGGTTTGAAAGAAGATGTAGTGACAAGGATTGAAAAGGGTATGTTAAGCTGGTTTGGTCATTTAGAACGTATGGATAAAAGAAGATTAACGAAAGAGATTTATGGTGCGAATGTTGAAGGATGCAAGGAAAGATGACGCCCCAGAAGGACGTTCACGGATCAAATAAGTGAGGTCCTTCAAAAAGCTGGTGTCCGGAGTGCGAAGAATAAAGGAGCGTGCATGAAAAGGCTTATGAATGTGAAGGAAGCGAGGGAAGTGTGCGGAAATCGGGAAAAGTGGCGATCCATCGTCTCTGCCTACCCCTGCGGGAACACGGCGTGAGCTGTATGTATGTATTAATTAAAAAGATTATTCCAACACATCTCTAAAAATGTATACCGATTTTAATTTTACAGTTATAAATAACAAATATTCAAATAACATATGAAAACTAAACTATGGACTACCTACTAAAACCGTACTATTATTGCTAATTATTTAAGAAATTTGGTTAGAAAAAACTACATATTTTTTTAAATATTATTATACTAATTGGGGTGTATGAGGAATTACGCTTATTGCATTACAGGCACAATGAAACGGCACAAGGCAGGGGTGCGTTTCCATGATCCGAGCCAGACGGGCAACGTGACGTCATCGGACACCGTGCCCGCCATGGACGTGACAGACCACGACCCTAAGGTACTTGACAGAAGAGCTATATTAGATTACATTCTCTTGGACTCCACAGCCGATTTCGGAAATTCATTCTATCCATTAGGAACCTTGTTACATAAACCGCATTTTTTTAATGGCACCGCATTTTGCCAATGTTAATTTCCAAGTCTCTATTTTATACTCTTATCTTAGCTAAATCGCTCTGCTTTAGAGACCATGCACCAAAATTTAGTGTCTTTATAGCACTTTCTACATCCCTCCCTTGATTATCAACAGTAAAATGATAGCATTTTTACTGAAGACTTCATTGTGACTTCTTGAAGCAATCCAAAAATGTCCATCCCTAGCATTTTATAGAATTTCCCATTCACTGCACACTTTCACGGACACTTGCCACATATACTATCACTAATATGAGTCAAAACCCGAAATATACAGCAAAATGAAAATCATACAAAAGCATGAATCCGAAGAGGGACCTCGGATTCCGGCCAAAAAGCCTCTGCTGCGATATTATGGCCCATACATCCTCATGTGTGAGGAAAGACCCTAAGCTCAGCAATGGGCTGTTACGGCTTGATGATGTAGGTGATGTGTCCATTCACAGGAGCTCAGGGAGATTCTGGAGCGTCTTCACGCGCTGCGAGAGGCAGCCAAGATGGAGTCTCTTAAGTACTACCGACCTCCGTCGCACCTGATGTCTCTGCCAGCCCTCCACAGGCACCGGGACACGAACGTCGACCGGGATGAGAGGAGGTGGCTGTCTTTTAAAGGTACCCGGGTAAAGTCAAAGGAAACTGATTAGCTTTTACAAATGAGTTAAGAGGAGCAGAGGTGGAATGCTCCTCCATCGTGAAAAGGGAAGATCTTCCGCCAGGCGAGGTGATCGTGCCTGGGGACAGCTGTCCAATGGTTGATGTTGGACAGTTGTATTTATACAAACTCATCAGAAAACTTCGATAGAGCGGTTTTAGAACTCGGCCGTCTATTGACGCGTTCTATGTAGTGTCACTACAATTTAAATCTAAAACTGAAAATAGAAAATCAGAAAACATTGTTTCCATTACAGATATCGATGGAAATAGCAGCCAACCTCTTAACTTTACAAGGCGCAGACCTGAAAAAATGTTAGAAACTCAACCAGAAACCACAACTGCTGACCTGGTCTCGAAAAATAATGGAACAGTAGAAATAACTAACAGTACTTTAGAAACAGAAGTTCATTTGGACAGAGAAGCGAATATTACTCGCTCCAATGTTAGTGATACGCAAATCCACTTAGAAATAAAACTAGAAGACAGTACTGTAACCAGTGCTTCGTATGCCAATGAAGCAAATCCAGAGATGGTAAGTACAATACAATATGTAGCAGAATAAGCGCAATTCCTGAAATTAGTTTGTTTAGCTATTGTAATATTTTGATTTTTGTTTCCGTAAAATGAATTAGCATAACTGAATTTAGGGCTATCTGTGGAAATCGTACTATTATTGTTTAACAAAATTAAATTATATCGAGAGATTTGTTAAAGAACCTAAATTTTTGGTGCTTTGAATTCAAATTTTAATATACGTTTCATTTGAGGTTTTGGTATACTGGGATTTGGATTTAGATACTTAGCATTGTCATAAAGATACCATGTTTTGTGGTTCTATTATGACGGATAATAAATTATTCGGTTTAAAAGATTATGTAGGAACATAAACTGCATAATAACCATAAAACTAATGAGCAACGAAAGTAATGCTTACAACTTGATAAGTATGTTAAACAAGAAAAAAACACTTGATACTGACTCAACAGAATCTTATCGCAGACATATTGTATAATTTATATAATGCTTTATTGAACCTTGTTATGACTAGTGTAGATTAGGACAAGGGGATAATAATAATTATAATCTTTATAAAGTGTAATAAAATAATTTAGCTGTGCCTTAAACTAGTACCTAAGCTAGTACCTACTCTAACAACATTATAAACTCTCCATAGATAATAAAGACTTTTATTATGAGAGAGCAGGTTTAGGAGCTGCAAATAAAAGATAACAATACTTAGAAGATTAACAACGGTGACTAGTTGGTTTAACTTCAAAACATCATCCAGTATAGAAAGGGAAGATCTAATATCTGATTCAACGAGAGTTAAGACATAGGTACCAACACATTTGAAAGTTGTTTAATGAACATATACTTAGCTATACACACTAATATATGATTTATAAGCTAAGTACTTTTGGTACATAATATACAATCAACTAATATACAGATATAATAATGAAACTAACCGATTCATTTAGAAGATTCAAAGATTTTGCATGACACAAATTGCCAAATAAAAAAATGCTCCTAGATCATTATTTTCTGTGGATTTGGACAGTACTATTGGCCTATTGTTGGATCAGCTAGTATTCAATGCTCTAGTACACATATTTAAATCTCTTTGTATTCAAAGTTTTAATCAACATCAATCACCACAGACAATTTCAGAAGAACCCAACTCGAGAGAAGTGTTCGAAGACGTCCTCTCGAGACTGCAGGCTTTAGGGGACAGGGGAAAGAGGGTCCTAATCAAGCTCCACGAGACCATGGGAGTGAAGTACCCGGAAAAGGTAAATCTATCTAGCTGTATATAACATAGTACTCTAAAGTAATCTCTAACCATACGTAACAAAATAGTTTTCTTGCACTATATTGGCGAAAAAGTGGGGGCCCCACATAATACCAGCGTTGTGGCGTTTCACAAACCGCCGCAGCTTGTGCTGAGTGGAGTCCCGTTAGGACACATAATATATAGGTTCCGTGTATTTTATCTTTAAGATTTTTTATCTCCTAGTTATGTGTTCCTAATAAATATTTTTCTTTCTTTCTTTCTTTCTTTCTAAAGAATAACAATCAGACTTCAACTTATATGGTTTTCTCAAGGACACCATTGTCAGAACTGGACCAAATTGAAATGGTACCGCACGAGAAGCACCAGCTTTCAAATAAAAATCGGTTGACCCAGTCGAAAGTTTAGAGTTAACAAACATAAAAAAACATACCTACAGTCGAATTGATAACCTCCTACTTTTTTTAAGTCGTTTGAAAAATTCAACATGTTAGTGTCCACAAGCTTTTAAACTATATCAAAACTAAGTACTGATATTACCTAATGACGAAAGTTACTTTAAAACTTAAGTTGATGCTAATATTATTCAGAACATTTATTTTTCAAATCGTTCTCATAACCTCAACCATAACCCGATAATGTTAAAGTGGTAGATATTTTTCCGTTTTTATTCCCTTTCCTTCAGTAACATTGGTATGTACTACTGTCTACTGTGTAGGTGTGTGTAGGCACCTTCTTTCCTCTAAAGGTCTTACCTAAATGGATATCTACAAACTGACCTTGAAATCTAACTTGTACTAACTGTCTTAATGTTCTGCTTCCAGCCGCAAAGCCAGGCAAAGGTGAAGGAAGAGATAATGGCTTCCGTAACCGGCAGCAGTGATGAACTGGACCGGCTGAGGAAGGTGCTGGTCGAAGCCATTGATGAGGAAAAGACCAGACCAGAAAGACAGCGTAAGTGTCTTGAAATATGGACCTTAAGTCACAAGTAAGACAATTAAATAACCCAAAAGTAGTAGTAGTAGTGGATTGGATAGCGGAGTTTGAAAAGAAACTTGTTTAGATACTATTCATACAAAGCAGGTAGTAGGTACTGTACAACTGATAAATATTCTTCGTTAAACACAATTTACTTTGTCTAATAGGTATCTATAGACTGGAAAGTCATATAGTATTAGATATAAAAATTGTTTGTAATTTGAACCTATGTGTACTGTGCAATAATTTCAATAAATATAAACCATCCAGATACTAAGCCATTATTGAAACCCAAACTGAAAAGTTTAATATAATCGAGGCAATGAATTGAAAATAAATCCTACAGCTGTAAAAGCATAGAGATGACAATGTTCGAATTTGACTGTGGCATGTATCGCCTGAATTGTATAATTACCATTACAGAAAAAAGACGAGATGCATTATCAGATGCCAGAGCTAAAAGAGAACTTATGTTGGGACAAATAGAGCTTCAAAAGGAATTAAACGAAGATGATGAACCGAGAAACTACGCAGCCGAAGAGGTAAGTCCAATTATGTTCAATTTTAAGGAAAATCTACACATCACACATCCATAGCAATAGAACTAGACTCATGTAGAGTTTTAAACAGCATCCTACCTCCACCGACGAGTTGCTGGTTCCAAATGCAGTACCAGGAGAAGAACCAGCAAGGAACTCAAGGACAGATCCTTTTAATGTCAAGTCTTACTAGAAACTCTGCTACCCTCAAACACTTGTAAGCAGAGAGTGCTTCCATGATATACCTCTGCTTGATCAAAGTCAGTTATATAACAATCATTTTAGGAGTAGTGATAGCCTTACGGTTAAAGAGCCTGCTTCTCATGATGGTAATCAGTGAGGCTCGGGTTCAAATCCTGGCATGTACCGATGAGTTTTTCAAAACTTACGTACATATTCATCACAAGTTCGACGGTGAAGGAAAACAACTTGAGGAAACCCACATGTCTCAGAATTGATTCTGAGGCATGTGTACATAACAGACCCGGTCCATGGGCTCACCGCCTATCACGTTTAGCCTCTGCCTCGGGGATAAAAGGCATGACATTTTTATTTTTTTATTTTTTAATCTTCCTACTTCCAGGATCTAGAGCCAGATGGCTACGCCGAACACCATGAGCAAGTAAACGAGACAACCGCCTTCGATATGAGCAACTCGGAGTTTTGGTCCTCGTTTTCCAGCAGTGAGGAGGCGCTTCTCGAGTGCGAGGGACTGATCCTCAACCTGCCTCTGACCCCTCACAGCTCCTGCCACAGCGAAGCTGATGATGCTGAGACTCTTGGGGCTGCTAGAGCCAATGCTTTGACTTACAGGTTTGTTAATAAATAGGTATTTAGTTATATTATTATAATTACGTGAAAGTTTGTGAGTATGGATGAATGGAGGGATGTATGGATGGATTTATGTATGGATGGATGTATAAATAAATAAATTGTGGGACACAATTCACACGGTCAATTAGTTCCAAAACTAGGTACGCCTGTACTATGGATACTAATCAAATGATAAACATACTTAAATAAAGATTATACAACCAGACACGAAGCCAACAGACATGTTCACACACATATAAATGTTTGCCCCGGGCGGGGATCGAACCCGCTACCTCCGGCGCAGAAGGCAGGGTCACTACCAGCTGAGCCAACAGGCCCGTATCGATGTATGTATGAGCGGATGTATGGATAGATATATGGATGGATTAATATTTTTTGCTCTTTCACCCAAAAACTACTGAATGGATTTTAATGAAACGCTAGTTAATTCATAAATTAAGTTTAAAAACCAGCCAAGTTTCACCCATCACCACTTCCGCAGGGTACCAGCCAACGGGTACTACTTCTTCGTGTTCAACTCCGAGAACGAAGTGCAGAGGAACTACATCAGGGCGAAGTTCGACCTGCAGAAGACCAGGTACGACGTGGCGAAGACCAAGCTCCGGGAATGCACCAACAGCACCGACCGCTGCGACCTGAAGCTGGACATCTTCTCCAGCCAGAAGGTGAGAACTGCAAAAAGTTTTAAGGAAAACTTACTTAGAATTAATTACATTTATAAATATAAAGACACTGTGAATATCAATATTGCTGATTGAAAAGTCTTCACGTGTAAAGGAGACGTTTCATTTTGTGCCTGCATATTGTACACCAGCGTGAAATATAGAGAAAAATCTAGTGATTATCAGAAAAATGTTAAAAAAAAACATTTCCATCTATTTAACTTGCACAAAAGTAATTAATAAAAACTTCTATGGATCCGCATTAAATCATATTGAAATAATACTATTCCTAACTTTTTAAGATCAATTTCCATGTTATTGTGAATTAGTCCGACAAACATCAAAATAATGTCAATTGTCATTTACCGGTCAGGTCGCAATTTTTTATTTTGGTCGCCGCCATGCTAGTTCAATGAAAATTAAAGTTTACTGTACAACTAAACTAGACAAATATGAGCAAAATCATGAATAAAACTATAGTTATTTTATTTATATTTATCTAAAAAGCTGGTGTACATGGTGCAGGCCCAGTATCCATACATTCATGAAACGTCTCCTTTCATTTATACTTGATTAATTTAAGAAGTATAATAATGTAGCATATATTATATAGCTGACTAGTAAAAGCAGCCAGTGCTTCACATAGGCAATATCAGGCCTGCCCTACTAAGCAGTTTAGGTATAAATATTAGCCTAGTACCTACTCGTGAGGCGAGTCGCAAGGGGCGCTTTTTGACAGACTGCCAAGCATAGGCCGTGAATGCACACAGGGATGTTCCAGAGCTTCGACTTCGATTCCGATATGTCGGAACTTCCGATTGATCTTACACCTCCGGTTCCGACTTCGATTCCGATACTTTTAAATCGGAAGTTATCGAAGGGCGCGCGGCGGCTCCAGTCAACGCGTACGAAGGTTTTAACGAACGTTAGGTTTACGCATCTCGCCCGGGGAACATGCGTTCTGTCATCGATTAATATTTCACTTGTTGTTACGCCATATATATAATATGGTTTGTTTTGTGTTGTGCGGCGTGTCAATTAATTAATTTCATCCCCAATCAAGTGTTATTTGGACACATCCTTCTTAGTTACCATCTTGGACTCCGATTCCGACTCCGACTTCGATTCCGACTCCGAAAAATCAAATTTAAAAACTCCGACTCCGACTTCGGTTCCGATGAAACCACCTCCGTAACATCCCTAATGCACACGTATATTGCAGAGGATTGGTTACCTATCTTATCATTGCTTTACAGGTAGTACTGGAAGTACCTCTGCGGAACAACGATTCACTCTGGAACGAACAGTTCGTCATCATATCGGAATGTGAGCCAAGAACTTCGATTTACCTGGTCTGTGTTATTGCTGTGCCGATTTTGATACTGCTATTCGCTTTCCAGTAGTCATGTTACTGTTAAATTAAAACTAATTTCAACCTTATTTCTAAAGAGTAAAGTACCAAATTGCCATAAATAAATGGTTTAGCAGGGAAATTACCAATTCATAAAAGATTCTTTTGATTTTCTCATTCAGGAAGAATATCTACTTATATAAGTACAGAATTTCTATTGCTTCAAATGTTATGGGAATTTGCCGGATTGTACAGTCAAGAGCACGTGGAGCTTGACACATTGGACTTTGTAACGTTCTTATTACAATCGCCTTACAGGTAAGACTCGCACTCAAGTGTAAAGCTTTGTATGCTCTTGACTCTACACTGTCATATTCAGTCAATCTATCAATCAAAATGTTTTTTAGCTTATAAGTCCACTTATTGAAAGTCATTCCGACTCCACCGCTTCGGTGTTAAAGAGAAGAAGAGATCTAAAATCTCTCGCAGAATAAATAAAAGTAGAATTACAGATGGTTCAATCCATATGGAAATCCTCTCAATTTCTTACAGACTTACCTACGAAATTCAATGCAAGTCAAATTGGATCTTACGCACATAGACAGTCGTAGGTGATTCATAGTTAAAACAAAAAACTGGAGGCTACCACCATGTTTAAAACTATGATAGTTTAAGAACGTTTTGTTTCAAGCTAAAATCCAAAATTGTTTTATTCCTGCACGGCTTGAGGCTTGTTTCTAAATGATAACTTAACCACATAGCGACTATTATTTGATGTAGTCTGTTGTTCTATTAATTTTGCAGGTTGAACTTCTCCTGAAAGTATCCACCCTAGAGCAGTGTTCTGCGCAATCAGCGATCCCATCGGACTCCTTTTGAAACCTTCCATCAAAATTCTACTATAGACATTAGCTCCTAGCAAAATGTCAATCTTGTTGGGCTGGTTGAATTGTGGGTCTGCCAAAGTGCTATACTTTAGGTCGGACCAAGTTATGTCTTCGAACTTTCTTTCAGGCAGAGAAGACGTGATACTTGACAAAACGTAAGCTTTGACCTGAAGTTTGAACTGAGGGTTAACTCTTGATCTTATTGAAAGAGTAACCGTGGACTTAGTATTGATCTTCTTATTTTGACCTATTCCTGAAATCGCTCCTTGAATAGGAGTCTTTTTTAGTTTTAATCGTTGAACTGTTGCCTCTGTTATAAAGCATGCCTGCGAACCTTGATCGACCAAAGTTCGAACTTCTTTGAGCTCACCATTCCTTGACTCGGCGTTTATCAGCGCTGTTGCTAAAAGAACCTGGCTGTGTTTGTCAACTTGTCCAGTTGATAAAAAAGATACTATTTCAGGGCTACTATCATCAATGCTGGTGCTTTCAACAGATTGTGAGTCTTGGAATGGTCTTTCTGACTCGACATATAGATGTAGTAATGAATGGTGGCGTTTCTTACAAACTTTGCATGTTGTTTCTTTTTGGCATTCATATACCATATGGTTCCCTCCTAAACAGTTAATACAAATGTTGTTCTTCCGTACAAATTCGCGTCTAGCTTCACAAGATTGTTGAGAAAACTTTTTACAAAAACACAGTTTGTGTAATTCGTAGCAGAATTCGCAGCGGATGGTTGTAGCATTAGTTCCTATGAAGGGCTTTGGACTATGAGATGACGTACTGTGCTGTGTATCATCTGATCTTTTTGGCTCTAAGCACTCTAGCGCCCGAAAACGACTTTGCAAAAACGTTTTGAACTGTGACCATGTAGGCAATTCATTTTCAGTATCTTCAGCGACCTGCAACTCCCATTGTTTGCGAGTGATAGGATCTAGTTTGTACGCAGTCATATGGATAATAATACTATCCCATGTACTCACGTTAATACCTAAATTTGAGAGAGCATTTAAACAGTCTGAAGTGGTATCTAATAATTCCTTAAGCGAAGATGCAGACTCTACGTTTGACCTTTTCTGACTGAATAATCTTTTTAAAGTGCAGTTAGCTAAATATTTCTTATTGTCATAGCGACCTTCCAGAAGTAACCAGCATTGGTTATAGTTGGCCTCAGTTATCGGAGTTTGTCTAATTAACTGCTCTGCCTCGCCTGTCAGATGACTTTTGAGATAATGCAACTTTTGTACATTATCCAAAGATTTGTTCTTATGGATCAGTGACACAAATAAATCACGGAATGTGGTCCACTCGTTATATCTTCCCGAAAACATAAGGATTGATATTTTGGGCAATTTCACCAAAGAACTAAAAGATCCATCAGACTCTTTATTACTCTCACTGTTTTTGTTTGTTTTTGCAAATTTCGTTAAAACCATTTTCATTTGTGATTTGTACTCTATGTAAACATCTTCAGTTTTTTCATAAATTTCTAGTGTTACGTATTCCGAATTATCTATGTTATCTAGCTTATATGAACCATAAAGTTGTGAATTGTTAGCCCTAAAAGTTGACCAATCTGTTTCTAAAATTTCTAACCTCGTTTCTATGTACTCTTCCGTTAATCTAACTTTTGGACTCCTTTTGAAATTCACTAAGCCTTTTTCAATCGCCTTTTGAAGTTCTTTTTGGACATTAATCAGACCTTCCATATTAAAGTTAATGACACAACAAATAAAAAAAATCAATATCTAAAAATCCAAATGACTAAAATTTTACAAGTGTTTTGAACTATAAATATTCGAACTGAAATCGGGCATAGGATCCCCGTTCCGTCGTTTTATTCGAAACTATTCTAAGTCCTAACTAACACTTACAAAAGAAAATTACAAGTCCTAAAATCATATAAATTTAACTAAGATAAAAACTTCATATTAATAAGGTTCAAAATCTTCCATCACAAATGTCTCAAAATTGTACTCACGGTTTGCACTTCACTTTTTAAAATAAAATTCGAACTCCTTACTCCTTTCGATAGCTCTCCTTTGTATTATTGTTTGGTCATCTCATCTCCTTGTGTCATCGCTCGTTGACAACTTCGCTGTTTTATTGCTGCGACCTCTGCTGGAGATTTGATGAATCTGCAATAAACTGACGTGCGGCTGTCTGCACTAATGGACAGCCCGCACACCACCAGCTCCAATGCCGCCGCAGAATCCGTAACGCTCACTGCGCCACGTTTCTGCAGACGACGTCACGTACTCTTCTTGCAGCGATCCACTGCGAGTACGCGGGAGACGATCAGGAGACCGCTGAACTAGCTCAAAAATTCGGCCTTGATGGACCAATATTGAATACCGACAATACTGAACTGATTGGAGGAATGTCAATAAGGTTTAGAATAAAACGCTGTATTGCATTCAAACTCGTGTACTGGGTAAAGTGGTATCAAAAAAGCATATGTACTAAGAGCTTATATACAAACATAAGAAAACTTCTATAGCGCGTTCTATTTTGCAAGCAACGACACCTAGCGATACGTATATGTACATAATTATGTACATAGCTGAAAGGGTTTTGAACAATGCGGTAAAAGAATGAAAAATCGTCTCATTATTGTATATTCTCTGCTATAGAAAAAACGAGATACAGATTCGTTTTCTTATAGTCATCAAATTTTCCATAAAGCAAGTTATGCATAAAGCACAGAGCGTGGCGTACTTTTGGAGACTTCAGTTTAGCCTTCGCAGCGCTCCATCTTTATTACTTTTTATTTGATCAGTGGGTCTAAAATGGCCACTTTGAGCAATTCCTCCTTTTATGAATTCCCAGCAAATCCTAAGCAATTCCTCTAAATTTCGTAAAATGGTCCCTCATTTTAGTGATTCACTGACAATTCAATTCATTAGCAGATTCGTATTTGGTGAAAATTTCGATTATGAATCGAAATAGGATCCTATTATGATTCACCCGTAACGGCCTTCTTAGACCCCCTAAGGTCGTAAATTTGATTTCGGCACTCACGTACCTAATGGGTTACGATTTTGATGGTGCCATAAATTAAAGACATTGATTCGAAAATTCGTCGCGTTCGACCTTTGATGCTAATAAAAAACTACTTAGGTAATCAGTCGCATACAAAATCACAGTGATATACTGTCCACTTCAACTTAAAGGTACAGAATAAATAATTAAGATATACACTAGCTTTTGCCTCTGACTTCTTCCGCGTTCCGCGATAAAAAATATCCTATGTTTTAATTCAGGTTCATTATTGCGTGATTTAGTAACAAAAGTACAAACTATCACATTGACAATATTATTGGGTGTACCAATGAAATTGTCAAAAATTGTGAATAATTGTTTTAAATTTCTGAGGTTTGTTTGTTATTTAATTATTAAAAGAGTAGAGATAATATAATCTATACTAATATCATAAAGAGGAAAGATCTGTATTTTTGTATGTTTGTTACGAATAAACTCAGAAACTACTGGACCGATTTCAAAAATTCTTTCTCCAATTGAAAGCTAGAAGATCCCTAAGTAACATATGCTATATTTCATTCCTCTATTCCCACGGGAACGGGAACTACGAGGGTACAACGGCGCAGAACCGCTTTTACAAAATAAAATACGCTATGTAGGTACTTTAGGGTGTGTTTACTTTTCAGAGATTTTTTATTTCTCTGGTACCTGAACGCGCTGCCGTGTGTCCATTGGTAATTTGGTACATACCTATTGCACAAATCAAACGTATACAGGGTGATACAGATATGAGTATTGATTAAGAGTATACCTAAACAATGATATAAAACTACCTACGTAGATTGGTCATAAAATATAGTGTGAAGTAACCATTTTAAACAGGGTACACGGACTTTTTGACAGAAACAGGTAAACAACTGTCCTATAATTTTGCCAAAAATTGTATTGGTTCCGATCGTTTGTCCAGCAACTTTTTTTTATTTTTAATTGTATAAAAAGAATGAAAACGAATTCAAATTCTACATAATCTGTCTTATGGTATTTTCTAACTGCATTGTTAAATCATTAAATTAGATATGTACTTATGAAAATAATTTAGTTTTGTTTAAATTCAACATTTTTGAAGTCTAAAGTAATTTATTATCTATATAGGTGGAGATTAGTAATTTACTCAATTTGTTATTAAAGTTGTCAATCTTCCAAACAGTAAATAAATAAATAAAAATTAATAGTACATTATGATATAAGTGCGGTAGGTTGAAAATTACAGCCGAGGCGATATTGCTAGCCCGAGCCGTAGGCGAGGGCTACAAGTAAGCAGAGGCTGTAATTATCAAAGCGCACGTATGTCATACGACGTTTTATAACACATTTGCGAGGAAATAAAATAAAACTCCGACTATGGTAAACGAATAAAAACAATACAGCGTTAAGAAAAAGCGCGCGGCGCGCATCATAATTTTTTTTAGGAAAAGGCACAAAAAGCAGCCAGTACTTATTACAAATAAAGTAAAATAATATTTTTGTGTTTTTGTTACAGATTGGTTGTAATTTACTGTCAAAATTAATTAAATTAAATAATTATGTACATAAATATTTCTTTAATATATTTTTTCTCCCAAAGTTAATTTTAATCATAAAATGTTGACAACTTTTTTGACATAAAAACTCTTTGCTGAGATTTTAAAAAGTCCCGTTCGTTTTAAGACGGAGCATCTTGATAAACCGTGCGTTTTACTTTACACTTACCGCACTTGGGCGTAATGAGATAGGTAACGATATTAAAATTGGTGAAATAAGACACCTTTTACGAGCAAATGTGTTATAAATTAAATTATTAAACACATCATAAGTATAAATTTAAACAAATGGTTTTTTTATATAGTCTAGTAGTTTGAGCCTCTTTTTAGGCATAGTGATGCAAAGAAGTTCCGCTCCTCTGCAACACAAATGTTAATTGTTAGGGTGAGGCCAAACGAGCGTAATTTTGTGAGTCGTGAGTAGCAGAATTTCGGTCGCTGAAATTCTGCTGCATTCGATTTCATACAAAACTCATATTTGATTCACACGGCGACGCAAAATGAGTTGTCTGCCGACTCACATGCATTATGCGGACCGAATTTCAGTTCGCGGGGCGAGGGGGTAGACATAGACAATGTGTGAAAGAGATACTAGAGTGGAATGTGACGGATCACTCAAGAGGGAATGAGAAGTGAGATATATTCTGCTACTCACGACTCACAAAATTACGCTCCGTCTGGCAGCCCAACAGAATTTCGGTCGGGCAGAAATTCTGCAACCGAAATTACGCTCGTTTGGCCTCACCCTTAATTAGATAACACGATAATAGGAAGTGAACCGATGTTTGTTCTATTCATGGCAACCTAATTACGGAACGTACCTATTGCTGTACCTTTTTTGTAACACCTTGTATGTCTATTAGAACGTATATAATTGGACTCAATGGAACTTGACGGACCATAATGTTTACTAGCCCCGTGATACATAAGGAAGTCGCCATTACATCATAAAAACATACTGACTGCACTTGACACAAATCACGTACTTAAACGACCATTACAAAATATGCCTCCTGACAAGCTTCAAACAATAGTTGAGCAAAAATTACATAAAAAAGACTTACAATATGTAACAGAATAAGCGCAATTCCTGAAATTAGTTCGTTCAGTATCGACTACTTTATCGATTTCAGCTATTTTTAATAGCATTACTGAATTTAGGGCTACCTTTGGAACCCGTGCTATTATTGGTCTTTATTTAAGAAAAAAAATTGGTTGCATGCAAAGAGATTTAAATATAATAGGGCATAGAGGGGCATTGGGAATATTTTCATACAAAACTTTGAAGCCAGCGTCATGTCCTTGTCATGACAGTTAGTATGAACGCGAGCTGTCATTCGGTCGAAATTGTACTAGACTTATTCCACTTGGAATAACTTTTGACTTCAAATTTTCCTCGCTTTGTCCCCTCTATGCCTTATTATATTTTAATCTCTTTGGTTGCATGCATCATATTTTTTTACCTTAATTTACTAATAAATATAAATAGACCCGGTCCGGCGATGGGCTCACCACCTATCACGTTTTGGGGTCCAATGTATCTCGTGAAATGTGGGTATATCCAGCAATGGAATACCTCTGTCTACCCCCTCGGGGATGAAAGGCGTGAGATTATTTATTTATTACTAATTTTATTGGGGTGTATGAGGAATTGCGCTTATTCTGTGACTCGTTGTATAAAATTACAGACTACTTAGTAGACCAACATGCATGAGATTAACCGACTCGACTCTATATAATGCTTTTAATCATAATTATAATTGTAAACCATAATGACTAGGAAGACATGAGATTAAAAAGAGCTGCCCTTGAGTTTCTTGCTGGTTTGTGGAGTTTTCTTGCAGCAGTTGGAACCAGCTACTCGTCGGTGGAGATGGGTTGGTGTATACATTTAGCCAATCTTCATGGACGAGTTTAGAGGGCCTTGTTATTAGACTATTGACATTTCTAAGTGTACTTTCACTGTCTGCGTTCCTAGATAAAAAGTATCCTTTGTGTTAACCCAGGTTATACGAGTATACCAGGTATCTGTGCCAAATTTCATCCAAATCCGTTCAGCCATTATTGCATAAAAAGTTTCATAATCATTTGACAGGCCCGGTGGCTCAGTTGGTAGTGACCCTGCCTTCTGAGTCGGAGGTCCGATTCCCGTTCGGGGCCAAAGTTCGTGTGCATGAACATGTCTGTTGGCTTCGTGTCTGGGTGTTCTGCCTAGTTTGGGACTAAATAACTGTATGTGAATTGTGTTCTACAATTTATTTATTTACAATTTGATCCCCATTTTCAACCTTTTAGGAAATTTAAAAAAAGACTTAGTTGTTACATCATGGAACTCCTGCGCTGCGACAAATTTTCTTCTTGTTTAGGTTCTATCACTGGTTTAGGCTTCGCATTGTCAGTCAGACAGTATATTATTAAAGAAAAAAAACTAACAAAAAGTAGAGAAGTCTAAAAAATTAAGTAGTTGCAAATGTTTTAATGCGGCGATTGTATTTATAGCACTAAACAAGTTTTACTAATGACGACAACTTCAATATCAGCTGTATTTTAGTCGCTAGAGCATTCAACTTTTGTGCTAATTAGCTAATTTTTTAGCTACTTTTAAAAAAAACATGTACAGTTTGATGAGCGCATTCACCACTTATAAATTAACCCAATTTGTTATGACCTTGTTTAATTGAATCATACGTACAAAAACCTTGTGATGTTAAGTTACATGGACGTTGTTTTTCCTGGTTTATTGACATCTTTCTAACATCTATTTCCACACTAATACTATAAAGTTTGTAACGAAGAGCAGATAGCCTTACAGTTAAAGAGCCTGCTTCACATGATCAGTGAGGCTCGGGTTCGAATCCTGGCATGTACCAATGAGTTTTTCAAAAACTTTCCTACATATTTATCACTAGCTCGACGGTGAAGGAAAACATCGTGAGGAAACCCGCAGGTCCCAGAATTAATTCTGAGACATGTGTAAACAGACCCGGTCCGGCGATGGGCTCACCACCTATCACGGTTAGGGGTCCAATATATCTCGTGAAAAGTGGGTATATCCAGTAATGGAATACCTCTGCCTACCCCCTCGGGGATAAAAGGGGTGAGTTTTTTTTATAACGAATAAACTCAAAAACTACTAGAACGATTAACAAAATTCATTCACAAATTAAAAGCTTTCTTTTCTGGGAGTCAAATGAGCTATAATTATCCTATACGGGAACGGTACTTATACGAGTGGAATCGCGGGAAGAACTATTACTTATAAGTAGGGTGCTATATAAGTATAGTTTACTTAGCGCAGTTAATTGGAAAATTGGCTTACCTAAGTACCTACGAGAAATAGTTGATTTATGTTGCAAGCCTCATCAAAACGAGGTCAGCATAGATTGCTGACCAAATGCTGCAGCATTGCTAGAGCAAATGACCGTTCCAAGCAAATTTGCATAGCTAATTTGATGCGATTGTTTTTACGTTATCGAAGAATTAAGTTGATAGATATATTATCATACTTTGTTAGGAATTAACATGACCTTTATCGTAAATACATGGTGGATTCGAGATATTTATATCATAACAAAAAACTGGTTTACTACTGAATCAAATTCAAAATCATTTATTTCTGTGAGTAGGTATTACACTTAGAAACGTAAAGGCACTCTAAACTCATCCATGAAGATTGGCTGAATATAAACATCATACGAGTTGCTGGTTTCAAATGCAGTACCCATAAAAGAACCAAACCAACCCATAAAAAATGTGCGTAATTTCTAGATCATTTCATTTTTAATCAACGTTAAATACCTATTAACCAAATGTTATTCGACGCTATCAGATATTCATAGATTGTCTTAGATAGTAGGCCTGTTAAACCTCTATTGTAGAAGGACTCTTTATGTTTATAAAAATAATATGACCACCAATACAAGCGATTCTCACTGGTCATATAGTATGACATGCCAGTATGACCACCATGAAACGGCCTTTTTATGCTGCGGTTGCACTTTCCGGTCAGATTCATACCGGTCAGAATTGCAACCGGATTGAACCATTCTTCCATTAGCAAGCAGCCGGACGGTGCCAGGCCGGGCGTGTGTTAGATGATGATGATGATAGACATTTTGTAGTCTGCTGGCCTCCAGGCAGTCAGATTCTTATTATGAATCGGAATTGACCGTAAAATGTAAACCCAGCCTTAATTGTACCCTAAAATCATCTTATTGTACAATTCTTAAATAAATGTTTGTTTTAAATAAGTAAAATTTCTACTTTTTATAGCCTTTACCCTCAGATCAAGTAAAAAGTGAAGATGGAGCGCTGCTAAGAATAAACTGTAGCCTAAAAAGTACGCCACGCTCTGTGCATACATAACACGCTCGCACGCTCACATTTACAAGCAAACTACTCAATCCACATCAGTTAGAACTAGTTCGTCAATGAAGCATTACGTACGAACAAATTAAATTATGTCATCGGGAAATGTGTGCCTGTGAGCGTAAGTACATGCACAGAGCGTGGCGTACTATTTCAGGCTTCAGTTTATCCTTCGCAGCGCTCCATCTTTACTTTTTATTTGATCTGAGCATTTACATTTTTATGAATAACTTTAAGTCATGTTAAAATGATAAATATGACGTTAAAACCGATTATCGAGTCATAATTTACATCCGAATTTAATGCTATTATGAAGGTTGTGATAATGACTGATGTATCCAGTAAATACTATATCGAAATATTATGTTACACTTTTAATCTATTTTTAGGTTATGATTCCGCCATTTTGTTTTATAGGCTGTAATTGTGATACTAGTCGTTAAAACGAGATTGTATTGTTATAAATAAAACTTTTATTCGTAAACATGTTTTATTTACTTCAAATGAGTCCATTAAACTATTTGGGTTATATTTTTTTCGCCTTTTTTACCTACATATTATAGTGAAGAGTGTTCGATTTACTGCATATAAATACTACTTACACCCAAATTATCCCAAATACAGTTAATAATAATAATAAATTACAGGCGTTTAGGAACAGAGAGCAAGTGCAGTAGAAGAATCTTGCCATAAAATAAATATAATAAAAATAAGCTCACACCTTAGCCTAGAGGGAATCGACAGAGGTTGATAGGCATTCAATTCATGGAAACACCTATACCTACATTTCACCGCACTCTATTTTTCTTGCCTTGGCCCGGACAAAGCGATGTTTTTCTTCACCATCGAACTAGTGATAAAAATATTTCCGGTAGATAAGGCTATAAATAATAAACACATTGATACATACCCTCATCGGGAAATGAACCCGGGCATCAGTCCTCACAAATGAGCGCGTCTCGTGCTGATTTGATTAGCCACTGCACCCAATTGAAATGAAGTTTATTCTAAGAAAGAATGGAACTTCCGAAGAAATAATGTTCGTATAGGTACCAAATTCTGTGTCAAGTCTCAATGAGTTTTTTGATACATTGCTCTTTTATCATACATAAAATTAAGAAAAAAATCATGTCGATACGTTGCTTCGTTACTGCGTAAAAGACAAAACAACAGATAAATGCGTTTATTATATTAATTGGATACCTATGGAGTATTGACCATTGTTGTCTGAAAATAAATTATAATATTAGAACATGGTATTAGTACCTATATTAATTACTTTTTATAAAATCACTTTATTTAGAGTATAATCTTACATTATAAATAAAGAGATATGTTAACTATTTACTAACCTAACCCTATAGTATAGGGCCTATACAATAATAGTAGGTTTTTAGGAGTTTATACTCTAAAACATTATGATAATATATGATATGCAAAATAAATAAAGGTTGCAACTTTTTTAATTGGTCGTCTGTCTTCCTATCATTTTGTTTTTGTGCATACCCCGCCCGTTCTTCATTTACTGAAGCGTGAAGATATCGCCTAAGTTTAACTTTCAAACTTTCGAACAACTTTTTTTAAATTTTAATAATGAACACTCAATCAAAATGTGCATCGTCATATCCGTGATGAATTGATGCACACACAGCCAATGATTTTTACAAGTAGACACGTTATGCTCTTGCATCTTGTCTTGCCTACATAAATTGCGACAATAGTGCCCGTTTTCACCACTGAGCCCTTAAATTTAAGAATCCCTAATATTTAAGGAATACCTAATTATAAATTCATTTTCACCAACTTTTATGTGTCACCTAAATCCTGTAATAGTTTAACTAAGTATTAGTTTTAAGAAAACCCTTAATCTAAGAATCATGGGCATAAGTGGCACATTTTGAAAGGTATGACAATACTACAATCGTTAGTTTAGTTTAGGTACATTTGAATCAGAATCGAGAAATAAAATTTATACTATTAGTCCTCCAGACAATTAAAAAATATATTATATTTCCGGTAATTACCTGATTTAAATATTGCCATATTTTAAGCACAGTCACCGCATCTACCTACGTCAGTTTATAGAAATATAATTTCATTGGAGACAGCTAGCAAAAAAGGCGGTTTGCAAGTTCAACAACTGCTCAAAGTAAGTACATTGATTTTGTGCTATTCGCGATGCGATATTACATTCACATTTTTTCATACAAACAATAAAACTCTTTTAAAGTTAAAGAATTTGCAGTTACATGCTGTTTTGAATATAATCAACATCATTCATCATCCGTAGATGGTACGAGGAATGCATTCGCATCAACTCATTAATCTCGCCAGGAAAATGATTCTATGCAAATTCTGTTTATTTACATATTCTACAACGATACGACCACAATGTCAATATGAGAATCTGTTTGAAACAAAGCTCTGCGTACACGGTCTGTATTTCAATGCAATGAAGGCTCAGAATACATACCAGCGAATAAAATCACTTTGGTTTCCCTATCTACGAGCATGTAAGCAAAAGCCTGGTTGGCATTGAACTCTAAAACTGCGTCAGAAATCAAAAACTCCGCAGAACTACTCGCCATGACGTGCCTCTCATCGACTTCTATTTTAACCAACTGTGTCATCAAGGAAGTGTCAATTTTATAATCGCTAATTCCATTTAATTCTGCCCGTTCCGGATAAAAAGCTCTTCTTACCCCCATATCGTATAATAGTTCCCGTATGTTATCAAAATCTGTGGTTATATTAAATCTTGGTAAAGAAAGTTCTACTGCTTTCTCACCTTCAATTTTGAATTTATTGAATATGCCAACCAGGTGTATGTCTTTGATTAGATAAAATATATCATCAATACTATCTTTAAGTGGTAAGAATAGAAGCACAGATACTCTATCGTCTATCGTAGGCAGCTCTAATACTTTAGCGTTGATGAACGGAATTTCAGTCATGTTAAAATAACGGTTTTGTTTCATCATATTTACTTCGCCGGTTTTAAGTCCTTTTTTGTAGAACGGCTTGATTGCAGTGTAAATTGGATCAAAAGGGTATTTCCAAGTGCTTCTAAAGTATAAAGTATCAATCATCAATAGCGAGCTCATGTTGAAATCTTCAGGTGAAACTACCTCGTTGATGGTTCCTATACTTTTGAATTTGATGTAACTGTTAGTCTTATCAGCTGATCTCTCGCATTCGCGAAAGTTCAACGACAGGACTTTGACGTCTTCTAAGACTTCCACTTCGGTCACAAACTGGTTCTTAACTTTGAACAGATTGTCAATTATTATCAGACTGTTTCTTTGTGATTCCAAAATAGATTCCTTGTTTAAATTGTCTATGTTCTTGCGTAGTTTTCTTCGGTAACACAGTTTTCTGTTTCGCCGTCTCAGTTTTGTGGCCCTCCATATTTCGATTAACGTCGCACCCCTTGCCCCTTCAGCTAACGCCATAAGTTGCATCCAAGTAGCCAGAGGGGAATAAACAAAATGGCCGTCCGTTTCATAGTAGATTTTATCAAGAAATCTCACAGAAAAATCGTATATTGGTTTCGATAATGCGTTAATTGCTTCCTTTTCACTGCACTGTCTTGCACTCACTACAGCAAATAGTGTCAATACACAAATGTACACTTGTCTGCGTAACATACTTGCTAATTTTGTTAAATGTTACGTATACTTTCGCGTTTGTGGTTTGTCACAAATTATGCGGATACAGTCTCGGTGCCAGAAGCCGAATGGCGGCACAAAAACTTCACGAAGTATTATATGCGGTGGTACGAGGACATTGGTTTTATGTATACGCCTATGACATCATATATAACGGCAGAAAAGATAATATAATATAATAGGATAATATAATAGGAATACTAAACATCCTCAATAATAATATTAAGGCCTGTTGGCTCAGTTGGTAGTGACCATGCCTTCTGAGTTGAAGGTTGCGGGTTCGATCCCCGCTAGAGGCCAACATTTGTGTGCATGAACATGTCTGTGGGTTTTGTGTCTGGGTCTTTCATATTTATTTAAGTACGTCTACCTATCAGTTGTTTAGTACCCATACCTACAGGCTCTGTCTAGTTTGGGACTGAATAACCGTATGTAAATTGTGTCCCACAATTAAATATTATTGTATAATATCATTCGATTGTCATAAACGTGGAGTTGTAGGTATATTTAGAAGATACTTGTAGATTATGTCTAGCAGCCAATTAGCTGATACTTGCGATTTCTAAATGTGTACATAAGTCTTGTCTAGGTCAGTTTCGCAGCGTAAGCTAATCCACGCACTAGAACAGGGTTGGCGAACCTTTATGTATCAACGTGCCATTTTTTCTAAATTTAGTTAAATGAGGTCATAGACGTGCCATCACATACCATCGCAAGATAGGGCCAGCTCACAATATAATAATAATAAATACTATTTATAACTCAAAACTCTTTATTTACTAAAAAAAAAATATTTTTTGCGATGTCACAGTTATACGCTTAATTTAAATCAAAGTAAAATTAGTGTGACTTCTGTTGCTGCAGATTAGATGACAAGTAACATACACTCGGCGTTCGGCGTCAAAAAAATCGCACCTTCGGAAAATAATACTTTAAACCACTTTTAATCACATTTAGAATCTATGGTGATGGGACTATTAAGTATCGTTTTAAACATTAATTTAACGACATTAAAATTAACAATCATTTATGCATAAAAAAAAACATTTCACCCAAATAACGACGTTATACAAAAATAATGCATAATTACTTTATAAAAGGGCCGCTATTTGCGCTACCTTTTAGAGGTCAAAAAAAGGGGGGGGGGGGTAAAACTAGGTTTTAAGTAACTTTTAGGCATTTTTTTGTCTTACTTTAATTCTTTGTCAACAAACTTTTTCTTCTTCTTTTGCAATCACTTCTTTTTTTATGACCTAGCAAGACTAAAGTACGATTTGCTGAATGTTGATGATTAGACCTATAAAATGATACCTAATAGTCCCATCATCATTGATTCTAAATGGGACTAAAAGTGGTTTTTCAAAGGTGCGATTTTTTTGACGCCGAGTGTATGTTACGAATCATATCATAAGATCTATGACATACATAGCCCAACGGACTTCGTAAAATAGAATATCTGTACCTACTTCACACTTTTTTTGATCCCCTACGAGTGCGATACTTACTTCTTAGCGTATTTATAGGATACAACAATGACGGGGAAAGATGATACGGAACGAATAATAAAGAAAAAGAGAGCTATCTGTTAAGAGTTGCGCTTAAAATACGACTTGAAATACAAAATGTGGTTAATTAACTACATTTGTCGGCCTCATTTTTCGTGCTGTAGTAACATATCTACGTCTTTCTATATATAATATCCTTGGCACGCATGCCATTGATTCGCCGTCCCTGAGTGTAACAGAAGCGATTTTGTTATTCAGAATAACCCAAAAATAATGGTACCCGGTAAATAATGGTGGTTCATTTCAAAGTTATAGTCTAGGCAATAAAAGTTAATTCCTCAGTCGATGAAACTTTGCAGGATTGTAGTATACCTACTATTAGACAAAACTTGCATAAAATTTTTTAAAAAAAACCTAACCGAAGTTAGGTTTTTATACTAAATTTTTTTTTTGTGGTTGATAATTTGATAATTTCTGAAAATAATATACCGAGACGGTTTTTATTTTGGATTTTCCTATTGTAAGTCCACAACGACTATTAAATGACATTCCAGTTAAAAAAATAGACTGAACAATTTTCCCGTGCAAGGTATACCTATATATGTCTGAGTTTTGTTGTTTCTACCAGGAGATTTTTTTGGATATTTCGCATATATAGCTTTCTTAACACACATGAATACGCCAGCAACTGGCGAAGAAAATTATTTTAGTAAAAATACCTAACTTCGGTTAGGTTTTTTTTTTTGGATTTTTTATGCAAGTATTGTCTCATACTATACTACAATCCTGCAAAAGTTTTATCGACTGAGGAATTAATGTTGGGGTCTTTTTTTTTTTTTGGTTCACAAAACTGGGTGCACTTCTTAATTAGGCCAAATATAGTTACCTATTATAAAAATATTAAATAGAGTGAACCCTACTGGATGTGAACACAGAGTACAAGAAATACATGCTACAAACTAAAAACTTACAATGAAATAATGGAAGTCATTAGATAGGGGATTTTTAAACTATGCATTTACTTACAAAAGTCTTCATACAAAAATCCGATTCATGCCTGGACTATTAGACGTCATACCGTTTTCAAATAGGAGGAGGTTATCAATTCGAATGTTTTTTTTTATATTTGTTACCTCATAACTTTCGGCAGTGTTAACCGATTTTGAAGATTCTTTTTTTAATTTGAAAGCTGGTGCTTCCCGTGTTCAGTTCTGACAATCATCCATGAGAAAACCATATAAGTTGAAGTCGGTTTTTTTACTATTTAGAGTTCTGTTATAATTCGATACCATCAGCGTCAGAAAAATGCTCTGGATACAAGGTCCAGAGCATTGTTCTGAATACGCACTGCTACTTTTTCTGAATACTCTGCTAATCACTGAACGCAAAAGGGCGTTAAAGAGAAACGTTGGCGAACTTTCAAAGTGATCAATAAATTAATATATATTAGTTCTACTAATAAATTAATCTATAATACACTCCCGGACACATCTATATCGGGCCACCTAGTGTTTTAAGTTTTGACGGTCCCTAGCTAAAAATAAATGTTAGGTGGAGCAACAAGTTGGTATGCAGTTTTGAAGCTGATTTATTGGTCAACCTTTTGGTATGTTTTTTTTTAATTTCGAATTCAGAATTGTGAAAAAAAATAAGAAAATTCGAGTCTGTTCATTGTCTAAAGCGATTCAACCGATTTGACTGAAAGTTGGTGGGGAGGTAGCTTAGAACCAGGAGACGGACATAGGATACTTTTTATTCCGATATTCTTACGGGAACGGGAACTGGAACTTTGCGGGAACGGGAACGGGAATGGGAACTACGCGGGTGAAACCGCGGGGCGCTGCTAGTCTATATATATATATATATATATATATATATATATATATATATATATATATAAATCAATGCCACTTTACGTTATTTTATAACTCAAGAACGGGCTCACTTATCCAAACCAAATTTTTAGGCTTTATTCGGACTAAGTATTTGACAGATGGTTTATGTTGAAGTTTGCTTAAAATCTGTCGAGTGGTTCTTCATTTATACCTACGTTGCGAAGCACGTACCGGGCCGCTAGTATAATATATAATAATATAGTCTACGTTACGTGAGACGGGCCTGTTGGTTCATTTGGTAATGACCCTGGCTTCTGACCCGGAGGTCGCGGGTTCGATCCCCGCTCGCGTCTGTTGGCTTCGTGTCTGGTTCGTTTAATCGTTTATTAGTACACAGGTCCTGCCTAGTTTGGGACTAAATAACCATGTGTGAATTGTGTCCCGTAAATTATTATTATTATTACTATTAGTTCTAACGTCAGCGTTATCCATGCCAAGGTTGTCCGGAAGAGATCGGTAAAAGTACCATGTACAGTCAACAAAGTTGTTAGTGTTACATGGCCAAAAATTAAGATTCACTTTTCTCTTAAAGCCTTGAATGTATTTATAGTATTTTTTTGGTAAATTATAGGGATCAAAGATACCTTTCGAAATAAACATTAATCAATAAGATTTATTTATGACTTCCCCAGAAAAATGAATTCTTAGTTACTGGCCATGTAACCCTAACAACTTTGTTGACTGTAGGTACTATAGTTGCATATATTTTTTATTTTCGCTGAACAATAAAGAGTAGGTAATTGTATTATACTTATTATTATACCTACATATTGCAACTTTTGTTGTTCCCACCCACGCAAGCGCCAATGTCTAGACCAGCCGGGAATATGATACATTGATAAAAAAAACTGTTGTTTTCATGATTTAAATGTGTTATTAATATTTTTCTGATTAAATTATGTAGGTTACTAGTATCATGGAGGCGGATAACATAAATATAAGTTCAAGCTTCATCCCCGATGGCGTGGGCAGATGCATTTGATTCTTTGTGAGCCCATCGTCGGAACGTGGTGCTGTTACACAGTCATGCCTCAGAATCAATTCTGGGACCTGTGTGTTTCCTCACGATGTTTTCCTTTACCGTCAAGCTGGTGATTATATGTATTAACTTCTTGAAAAACTCATTGGTATATGCCCTGATCATGATTCGAACCCGAGCCTTCTGCATGAAAAGTGAGTTAACCGCGAGCAAACCGGGGGATTGTCACTAGTTTATTATATCGTTTCCCCATAGGAAGTAGGCAGGAAAACAATGTAAGGATAGACAGAACGTGATAAATAATATATGACGCATTACATACGCGAAACCACCTATAAATAATGATATACTTACCTACTTAGTTTGTAATTTCTAATGAATCATTTTACCAAACCATAGTGACACGACATTGGTACCAGAGACCGGTATACCTATAAGCGAAATTAGGCCTGCGTGTTTCCTCGCGATGTTTTCCTTCATTGTCGAACGTGATTAACTTTAGATACACGTCAAACAAATTCATCATCGTCATCAGTATTATTCATCAGTAGGTACAATTGATTGGGCTTCCACGTGAACTGCACATACCATTTTTTTTTTAGATTTTTACGCAATTTTATAGTCACTTTTCTACACCTCTAAGACCAAGCATCCGAGACACAATAGATTTTTAATTATGTCTCGGTTCCAATTGGAACCCGCGGTTCTTTGCAGATTAAGAAGCAAAAACTGTTACCTATTTCAGCCAGTGGACATCCTATAATAGCTAAAATGATGACTCATGATAATGAACTTGAAAACTCTGCGACATACAAACAAAAAAAAATATTTGTAAAGTGAAAATATGACACGATACTCTACTTGCGCAAAAGAACATATCAGATAAACATTACGATCCTCAATTTTAGCCCATTTTTATTTGAAACTATTCAAAGCAATTAAAACTGGTATTCCAAGTTGATAGCAGCAACAGTTGCTAAGATAAACAGCTGAGAGAGACAAACACAGTATCACCAGAACAGTTTCTTCACTATTTTGGAACGGAACAAAAAAAAATATGGAAAAGTATGACCACGCTTGGTAAACGGTTGGTATATTCGCAAGGAAACGGAAAACTTATTTATTTATTTCTTGAATTATCGCATCTAGGTACATACGGATTTTTCCGCTTCGCTTCGGTCTGTTGACTTACCTACCTAGGCACGACGAATAGCTATTCTCTGTACCAGACAAGTTTGCCGCACCTTTGACCTCCTCAACGCCATTAATCGAGCGTGACCATAACTGAGGTTAATATCAAACCTATTGACAATAAAACCTTTGTAGATGTCGATACTGGAATGCGTCTCACAATTTATTTAAAATAGCGGGTGCCCAGCGGCGTTGCCCGCGCGGATCCAGTTTATTCCTGTTCCCGTGGGAATTTCCAAAAATCCCTTTATAGTGGTTGCCTATGACATATATATAAGACACCTACATTACATACCATATTTCAAATAGCGGGTGCCCATAGCGACGTTGCCCGCGCGCATCCCGATTATTCCCGTTCCCGTGGGAATTTACGAATATCCCTTTATATGGGTTGGCTACGATGTATAAGACACCTTCACACCATATTTCAAGATTCTAGGTGTTATCGTTTCAGAGTAGTACGTATTTTTCTTTTTATCCAGTTTTTATATTTTCCCGTGGGAATGAGATATTTTTCTGGAATAAAAAGTACCCTAGATGTTGACCCGGGTACTCAGCTATCACCACACCAAATTTCATCAAAATCCGTCCAGTAGTTTTTGCGTGATGCGTGCACAACCAGACAGACAGACAGACAGACAGACAGACAGACAGACAGACAGACAAAAATTCCAAAAAAATGTGTTTTGGTATCTATATCGATAACTATATACAGTACCGTTAAAATTTTCAAAAAATATTTAATGTACAGACACGGCCCCGTTCGAGTTTTATTATATGTATAGAAAATACTAGTTTTTCTTTCTAAAGTGTTATGTAAGAATTCGATTAGGTACATCGCCTCTAAATTCAAGGGCACACGTTAAATAACCCAAGTAATCATGTTAAACAGTAACCTCACACTATCTCGGCACCAGGTCACAGTGATAACACGTCCTCAAAACTGAACGCCGGCTCCTAAATATCAGTTCTCCGGCCAACCCGAACCGTTTCAGACATGGCTTCCATAGCCGTATTGCTTATTTCCATCCTCGTACCCTCAATTTTCGCTCAATGTACCGTCGAACGCTCCGAACCGTTCTTCAGGAGGTCCGTGTATGAATTCTCCGTGGAATTGCTCATTAGACTCGCTCAGGAGAAGGAAAACCACTTCGTGACGTCAGCTTTCTCCCCGTGGGCTCTAATATCTGCTGTCTCCCTCGGAGCCACAGACGAAACCTTGGCAGAAATAGAGAAAGTGCTCAGGTTGCACCCACACAAGTGTTTCAATAGCAAATTCTTCGAAATCGTCAAGAAGATCACAGCAGCCAGTGATGGAACGACTTTGGAGAGAAGCTCGACGTTGTTTGCCGACGAGAGAATGCATCTGAAAGAAATTTTCAAGAACAGAGTCAAGAAAACAGAAGTCACAAATATAGAAGTGCTACCATTTGAAAACAGCGCTGAGGTAGCGGCGACGATCAATGATTATGTAAGCGCTGCCACCCACGGTAATATACAAGACATCGTATCACCAAGCGACTTGGATGGAGTCTACCTGGTTCTGATAGATGCGCTGTACTTTAAAGGAACTTGGAAAAACCAGTTTTCTTCAGCAGACACGGAAGCAAGCGCGTTTTACGACGAAAGAGGCAACCAAATCGGAGACGTCAACTTAATGTTCTCTCAACAAAACGTGAACTTCACGACTATAAGTCAGATCTCATCTACAGTGTTAGAGCTGCCTTACGGAACGAACAACAGATTTTCCATGCTCTTCTTTCTACCAGACGACGGAATATCCATTTCATCTGTTCTCCAGAAACTTAAGATTATCAGCTTAGGTTCGATTTTCACGTTATTCAACCAAGAAAGACCGAAAACTGTATCCATTCAGATACCAAGGTTCAAGATTAACTCTGACTTGGATAACCTAAAAGAGTTGCTGACGGATATGGGGTTGAAAACTATGTTTGATAGCAACCAAGCGAAGTTCGCTGACATTTCGGACTACTCCTTGTATATTTCAAACTTCATTCAGAAAGCCACAATAGAGGTTACTGAAGAGGGCGCCGAAGCGAGTGCAGCGTCTGCTGCTTTCTTTGAGGCCCGTTCCTTGCCCTTCAACCCTGAGTTCACAGCCAACAGGCCTTTCTTGTACATGATAGTGGACAGACAAACCGAGGTGGCGCTGTTTGCTGGTGCTTACTCTAAGCCAAGTACTTATTAAGTGTGTTTAATAATAAATCTTGTTTTCCTAAGATCATGTTTTTATTTCTGAAACTTTTATTACTGAAACCTTCGTCTTGAATCACTCTATCTATTAAAAAAAACGCATCAAAATCCGTTGCGTAGTTTTAAGGATTTAAGCATACATAGGGATATAGGGACAGAGAAAGCGACTTTGTTTTATCCTTGTAGTGAAGTGATGAAGGTGCGGAGGTGGAATGTTCCTAAATCATAAGGCAAGGTGATTGGGAATGAGGATCGCGGTCCAGTATAGATGTTGGATAGTTGTATTTATGAAAACTAATATGAACACTTCGATAGGTGCTTTAGTTAGTTCAATGTAATACCTCTAAATATCGATACAAGTAGGAATACATACACACGCCTTTTTCCCGACAGGACTGGCAAAGACAATATACTGACACTTGTTACTAACTTGTACACCTCTTGCGCTTCTTCCTCATCAAGGGAATCATTGGCGGATTTCAATTCTTGGCCACGATAGGCACCAAGCCATGTAGTAAGTACCAGCCACCCCTTTCTCGGAACCCATCATAAAGGCAACATTTCTTTATTTATGTCTACATAAAATGTAGAAAGATATTTATGAAGGTTATTGTTTTGCGACCCTGCATAATGTGCCCTAGCTTTTATAATATTTAAGTACTCTGAGTTATTTTATTTCTTATCATCACTGACTTTTTTGGCTGCCTGCCACTAATATCTAGCTTTCTTAGGCTCGGGCCTACTGGACCTTAGGGCAAATATGGCACTGATAAAATACATCTTCATAACTTTACTGTGTCTATAAGTAGTACATCTCTGATTTAATCGATGTAACCAGGTACGCCTAGGTCGTCCTCTCTACTGACTAGACCATACACAATCACCTTATATACCTACTTGTCTCGTTAAACGCCTTTCATCCTAATGTACCTAAAGCACCTCAGCATTGCTTTCTCTATTCTAGACATTGCATTCTCTTTCAAGTCACAACGCTCTCGGATTACAGTATTTCTCATTATGTCAGTAAATAGTACTCCTTTTAACGAGCCCATTTCTAGTAACTACAAAATTACAAATACATTATGCTACACGGCGATTTAGTCCTAAACTAGGTCGCTTGTAGATATTATTATTTTTAGGTAGGTACAGTAGGGCCGTTTTAACTTGGCAGCTCTGTAGTTGCGCGAATGGCTGCGCAATAAAAAAAATTGCGATCATTTCGCGGTACGAGGGGGTTTGCGCAGGCGAAGCCTATGTTCAGAGAAGAAAAGTTAAAACGGCCGTACTGTACCTACCTAAAAATAGTAATACAAATGACCTAGTTTAGGACTAAATCGCCGTGTCGCACAATTTATTTGTTTATATTATTGTTAGCCTAGGTTACCTAGGTACTTACATTACATCCCACGGCATTCCAAAAATCTTGAACTCTTAAGAAAATGTAAAGTAGGTAGGTATTTACATACATAATATTATGTTTTATTATAAAATAAAATACGTACCTACTTATTAAATAGAATTTGGTTGGTTGGCTCATAGATTTAGAATTTTTTCGCCTATATCCTATGGGTTGCAAGAAGACGTCAACTTAAATAACAATAGCTATATGTATGTGCCTAATATAAGAATTATATTATTATAAAATTTTAAAAGTACGAGAACTACGCGGTTTACCTACTTTCGAATACCAGATACCCAGTATCTGTTGCACAACACACATCTCTATTCCGCTTTGACAGCTGTCTTATTTGACATACCAGTGCTGCCAGTACAATGTTTTGAAAATTACAGTGTTTATATTTATGAGAATTCTTATGCATTATTTGGATAGTAATAGAATTTTTTAACGTTAAAAAAACTGTTTAATTTCAATATCTGCAAACTTATTTTATACTAAAGGCTCTCTACTTATTGGTTTGCTTGAGGTTCGTAGTTTGCTTTATTTAGGTCCTTACGTTTGGCTATATCTGACTTTTAAATGATCATACTAATAACTAGCGGGTGCCCACTGCCCAGTGGCGTTGCCCGCGTGGATTCTGTTTATTACCGTTCCCTTGAAATTTTTAAAAAATCCGTTTATACGGTTGTCTACATATACTCGTACATAACATATTTCAAGTTTCTAGGTGTAATCGTTTCGAAGTAGTACGTATTTCTCTTTTTACCCAGTTTTCAATCGACTTCAAGAAGGAGGAGGTTATCAATTTTAGACTATTTGTTTTTTTTTTTTTTAAGAGAGCTTTCGAATGGGGAAACAGATTTAGGAAATTCTTTTTTAAATTGAAAGTTGGTGCTTCCAGATTGATCCCATTTCAATTTGGTCCAGTTCTGATAATGGCATCCATAAAAAACTTGTCGAATAACTCATGTCATGCGAACCAATTTCGATGATTCTTTTTTTAACCGACTTCAAAAAAGAGCAGTGACAGCCCGGACGGTTAAAGAGCCGGTCGAAAATCTGTGAGGCTCGAGTTCGAATCCTGGCATGTACCAATGAGTTTTTCAAAAACTTACGTACATATTTATCACTAGCTCGCCGGTGAAGGAAAACATCGTGAGGAAACCCGCAGGTCTCAGTATTAATTCTGAGACATGTGTAAACAGACCCGGTCCGGCGATGGGCTCACCACCTATCACGTTTAAGGGTCCAATATATCTCGTGAAATGTGGGTATATCCAGTAATGGAATACCTCTGCCTACCGCCTCGGGGATAAAAGGCGTGAGATTATATTATTATTATATATTATTACTAATATTATAGAGACATTCTTAGTACATACATATTTATATTTTTATAAATTTAAAATTTAATTTTTTTTCTCTTCTTTTTATTCTTGTTGCTTCTTATAGGTACTTATAACTCTTTTATGTGATGTTTATGGATACAGTGTATCTAAATAATATAGATTTTTTTTCAATCCCCTGATATTTTGTATTTATTTCTCCAGATTTTATCGAACCAGACCTGGCAACACTCGGTAATACAGCAACTAAAACTGTAAGGACTAGAATCCAAAGGCCAATAAACACAGCAACTAAAAGTTATTTGTATTTAAACGCTAGAAAGCGATAAAGCAAAGCACTCATTAGTCTCATTACCAACGCTACATTCCCGGGAAACGCAATAACTTCCGATCTTTAAACTTAAACTAAAACTCGTCAAGTATTTTTGCAAACAGAAGTTATAAAGAATCGTCGCCGTCAGTTAAGTTGAAGTTATTTTGTAATAATTAATTAAAAACATGGATTTCAAGTGCGCTAAACCCATGAAAATCATGCCTTATTTGTAAGTACTTAGTTATCTAGGTACCACTTTAAGCATAGCTTAACCATAAACAATTATTTCGTCATTGTTTTTCAAAACTTTACTTTTGTAGTTTTAAAGCTCAGACCTCAGACCAACTTTTTCCAACAATAAGTGTCTACACGAAATATTCTTTAAAATTTTTTGGGGTAGTGTAGGTAGGTATATAGGTATTTGACGAACCTGTTGGCTCAGTTGGTAGTGACCCTGCCTTCTGAGTCGGAGGTCGCGGGTTCGATCCCCGTTCGGGGCCAACATTTGTGTGCATGAACATGTCTGTTGGCTTCGTGTCTGGTTGTTTAATATTTAAATAATGTTTATCTGTTGTTTAGTACCCATACTACAGGCTTTGCCTAGTTTGGGACTGAATAACCGTGTGTGACTTGTGTCAGACAATTATTATTATCATTATTATTATATCGATGTAGATACCAACACTAATTTTTAAAATCTCTGTCTATCTGTCTGGTTGTACACTCATCACGCAAAAACTATCTGGCGGATTTTGATGAAATTTGGTGTGGAGATAGCTGAGTAACCGGGTCAACATCTAAGGTACTTTTTACAGCGGGAGGATGTGTCATTCCCACGGGAAAATTCAAAAACTGGTTGAAAAGAGAAATACGTACTAGTCCGAAACGATAACACCTAGGTACATGAAATATGGTGTGTATGTGTCTTATAAATGTCGTAGGCAACTATGAAGAGATTTTTGGAAATTCCGAACGCGCGAGCAACTCCACTAGGCACCCGCTAGCCTTCAATAAAGTACAAAACATATATAATGTAGTTAGGTAATAGGTACATACCATACATACCATTTTTATTTACGTGTTTCCGTGCAAAAACAGGAATAAAATATAGCCAATGTTACTCCCTGATAAATGATAATGTAGCTTTCCATTGGTGAAATAATTGTTAAAATCGGTTTCGTGGTGTGGGCCTGTTCCCGTAGGAAAATTATAGCCCATGTTACTCCCAGAAAAGTACGCTTTTCACTGGCAGAAGAATGCATAAAATAGGTAAAACCAAACAAAAACTTATTCGTTATTGGTAGCAAACAAACAAAAAATCGAATCCTTCCTCAATCCAGTTTATTCCCGTTCTCATGGGATTTCCAAAAATCCTTTCACAATATGAAAGGATACGACTACTACTAGTACTACCACATTATATAAGACACCTACATACCACATTTCAGGTTTTAGTACGTATTTCTCTTTTTACCCAGTTTTTTAATTTTCCCGTGGGAATGACACATTCTCCCGCTGTAAAAAGTACTCTAGATGTTGACCCGGTTACTCAGCTATCTCCACACCAAACTTTATCAAAATCCGACCTCTCAAGCCAATAAAATAAAACACAATTGATTTTTGATTGTTACGGGTGCCGATTGGAACCGAGCTGTACTCGACGAATTAAGTAGTTTTTTCGTGATGCGTACACAACAAACATTTTAAAAAATGTTGTTTTGTTACATTGATAATTAAATACACTGCTACTTTTTTTTTTATTTACTTAGTTCAGCACTAATACAAAGTTTGCTTCGCAGGGTATCTACAGAAGTGTCGGAGATGTACCTACAATGTTTCACCGGAGCAGAGCAGCTCAAATTCTACGCCGACAATGGCTACTTGGTGATTAAACAGCTGATCGACGTCACATCTCTATACAGCTACAAGTGAGTACTGGTCCTCAAACAATTTTAATTTGGTAAAAATTCCGAAATCTACAAACATTCTACACTAGAGTTGCCAGTCCTGCTTTCCCAGGACACGTCCTAGTTTTTGTTGTGTCCTGGGATGTCCTAGATAGTCTTTGAGTATTAATACCAACCGGAGACGCCACTGACAGGCGTTCCCCTCTGCCAAAAAAGTTCGGACAACGCTCATACCTGATAAATTTTACCAGTTTTTTTGAGTTCACGAAGTGCTCAAATTGGTTATCTCTGTGTGTAAATGGACTTGTGTGCATCTAGTTCAAGCTAGCGTTTAATTGTTTTGTCAAAAAATGTGTTTGTTTTAACATTATTTGTCTGCTTTTGGGGAGCAGAAATTGGCAGACTTTTTTGCAAAGAAACTAGTGCGCGTGACGTCTCCTGTTGGCTTAATACTCAAAGTATAGATAGTATTTAAACAGGCAGCGTCCTTGGTTTTTAAGACCCTGATAGCGCGCAAAGGCGCAACATACCACTCGTTGATATCTTTTTCTTTTTCCAACTAAATATAAATCCTAGTTTTGGAAGTAGGTAATCATTCGTTCCCAAAATTTTAGGCTCCACGAAAAAGTGTCACGTTCCGCCTGAGCCAACCGTGCAAGCGAGAGCACGGAACAAGCGATAAAGAGGCACGATTGGCCTAAGCGTTCGGCTTGTGACGCATCTATCTCTTTTGCACTCCAGTATGCAATTTTTCATCAATGTTTTCTTACGACGTTATCACGTAATATCATCCGTAACCCACTTTCTTACAGACAAACATTTTTTTTTCTCTTTAATTTATAATAATAATAATTCATTTAAACGACCAACAAACAAAGAGATTAAAATATAATAAGGCATAGAGGGGACAAAGCAAAGAAAATTTGAAGTCAAAAGTTATTCCAAGTGGAATAAGTGTAGTACAATTTCGACCGAATGACAGCTCGCGTTCATACTAACTGACATGACAAGGACATGACGCCTCAAAGTTTTGTATGAAAATATTCCCAATGCCCCCTCTATACCCTATTATATTTAAATCTCTTGGCCAACAAAGGATCACAAAAAATCACACCTTGACTTTGACGCAAGCGTTTTTTGCTATGTCTTTTGTTACGTCTTCTGTTATGTTTTGGCACATATTTTTGCATTTTCCCTAATAGTTTAGTATACGAGTAGGCTACTATTATTTTGTATGTAAGTAAGTATTATGTTTTTAACTTTTTATACACTCATGTAAGTTTGTCCCAGTGCGAGTGCTTGCCGGTGGACCTTTGATGGTTCCTCCCCAAAGATATATTATAATATCTTTGGTTCCTTCCCTTGATGTAGGGACGAGTGCGGGAAAACAATCTCGTTTTTAGGGGCCAATTTTCAAGGGTTGACTCCAGTGCCAGCTACCCCAACCTACGTCCAGGGTGGCAGGCCCCCGAAAATCGGCCAAGTGCGAGTCGGAGTATCGCACTACACTCACACTACCCAATTAAAAATTGCGCGAAAATATCAAAAAATGCCGACAAAAGTGGCGTTGTAGTGCGGTGAGGGTTAATGCAAAGCATGTTTACAAAATAACACTTGATTTAAACTGACTTTATGACAGTCGTATAATTATAAATGAAATGAAAATGAATTTATTATTTACAAACGTACAAGGACATTATCTAAAATACAAATAGTTAAAACTTCACATTGATATGTACAGAGCAGTGATAGCCCTTACGGTTAAAGAGCCGGCCGAAAATCAGTGAGGCTCGAGTTCGAATCCTGGCATGTACCAATGAGTTTTTAAAAACTAACGTACATATTTATCACTAGCTCGACGGTGAAAGAAAACATCGTGAGGAAACCCGCAGGTCTCAGAATTAATTCTGAGACATGTGTAAATAGACCCGGTCCGGCGATGGGCTCACCACCTATCACGTTAAGTGGTCCAATGTATCTCGTGAAATGTGGGTATATCCAGTAATGGAATATCTCTGCCTACCCCCTCGGGGTGGCAATTATTTATTATTATTATAATCTCACGCCTTTTATCCCCGAGGGGATAGGCAGAGGTATTACATTACTGGATATACCCACATTTCACGAGATATATTGGACCCCTAAACGTGATAGGTGGTGAGCCCATCGCCGGACCGGTCTGTTTACACATGTCTCAGAATTAATTCTGAAACCTGCGGGTTTCCTCACGATGTTTTCCTTCACCGTCGAGCTAGTGATAGTGATCTTTAGACTTCTATGTAATTATATATAAGACAAATGTTAAAAAAAATTTAATTGAAACGGCGGCCTCTGAGTCAAAATTATATTATATTTTCAACCATTGCTTTTCAGTACCTATCAACATCTATAGGTATTTTTTTGGATGTCATTGCATGACAATATACATGAATTTACTATGACAGTAGTTTTTGCTGTCATGATTACAACAATAGTTACGCTCAAAACCTGTTTGTTTTGTGTTTGTGAATACTAAACACAGGTTAGCCCATGCTAAGGTTGTCAAGGATAATGACTTAAAGCAATAATACCGCCAGTTATACTTTATTTGTGTATATCTTTAGTATTATTTCGGTAGATTTTATAAATTAAATAAATAATATCATACCTTTTATCCTCGATGGGTTAGGCAGTGGCAATTTCTTGAAAGTTGAAACACCCAGGCTTCACCAGTACTTATAACCTTTGGTTGGACCCCTTAACGTGATAGGTGGTGAGCCTATTGCCGACGGGCGCTCAGGCGCCAGAGGTCTACTTCTCAAATAGCCCATTTCGCATTTTGACTACTTCTCATAAGTGACTACTTCGCTATCGGCCCACTTAGCAAACAGTCTATTTCGCATTCTGTCTTATTCTCGAACTACCTATTTCGGAAACTGTCTACTTTTTTTTTAACGTCATTTTTCGGACAGTTAATATCAAAATGGATTTAAGTAAAATTATTAACTCATACAATACAAATACAATATCTGTTTATTGTACACCAAAAACAATACAATATGGATACCAACATTAACTAAAGTACAATAGGCGGTCTTATCGCTTTTAGCGATCTCTTCCAGACAACCTTAGGATGGATGAAACTGAGAGATAGAGAACTAGGGTAGCCCTTTGAGTATTAAATGGTTTAATACTCAAAGGGGTAGTCGGTACACTATATATTAATAAAAATACTCTTACATACTATTACATAAATACATATACATATAGGTATGAGTATATACATAATAATATTAAATAAATTAAGCAAGAGTACAAAATACTTACACACATTCACACATACTTGAGGATAAAAATAAATAATAATAATAATAATGCATAATTATAACATGTAGGTAGTCTATATGCGGTTGAAGTTTTAATTTGTTTTAGATTTTCAGAACAATGATTTTTGTTTAAAATAATTAGCGAAACTCTGTGGGACTAAAGAAGTATAAAATGTTTGTTTATGTTAGGGATTAGACCTCTGACGACATTAAAATAGCTTTTATTAAAAAGTGATATGTTTTTAAAAGATAATGAACTTTTGACTCCATCTGTACTTCAGTCGTTGTTTGACAAGTAGACAGTTTGCGAAATAGGTAGTTCGAGAATAAGACAGAATGCGAAATAGACTGTTTGCTAAGTGGGCCGATAACGAAGTAGTCACTTATGAGAAGTAGTCAAAATGCGAAATGGGCTATTTGAGAAGTAGACCTCTGGCGCCTGAGCGCCGCCGACGGCGCGGGTCTGTTACAAATGCCTGGGAATTTTTAAATAGGTAACGTCTACGTCAACAACTTTAAATGTAAAATTCCAAGATATCTAGCACGGACAGTAGAATGCATACCATAGCTCTTTTTATGGATATGTCTAAAGCGTTTCACAGAGTTAGTCATGCTACTCTACTTAACAAGCTAAGTGCGTATGGAGTAAGAGGTAATAATAATAATAATTGTGGGACCCAAGTCATACACGGTTATTTAGTTCCAAACTAGGCAGGGCCTGTATTATGTAATATCTTTAATCTTATTAAATCATCATCAATCATCATCAAAAAAAAAACAAGTAAGTAGGTAACTCAGATTAATAGAATCTGCACTAAATCAAAAACTGAGAAACAATATTTATCTGGCATCAGAACGATATGATATGGTGTACCACAAGGTAGTGTCCTAGGTCCATTACTATTCTAAATCTACATTAACGATTTTCCTAGCGTAACCAATTATCCAATGACGTAATTATATTAGCTGACGACAGTACTGTCTTATTCACAAGTAAAAATTTAACGACTCTAGAAGATTAAATTAATAATACACTAAAATCTATAAGAGCAGTGATAGCCCTAACGGTTAAAGAGCCGGCCGAAAATAAGTGAGGCTCTGTTCGAATCCTGGCATGTACCAATGAGTTTTTCAAAAAATTAAGTACATATTTATCACTAGCTCGACGGTGAAGGAAAACATCTTGAGGAAACCCGCAGGTCTCAGAAATAATTCTGAGACATGTTTAAACAGACCCGGTCCGGCGATAGGCTCACCACCTATCAGGTTTAGGGGTCCGATATAACTCGTGAAATGTGAGGCTGATTTTGGTAGAATAATAATTAATTTTAAGACCCAATGTACCCAAAATGCTAGCAAATAAATCATTTTATTATTATTATATGTTTCAATACATGCCCTGCCAGGATTCAAACAAGAATTCACGGATGAGAACCACGCTATTTAACCATGGGGCTATCACGGCTCACGTATTGTATTATCATTCACAGTTATTGTATTGTACAGTCAACAAAGTTGTTAGTGTTACATGACCAGAAACTAAGATTCAGTTTTCTCCTAAAGCTGTAAATGTATTTATAGTTTTTTTTTTTGGAAATTCTAGGGATCAAAGATACCTTTCGAAATAAACATTAATCAATAAGATTTATTTATGACTACCCCAGAAAAATGAGTTCTTAGTTACTGGCCATGTAACCCTAACAACTTTGTTGACTGTACCCTATTCTACGATCTGACCACGGCGTACGATTCCAGTTTCAAGACATCCTGTTCGACGAAGTGTTCAGCCAGTACTTCGAGGACCCCCGCCTGTTGCATGTGGTGACGCAGTCCATTGGCTCCCGGGGACCTAGGATAACTGGTTTCCCACAAGACCAGGTCAGTCGAACACTACGGCCTAAGTTCGGCTTGTGACGCATCTATCTCTCTTTCACTCCAGTATGCAATTTTTTATCAATGATTTCTTATGTTATGACGTTAACACGTAAAATTATCGTCCGTCAACCGACTTTACAACACATTTGCTCGTAAAAGGTCTCTATTTCACCAATTTGTATCTCATTACGCACAAGTGCGGTAATGTAATGTAAAACGCACAGTTCATCAAGCAAGATGCTCCGTTTAAAAACGAACGGTACTTTTCTAAATCTTAGCAAAGAGTTTTTATGTCAGAAAAGTGGTCAACATTTTATCAATAAAATTAACTTTGGGAGATAAAATATAATAAATAAACATTTAATTAAAAACATTTATCTGTATGTAACAAAAACATAAAAATATTAATTTACTTTATTAGTAATAATTGGCTGTTTTTGTGCCTTTGCCTAAAAAAATGCTGATGCGCGCGCATCGCTAATTTGTAAACAAGTAAAAATTACTCCGCGCACTTTTTCTTTTCGCTGTATTGTTTTTATCCGTTTATGAAAGTCCGAGTTTTATTTTTTCCTAGCAAATTTATATGTTATAAAACGTCTTATGACATACGTGCGCTTTGATAATAACAGCCTCTGCTTTCTTGTAGCCCTCGCCTATAGCAACATCACCTCAGCTGTAATTTTCACCTTACCGCACTTATAAAATAATGTACCTACTATTACAGACAACAAATTTTCAGATCTACGGCGATAACATTACAGCGATGCAAAGTATGCTTATCAACAAGCCTCCCGGTACCTCTCGTCACCCGCCACACCAGGTAATTCACACTGCTGTACCCCCTAACGCTTAAGCGTGAAAGTGTTAGTTACTAGCTGTTCCCCTCTATTCTATCAGCGTAATTCCCGTTCCTGCGGGAAACTTATAACCCAGGTTACTCCCAGAAAAGTAAGATTTCCATTGGTAAAAGAATTTTATTACACATTTCTCGTAAAAAGTATCTTATTTCACCAATTTCAATATCGCATTGTATCTCATTACCCACAAGTGCGGTAATGTAATGTAAAACGCACAGTTTATCAAGATGCTCCGTCTAAAAACAAACGGTACTTTTTAAAATCTTAGCAAAGATTTCATTACAAACTTGTAATGAAATATATATAGTGCGGCAAGCCTGTCATTGCAAAGAGTTCCGACAAATGTCTACCCAAACCGAGGTGCAGCCGAAGGTGAGGGTTGATTGTCTGAACAAGTTGCAATGACGGTTCCACGCGTCTACTGAACAACAATTTTTAATACAGTTGCTCAAAAAGTGGCGTATTGCAGGGACGTATAGCGTTCGGAAAGTGGTCTATTACACACTCGAACGTTTTCTTTTCCAACTGTCAAAATAATGTCCAAAAATGTTAGTTGAGTTTATTGCTAGTTTATTGTGTTTTTATTATTTTATTAAATTGCTTCATTTTTTCGCAACTGTATTAAAAATTGTTGTTCAGTAGACGCGTGGAACCGTCATTGCAACTTGTTCAGACAATCAACCCTCACCTTCGGCTGCGCCTCGGTTTGGGTAGACATTTGTCGGAACTCTTTGCAATGACAGGCTTGCCGCACTATATATATTTCATTACAAGTTTGTAATGAAATATATATACTATTTATGTCAGAAAAGTAGTCAACATTAAGAAATGCTGATGCGCGAGCATCGCTAATTCGTCAAAAATTAAACATTATTCCGCGCGCTTTTTCTTTTCGCTGTATTGTTTTTATTCGTTTATGAAAGTCCGAGTTTTATTTATTTCCTCGCAAATACGTTATAAAAAGTCGTATGACATACGTGCGCTTTGATAATTACAGCCTCTACTTTCTTGTAGCTTGTTTTTGTTTTGTTTAATAAGTGACTCAATAGAGTTCTTAGGTATGATCTCTTGAGAATCTATTCAGCCGTTTCATGATCATCAGCTCTTCGCTAGTTGAAGAAGGAATGTAAGCAATTTCCAGGGGTCTGATCGAAATCTACTTTAATGACATTCTGAACATGTTAACTTTGATCTGATGCTGCATTACTTAGAATTTGCTTTATTTTAATGCCGTGAGTACTACTTATTTTTTTTAAATCTCACACCTTTTATCCCCGGGGGATTGAGCTCCCTCAGAGGTATTCCATTTCTGGAGTTACGCACTTTTCACGAGAATATTTACACGTAGATACCGGTTTCCACCGGGCCGGCGCCGGCTACCCGGCGGCGAAATGTACGTGATAGTTGGTGAGCCCGGTGAGGTCCGAAAATACAACGCTCAAATGCGGATGTCTCTAGAAATGGCCACACCAGCGGCCAATGGCATATGGGCCTATATAAACAGTGCAGGGGACAAGATGCAACCATGTCTCACAACTTTTTTAGTTTGGAACATATTAGAGCATTCAGGGCCTATTCTGATGAACGAACGGTTTTCAGTGTATTTAAAGTGTTTCTATTCTATTCTATTCTATTTTATTCAGTGTACAGATTCTGGATCAACCCAACCAGCGATTCCGGAGCACCCATTTCGAGCAGCACATTACAAAGTTTGTCCTATTGCACGCAGTCAAAAGCCTTGATGTAGTCAATAAAGCATAGGAAGACAGGACAGTTGAATTCCCTGCTCTTCTCGATTATTTGGAGGCCGTTCAGTATTTGTTCTCGCGTTCCCCTGCCCTTTACGAAACCTGCCTGCTCTTCGGGTATTTGTGGACTTAGAACTTAGCTTAGACGTCGATTAAGATATTAACGCAATTGTCCTGTAATTTTCGCAGTCTTTAGAGGAACCTTTCTTATGCAATGGTATAAACACCGACTCTGTCCAGTATTTTGGCCATCTTCCAGTAGTCCAGATGGTATTGCATATTTCGGTGATAGCCTTTGTGCCTTGCTGCCCTAGGTTTTTTATTATTTCGGCTGTAAGAGCATCCTTACCGGTGATTTGTTGCACTTAAGAGCTTTGATAGCATGCTCAACTTCTGAAATAAGGATGTCAGGATTGTCAGGGTCTTCTGTTGCCCGTGTTATAACAGCGTTAGTAGGCTCTCCGGTGTCATATAGCTCTGCACAGTAGTTCCTGTAGCGTTCTAAGACTTGAGCCACAGTAGTAAGTAAACGCCCCTCTTTATCTTCGATGGTGCAGGTTCGTTCCAGACAGTTCTTTTACTTTTTGAAAAAGATATCTGGATTTGTTATTCAGTGCGTGCTGTTCGAGTTCGAGACAGATTTGTTTATATATCCACAGGACCTGTATTACTTCCCGTTCCGTCCGGCCGACAAGATCATAGCTTCGTGGACGGCCATCGATGACGTCACGCTCGACAATGGCGCCCTCTACGTGGTCCCGGGGACCCATCGAGCTGGGGTCATATACGAACACGGCAACTTGAAGGTATGTATGGCCTCATATGTGATGTTTAAAAATAAGCTCACTCACTCAAATAAACTAAGAAATGAGCTCTATACGCACGAAGCGCTTTTCAAGATCTTTTATTATGCGCACCGCCAAGGAGTGGAGCTACCTGCCAGCGTCTGCATTTCCGAGTTTATATAACCCACAAGCCTTTAAGGATCTAGTGAACAGGCATCTTCTGGGCAAGCTCGTCCCGTCGTAGGCCCCGTATTGCTCTCAGGATAGTCTGGGGTCAAGAGTAAGTCCATCATTAATAAAAAATAAAAAGAAAGTGTTAGTTAGATAGTTAGAACATCCAATATTGTAATTTAAAATTCTATTTGTAAAAGGAAATAAATTAAAAAATATATTATTATAAATTTTAAAGGAAGCCGAAATCTTAGTAGGTATATCTTCGGATTGGTTAAAGGACTCCGGCAGGGTGTACCACGGCATCCTAGAGGAGCAGTTGGTGGCTCCCCTGGACAAGAGGGTTCGCCTGGAGATGGGTCCAGGGGACACGGTTTTCTTCCACCCAAACCTGGTGCACGGCTCGGGCCCCAACGTTACCAAGGTAAACAATTTTATTATGTGTAATCTACATTTATTTTATTATTTCTTAGTACCGTTTTTTGGGTTTTATTTTATTAGTATCTACTGTTATTTGACATCATTACTGTTTTAATTTTATCACTATATACTTCATAGTTTAAAAGTTATAACGTTTTCTTTACATAAAGTCAACAGTAAGTAATCAGAAGAAAAAAATATCAAAAAAATATAAAAAATAAAATCTCAGATTTTTTTAAATATTTTTTCCGTCTATAAAAATGTGTCTAGTTTCACCAATTTTCATATGTGCACTTTATGGAGACTCGCACTGTATATTGTGTTAATTTTTTCTGAAAAATTTATTAGCTTAATTGAATTTAAGGCTATTTATGGAAACCGTACTATTATTTATTTTTATTTAAGAAATTTGGTTAGACAAAACTAAAGTACGAATGCATCATATTTTTTTTATAATTTATATACCAATTGAGGTGTTTGAGGAATTGCGCTTATTCTGTAAGGGTTGTATAGATCTATCACGTTTAGGGGTCGCATATACGGCGTGAAAAGTGCCCCAAGTAGCACAAGTAGCATTATAAGAGACTACTTTAGGTGTAACTCGGAACTTTAAGTGTTAATAAATACTTATTATTGTTCAACTGTAAACTTAGAGCTGCGCATTACGCTTTAGCCTGTATAATAGCATCATAATAGCTGCATAAAGCTGGAACGGATACTTTTGTTACGGGATTACAGTTAGTACAGACTTCAAAAATGCCATCTAACGTCCTCTAGCGTTTTTATTCCATTGGTTGGTTAAGAGCATTTTAGTAGTAGTAAAAGATGATAATTGCTGTATAAAGACGTATAACTATGCCTCTGAATTGCTATCATCTTATAAAGGTCACTGTGAACTACTGTACAGCCAACAGCTTTAGAGTGGTGTACACCTAGAGTAATTAAACGCAAAAAGTTGATGTGAATCATAATAACACCATTAAAAGCCGACAGACTGCATATTGGTTCACTTGAACTATTGTTTACGGAAATAAGCATACTACAGGAACAGTAGTGAACTTTTGTACAGACCTAGTAGTTAATTCAGAATTAAAACAGTGCACATGGGTTCCATACGAATATCGCCATTTTGACTAGATAGATAGATAGATAGCCATTTTATTTGCAACACAATACACACACATAATCAAAATAAGAACGTTTACGACTACCTATACGTATCAGACAGTTTTTGTTTATAAGTTTTTATTAATGATACTGTCTTTAATTAAACGTTAAATATACACTTATTCTAATATAAAATACTAAGTATTCGTAAAACTTTGTAGAATTTTATGTAAATTACTCAAAAATATGTACTTCAATATTTTACAGTATTAAATTTTTACAATATTTGTAATTAAAACTAGATATTTTCAAGGCGCGTAAAAATTTTGCTATGAAACTATATTCACAATGAACTTGCTCTCCCAATTGTTTTTCCATTCTATTACAAGATTACCTAACTGAGAAAACATAATTCCACCATTAATAAAATTCACCCTTCACCCAATCATTATCGGCGCACCAACTTAAGACAGCTGACAAAATAAAATAAGTTTATAAAAACGCATAGAAGTTCACGTGGATATATATGACTATGATTTTTGAGTGCCTAGTCTGTAAAACAGTACATTCCTATTCGGTTAAACAGCTGATAAACAGCCTTGTGAACCATTATAATGGCGACATAATGCTGATATAATGCCCTTATGCAGAAATGTGAACCAAATTAGAACTAACGGCTCAATAATTTGTGCCAATTTAAGAGTTAAATCAGCATTAACAGCGCTCTTAACACCCTTGTAACACTGTCTTGTACAGTTCTTAGTTTCCGTGTTACACCTAAAGTGGTCTCTTATAATGCTACTTGTGCTACTTGGGTGGGTATCTCCAGAAATGGAATACCTCTGCCTACCTCCTTGGGAATAAAAGACTTTTTTTTATTAACGTGATCTTATCTTATGAATCGATGAGTTTCGTCTTAGCCGAGCGTGCCAGCGAGAGCGCGGGACAAGCGATGGAGAGGCACGATCGGCCTAAGCGTTCGGCTTGTGACGCATCTATCTCTCTTCCACACCAGTATGCTATTTCTCGTCAATGTTTTCTTATGACGTTGTCATGTAAAATTATCGTCCGTAAACCGACTTTACAGACAACCAATCATCAATACAAATAATAAAACAAAAAATTTGAGCGGTAGTGTATATTATACTAGTATCTAGTTAATAAATAAAATAAATAATCTCACGCCTTTCATCCCCGAGGGGGTAGGCAGAGGTATTCCATTACTGGATAAACATACATTTCACGAGATACATTGGACCCCTAAAAGTGATAGGTGGTGAGCCCATCGCCGGACCGGGTCTATTTACACATGTCTCAGAATTAATTCTGAGACCTGCGGGTTTCGTCACGATGTTTTCCTTCACCGTCGAGCTAGTGATAAATATGTACGTAAGTTTTTGAAAAACTCATGTACATGCCAGGATTCGAACCCGAGCCTCACTGATTTTCGGCCGGCTCTTTAACCGTAAGCATATCACTGCTCCTAGTATCTAGTTATCGAGGTATAGATACCAAAACACCATTTATGAAATTTTTGTCTGTCTGTCTGGTTGTGCACGCATCGCGCAACAACTAGTGGACGGATTTTGATGTTTGGTATGGGTATAAATAAATACCTGGGTTAACATCTAGGGTACTTTTCATTCCAGGAGAAAATCGTTAAGAAAATATCTCATCCCCCCTCAAAAATAAAAATAAACTGTAAAATATAATAATATAATATAATATAATCTCACGCCCTCCATATCCGAGGGGGTAGGCAGAGGCACTCCATTACTGGACATACCCACATTTCACGAGATATATTGGACCCCTAAACGTGATAGGTGGTGAGCCCATCGCCGGACCGGCGAAACTGTTTACAAAGAGAAATACGTAATACTCCGAAACGATAACACCTACAAACTTGAAATGTGGTATGTAGGTGTCTTATATGGCGCAGGCAACTACTATGAAGGGATTTTTGGAAATTCCCACGGGAACGGGAATAAACACGATCCGCGCAGACAATGTCACCCGCTAGTTTTTAATATGATTCCAGAACTACCGCAAGTCCATCTCGTGCCACTTCGCCAACAGCCAATGCCACTACATCGACCTGAAAGGCACCGACCAAGAGAATATCAGCCTCGAGGTCGAGGCACTAGCGATGAAGCGAGGAATTTCGATCAGCTTCGAGGTCAGTGACATACCTACCCTTGGGTGACTTGAAAAATTCTGATCGTTAGGTGGTCATTAGCTCCATCTCCAAATCCACGGTGGGCTCGCTTGGGAGATTATAGCCCGTACTTTCTCACGTGTAAGGAAAGACCCTTATCACAGCAGTGGATATGGTCGAGGATAAATTGTAATCTATATATTTATAAGGTACCTATCTAGAGCCGAAGTTATACACGAGATTAATTGTTAAATATGACTACATGTTAAATGCAATTTACAACGTCTAGAAAAATACGAAAACGGTAAAAAAAAATCATCTAGTACCTATAGATAGTTTTTTTGTCCACAGGATTACTTTCACCTTCGAAGCAAGCAAGTAAAAGGCGTCCGGTGCAACTTGTAGTTGCTCAAGTTCGATTCTACACTGCGTTCGGACATTCAGCCACCTATTTCCCTATGAGAAGTTGTTTGATATAAAAAAAATCAGGCAGAAATCCTTGTTCCGCAAATAATTTTGATAATGGTCAAAAAATAAATCATAAATAGGCAGCTTAAAATGACATGAGTTTGCATAATAAACATTCAGTCCGCAAAATAACTACTTGATCAGCAAGATTTCATAATTGATCAGCAGAGGAAACATGTCTATAAGCAGTGTATTTGATTGGTATGCATATTTAAAACATGGTGAGCAAAATAACTAATTGGATTGCGTTTTTGTTGAAAAATCGGTAATGTACGTTACGTAAAGACTTATTCCACTTGGAATAACTTTTAACTTCAAATTTTCCTCGCTTTGTCCCCTCTATGCCCTATTATATTTTAATCTCTTTGTGTCTAACCAATTTTCTTAAATAGCACTTAATTCAGCTACGCTAAATTCACTTTTCGGAAAAATTTAACACATATTAAAAATAGCTAAAATCGATTATGTAGGTAGTCGATATTGAACAAACCAATTTCAGGAATTGCGCTTATTCTGTTACATATATATCTACTATATAAAAATAAGTCGGGTTTTCCTTCCTGACGATTTAACTCGAGAACGGCCGGACCGATTTTGATGAAACTTTTTGTGTGGGTTCGAGTGGGTCCAGGGATGGTTTATAGCAAAGAAAATTCAGCATTGCACCCGTGCGAAGCCGGGGCGGGTCGCTAGTTGTATACCTATATTATTATGTATAATAGGTAGTATTGAAAATAGATCTCATTGGTAGACTGAGATTTTAAATAACATTTCCGAATTTATTTTTATAATAGGCTTGGCTATCCGACCTTGTCATGTCCTATTTTGTTATTTTGACATTATAGGTAAATAGGGATGGGGACTGGGGGCACGAGGCACATAATTTAATGGTACAACTGTTTATTCACCATTATCATTACAAAGTATTACATAATATTTTTATTGAATATTATTGTAATTCGCTCAGGCGCCAGAGGTCTACTTCTCAAATATCCCATTTCGCATTTTGACTACTTCTCATAAGTGACTACTTCGCTTTGGGTATTAAACCAACAGGAGACGTCACGCGCACTAGTTTCTTTGCAAAAAAGTCTGCCAATTTCTGCGGGGGGGACGAGGAAACGCTCACAAATAATGTTAAAACCAACGCATTTTTTGACAAAACAATTAAACACTTGCTTGAACTAGATGCACACAAATTCATTCACCAATCCGAGCACTCCGTGAACTCAAAAAAACTAGTTGTAAATAGCAGGTATGATCGTTGACTGACACTTTTTTTTGGCAGAGGGGAACGCCTGTCAGTTGCGTCTCCGGTTGGTTTAATACTCAAAGCTACTTCGCTATCGGCCCACTTAGCAAACAGTCTATTTCGCATTCTGTCTTATTCTCGAACTACCTATTTCGCAAACTGTCTACTTGTCAAACAACGACTGAAGTACAGATGGAGTCAAAAGTTCATTATCTTTTAAAAACATAACATCTTATCTATCCTTCCGCCGAGTACCTAAGGATTATACGTAAACTAGAATCCCCTTGCGGTCTCCCTCGCGTAGTTCCCGATCCCGTGGAAATACGGGGATAAAATATAGAATATGTGTTGCTGTAGCTCTAAAGACATTATTTTCTGTTGTAAATGGAATAAAGGGTGTTTTGTATACTTACAAAGGTTTTGGAGGTAAATATTATTTAAGTATAATATTGTTTAAATGATAAATTTAATAAAAGATTTGTTTAAAGTTACCATAGTTTTATTTTGTGTAGTCTTAGGTACAGAAATATTTGGTGTGCAGATAACGAAATAACCAGGTCAACATTTATTCTGTTTACTACAGGAAAATATGTCATTACTAATTTACATGGATTGAGATATGCTGCTAAGCTAGGCCACTATCAGAATTTTTCAAGCCACCCAAGGGTTTCTGACACAACACAACTAAAATCCCGACCAACATTTTAACGTGCATTCCGAAACACTGAAGCGCTCCTGATATAATGCCACGTAAAATTATAGTCCGTTTAACGGACTTTACGGACAACCAATTTTTTTAGCTTATCGCAATGATATTAAATAATATGATTGGCTTACCGTTTACTTTACTTTTGACTCGACGAAAAATTATCTATTTTATTTCCATAATAACATTGAATCGGATTAATTAAACTTAGATACCTACTCAAAGAAACTTAGGGACTAACATAAAATATAATAAATAATCTCAAGCCCTATATCCCCCAGGGTGTAGGCAGAGGTATTCCATTTCTGGATATTTGGACCCCTAAACGTCTCATGGTGAGCCGAGTCTGGGTCTGGGACCGGCGTATTCACGGAGATTCGATACTCGATATCGGAAAATCTACATATGATATGACATCTGTGCAAAGAGATTTAAATAAGGTATATTTAAATCTCTTTGCATCTGTGTATAGCCCATGTCCTATACTCAGAGGTCATACTTGACATAAGGATTCGACAGATTTTCCAATATCGAGTATCGATTTTCCGTGAATACCCGCAGTAGCGCTAGCATGAGCGCCACGATAAAATTTTGTCGTGGCATTTTATCGAGTTTAGACGTCAAAATATCGTTTTGTCTTTGGTGCTAACATGGTAATCCTTATTAGTCTTGTCTTCCGGTCTGTCTACACATGTCTCAGAATTAATTCTGGGACCTGCGGGTTTCCTCACGATGTTTTCCTTCACCGTCGAGCTAGTGATAAATAATATGTAAGTACTTACGTAAGTTTTTGAAAAACTCGCTGGTACCTAAATTCCAAATGTATGTACCTACATAGAATAAAAAAGAATACGCAGCGATACTACGTGGTTACTTTTCAGAGAGATTTAAATACTAGGGCATAGAGGGGACAAAGCCCGAAAAATTTGAAGTCAAAACTTATTCCACAGTGGAATAACTTGAATAAGTCGTCCGAATAACAACTCTCGTTCGTATCTCGCCAAAATAAATAAATATGCCGAGATGCGCCTTGCTAGGTTGCAAATGCAATGATTTTAGTTTATTTTCGTAAGTATTTTTCATATTTACTCAGAAAAAAGAACAAAATTAATAATTTTCTTATATTCGTTCTAGAACATTCTGCTGATATTGTAAATTAACGCCCTCTGCTGTTGAGTAGCTTATACCACTACTTCACTACTAATTAGTGTAGTGGTGCTGTTTATCGACTTTTTTTATCGATATTTATTTATTAGGTAGAAAATATAGGCATACTGTTTTTAAGAATACAAACAGTTTAATAAATAATTTAAGGTTCTTAGAGACTGGCGGCTTCGTTTGTTGTCAAGGAAGACCGCGATCTCGTGTGACAACGTTTTTAGCTAGGGACCGTCAAAACTTAAAACACTAGGTGGCCCGATAGATGTGTCCGGGAGTGTAGTAGGTATAATTGAAATTGATTTTGTTATATATACCTATACTTTGTCAATAAACTGATATTATCGATACCTTGGTATGAAATAGTAACATCCCTTTTAATCAGCGTGACCTCTACCGGTCGATAGCTGAAACAACTTCTAATTGTTTGAATACTTGTTTCAGCTATTGAAATCTAGATACCAGCACTGCAGCTTAGGCTTCAAAGTTTTGTATGGAACTATTCCCAATGCCCCCTCTATGCCCTAGTATTTAAATCTCTTTGTTACTTTTGAATACCAAATACCAGTACCTATTTGTTTTTTTCATGGACCTAGTATTTGTTTCACACAAAGAGATTAAAATATAATAAGGCATAGAGGGGACAAAGCGAGGAAAATTTGAAGTCAAAAGTTATTCCAAGTGGAATAAGTCTAGTACAATTTCGACCGAATGACAGCTCGCGTTCATATTATCTGACATAACAATGACATGACGCCTTAGGCTTCAAAGTTTTGTATGAAAATATTCCTAATGCCCCCTCTATGCCCTATTATATTTAAATCTCTTTGGTTTCACAGCATATCTATTCCGCTTTGACATCTGTCTTGTTTGACGTAGCAGTGTTGCCAGTACCATGTTTTGAAAATTACAGATTTTATATTGATCAGTATTATATTATTATTGTGATAGCACGGTAAAAATATTATATGAAATGTCTTTATTGTGACTCTAAGATTACATATTGCATGCACTTCCTTAAAATAGTGATGTCCTCTGTAGTCTACCATCAGGCATAGGTACGTTGGTTATACAATTAAATTTGATTTTTGATTAGATCGAATTAGCAAGTATAGGTACTTATAGGTTCAGTAACAACAACCTCTCATTTTTAATGTCAGATATTTAAATACAATTTTAATTTCAAATACTAACATTAAAGCAACTTCCTATCCAAAATCTGTTAATTATTTGTAATATCTGCAAACCTATTTTCTGCTGTGGGCTCATTTTTTAATTTGGTTTTAAAAGCAAAATACAACCTCAGCAATAGCTTGAGGTTGTATTTTGCTCTTTTAAAATAAGGTTTCTACTACGTTTGGGTCAATCTGACTTTAAAAAAGTACTTAGGGGCCCATCCATAAATTACGTCACACGTTAAAGGAGAGGGAGTCGATGAATTGTGATATTGTGTGACAAGGGGATGAGAGGGGCCTTAAATTTTGTGACGTCACTTTTCAAAATCTAGTGTTTTTTTGAATTTTCTCAAATGTTTCATTTATTCTTGTTTCATTAAACAATAATTAAATTGGAAATAAAACTAATTTCGCAGCAACTCGTCGGTGGAGATGGGCTGCTGTTTAGATGTAGCCAATCTTTAAGGGACGAGTTTAGAGTGTCTTGTTATTTATTATACTTGGTATTGACCTTTCTAATTGTACTTTTTGTACCTACCTACCTACCTAAAATTAATAATTTTCACAGACTTTTTCAAAACTGCTGTTTTAATTCAACAGCTAGGTGTAAAATTGCAAAATATGTGATGATGTTTCACAGAGGAGGAGTGGTCTTACAAATGTCAGCTGCGACAAGGACGATAAAGGGGTAAAAAAATCATGAAATTTGTGTGATAGTTAGTTATTGCAGAAGATAGTAGATGGGTTTAATAATAAAGATTTTTCCAATGTCCTGATATTTTGTAACAATTTCTCCTGATTTTTTTAAATCGGTCCTGCCTGGCAACACTCGGTATTTCAGCAAAAAAATAACAGTGTTGTTTTTACGAATAAATAAGATAAAAACAGATAAAGCACTCACTTGTGCAAGACAATAGTGAACATTTTCTTATCTTTAAAGCGCGTTAAGTATTTCTGGAAACCAGACGTTGAATTTCATAATTTCAGTGAAAGTTTCAGGAGATAAAAACATCGTTGCCATCAGTGAAAGTTTCAAAGTTACCTTGAAATAAATAACATATAAAACATGGATTTGAAGTCCGCTAAAACCATGAGAATCATGCCCAATTTGTAAGTACATATTTATCTACCACTTATAAGCTTTGCTTAATGATAAACAGTAATAGTTACTTCATTGTTTTCCAGAACTTGACTTTTGTACTTTCAAAGTTTTCAACAGATCAAAGTTCGTTTGAACATACATAATCTATTGGTTTATGTATTGTATATTATGTATTTAATAGAGCTGGTTGTTTATGTGAGGCTTCGGGTGACCAAAGTACTGGTTTATCCCTGATAAAGAATATATTTATCCAGAGAGGGAGTCGGTCAGATGCAGTCAATCTTCTGGGCTCTATCCCACTTGGTTTCTCTTTTAGGTCATTATTTTATCTGTAAAAAACTGGTTTCCAAGTTTTACTAATCTATACTAATATTATGTAGAGGAAAGATTTGTATTTTTGTATGTTTGTTACGAATAAACTCATTAATCATACGGGAATAAAATATTGCCTATGTTACTCAGGGGTCTTCTAGCTTTCCATTGGTGAAAGAATTCGTAAAATTGCTCCAGTACTTTTTGAGTTTATTCGTAACAAAAATACAAATCTTTCCTCTTTATAATATTTACAGATGTAACAGAGTTTTTATCACTAGCTTGAGGGTGAATGAAAACATTGTGAGGAAAGCCGCAGGCCCCAGAATTAATTCTGGGACATGTCTAACAGACCCGGTCGGACGAAGGGCAACCTACAACATTTAGGGGTCAAAGAATTTAGAACAACCAAGTTGCTGGGTGGGAAACACTTTTTTTATATCGTTTCAATCTGTTCGGAATCAATAAGCTACTTGTTTGTCTAATAATATCCAGTTCATTAGCTGTCAAGGTTTTGTACAGAGATTTTTTTCCCCTTTTGGGTGACCTTTACTCATTGCTAGAAAATCGATCATAGATACAAGGGACACTATGCCTCTTCAATGCTTCCATCACCACTAAGATTCAGTGCGAGCTCGTTTAACATAATTTGTTAGCCTCTTGGTACATTTTACTGTATTCAGTGATTTCTTGTTTTCCAGTTTTAATTTACAGGTCATTGTAGAGGCTGAGAAACACTGATATTTTATTAAGTACATTACTCCTTTGTTGTTGCTTGTTATTTATAGATAACAGAAATCTAAATATAACATTTATAGTTATTGGTCATTATCATTAAACAAGTCCATTGTTGTACAATGTATGTACAAGCAATGTATTCCTCCATAAAAATATGCTGTAGCATAATTTACTTATGTACAGTCAAGAGCATGCTAAGCTTGACACTTTGGACTTTGACCCGGCCCTGTATTCTATGGCGCGCAGTACAAATCAGAGCTCAGCTTAAACTGGTAGTGTCAAGCTTGCTCTTGACTGTACTCCTCGATAATTATAATTATTGTCCGACCGAAAGTTCGGTTTTGGCCGAGTTTCGGCGGCAGTTTCGGTTTCGGCCAAAATTCGCCGAAACTTTTGCCGAAACCGAAACTGATTTCGGAAGTGGTCGTGCACTGTTGGCTCAGATGGTAGAGACCATGCGTTCTGAGTCGGAGGTCGCGGGTTCGATCCCCGCTCGGGGCCAACATTTGTGTGCATGAACATGAATGTTGGCTTTGTGTCTGTGTGTTTTAATGTTTATTTAAGTATGTTTATCAGTTGTCTAATAGTGTGTGACTTAATAACTGTGTGTGGATTGTGTCCCACAATTTAGGTATTATTATTATTATTAATGCAGAATAAAGGGTAAAATGCACCAAATTTCAGTATTTCAAGGAATTTTACACTTGACCACGTGAGTTTCGGTTTCGGCCGGAAAACCAGTTTCGGTCGGACAGTAATTAGGTATAATATAGCATTAAGTATCAAGCAAGTAAAAAAATATACAAAATAGGCGCCAAAAAAATTTATAACCCGAACATCTAGTGAGTTGCATCTAGTTTTAAATTTTACTATATAATATGTAAAGCTCTGTATTTGATTGTAACTTGTTTTGTGAGCCATTAATAAATAAAACAAGGTCGCTACTATCCCACATTTTTTTAATGGTGATCTATCGGCAAGCCTGATACATTTGGAAGAATTGTTGCGTGAAAGCTGATGTTTTTATTACCTCGACCCTAATTATAGTTAAACAATATTTTCTTCCATTCCGATCCATTCATCGACACTAAATTGTCATAAACATGAAAGAAACACTTTTTTGTAATAGTCATTGTTACTTTATGCGAGGGCTTTGTCGCCACGGGGTGGGAAAATAAAGCGGCTAGCTGAAATGACACTAAGGTGTATCAGGCATAATTTTTACTGATAGTTACTTACTTAATAGTTAAACACTAATAGAAAGTTTGTTTCGCAGGGTATCTACAGAAGAGATGTACAATGTTTCACCGGAGCAGCTCAAATTCTACGCCGACAATGGCTACTTGATGATTAAACAGCTGATCGACTTCACATCTCTATACAGCTACAAGTAAGTATATGGTGTGTGTGTGGTTAAGGTAAAAATTCTGATATCGATAAGAAACAGTCTACACTAAATCGTCTAGGTATCTAAGTAGTCTAGGGTTGCCAACCGTCCTGTTTTCCCAGGACATGTCCTAGTTTTGGTGTGTCATGGGATGTCCTAGATAGTTTTTAAACACCAGCCTTGGTTTTTAAAATCAAAATAATAATAATGACTTCACGGCTGGTTGTAAGTGTTCGAAAAACCGTGCTGTTTTAAAACAAAGTCGCAACCTGCCACTCGGTGATATCTCTCTATATTGCTGCATCCTGTTTTTAAACTGAATTTTCTTTGTTTTATTTAATTTAATTTTTATTTTATTTTATATTTCCTATTTGAAGTCAAGTTTTTTTTGCTATATGTACTTATGTACGGTACGGCCGTTGTAACTTGGCAGCTCTGAAGTTGCGCAAATTTCTGCGCAATAACATTTTTAGCGACCATTTGGCGGTAGGAGGGGGTTTGCGCAGGCGAAGCCTACGTTCAGAGAAGCCAAGTTAAAACGGCTGTACTGTATAAATAATTCTTGGTTTTAACAGGCAGCGTTTCGCCCAAATATGTAAGGGTCTTGCTCCGAAAGGCGGTATGACGATTGTCAAGGAGCCAGCCCTCAAGGCAAAGGGAGCCAAGGGAGAGGACCTCATCAACAAGGTACGATTATACTTAGATCCAGTGGCGAATCGCCTGTCTTACGAAGAAGAAGAAATAATAGTACGGTTTCCATAGGTAGCCTTAAATTCAGCTATGCATAACTATAATTCATTTTTCGGAAAAAATTAACACATCAAAAATAGCTGAAATCGGTTTAGTAGTCGATACTGAACAAACTAATTTCAGGAATTTAGCTTATTCTGTTACATATTGTTGTATAGGTATTTTGTTGGATGTTCTTTAGACTACACGTAATTATGATAGTCGTTTTCGATATGTCATGCATGATCACAATAGCTTCGCGCAAAACCTGTTGTTTGTCAGAAACAATTTTACGAAATTCTGAATGCTAAACCAATGCTAGGTTACATACATCCTGTTGTTGAAGCAATAATACCGCCAGTTATACTTTTTTTTTGCATCGTTTTTTTTTTTTTGCAAGTTTATCGACGGGCCTGTTGGCTCAGTTCCCGCTAGGACCCCTAACCGTGATAGGTGGTGAGCCCATTGCCAGCTAGCTAGTGATAAATATGTACGTATGTTTTTGAAAAACATTCGGCTTTATATTAATTAACCCAAACTAGGCAGAGCCTGTACTATGGGTACAAACAACTGATAAACATACTTAAATAAATATTAAACGCCCAGACACGAAGCCAACAGACATGTTCATGCACACAAATGTTGGCCCTGATTGGGGATCGAACCCGTGACCTTCGACTCAGAAGGCAGGGTCACTACCAACTGAGCCAGCCCATCAACCGTAATAAACTAGCTTGTATGATTCCAGTTTCAAGACATCCTGTACGACGAAGTGTTTAGCCAGTACTTCGAGGACCCCCGCTTGTTGCATGTGGTGACGCAGTTCATTGGCTCCCGGGGGCCTAGGATAACTGGTTTCCCAGAAAACCAGGTTAGTAAAAAGTCAAAATCATTTATTTCCAGTAGGTATAGAAAATACACTCAGAAAAGTCAATAGTCTTATAACAAGGCACTCTAAACTCGTCCATGGAGATTGGCTAAATGTAAACAGCAGCCCATCTCCACCGACGAGTTGCTGCACGCTGCAGTGAAGGTCCAAAGTCCACTACATGAGAAGTGGATAGGATTTTTTTGATGTGATAACGTGTTATAAATCTACTGCGACCCGCCCCGGCTTTGCACGGGTGCAATGCTAACACTAAAACCTTCCTCTTGAATCACTCTATTAAAAAAGAACGCATCAAAATCCGTTGCGTAGTTTTAAAGATTTAAGCATACAAAGGGACATAGGGATATAGGGACAGAGAAAGCGACTTTGTTTTATACTATGTAAGTGATGATGAACGCCGGCTGCACAAAAGTGTCACGTTCCGCCGGAGCTGAGCGTGTAAGCGAGAGCGCGGAGCAAGCGATAGAGAGGCACGATCGGCCTGAGCGTTGGGCTTATGCATCATCGATCTCTCTTCCACTCCAGTATGAAATTTTTTATCAATGTTTTGCGACTTGATATTTTGCACATAGATAGCTTATACAGTGTAGGATTCAGTCTAACTAAGAAAGGATTTTGCAACTCCGGGGGTGAAATAAACGTGTGCGAGCGAAGCCGTAAGTAAAAGCTAGTTATATGTATATATGCACTTGATTTAAAATGATAACCATGTATAAGCCTTTAGATTAAATAAAAACATTTTGACTTTGACCTCTAAATTACGTCGTCGGAGGTAAGTAAAAAAGCTGTTTTCAATTAGCCGGAGTTGTGACGTCATTCAGATGTCAAGTGGTAACATATCATCTTCTTCGGGCAAGAGGAAAATAGTCTCCACCGTAAATTGAACTCTATGTTATAATAATATAACTCAAAACCAATGAATAATTTAACATGCCTGTGCTCGATTAAGGGATATGTATGTAAGTAAAAGAAGAAACTGACTGGTTGACTGGGTTATCGGATCACCAATGATTTTCTCGGTTGGGCGCATTATGTATAAATAATAGTAAAATCTCACGCCTTTTATACCCCCGAGGGGGTAGGCAGAGGTATTCCATTACTGGATATACCCACATTTCACGAGATATATTGGACCCCTAAACGTGATAGGTGGTGAGCCCATCGCCGGACCGGGTCTATTTACACGTCTCAGAATTAATTCTGAGACCTGCTGGTTTCCTTACGATGTTTTCCTTCACCGTCAAGCTAGTGATAAATATGTACGTAAGTTTTTGAAAAACTCATTGGTACATGCCAGGATTTGAACCCGAGCCTCACTGATTTTAGGCCGGCTCTTTAACCGTCCGGGCTATCACTGCTCATTATGTGCGCATTATGTCCAATTCGCAAAATGTCCAGGTGGCTCTAAATGTCAAAAATTTGCTCTTAGGACAATTTTGTGTTTTGCACAAAATGCTAACTGGACAATTTAAGATTAAGACATTGTGAGCATTGGACATTTTGAGCCCACTGGACATTTTGCGAATTGGACCATTTGGACCTAATACGCCCAACCGGATTTCCTATACATATCTAATTGGGACCCGTAATCTTTTTCCAGACCTACGGCGATAACATCACAGCGATGCACAGTATGCTTATCAACAAGCCGCCCGGTACCTCTCGTCATCCGCCACACCAGGTAATTCACACTGCTGTTCCCCATAACGCTAAAGCGTGAAGATGCTATGCAGCTAATTTTATGTCATTTACTAGGCGTTTTTCTTATTCCCATGGGAATATCCCAAATCACTTTTCACACGATGGACCTGTTGTGTTGTGCCACACTGTCAGAAAAAACTCGCTGTGGCAATGCGCTCGCTTTCGTAGTTATTTTTTCTCATAGATAGGGATGAAAAGCAGAGTGTATCATTCGCTGGCAAATTATTTTTACCTTTGGCTACGTACTTTAAACCCCCACTTCGTTCATGATTCTACATTAGAATCCCTCACTACGTTCATGATTCTACATAAGAATCCATCACTACGTTCGGGATTGTATCCTAGAATCATTCACTATGTTCGTAATTTCTTAAAACGCCCTCGCCGTAAAAATATATTTCTGTTCCCTTACGACACAATCCACTATTATATATCCACAGGACCTGTATTACTTCCCTTTCCGTCCGGCCGACAAGATCATAGCTTCGTGGACGGCCATTGATGACGTCACCCTCGACAATGGCGCCCTCTATGTGGTCCCGGGTTCCCATCGGGCCGGGGTCATATACGAGCACGGCAATTTGAAGGTAAGACCATTAAGGGCCCATCCATAAATTACGTCACACAAATTTCATGATTTTTTACCTCCCCCCTCCCGTCCTTGTCACAGCTGGCCACATCGTGCACTCCTAGCGGGCGTTGTAGCTTACCATTGGTGAAAGAAGTTTTAAAATCGGTCCAGTAGTTTTTGATTATATTCGTAAGTTCGTAACAAACATACAAAAATACAAATCTTTATTATATTTGTTTATTTATTAGAGGAATGCTCAGGTGGTTTGGTCACATTGAGCGGATGAATGAAAGTCGTCTAACGAGACAAATATGCAAGGGTGTTGTGAATGGGCGAGTCGGTAAAGGACGACCTAGGCGTACCTACATCGACCAGATCGGCGATGTGTTGAAGAAAAGCCAGATAAAGAGTACCCGAAACCGACGAGCATGCATGAGTCGTTTGATGGATGTGGAGGAAGCGCGTGAGATCTGCCAGGTTCGTAGCAAGTGGCGGTCTGTTGTCTCTGCCTACCCCAATGGGAAATAGGCGTGAGATTATGTATGTATGTATGTATAATATTTGTGTATAGCGAGACTAGAACGCTCGACTCAGCTCACTCACAGCTCACAACTCAGCAGCTTCTTACTGTCCGAATTCAAAAACCCGCTTGTCACCTTCCGTGACATGACGTTTCCCGTCAACGACGATAACAACGCCATCTAGCGTAGATAGACGACAGAAAATTCATCACTAAGGTTTTAGATTATGTACATTTTGGTAAATGCTGAGCTAACTCAAACTCAAAATTCATTTATTTCAGTAGCTATATAAAATACACTTTGAAACGTCAATAACAAGACACACTAGACTCGTCCATGAAGATTTGCTGAATGTAAACAGCAGCCCATCTCCACCGACGAGTTGCTGGTTCCAAATTCAGTACCCCGAGAAGAGCCAGCAAGAAACTCAAGGGCAGCTCTTTTTAGTCTCATGTCTTACTAGTAAATATGGTTCACAATAATAATTAATAGCTTTACATAGCATTAAGTCGGTTAATGAGAGCTGATGACGATGATGTTTGTATAGGACTCCAGCAAGATGTACCACGGCATCCTGGAGGAGCAGTTGGTGGCTCCCCTGGACAAGAGGGTTCCCCTGGAGATGGGTCCAGGGGACACGGTTTTCTTCCATCCCAACCTGGTGCACGGCTCGGGCCCCAACGTTACCAAGGTAAACAATTTGGGTTAAGGCCAGGTATTCCCGCTGCAGTTGTAACGTAGAGATTGCTTGCTTAGTAGTAGGCAATAGGCATTTAGTAAGCGCCAGCGCGCAACTGAACAAGCCATCCAAGCCACCGGACTCGTGCATTTTGTAGGTATTTCAACATAGTGACTAAAAATCATTTTATCAAGTCAAACTTTGCGAATTTGTTTAGAAATATTTAGTATCTTTAGCTTAGTACAAAAAAACAAATGTAAAATATCAATAGTTCAGTCATGACATAGAAAAACCAAAGTCGAATCCTGGCATGCACCAATGAGTTTTTCGAAACCTACGTACATATTTATCACTAGCTCGACGGTGAAGGAAAACATCGTGAGGAAACCCGCAGGTCTCAGAAATTCTGAGACATATGTAAATAGACCCGGTCTGGCGATGGGCTCACCACATATCACGTTTAGGGGTCCAATATATCTCGTGAAATGTGGGTATATCCAGTAATGGAATACCTCTGCCTACCCCCTCGGGGATGAAAGGCGTGAGATTATTTATTTATTTATTTACTAGCGACCCGCCCCTCCTTGGCACGGGTGCAATGCTGAATTTTCTTTGCTATAAACCATCCCTGGACCCACTCGAACCCACACAAAAAGTTTCATCGAAATCGGTCCGGCCGTTGTCGAGTTAAATCGACAGGAAGGAAAACCCGACTTATTTTTATATAGTAGATTAAATATTCCAGAACTACCGCAAGTCCATCTCGTGCCACTTCGCCAACAGCCAATGCCACTACATCGACGTGAAAGGCACCGTCCAAGAGAATATCCGCCTCGAGGTCGAGGCAGAGTCCACGAGGCGAGGCATTTCGGTCAGCTTCGAGGTCAGTGACATTACGAGAACACCATGTACAGTCAATTCAATTCAATTCATTTAATCCGAAACAATTTACATTGTGTAGGAAATATTACATGTTAAAAATAAATCTAATAATAATAAGGAAATAAATCAAATACATTATTGTTTCAGCATAAATCTCGATCTCAAATAAAAGTTATCAATGAAGCTATGTCAGATTATAAGTACAAAATCACAATATTCAACGATTAGCAAGGTCATTTATATCATACAAACATTTTTCTAACAAAAAGCACCTCAGTCTACTTTTAAATGTTATAACATCGTTCAAGAGCAAGTAAAGCTTGACACTACCAGTTTAAGCTGAGCTCTGATTTGTATTGCGCGCCATAGAATACAGGGCCGGTTCAAAGTCCAAAGAGTCAAGCTCAGCGTGCTCTTGACTGTACTTTAGTCATTAAGATATACAGGGTGAATTTTTCAAGTGGGCGTGGTAGGTAAATCAGAAACTATGAGGAGTAGCGAAAAGTACTCAAAGGAATCTCGGGCTCGATTTTGATGAAAACTAAAAATGCTTCTTTGGATTTTTTTAAAATCAATATTCTTAGCCAGGAATCGCACATGTTGATTTTGGAAAAAAACTCATCCTGTGTTATTACACCATTCGATAGTGTCGCTAATAAGGATCGAGTTCTAAGAAGAAATGACATACGGCAAACTTAAGGAAAATTTTGGATTTTAACAAACTGATTCATATTTTAAAGTAATGCATTATGTTTTCTCACGCCTTTCATCCTCGAAGGGGTAGGCAGAGGTATTCCATTACTGGATATACCCTCATTTCACGAGATACATTGGGCCCCTATACGTGATAGGTGGTGAGCCCATCGCCATTTCATTTATTTATTTATTTTATATGTTCTAATTTAAAAAAATATATATCTATTCAAATGTTGTGAAGATGACCGTGCTGCGGATCTGTGTTAAGAAAAATATTGACCATAATTTCGGACAAGATACAGGTAAAGCATGTATGAATTAAAGCATTACTTTAAAATATGAATCAGTTTATTATCCAACATTTTTCCTTAAGTTTTCCGTATGCCACTCTCTCCTTAGAACTCGATCCTTATTAGCGACACTATCGAATGGTGTAATAATACAGGATGTGTTATTTTTACCTATGGAAACCGTACTATTATTGCTCTTTATCTAAGAAATTTGTTTAGACAAAAGTAAAGTGCGAATTCATTATATATTTTTTTACTAATTGGGGTGTATTAAAAATTGCGCTTTTTCTGTGACGCGTTGTATAGATAGTTTTTTTGTCCACAGGATGCCTGGCACCTTCGAAGCAAGCAAGTAAAAGGCGTCCGGTGCAACTTGTAGTTGCTCAAGTTCGATTTCCACACTGCGTTCGGACATTCAGCTAAGAGATTTCCATATTACCTTATGCCCGCGACTTCGCGTTCCGATAAGACCAGCCATTTAATTCTTCGAAATACAAGCTATATGTTTCCCAAATGACTTCGAAACCGGTTCGCCGTGAACAGGTTACAAGACAGCTATATTTTCGTACCTAAAATATTGTCAGATAAATGTAATAATTAACCGAAGATATTTAATAACTGAACGGAAAAATCTATACCCACCTTTGAGTTTTAAACCAACCGGAGACGCCACTGACAGGCGTTCCCCTCTGCCAAAAAAACGTGTCGGTCAATGAGCATACCAGTTAAATACAACTAGTTTGTTTGAGTTGACGGAGTGCTTGTATTAGTGAATGTATTTGTGTGCACCTAGTTCAAGCTAGTGTTTAATTGTTTTGTCAAAAAATGCTTTTGTTTTAAAATTATTTGTGTTTGTTTCCTCGTTTCCCCCCGCAGAAATTGGCAGACTTTTTTGCAAAGAAACTAGTGCTCGTGACGTCTCCTGTTGGTTTAATACTCAAAGATACCCACCGTTAATTAAACTGTAAGGTCCAGCGCACACTGCGGATACGTTGTAACAGCCGTACCTATTCGATTTTCGAATTCCCGAATGCATTTTTTTATTTATGGTTAGGCTGCTACGACTTTTAAGCCATATGGCTTAAAAGTCTATTTTGTTATTTATGTTATTACTAATGCCTTGACATTATTGTTATTTAGCTTGTTTTTGTTATTTTATGCTATTTTTGTTTAGTTTTTATAATACCTACCTACTTACCTACTTGTTCGCAAGTTATATTGTATACCATAATATGGTAGACTGTAGAGAGTCCTAGTTTATATTTATTTTAAGAACTTTCATATGTAACCTACAGCCATGCAATAAATATTTTGAATTTTGAATTTTAAATAGGGATGGGGCACTATATTAACATAATTTTAATGGCACAAGTGTTGATTCACCACTAATATTACATAATATTTTCATTGAATATTATTGTAATTGCATACTGTAGCTTTTAAGATGTTCTGTGATAAATGGGTGCTTTCTATATAAATATTTTGTTGGTAAATATATGTATATTGTGTGATGGATTTAATAAAACATTCGTTTTTAATTACCATAGTTTTATTTTGTGTAGTCTTAGGTACGGTCTTATATATAATTACATCTGAACACAAACATCATTTAGTAAATAATAATAAATTCTCATTAAGTTTAGATGTACCTTATATAATTTTATTAAATGAAGCTTGAATATTTCATTTCTATTTCCTTTCAATAAATCGTTTACAATTATTATTCTTAACATTTCATTTCCTTAAATTAACATTAAAACAATATATAGTAGAACAGTTTTAAAAGTAACAAAAGAGCAGTTTCAATCTCCATTTGTTTGATTGTTTTTCGTCTTATGGAATATATTTTTGAACGATTATTTAAAAAAAATCCGACAAAATGAAAACCTTTTTCTAGAGTCTGCTAAAAATATTCTAATTCATTCACGTTATATTCGTATTGTAATATTAATTTTAAAACAATTACTTAAAAGTATATTACATATTTATATTGTACAACTACGTTATTTGCAAAATATACAGCGAAAATTAAAACGTATTTACACTATTATCTTATAAAAACGTTATTTTAAAATAAAGAGGTGAAAATAACTTATTTTAAAACTGTGACATGAGACTAGATCTGGTTTGGGAATAAAATAAATAAAAACATAATTACTTAAGATAAAAAAAAATGTGCAAAATGTCTTAGAAGGTACATTTGTTCGGTGTTTTAAGAAAAAATATTTTTGTTGGTAACTAAAAATTAGATCCCGTAGTCTCCGTCAAAAATCTGTAAAGGAAATAAGAAAATAAATTACATATCGTTACAATATTTACAAAAACTTTTTTGCCAAGGTATTTTAGCTGGAATAGGTTTATTTAGTTAAAATATCTTTACTAATATTATAAAGAGGAAAGATTTGTATTTTTGTATGTTTGTTACGAATAAACTCAAAAACTACTGGACAGATTTAAAAAAAATCTTTCACCAATAGAAAGCTAAAATATCCCTGAGTATGAAATATACAGGGTGACTTTTTTTACCGTCTGGAAAAAAATGTGGTGTGATAGGTAAGTGTAATAGATTCATTTGGCAATGTTACTTAATTTTTTTTTTTTGGAAAAAAAAATTTTTCTTGCTTAAACTAATATACATTACTCAATTGTAGTCAATAATACACAATGAACTATTTGAAATAGTATTTTAAAAAGAAACAGGCTCGTAGCTTCCATTTATGCGCAATTTACCTACAACCGCCAGCAGCGCGTAGTACTGTGCGTAGTTTTCTAGATTTTGTAAGTTGCATTAAACATGACTATATTTAAAAATTAATCTCGTGTATAACTTCGGCTCCTGATACCTTATACGTCATATTTTTTTCCAGACGGTAAAAAAAAACATCCTGTATTATTACCATATAATTAAGCAACTAGGTATAACTTTTTAAAGTTAAGAGTCGTGCCTCCCCACGATGTCGAAAATACATAAATTGCGAGTAATCATTCATTAAAAAGCGTATCCCAAAACCACCTCTAAAAATGCATTTCAATTTTCATTTTACAGCAAACTTTTAAATAATAAAACTACCAAAAAAGTGATTCAATTGAGTGAGTGTTTCCATTGTCAATTTTGGTTTTGACAGCTAATAAAATAGTAACTCATTTGACTTTGCAGTAAAATCAAATATGGTAAATATACAACAAAAGTTTGCAACTAAATTTGTACAATGGTAGTACAAATTCCCAAGGAGTGTTGAAGGGAGCCAGCCAGCCGTAAAATAGTGGGAGATTAGCTCAGCAGTGGGCTGTTACGGTTTGATAATGAAGCTATACGAACTAGCTTCATGTAAAACGGCATATTAAGTCCCAAAAGAAATCAGGACAAGGTACTGGCTTACTGTCCTGGATTCCTCGATTTCATGTGGTTCAAGCAAAAGTGTACAGCCAAATCCTACTTCCTACTGTAGCAAAACTACATAGAACGTGACAATAGACGGCCGAGTCCTAAACCGCGCTATCGAAGTTTGAAATTAAGTCTCAGACCCCTAAAAATCAAACAGTTTATTTTACAATTAGCGGGACTGCGCGGTTTCACCCGCGGAGTTCCCGTTCCCGTGAGAATATGGGAATAAAATATAACCTATTTTACTCAGGGATGTTCTAGCTTTCAATTAGTAAAAGAATTTTTAAACTCGGTCCAGTACTTTTGAGTTTATTTGTAACAAAGATAACATACAAATCTTTCCTCTTTATTATATTACTATTAGTATAGATTAAGTTCGAAGTTAAAAGCGAACCGCATCATATACTATATAGCACCGAGTGTTAAAATGCGTTGTCGAATTGCTTTGATAATTTTCTATTTATTAAAAAAAAAGCTACAAAAAACACGGAAACAAACACAACAAAAACATTTTTAAATTATTAGATATTAATGTTAATAATATATAATCTAGTAAGTAATAATGCCATAGCCAATAATTAAGTGTGGTAACAACTAAATACCGATTAAAAGAAGCACAAACTACTTACACAATATTTACAACTAAGTACTAACCAATCCCATTACTATCTATCAAATCTACTGACAACAATAGTCATATTAATAATACAACCGAACTATTAAAGCTTTTTAACCTTTTTAGACATTCAGCGCAAATAACTGGTGCAAAACGTCTAGTCCCATTCCAACATATTAATTAAATTAAATATTAAGTAAATACATACAACTTGTAACATAATAAACAAAAATAACTTAAATTAGTTCTGAATCAGAAGTGGAATCAATTTCAAGAGTAAAATTTTAGTATAGCTATCTATACAATAAAATGAAATGCATTTCTTTGATGAGCGCATCACTTGAGAACGGCAGGACCGATTCGGCTATTTTTTAAATATAAGTATAATTTGTTAAGTTACAAAGTAAAATGGAAAATTCTAAAAAAAATTAGTTTAAATTTTTAAAGAACGTCTGTCGGTTAGATGATTGACAAATTAAAAAATAGAACTAATAATATAAGGCATTTAAAAATAAACCTTAATGTGCTTGAAGCATAAGTTAAAATGTTTAAGTTTAATAAGCTTAAAAAAGTATATAATATATGTATATATATTGGTGAATTATAATATAAATAAAAAACTAATTTTGGGTTCGTTAATTATGTTACATATTGTATAAGTAAATAAATATAATAATCATATTCTTACTATCCTAATAACTACTATAATCTATTTTATTAGATAAAGTCATTTTAATTTTCATAATTGTATGTCAGAAACAATACATTTTCATTGAAAATTAACATAGCAACTCACTAAACGCAGAAAACAAATCTATTAAACTGAAGCTTCAATAGTTTAAAGAAATTGGAAATTGAAAATTTCCAGAACTTTCTGAGTACCTTTACTTAAAATTAAAATGTCTTTACTGATAAAATAGGTTAAACAAATAACACATAGTGATGATAAATAATCAGAATTTATTAAACATATTTGTACAGTAAACCGAATATTTTGTACTCAGATTATCTTAAAAAATCCATCTCAAAAATATGAAATCCTATTATGAAATAGTGATTGCTATTACTTTACTACAAGAAAGAAAAAACTTTAGGTACTAATGAAGACTACTTAATTTGACTGATTAATATGATTATGTTACAAAAACTGGTTGAGAGATTGATGTATCAATCAAGTATATCTTTGATCACACGAAAACATAAAAGGACATTATATGTTGCTCAGTCAATATTGAAATTATCAACAATCTTTCAACCCTTCAATGTATTAATAATAATAAAAATCTACGTAGAGGTAGCGTTACACATAGGGGGCCCCACTACAAGGGACAATTGAAAAATAAAGCAAATGGAATATTTATGTTGGGATTATGACGAAAAACCCACAGTGTTGATCGAAATATGTCTAACTACTGTACTTCTACTTACGGGCACTCTCCAGAGCCCTAGGAACGTGGGGCCCCTAGTAACGATAGGCCCCCTGGAGCATAAGGGCCCCTAGGAGCGAGGCCCCACGGAAACTCGTGGTTCCTGGGAGTATAACATGCCTGGGATCCCTACTAACTCGGGGCCCCTGGTACAGTCAAGAGCACGAGGATCTTGACACGTTGGACTTTGTAACGTTCCTATTACAATCGCTTTAGAGGTCAGACTCACACTACAAGTGTAAAGCTTTACGAGTAGGTATGTTCTCTTGACTGTACCTCTGGTAACTTGGGACCTCTGGGAGCATAAGGCCTCTAACCTCCCAGGGGCCTTATACTCCTAGAGGCCTAATCCTCCCAGAGGAATAATCCTCCGCGAGGCCTAATCCTCCCAGAGGCATTATGCTCCCAGAGACCTAATCCTCCCGAGGCCTACAGCTCCCAGAGGCCGAATCCTCCCAGAGGCCTAATCCTCCCAAAGGCCTAATCCTCCCAGAGGCATTATGCTCCCAGAGACCTAATCCTCCCGAGGCCTACAGCTCCCAGAGGCCGAATCCTCCCAGAGGCCTAATCCTCCCAAAGGCCTAATCCTCCCAGAGGCATTATGCTCCCCGAGGCCTAATCCTCCCAGAGGCCCCTACTCCTGGCGCTCTCCCCCGTCCCGCTTGTCCCGATAGTCGACGTATACCCTGACTACTTCACCTTCGTATTTCCGCTGCGACGGCATGAAGTAGAAGTCTGGGTTCGGCGATAGCGCTGTCTCGCCTCTCGTGCCGCGGGGGAGCGAGTAGGCTGCACGATCGCCGCGGTCTCCTCTAGCGGCGTACCTGTGGGCAATAGGGTATTTCTGAAAAGTGTCCCAATCAGATTGAATCAGAATCGGAAAAAAACAATAGATTTTTATTTAATCGAAAAGTACTATAAAAATTTTATATAATTTATAGTTATAAATCACGCCTTTCATCCCCGAAGGGGTAGGCAGAGGTATTCCATTACTGGATATACCCACATTTCACGAGATATATTGGACCCCTAAACGTGATAGGTGGTGAGCCCATCGCCGGACCGGGTCTGTTTACACATGTCTCAGAATTAATTCTGAGACCTGACTATAAAAATGCATTTTTTTTTTTGGCGCGTAAATTGACGAGGACGCCATATTGGTCTGTGATCATGACGTCAGTTGGCTGTGTAAGCAAATGCGCCGTACTTCATGAAAAACTGATAATAAAACTGAATACGTTGATTTTAATTTTAAAATTTATTTTATTACATTAGGCATGCTTTTGAACTTAAACAAATAAGTAAGGCAGAATCGAAACTACGGAATCAAACAAGGCAGCATTCAATTGGGCAAAACTAACTCTTTTCTCATGTTTAATTTGACCACAAAATTACACAAATTGGAAACCATTTTTTAGAATTAAAATCGAAAAACAAATAATACATTCTGTATAAATAAACAAAACAAACGAAATATTATCGACCGTGACAGGACTCGAACCTGCAATCTTCGGATCCGAAGTCCGACGCCTTATCCATTAGGCCACACGGTCACTTGGCATAACAGGCGAAATATCTAATCCGTTTGAACAAATTCCTCCCCCAACCCTTGAAGCACCCTTTAGCAAATAGTCTGACAGGACCGTGTATTGATTTTTTGTTTGTACCAATCCCTTTGTTCCCGGATTGCATTGAGTTTACGTACTGTGAAAGTAGTAACTTAAAAGTTAAATTAGACGAATAAGGAATTATGTATTCATCAAAAAGATTACCTCAAAACACCTCTGACAATGTATTGCGTTTTCGTTTTACAATATAGCATTTTTCAAAATAATAAAACAATAAACACGTCATTGTTCATAAAGTACATGGCTACATTTTGCATATAGTACGAGCATATTTTACCATTGTATTACGCCCTAAAAACTTTTCAATAACGCCACACTATAGGTACTGCATGAATCATTACAGTGTAAACTATTTGACTGATTTAAATATTATATTATGAACTACAAGCGGTTCTGCGCGGTTTCACCCGCGTAGTTCACGTTCCCGTGGGAATAAAATATAGACTATGTTACTTAGACATCTTCTAGTTTCCCATTAGTGAAAGAATTTTTAAATCGGTCTAGAAATTCTAGAATACAAATATTTCCTCTTTATAATATTAGTTTAAATAGTATAGAAGTAGAGAAAAACTTTTTTCCACAATGATTAAATATGATTAAATATTTGACACTGATTTAATGGTAATAAATTATTTATTAGTAGTAATTTAGAAGTCAGTGATCCCCTAAGTAGCGTCACAATGACTGCTTTCATGGTCACGGGTCAAAAAAAAGTCAAAAATAATTAATTTTCTGTTATTACAAAAAGTACTGAGTGTACTTTTTGTAATAACAGAAAATAACAGAAAATTAATTGTGTTGAAAGGTCAATAGTCCAATAACAAGGCACTCTTAACTCGAAGATTGGCTAAATGTATTTGGCTACACATAACATCATTGACCGTGAACTTTGTTGTGACACTAGTCACATTGACATTGTACCTTGACAGAACGTAAGGGTCGCGACACATCTGCGGAACGTACAGCGCCGAAGGTTCGGTGAACAACATACATTGACGTTTCACTTTAAAGCTAAATGGAGCAGCCACCCGCGTCAACCGTAATGTATGTTGTTCACCGAACCTTCGGCGCTGTACGTTCTGCAGATGTGTAGCGACCCTTATGAATAAATTTCAATTTCTTTATTTACCTACTGCAAATATGGACATTTCATATGTTAGATGTCAATATAGGAGGTATATCATATTTCACCATTAATTGGCATGCAAATAATATATTTAAAATACTTATACAGAACCTACAGACAACACAAGTATAATTTATTTGTAATTTCTGTTTTTTTGTCTATGCCGAATAAGTTTCTTTCTTTTTAAATTTTTCTTTTTTTTAGGTCATAGTAAGAGCATTATTGGCAGTGACAGTATTATTGGTCATAGAAACAGTATTATGCTTCATACTGAATAGAATAGATTTATTTTGTTCCGTGATAGTAGTGTACGTAGAAAATATTCACTCACCCGTACTGCCCTCTTGGCCGCTGAAGCGATCTCGTCTCGTGGTAATACTGCGCGGCGCTGTTTGGATGCTTTTGTGCCTTCCCGTTGGGGGACTTCCCCCCGGGGGACATGGCTGGGGGAGGGTGGGCGCTATGGGGCCTGGGAGGCGGGGGACCCCCGGGCCTGGCTGGGGGACCGTTACCCCTCGCTGGGGGACCGTTCCCCCGCGGCTGGGGGACCCGAACGTTGCTCGCTGGGGGACGTTCCCGCAAAGGCGCCGTAGACGCGGTACTGTTGTATTTGTCGTCGTTTTCGAAAGGTTCGAAAGCGTAGTTTGTGTTTGCTGTGGAGTAGTCTTTCCACGCCGCGTTGGGGATCAACTGGTCCTGAAGTTTTGGAGTTAAGAATTTATATAGGTGGTAAGTAAGACATTTTATATGAGTATAGGTAAATAAAATAAATTAGTTATATTCGCGACGTGAAGCCAGCGAAGGCAGTTTAAATTTGTCGTCGTCATCGTAAAAAAAAATTGTCGTACCTTTTATCAGAGGTAAAGAGAGTAGCAGAGGTATTCCATTTCTGGAAATACCAACGTTTCACAAGTATATTCGACTCTAATGTGATAGGTGGTGAGCCTATCGCTGGACCGGGTCTGTTTACACATGTCTCAGAATTAATTCTGAGACCTGCGGGTTTCCTCACGATGTTTTCCTTCACCGTCGAGCTAGTGATAAATATGTACGTAAGTTTTTGAAAAACTCATTGGTACATGCCAGGATTCGAACCCGAGCCTCACTGATTGGCCAGCTCTTTAACTGTAAGGCTATCACTGCTCTTTGTTGTACTCTGTAGAAATAAACAAATATGGATGAACAATCTGGAATAAACAGTACCTTGGTGAGCTGTGTGGTGTTCCGAGCCCGGTGCAACGTGCATGCGGCCTGCAGTAACGCCACCAGTACTAAAGCCGCGACACAAGCCACAACCACCCACAGCTTCGTGGCCGCTAGGCCGAAGAACGAGCGCGCGTTGCCTTCCTCAGACTCGGGTCGGGAGGATACCACTGCAGGGGAACAATTTGAGTTGAGGCCATCCATAAATTACGTCACACGTTAAGGGGGAGGGGGTCGACGAATTGTGACATTGTGTGACAAGGGGGCGGGGGAGAAAAAACCCTAAATTCTGTGACGTCACATGAAAATCTAATAGTTTGTTAATTTATTGAAATATTTGATTTGTTGTTGATTTTATTCAACAATAATTTAAGTGGAAATAAAACTAATTTCAAAACTGCTGTTTTAATAATATGTAAAATATGTGACGTCACACTACACAGGAGGAGTCACTCTCACAAATGTGACCAGCTGTGACAAGGACCGCGTCGTTCTTCACGGATGGCCCATTTTGTCAGTGCCTAAGTTTACGAGTAACTTTAATATGACAGGAGTAACATTAACAATTGACAAATGCAATTAATCGTTTTGGGGCCGCTTAAAGCGCGAAATTTTAGAGGTAGTTTTCGAGCAGCAATTTATATTAAGCTGATGATAAATACCTACATACGTAAGTTTTTGAGACGCTCATTGACAGATTCCATCCTTCACGAACTCAAACATCCATCACTTCTAATAAAGGATTAGGCGCACAATGCCACATTCGCAAAATGCCACATGACGCAAAATGCCACATTCGCAAAATGCCACATTCGCAAAATGCCTCATTCGCAAAATGCCACATTCGCAAAATGCCTCACAGCAAAATGCCACAGTAGCAAAATGCCACAGTAACGAAGTGCCATACTTGTCCAACTCCCTTTCTTGCAGTATGTTGGCCGATGATTTATAAATTAGAAAATAAAACTAATTTAATAATTTTAGTATGTATGTATTTAATCACATTATTTATTAATTTCCATTTATTTTAACACTTAAAATAAATTGAAAACGTTAACTGAAATTATGAATGCCGCTGAGAATCATAAAAACTGAATAACAAAATATTATAACTTTTTTTCAAAAATCATATTTTTTTGTATCTACATCATTCAGCTGTTTTATTTTAATATGTACTTATAATAGTATTTAATCACATCACACAGGTTAGTACGAGAGTGTGGCATTATGCGAAAATGGCAATTTGATAATGTGACGTTTTGATAATGTGACATTTTGCGATGTGGCGTTTTGAGAATTTGGCATTTTGAGAATGTGGCATTTTGCGAAAATCGAATGTGTCATTTTGCGAATGTGGCATTATGCGCCTAATCCCTAATAAATTGTAAATTTAAATGAAGTAATATAGAACTCTAAAGAATTAAAAAACCGCCTTCAACTAATATGGATTTCTCATGGATGCCATTGTCAGAACTGGACCAAATTCAAATTGGATCAAACGGGAAGCACCAGCTTTTAAATAAAAAAAGAATCATCAAAATCGATTCACACAGCAAACAGGTAACAAACAGAAAAAAACAGTCGAGTTGAGAACCTCCTTCTTTTTTGAAGTCGGTTGAAAAATACTTACAACTGTGAGGCTGGAGCACCAAGAACTCTGGATCGACGTTCAAGTTCCCGACTCTGCCCTGCGCAAGAGTGTCCCTCACCACTCTCTGCCACTTCTCGAGATCGCTGTCCTGCTCCGTCCCGTTCCCGGGGAGCGGGACGGCGCTATCGAGTGACCGCGCGCTCGACCCCTCGATTGTGTTAGAATCGATCGATTTCAGGGTCAAATCCGCGATTATTGCTTTGGTTTCGTTTCTGAAATAAAATTGAAATTTAATAACCTAAAAAAAATACGTACAGCAGAGATATTCTATGTTAGTACAAAGGTTAGTCGGGAGCGCTAAATGAAACGTGACCTTGCTTAGAGACACCGTATATTCGACTGCCAACTTCGGGGTGCGGCGCAGCGTACCCGCAGCTAACTTAACAACTAACATCCCTCCACCCTTAGCCTAAAAAATACATTGAAAGTTATTTCTTATAAATAAAAATGTCTCTCAGCGGATTGCGTCGCGCTGGTGGTGGGGACTGCGATCCGAGGAGCTCCTGATCGGATCCAGCACAATCCTCGTATTGAAACTCGTCAGCCAGAGCGCTGGTTTCTCCAAGGGGTTGAGGTGACTCTGGGGAATCTACTTCAACAGACGTCTCAGGTCTGGGGGCCGATGTTGGATTTGTTCCTGTGATAATTATGGGTGGCAATTCTGTAGGTGGTACGTTGTGTTCAACACCCGAGTCAGCGCTGAGATGACGACCATGCTCGTTGACACAAGCCTCCTCCCCCTTATACTTTAAAAGTTGATTGACATGTCTCTTGACTAATTGTTCGAAACCATTGTCAAATAAACGTACCACGTATATTGAGTTACCCACTGCCTCTACGACACTGCCTTTTACCCAATAGGTTTTTTGTTGTTTATAAATTTTAGTTAACACTAGTTCATTTTCACTGAAGGTAACTGTTCGTTTCCCGTTGTAGAAATCACCCTGTAAGCACTGCTTATCTTTTACTACACTTTCCAGATCGAGGTCAGATGGAGGCGGTGGATGAGGTTTTAACAAGTCTAATCTACTTCTTAATTTACGGCCGAATAAAATTTCTGCAGGAGACCTACCTGTGGTACTATGCTCGGAATTTCTGTAGTGGAACAGAAATTCATAAAGCTTTCCAACTAAATCTTTTTGATTAATTCCAGAAAGAATAAACGACTTAATCGCTTTTTTAACAATTTTTACACTACTCTCTGCCTGCCCGTTGCTGCTGGGATTGTAGGTGGGTGTGGTTAAATGAACTATACTATTACTTTTACAAAAATCTTGGAATTCCTTGGAAACAAATGAAGTACCATTGTCCGTGCACAAAGTCTTAATTAAACCAAACCTGCTCATAACTTCAGATAACTTGACTATTACAACTTTACTTCCATACCCCATAGATACATCAAAACACTCGATCCATTTCGAGTAAGCATCTACAATAATCAAAAACACTTTGTTATTAATGGGACCGAGGAAGTCCAAGTGTACTCGATACCAAGGCTCGGGCGGGTACGGCCACGGCGTAAGCGGGGCGCGGGGGGGTGTAGGCCGCAACGAGGCGCATACGTCACACGATGCAACATATCTATCGATATCGCCCGATAAGCCGGGCCACCAAAACCGGTTCCGCGCCTCGCTCTTCATTTTATTCGTTCCTAAATGGCCGATATGCAATTCATTTAAAATCTTTTTACGACAGCTCGTAGGAATAACTACCTTATAACCACGTAATAAACATGTTTTTTCCACAGCCAACTCATTCCGGCACATGTGATATTGTTTTATTTCATTATTTAACATATTTTGAGGCCAACCGTATTGTACATATTTGCACACAATAGACAGAACTGAGTCAGACTGAGTTTCTCTGCTAATGTCATCAATACATAGGAATCGATCATTGTTGTTGTATACAAAATTGATGTAGGTAGCCCTATCTAAAGGTAACAATTCCGGTTGTTCCTCTCGCGCGTTACAACTTACTGATCGGCTTAGGAAGTCTGCAGCGTTAGTGCTGCTTTTTACGTACTCAATAGTGAAGTTGTACGATGCTAAGAAAATTGCATATCGTTGTAAGCGATTAGCCGTTATTTCCGGTATGCCTTTGTTTGGACTGAAAATAGATAGAAGAGGCTTATGGTCAGTTTTTAATATGAATGGGGTCGAACGGCCATATAAATATTGGTGATATTTCCTAACTCCAAATACTATGGCGGTGGCCTCTTTTTGTATTTGACTATAGCCTAATTCCGCATTGGTGAGCGATCGCGAAGCGTACGAAACGGGCCGCTCCACGCCGTCGGCGTCGATTTGCGACAAAATCGCACCAAGCCCACGGGGCGACGCATCCACCGTTAGCACCAGCTTGGCTTGAGGGTCGAAATGCGCTAACGTTACATCCGCGACTAGATCGCGTTTTATTTGGGCTACGGCTTGCTCTTGCTCAGAGCCCCACTGCCAAGCAACATTTTTTTGTAACAATAAGTGCAAAGGACATAATATAGAGGAAGCGTTTTTAATAAAGTTTCTGTAATAATTCACCATTCCAAGAAATGATTTTAATTCCGTAACGTTTGTCGGGACTTTCGCTTTAATAATTGCCTCAATTTTATCCTGGCATTTGTGAAGGCCGTCCCGATCTATCTTAAAACCTAGATAAGATACTGAATTTTGAAATAATTTACATTTTTTCTTTTGTAATACAAGTCCCGCCTTTTCAAGTTTGCTAAATACTTCGTGGAGTCGCAGTAAATGCTCTGCATCGTCAACACCTGTTACTAAAATATCGTCTTGGAACACTAACACACCATTAATTCCACATAGTATTTGTTCCAGGGTTTTTTGGAAAATTGCCGCAGAACTCGATAATCCAAATACCAACCTGGTGAATTTGAAAAGGCCCTTGTGAGTATTAATGGTGGTCAACATTTGGGCTGAATCACTTAATACTAACTGGTTGTATGCTTGAGATAAATCGAGCTTAGAAAATTTCTGACCGCCATGTAATTTACTGAAAAGTTCCTCTATTCGTGGCAAAGGGTATTTATCGATGACCAACTGTTTGTTCAAGGACACCGAGTAGTCGGCACACAAACGAATATCACCGTTGCTTTTTAGTACGGGGACTATGGGGCTAGCATAGTCCGAGCTGCCGACGGGTACTAATATGCCTATTTTCACAAGTCTTTCTAATTCACGTTCGACTTTCTCACGCAACGCAAAAGGGACTTGACGAGCTTTGAAAAAAATTGGATGAGAGTCTGGTTTAACACAAAGATCGATTTTCTTTCCTTTAAAACATCCTAACTCATTTGAGAATAAATGTGGGTACATGGTTGACATTTGTTCCAAGTAATCCACGCAGTTATTTATTACAGTAATTCGTAAATTGAACTTAGACAAGAAATCCCTACCCAGTAAACAAGGGCCGTTGTTATTAACAACAAAGATTAACATGTCTTTAGTTTTAGTCCCGTGAGTAACAGGCAAGGTAATAGTACCTAAAGTTGAAATATTACTCCCATTGTAGGTTTGTAAAATTGTATTGCTCGGCGATAATTTAAAAGATCTGAAATACTGATCGTATATTTTTTTTGGAATTATCGTGACCGCTGAGCCGGTGTCAATTTCGAAACAAATTTTTATTTTATTTACCAGTATAGCCTCCCGCATCGGCTCTCCGTCGGTAGATGAAATACAGTAAATTATTTTCTGCTTACCATCATCACCGTTATCATCTACCTCAGTCTCGATAAAGTGTTGCTGCACTTTATTCTGAGTACACACACGCCGTAGGTGACCGCGGTCGCCGCACTTGCTGCACCGGTACCGCTTGAACTTGCAAGCATCCGCCTGGTGGGAGGTGTAGCCGCAGATGGGGCACGGGCACCTGGGCGCATCCGCCGGCGCTTGCGCCGTACTGCCCGCGCGTTGCCCGCGCGCTGGCGCCGATGGCCCGCTCGGTCGCGCGGCGAGAACCGTCGACGTCTTGTAAACCGGTGCCTCGACACAAGGCGTGGTCATCGCAGACGCCGACTGGGCGGCTCCAAGCCGCGCACTTCTTATGGCCTGCGCGGTGTCTAACGCTTTGCTTAGCGTCAGCTCCGCCAAGTCCATGGTGAACAGTTTGTCGCGCTCACGCCCTGGTACCATCCCTAGTACGAAGCGGTCTCGCAGCAATTCGTTAAGGCCGGCTGCCGGAAAAGCGCAGTCTACCGCAAGCCCACGCACACGCACAGCCCACTCCGCGAGTCCTTCCGACGGTAGTTGAGTCGCTGAGTAGAAACGGTTTCGCTCCGCAAAGCCACACTTTGCCGGTTCAAAATGATCATCTAGCAATTTCACTATCACACTATACTCTAATGAGTTAATTTTATTGGGTAACGCTAGGTCTCTCACTAGTTTAAAAGTGGTTTCTGTGAGACTGCTGAGTAACACGGCTCGTTTTTTTATTTGCACTTTACCCTCATTTGTTTCTAAGTCATTAGCTAAAAACCACTGCTCTAACCTTTCTTTATAGACTGACCAATCTTGACTTTCATGGTTAAAAGTACATAAAGAACCAACTGAAACTTTAGCCATGGTATGACACAACACAAATCACGCACGCGAAAATAATAGTTCGGCCTGTCGCCACTGTTAGTACAAAGGTTAGTCGGGAGCGCTAAATGAAACGTGACCTTGCTTAGAGACACCGTATATTCGACTGCCAACTTCGGGGTGCGGCGCAGCGTACCCGCAGCTAACTTAACAACTAACATTCTAAAAAAAAAAATCTCACGCCTTTTATCCCCGAGGGGATAGGCAGAGGTATTTCATTACTGGATATACCCACATTTCACGAGATACATTGGACCCCTAAACGTGATAGGTGGTGAGCCCATCGCCGCAACGGGTCTGTTACACATGCCTCAGAAATAATTCTAACACGATTTTTTCACAATGTCACCGTCACCGTCGAGCTAATGATAAATATGTACGTAAGTTTTTGAAAAACTCATTGGTACATGCCAGGGTTCGAACCCGAGCCTCACTGATTTTCGGCCGGCTCTTTAACCCTAAAGGCTATCACTGCTTGTTGGTAATACCCACTCTGCTTAGCTCAGTTACATTCATTCTAAGATTGAGAGAGAAATCGCTTGAAGCGTTAAGACCGTCCATAGTACTTTTTTTTATCATATATCTGCAGAACCATGGCAACCCCATCAACAACCAGAAGGCATTGTTATTGACTACACTCAGCACTGAAAGCGCTGAGTGTAGTCCAAGCCAATGGGCTCGATTCTACTTTACACCGACTAAACTTTTTTTAGTTTAGTCCTGTCTTGTCTTCCCTCAAAAAAAGAAAAGGGACAGAAGATAACCTACCAAATTTAGTCCTGTCAGATTTCTTATGCACTTAACACGTTTTGAAATGCCTCAGGACAAAATATCTCTCATCTCTTTTCTTTACCTACCCCCTCGGGAATATAAGGCGTGAGATTATTTATTTTTATTTTATTTTTCAGAGCAGTGATAGCCTTACGGTTAAAAGAGCCGGTCGAAAATCAGTGAGGCTCGGGTTCGAATCCTGGCATGTACCAATGAGTTTTCCAACAAACTTACGTACATATTTATCACTAGCTCGACGGTGAAGGAAAACATCGTGAGGAAACCCGTAGGTCCCAGAATTAATTCTGAGACATGTGTAATATAGACCCGGTGCGGCGATGGGCTCACCACCTATCACGTTTAGGGGTCCAATGTATCTCGTGAAATGTGGGTATATCCAGTAATGGAATACCTCTGCCTTTCTCATATCTCCCCCCCCGGGAAAAAAGGCGTGAGATTATATTATTTATTATTAATATACTAATTGGGGTGTATGAGGAATTGCGCTTTTTCTGTTAAGCTTTGTATGTTCAGGCCGGCAAACTAGCATACTCACTGAGCAAACCCGTTCAGCTGCAGCCCGTAGAATCCCTTCTTGCCGGCGATCTCCCTCTGCAAGCTGTCCAGCACCTGCTGGCTCAACTCCTCGTACTCCTTGCTGCCGGGAGCGGGAGGCTTGAAGTGATCCGCCAGATTCGTGATGCGGATCAACATGGTGTAAGAAGTCACTCCTGGGACTACTGCTTCCGTTGTTATCTCTTCTTCCACTGGCTCTGCAACCAAAAGTTAATAATATAATTTTTTCTATTAATGTGCTCTAAAAGTACGCCAATATAGCCCTACGAAGCGGGACTAAAGAGACCACTTTTGTCTCTTGGGAGTAAAAAGTATTTTTTTTATTTTCTTAATAAGATGTAGACAAACTCAAACAGCCAATAAATATCTATGGAGTGTGGACCATCTTCTTTACGAAAATGTTGACAGTTTTAATTTCATAGTTTTCCTGGCACCATGTGTTTTAAGAGATTTAAATCTCTTTGTTAATCTGTGACAGTTTTAGAAGAATAAACTGCCCGCGAAAAATTAAATATATTTGTCGAGTATATTTGTTCGGTTTTAAATTTGTAAATCTCGCACTCAAAGCGAAAAAAAGTACATTTTGCACCTCGAGACTAAACGCCAACTTAATATACCCTCAGTTTCATTGACTCCCTCTCGTATCTATACTAATATTATAAAGCTGAAGAGTTTGTTTGTTTGTTTGTTTGAACGCGCTAATCTCCGAAACTACTGGTTCGAATTGAATAATTCTTTTTGTGTTGGATAGTCCAGTTATCGAGGAAGGCTATAGGCTATATAACATCACGCTACGACCAATAGGAGCAAAGATATAGTGGTAAATGTGTAAAAAACGGGAGAAATTATTTCATCTTACGGGAACTACGCGGGTGAAACCGCGCAGAACCGCTAGTATAATATATATGGCTTCGTTTAGTCCTTCGATATGAAATCTATAGTAAAAAACTCACGCCTTTCGTCCATGACGGGGTGGGCGCCATACTATAGAATACCTACAATACATTAACTCTTTATTATTCACCGAGAACCGAATATGAATTTTATGGTCATACAAGTACAATGGGTGATGTTATCGCTTTTGGCGGTCTCTTCCGGACAACCTTGAATCATTAAATGTTTTCGCAGAAAAATAAGGAATGGAAATCTACTATATAAAAATAAGTCGGGTTTTCCTTCCTGACGATTTAACTCGAGAACGGGCGGATCGATTTTGATGAAACTTTTTGTGTGGGTTCGAGTGGGTCCAGGGATGGTTTATAGCAAAGAAAATTCAGCATTGCACCCGTGCGAAGCCGGGGCGGGTCGCTAGTTTTGTATAAAAAAATGTTTTCTAAATACAAATAACTACTTACAAAAAACTTTATTTTGAAAATCTGATCGTACAATTAAACTTTATTGACGTTGCAAGTAAGAAGTTAACAACTCTTTATTGTATGTACACCGATAAAAATATGCAATAAGTGACACAGATACGTAAATACACTAATATTATAGACGAAACATTTGTATGTTTGTTACGAATAAACTCAAAAAGGAACTGATTTAAAAAATTCTTTCACCAATAGAAAGCTACATTATCACTGAGTAACATACGCTATGTTTTATTCCCGTATTCCCACGGGAACGGGAACTACGCGGGTGAAACCGCACAGAACCGCTATTAAATTATAATAGTAGATTATACAACAAGGGAATAAAGCACTGTTTTATGTCACGGGCGCGACATTGAAAATCCAGTTGGCCACGACCGTGGACGCAGGCGGGTGCACCACATTTTGCTTAACGAAATTAGACTTTATCGTCATAGCAATAAGGATTATGAATAGTGGAAATTACATTATTGACCTAGGGTTATAATGAAATTCCATACAACATTTTAGCCCGGCTAAAGACAAGGGATATAATGTCTTGCTTTCGGTGACGTTTATATGATATATAATCCGGCTTTGTCGAGCATGTGGTGTGAAAATAAGAATATGCCCTCACCCGGCCCGCAGGGTCTGATGCAGATCTTCTCCTCTGAGACGTAGGGCGTCTGCAAATGCTTGCTTGTCCGTTTGTTCACTGCCTCGAAGTTCCCTCCGTGCGTCACGAACATCATGTATAAGCACTGCTCGTCCGTGAACGCCAGGTCCTATAGAAGTTCCATAATTACCATCATCAATAACTGACCATTGCTGATCTGAGGGTCTTTCGTCGCACGTGTATGTAAATTTATGACATTTTATATGGCTGGTTAATAGGGTTGTGTCCTACCTAGTCAAATCAGTTACTTTTTACGATCTGTCAAAACGAAATTTTACTATGGAAAATGTACTGAAATAGCAAACCGTGACGTCATAGTTTGTAGTACTCAATTGCAGCACTTTTTTGATTGTTTTATTATTTTTAAATTTGCTATAATTGTAAATTGAAAATCGAAATACATATTTTGAGGTGTTTTGGGATAATCTTTTTGATGTATGACTACTCGCAATTTAATTTCGATGCTGTCAACTACCCAATTATTAGTGATATTTTTTTATTTATTCTGTTGATAGCAGTGATAGCCCGGACGGTTAAAGAACCGGCCTAAAATCAGTGAGGCTCGGGTTCGAATCCTGGCATGTACCAATGAGTTTTCCAACAAACTTACGTACATATTTATCACTAGCTCGACGGTGAAGGAAAACATCGTGAGGAAACCCGCAGGTCTCAGAATTAATTCTGAGACATGTGTAAACAGACCCGGTCCGGCGATGGGATCACCACCTATCACGTTTAGGGGTCCAAAGTATCTCGTGAAATGTGGGTATATCCAGTAATTGAATACCTCTACCTACCCCTTTGGGGATAAAAAAAGGCGTGAGATTATATTTATATTCTGTTTGTTGTAAATTAATTAATACATTTGCATGCCTGATTGGTGAAATATCTATTGTATTATATTTCTTGCAAATAAATTATCATGAAGAATTCTGGGCCATAATCTCCCAAGCGAGTGTATATTGTATGAAATTGAGATAACTGTCAAAATTCCGTGCAATTACCTAACTATACCACTAGTGAAATCATATGTGTAACTGTCGTTAAAACTTTGATAGCGCTTTAGAGCTCGATAATCGGAATCGTTTATTTGCTTAGAATAGGTACACACAGTTCGTAATATAAAACAAAATCCAGGCTATTCAATCATTTTATAGATATGCAAATACATATTTTGTAACATGTTTATTCTACTCTAAAGTTTAAATAATCTTAAATAGAATAAAAAATATGCTCCAGTACATACATACATACATAATCTCACGCATTATATCCCCGAGGGGGTAGGCAGAGGTATTCCATTTTGGATATACCTACTTTTCACCAGATATTCTTTGGACCCTCAAACGTGATAGGTGGTGAGCCCATGGTGGTGCTCCAGTATGCAATAAAATACTTGTTTTACAAATAATCTTTGTGGAAAGTCTTTAAAACTATGTGGTGAATTATTAAATATGTGTATACACATAACGCTCAACGTTCCGAACGTGACCGCTAGATGTCTCCGTACTAACCCTGTCGTCTCCCGTGTCCCTCCTCCTGAGGAACCGCAGCGTGGTGAGCCCATCGGCCTGCACCCCGCTGGCCGCCGCCACGTGCTGGTGCGGGTCCAGCCTCGGCGCCGAGTACCCGGACACCCAGGTGTCCATTATGAACGGGCGCCCCGAACGGGGGTCCACCCAGCCGATTATCGCGTCAGTTTGCGACTAAAATAGTCAGGTTTTTTTTTTTAGGAGGGTTAACTATCCTAATAATACTGCGTGTTACCGAAAGGGTATATCAAGCCGAAAGTGGGTTGTTAGAGACATCATTTGGAACAACATTCACTATGGGACCAACTTGATCAGAGCAACTTTAATTTTTTCATCTCAGTACATTTCGGGTTCAGCGCTCAGCTGATTTGTATGGTGGAGTGAAAATTAAAGTTGCTCTGATCAAGTTGGTCCCATAGTGAATGTTGTTCCAAATGATGTCTCTAACAACCCACTTTTGGCTTGACACGGCTCGGCCCTTTCGATAACACGCTGTATAATAAACGCGGAAGTTCGTTAGTATGGATTTTTATTGCTCTTTCACGCAAAAACTACTAAACGGATTTTGTTGAAACTTTACAGTTATATAGCTTATACATCAGAATAACACATAGGCCATATTTTATCCCCGTATTCCCAGATCGGGAACGACGCGGGTGAAACCGCATTTTTTCTTCGGGTAGGTAAGATTCATAAATTCAATCCTCCCAACAACATTCTGACAACCATAACACAAAAACAACTATTGATCAATTCATTCAATCATATTCTGTATATTTGGACGGCACCATTTCAGGTCCCAATTCTAATCGCACACGTAAAATTAAAATGGTAACCAAATATATTGAATATTCAAAGACGCCTACTAGGTATCAGTCATATAAGGCAATCTCTATCTTCTATCATAATAAATACTAAACAACTAAAACTCACCATCTTCTTATCCTTACTGAACCCAATGCCAGTCCAATGCTTGCTCTGTTTAGTCGTTATGGTGAACCGGATGGAGTCCTTTCCCCGCTTCTGGCCCAAGTACTCCCAGGAGGCGAGGTAGTCGCACGTGTTGTTGGTGACGTCACAGTCAGCTGGGAGCTTCCATTGGGAGCCACACTTGTCGGGGAGGGGAGTTATGCCCCCAGAGATAGATATTTTTGTTTCCTCTGTGGACAAAATTTGGGTACTTTAGGAAAACAAAAAAAAAACACTTTAAACACGATGTTCGAAGGCTCCCCTCGATTTCTCAGGAATGCCATCATCAAATCCTGGTTTCCTTATCATGCCCTTGGGATATCCCCTTTCCAACAAAAAAAGAATCAACATTCATAAACGACGAAGTTATCCGCGAACACAAAAAAAAATTACTTACATAAATGGTCGAATTGAGAAACCTCCTTTTTTGAGGTCAGTTAAAAAGAACACAATACTTAGCTTACCTAAGTTGCTAGAGATTAAATCAATTTGCAAAATTCAGAATCTGACTCTCCAAAGATCAATACAATCTTGCTGAACAAGGACAAAATCCTTCTCGCCAAGGATAAAATCCCGGTCGGCTAAGACTTATCTTGTTTGGCTTGGAGTAGAACAATAAAGAATAAGGGTAAAGATTATCAATTCATCGGTCCCAAAGTGCGTCATTTATTATTTCCTCGTTTGCCTTCCTAAATTTTTATTTCTTTATTTGACTCTCGAACAATCAGTAGGTGAAGTTACAATGATAGGAATAAAAACGTTATTGAGCGTCAAAACCAGAACGAAATTCACCTCCCCAATAACAAAATCCATTCCGAGAAATCAAGAATAGTAAAAATAATAATAATCTCACGCTTTTTATCCCCGATGGCAGGCAGAGGTATATCATTTCTGGATAATGACTTTTCACGAGATATTCTTTCTTTGTTTCAGAATTAATTCTGGGACCTGCGGGTTTCACGATGTTTTCCTTCACAGTCGAGCTAGTGATGAATATGTACGTAAGTTTTTAAAAGCTCATTGGTACATGCCAGGATTCGAACCTGAGCCTCGCTGATTATCATCATGTGATCAACCATGCATGCTGAAGCGGTGGAGTTGAAATGACGTTCAATAAGTGGACTTGTAAGTTCCTATTTTGAATAAAACATTTTAACTTTGACTTTGACTTTGTGAAGCAGGTTCTTTAACCGTAAGGCTATCACTGCTGCTAAATCAAGAATCCATTCGCCAATAACAAAATCCATTTCGCCATTAATTGTTTTCAAAATTTTTGTTTGCAAAAAATTTATTTTTGTAATTTATTAATTTTTTTTACATCTGTCTGGGTCCTTTCGACGAGACCTTTCCAACGAGCCCTCGAAACCAAAATCGAAATCGCCAATAACAAAATCCTCACCAAAGAAGTTGATAGCAGCCACGCCCCTCTGGTCTCCGTGGCCGTGGTACTTGATCTCGTCCGACCTGTAGAAGTCCCCTACGGTGGCCTTCCCGGCTTCCAAGCCCGAGGGGGGGAAGTGCCGGTACTGGCCCGGCTCCTGCCCGCGAGCCCATATCACGTGCATCAGGTCGTCCACTATAGAGTGGTCTGTCGGTTCTTTTGCCTGAGGATAATATCACTACATAGTATAAAACCAAAGAGATTACAATATAATAGGGCATAGAGGTGACAAAGCGAGGAAAATTTCAGATTATCGCAAAGTGGTTGATTGCCAACTATCCAAGTGAGAGTGCAATTCACGTGGTTTTTATATTTTTTATTTAGAAACACATTGTGTGAAAATTTCCACTCTCCATCTATTTCGGTTCATCAGATGTAGCAAACAGACACACAGACGAGCGGAACGACAACGGAAGATTGGTAACAAGGCCCGTTTTCACCCATTGGGATAAGGCGTAAGAGCTTTAAAAATACCATCTACAATTATACACATTATATTACTATTGTTAGCAACACCCTAGCTAGACTTTATCAGTAGTACTGACCTTGAGCTTCTTCCTGAACATGATGGTTGTGACCCCATTCTCTTCGAACCCAGAAGCCGCAGTAATATCATCATGCCCACCCCAGAACGTGTCCACCCGAGGAGTCGACCTGGTGAATCAGACACTCGAGTTAGACCTTGAAATTAAATCACAATGAACCATCTTGATTATCGATATTAATTATGTAACCCAATTTAGTGTTAAGTAGGTAACTAAATTATTAAAGGTTGATTAAAAGAATATTGTGTTGAGGAGTTTCTTGCCCCGCTTCTTCTCCTCAACCATACATGCTGAACATTTTGACTTTGACTTATCTGAATTCGCTGCTATAGAGAAAACGATACAGCTTTATTTTCATTATGCTTTATAACTTTCATACAGTAAGCAAGTATCCCTTTCTAATATATTATGAGAAAAGACTCAGCAGTCGGCTCTAACAGATTCATTTGATACAGCGGTTCAAAAGGGCTGTAAATCAGCTTAGCAAAGATGGGAAAATTACTGCGGGCGTATTCACGGAGATTCGAAACCGTTCCCGTTCGATTCAGATCGAGTGAAAAATGTTCCTAAGTAGAATCTACCGATAATTTTCGAATGCTTTCTGAGACTTAAATAGCTATCGTGTAAGTTTCCGATAGCCACGGATTTCGAATCCTAATGTGAAATATGACATTTCCTACCCATATCTGTGATTGTGAATAGCCCATCTCAATACCTTTCGACAGATTTTCGGATTCCGAGTCGAATATCGAATCTCCGTGAATATTCCCGCTGATGTTTTGTCCACTAACCTGTCTCTGGTATAATAGTCCAACACCCGATGGTAGTTGCCTCGAGCTGTTCCTATCACTATGTCCGTACAGTCCATGGGGTTAAAGTCGAATTTCGGAACGTACTCGTGATCGGGGAAGTACCCTGTAAAGTCATCAACATCATTATTACCAAAAATAAACATTCTAAACCGTTTATGATTAATGATTTTATTGATATTGATAATGATTTTTAGAAAACATTAATTGCAAGAGAAAAATATTCAAGAAACTTTGACAATTTATAACAATATAATTGTCGAGAAGTAAAAAGAGAAGAAGATAGAAGAAATACATACAATAATAGACACGACACACATAATATAAATGATTAGTTAAAATGATGTCATTATTAGAATGTAAATAGTTGACAGTCGATCACCATTCTAAAAGATTTGAAATCATTAATTTGTTAATTTTAAAAGGAAATGTGACCTAAAATTAGAAAGAAAGAAAGTTTAACAGACAAAGACAACAAGATCCCAGGAGGAGGAAGGAGATAGAAGGATGACAGGAGAAGTATCTGAAAGAAAAATGCGGCGAAAGCATAGCGAAGCTGCAACAAGCTAGAGTGAAAAAGATTCTAACATAAATACTCAAGGTACTAGATATAACTATGGAATAAGCTGTTGTATGTATAATAAAGGAAATTAATTTATCAACAAAAAAAGATGTTCTTGAATTAGGAAAAAAAGTTGCAATCCAAGGATGGTATTATAGAATGTAACTTGAATGCAAATCTCCGCTTGAGGACAGACCGAAACAGAGGCCGCTATATGTCATATATAGCTGTCCCCTTCTAACTCTGCTCAAGAGGAATTCCATTCTTAAGTTACGATCTGTGATACCATCTGCAGCAAGAACAGTAATTGAATTGATCGATTAAACCATTACTACACTTCTTACTTACATCCTGTATATAACAGTAGCGGATAATAGAAAGACATATTTAAAAGAAATACAACTATATGAGCATATAAATACAATTCACAATCAAACAACATACCTGCTTAATTATTCACAAATTAATTCATACCAACTATAAAAAAAAGCCCATACACCAGAATACCGCATTAAAAGTAAAGTGAATTGTAACTGAAATGTGTAATTTCATAAGCCATCACCAGTCATACTCGTATCATAAGTAGGTATATTATAATTCGTGCAAATCATTGCTATACAAATACTAGGAACACATTCTTGAGTAGAACAATAAATATTTTTTTAAATTATACATCCATATTGCCCATATTCTTATAAGGTTCCATGTCAGAAAGGAAACAAAAATTAAGAATGGATAAAATTTAATGGCTGAATTCGTCCAATGACTATTACGGGACCATTATCCAGTGACTAAGGACTTACCCCAAATCGGACGAATAAAGCCGAATCTACCAAAAAATGTGTACCAAAAACTGTGCAAAGCCAGTGCGTTACCTGCGTCTTCTTTAAGTCCCTTCACTAGCAATGTCTCCGTATCCGCTTCATATTTGGGTATAAGGGTGGGCTCTGAAGTGGGTTCTGGTTCGGATTTTGGTTCTGGGGAAGGTTCTGGCTCGGACTTTGGCTCTGGAGAAGGTTCTGGTTCGGATTTAGGTTCTGGGGAAGGTTCTGGCTCGGATTTTGGTTCTGAAGTAGGTTCTGGCACGGATTTTGGTTCTGAAGTGGGTTCTGGCTCAGATTTTGGTTCTGAAGTGGGTTCTGGTTCAGATTTAGGTTCTGGAAAAGGTTCGGCATCTGATTTAGGTTCTGGGGAAGGTTCTGGTTCGGATTTTGGCTCTGCAGTGGGTTCTGGCTCGGATTTTGGTTCGGAAGTGGGTTCTGGCTCGGATTTAGGTTCTGAGGATGGTTCTGGCTCAGATTTTGGTTCGGAAGTGGGTTCTGGCTCGGATTTAGGCTTTGAGGATGGTTCTGTCTCAGATTTTGGTTCTGCAGTAGGCTCGGGTTCGGCCTTAGGTTCTGCAGTAGGTTCAGGCTCGGTATTAGGTTCTGCGGTGGGTTCGGGTTTCGGTTCTGGGGACGGTACTGGTTCAGATTTTGGTTCAGCGGTAGGCTCGGTTTCAGATTTTGGTTCAGCGGTAGGCTCTGGTTCAGATTTTGGCTCAGCGGTAGGCTCTGGTTCAGACTTAGGTTCGGCAGTAGGTTCCGGTTCCGATTTGGGTTCGGGCGTGGTTTGTGGCTTAGATTCGAAAGTGGGTTTAATAGTAGATTGCAATTCTGATAACTTTCTAAACTTTGGTATGTATTTTGGTTTGGTTGGTACAAATTTCGGCCTAGTTGTAGACTTTGGTTCGGATTTTGGTTCTAGGGTAGGGATTGCACTAGGATTTGGATTAACTGGGGTCACTGGTTCGGGTTTTATGTTTTGGGTAACAACAGAGGTCGAAGTTTCCACATCTGTAAAAATAATTGCATACATGCGACACTTGTATTTTTAGTAATTACCACACCGAATAACATTGTTGATACATATACCCTCTTAATGTAATTGGACTAGAAATCTGGTGCATAAAATCCTTTAACCGTCTACACTTAAAACCAACTATAACTTCGTATCAAATATACACAATAATTAAAATACCTATTTGGCCATTACAAACTTTCCTTCATTGCCTACAAAGTCTTTAAATGCTATAGTAAAATGGAGTAGATATGCCGAAACCCAACGGCTATAAGTTTGGTCCGTATAAGATGAAGACCAAGGGACTGTTGAGCCTTGCAACTGGCAGCATATCATAAAGCTATCAAGCTGCTAAGTCTTCGTACAAAAGACAAGCTATCTTTGTTAATTGATCAGCTAAACTATCTGGAGGAAAAACCATTTAATCTGAGTACTCTCCTACACGTTTCTTCCTTGAAAGATATTTCTATTTCTAAGCATTTTTATATATTTTTATATACTTTTTTAACGCTATTCGATGTGACTTTTCCACAATATGTACATTAGTGCATTTACAGTTACTTGTAGTTAGTCCTGCTTTTAATTTGTTGCCAATTTATGTGCTTGCCAATGCTTGTTGCTTTTAGCACAACGTGAGTTAATTTGTGCCAATTTTAGATCATTGCTTTGCTTATACTTACGTTCAGTTACGCGCTCTGATTCATTTTCTTGAGCTGCCCTTTTCCGTCGTCCTAAAATGAATATAATTCTATTACTATTATTCCTTTGATATTTATTACCTACTAATAATATTTCTACAACAAACAATCTCGAGGTATGAGAAAATGTGTTAAGTATTGTAATAGGTGAAGAGCTACACTTATACAGATGTTAGAATTAGATAATAATAATAGTTTTCACAATCTATTACAAGAAGTAGATATATTTATTTAGGGCTCATAATAAAAATAGGCTATAAAAATTTAAGGCACGCTTTAGTTTAGATTTTAAATAGATGTGGTCTAGAATAGCAAAATGTGATACCTTTAGAAGACGAAACTTTGTAAGAGATACTGGTCTTCACAGTGACGTCATCACCAAGATTCTTGAAGTCCAAACCATCCAAAGTATGCATTGCAACCCTTTTGTTTCTGTTGTCGCTTTGCGGTGCTTGCGACGTTGGTTCGGGCTTGGGCTCTGCGGTCGGTTCTGGCTCGGATTTAGGTTCAGGTTCGGAACTTGGTTCTGGTTCGGGTTCGGAACTGGGTTCTGGCTCGGACTTTGGTTCCGGCGATGGTTCTGGTTCAGATTTCGGCTCAGGGGATGGCTCGGGTTCGGATTTTGGTTCAGGGGATGGTTCGGGTTCCGCTTTCGGCTCTGGTTCGGGCAGAGGTTCTGGTTTTGGTGTGCTTGCTGGAAATTTAAAAATGACAAGTTATTTCTTCAAAGTAACTTCCAGCTTTTTTTCCAAGTTTGGAACTTAGAAATTATCTGATTTAGGCTTATTTTTAAGTAACTAGAATATTCCATTAATTAATATATAAAAATACGCACGAACTATATAGCTTCTAACTGCGACTGCGTTCGCGTTCCAGAACTAAAGTTGCCCTAATATATACCTTACCTTCTACCTTAGAATCTAAGCTGTTCTATGGCAAAATTCTTCAAGATCGGTTCAAAGTCAAAGTCAAAGTCAAAATGTTTTATTCAAAATATGAACTTACAAGTCCACTTATTGAACGTCATTTCAACTCCACCGCTTCAGCATATATGGTTGAGGAGAAGAAGCGGGGTAAGAAACTCCTCAACACAATATTCTTTTAATCAATTGTTACTTAATACACTTTAATTTGTAATTTGGTTTGGTAATAAATAATATTATTCATACAAGTGATTATTAAACATGTACCTTTGTCTCCAATTGGCGGTCCCAGTACGGGGAAATTCTTACACTGCTTGGTCAGTCCACTGGGTCTCCATCCGATACCTGAAATGAAACATAGATACATTCTGGAACTCTCTAAATTTCTTGTGTTGAAGATGCAGACTTATCACAAGATGATCTAACACGCTTTTGCATATCATCTGTAAATGATAGAAAAGCTGAACTTTATTTTATATTAAGAACTGTATGTTTGTTCTATAAAATTACAGACTACTTAGTAGACCAATATGCATGGGATTAACCTACTCGACGCTACCTATGTGATTATAATTATTAATTACTAGGAAGACATGAGATTAAAAAGAGTTATCCTTCAGTTTAAGTTTGTTGCTGGTTTTTCTCGGGGTACTGCATCTGGAACCAGCAACTCGTCGGTGGAGATGGGCTGCTGTTTACATTTAGCCAATCTTGATGGACGAGTTTAGAGTGACTTGTTATTAGGTCTACTATTGACTTTTCTAAGTGTATTTTCAATACCTACAGAAAATAAATAAGTTTGAGTTTGAACCTATGGAAGAGAGGAGGTGGAATGCTCCTCCATCGTGAAAAGGGAAGATCTTCCTTGAGGCGAGGTGATCGTGCCTGGGAACCGCGGTCCAACGGTTAAAGTTGGACAGTTGTATTTATACAAACTCATTTGAAAACTCCGATAGCGCGGATTAGAACTCGGCCGTCTATTGGCGCGTTCTATGTTTAGTCGCTACAAACCTATTCTTAGCAAATAAATTATTCCTCACCAGCGTATGTGGTCCCGTTGACAATCATGATGACCTCCAGCTCTTGTTCCTCCTTGAGCACGCGCCAGAACAATCGAAACTGCTTCGAAAGCTCTCGATGGCTGTATAGGGCCAGGTTGACGTTCTTGTCTTTCCAAGGCGCCTCTGTGGAGATTATCAAAGAGTTTAGAAAGAAAGAAAAATATTTATTTGAAAATTACTTAAATCTAAAGGGCACCAAAAAGGCACCCACTCAGCACGTCGTGGCTCGACGCGAGTTTATTGAACCATGAGCAACAACAATAAGGAATTTTATTGAAAATGTAAGATGTTGGTAAATATCAAATGTGTACATTCTCTTAGTACATGAAGTTGGTAAAGACTAGGTATTATTGATCGGTTGAGGATTTTGAGTATTAAACCAACAGGAGACGTCACGCGCACTAGTTTCTTTGCAAAAAAGTCTGCCAATTTCTGCGAAGGGGACGAGGAAACGCACACAAATAATGTTAAAACAAACGCATTTTTTGACAAAACAATTAAATACTAGCTTGAACTAGATGCACAAAAGTACATTTACACACAGAATCAATCAATTTGAGCACTCCGTCAACTCAAAAAAACTAGTTGTATTTATTTAGCTAAACGGTTTCTCGCCAATTACACTTAGGAATTGAATTGTTGCTTAATTTGACCTTTGTAATTTTAAATTGATATCTGCTTATCGACATTTTAATCTGACATTTTATTGACATTATTTTGTAATTTTTGTATAACATTCGTAATTTTTGTTTATGTAGGTAATTTGTGTTCTATTTCTGACATACATGTGCTTTGGTGTTTACTGTAAACTTGTATTGTAACTGATAAATAAATAAATAAATAAATAAATCAGGTATGAGCATTGACCGAACTTTTTTGGCAGAGGGGAATGCCTGTCAGTGGCGTCTCCGGTTAGTTTAATACTCAAAGGTTGAGGAACATGTGATTCGAAATTAAACGAGATTTCGTTAGAGGGCACGATTTTTTCATCCCTGGCTACCCCGATGGAAAAAAGCGTAAGATTATGTATGTATTTTAGTTCAAAGAGTTTTTTTTAGTGCAGTGTTGCTTTAGATAGTAATACCGCTTACACTTACTCAAGCTGAATGACTATTTACTAAACTACTTAGACTTTAGTTTTGTTGTGGACTAAACCTACGTAAATCAAACTTAATTATCGACAATTCAATTAAATAAACCGAACCACAATTATACCTACTCGAACCCACAGTTTAAATGTGGAAACTTGTCATTAGCATATGTTTAACCATAGTGATTAATTAAACTAGGTACAATTATTTTTTTTGCTGTAAGTTTTTCAAAAAGTAAATAAATAAATAAATACCAACTCGAACCAACGCCAAGTCAAAATTATACCAATCCGAACCAAAGCCAAACTCACTCTTATTACACAGCTTCCCGTAGAACCCGTGCTGGCAATAGCACATTCTGGAAGGCAGCTCGGTGGCGTTGACGTCGACACAGCGACCGGACACGCCGCAGTCGTTTCGGTCAGAACCGCACTCGTCGGCGAACTGGCAACGCGCTCCTGACCGTAACTTGTTGCACTTGCAGCGGCCGAGAATATGCACGCCGTGACCGGAACACGTCTCGTGGTACTCCTTGCCTGGAGATCGAAATCAAAGAGTTTTTATGCAATTTAGGGTGTTGAGTTAATCAGTGAGGCTCGGTTTCAAATCCTGGCATATACCAATGAGTTTTTCAAAACTCACGTACAGTCAAGAGCAAGTCAAGCTTTACACTACCAATTTAAGCTGAGCTCTGATTTATACTGCCCGCTATAGAATACCGGGCCGGTTCAAAGTCCAAAGTGTCAAGCTTAGCGTGCTCTTGACTGTACATATTCATCACTAACTCGACGGTGAAGAAAACATCGTGAGGAAACTCACGGGTCCCTGAATTAATTTTGAAGCATGTGTAACAGACCCGGTCCGGCGATGGACTCACCACCTATCACGTTTTAGGGGTCGAATATTCTCGTGAGAAGTGGGTAGGTATTCCAAGAAATGGAATACCACTATCTACCCCCTCGGGGATAAAAGGCCTGAATTTTTTTGTAATAGCGTTCTCTAAAAGCTGACTTTTTAATACTGTCATGGGGAAATGGCAAGCCTCATTTCAAAACCAAATTAGTAAAACAATAATAGTTTAAATTTAAAAATCCCTGATATACATTTCAAAAATAGTGTAATTCATCTAAATAAGACATGCATAAAATCTTTTATGAATTATCATTTCATCCATCATCCATCAGGGGGCCAATTCTACTAAATGACAGCGGTGATAGTTGTATGACTGTGGTCACTCAATGGTGATATTATGTCAAATTTTGACACTTTTCGTATTCTGTTAACTGTCAGTTTTCACAATCATTCAACTATCATTGTTGACCACTTTTGGTATTCTACTATTCCTACCATGGAATGGCGCTGTCCAGTGATTGCTTTTTTCCCCTTATTTTAAGGCATTGGCAATTTAGCCATCAGCCCTAAACACGACACGAAATTCAGATTTTAGCTCTGCTTCAGAGTCTATGCACAAAAATACACAAGTTTCTTCAAAACTTATCGAAATGTCACATGTACCATAAATAAAATCAATCATCTAAAGATTTTAGTGCCGAAAACCCGAAAAAAAACTAATGACACGCATGGTAGTAATAGTTATATATGGTAGGCAACACCTAACGTAGTCCATAGTCATTCCATTGTTATGCCACTATGATTTTAGTGGAATACAAATTAGATGTCATAGTTGCCAGTTGCAGCATAATGGAATGATAGTTCGATGACAATGGCTGACATTTCGTGGAATTGGCCCCCAGTATTCGAACAAGAGAAACCACATTTCGGAATTAATTATTAAAATCACACTGGCAACTCCCAAGGCGTGCTGGTGCAATACTTGTTACAATAAATATGTACTGCATGTTCGGACAGATATTTACATCGATTTACAATGCGATCAAGACGCATGAGTTAGCATATATCAAAGAGATTTAAATATACTTAATAGGGCATAGATGGGCCCATTAGCGTACCCAGGGGGGCAGGAGGGGAAGCTGCCCGCCTGGATATCTAATTATTAAAAAAAATTAACGATTTCAAATTTTAAAATAAAATTGATAAAAAATATTTTTTTTACTTAATCACAGACCAATATAAATAGTCTGTGACTTAATCTATTACTAGCAATATCGCACACGATAAAGTCCACCACCAATATAACTGTCCATTCCAAAAAGAGCCCGCAAAATATCGACTAAGTTCGCTCCTGTCTTAGTTTAAGCAAGCTCTGCGGTTATCTGATTACGGCCTGGTCATCTGGACATGGAATGTGGTCACTCGACCACATGGCTGTTCTAATTGTGCTTGTCAACCTTAATGCGAATTTATTGTTCAATGGCTGTCCTACTTTGACAACTTAACACAGAATGCCCTTGGGCTAGTTGCATTTCTATTTGACACATAAACTTCGGTAGCACACTCCGAGTCAAAGAGTTTTAAATACCTATCGATTGAGCTGAAACTTTGTAAACACGTTTAGTTTGAATGACAATTTATAATTAGCTGTATATCATTCTAAATCCAACATGGCGGAACACCCAAGATGGCGGACTAGTTATTTTTAATGCACTCCTACTATATGGTATGGCTACAATAGGGTATCAAATAAACAAAAAATTAAACCGCCGAAAAAACTGAAAAGCAAAAAATAATAGACACATGTTTTACGCCATACATCAATGAACAAAGTTCACTAAATTTTGGCGCCGCCGACTCAAAATTACTTAGTTAGGTACCTAGTACCTACTTACATTAGTTTCAGAACTTATAGTAAGGTGCGACGTATAAAGATTCATTTGATATGATGCATACATGTTATACCAAAGAGATTAAAATATAATAGGACATAGAGGGGGCATTGGGAATATTTTCATACAAAACTTTGAATCATGTTTGAAGCTCAAGCGTCATGTCAGTTAGTATGAACGCGAGCTGTCATTCGGTCGAAATTGTACTAGACTTATTTCACTTGGAATAACTTTTGACTTCCAAGTTTTCCTCGCTTTGTCCCCTCTATGCCCTATCATATTTTAATCTCTTTGTGTTATACTAATGAAAATATGACCAATCTCTCTACTCTACTCACGCTGGAGGATGTCGATGTCTGCGCAGGACCAGAAGCGGTAGTTGCCGCCCCACTCGACCGCCTCGCGCTGCAGCTGAAGGGTGCAGTTGGGGCATGTGAAGTCGGAGGGCAAACGAACGTCGTACTGCTGCGCCCTGGGACATACCATTCGGAATGTAGGAAAGGATCTCGACAAAAATGTTCTTCAAATCCATCTATATAGATAGGACATTACTGCAGGCGGCCAGCAAAGGGCATTGATGGACGAACGTACACATACGTAAGTTCTGTGCGTAAGTCCATCAATGCCTAGTTGTGGCCAAGGCTTGTATAGTAGGTACTTTTCTAAAATAATGCTAAAAGCAAATAAATGATTCTGATTATGAACGCGTGGAAATTAAAACTAAGTGTGTAACCGAAGCAAATCTTTTTATTTGAAAATAGAATTACTTTTTTAAAATCAATGACGAACAACGAACGTTCATTTGTTTTATTTTTTTCAAGCCAGCTATTTGCAGTTCGAAAAGGAAATAAAACTTTTGATAAATTACCTCGACGGTTGAAAGGCTATTTGATCTAAGCGACATTTTGTAAAACTTGCAGGAGGACGGTTCAAAGTTTTTTTTTTTGAAAAAAAAATCATAAAAAAGCAACTATTTGATAGACTTTTATTTATTTAATACAGTATATCCCTAATTAAGTAAGGAGGTTTTTTAAGTTACTACTGTTGAAAATTGTGTATTATTTTAGAAAATTTATGTTGGTTAGCCCAAAATGCATCAAATTTAGTATTTTTTTGAGAAAGGCAAAATGGTTCAAATGCCTACCGTAAATAAAATAGCTGAAAGTAAACTGGCTCAAGCATCGACCTAGAATAATATAATACGAGAGAAAATGAATCTAGTGCCAAGTCATCTGACAGAAGAATATGCCCAATGAGCCGAAGCAACATGATGGTGTTGCACCAGAGTGAAGTAGTTTGATACAGATGCCCATTAGAGGGACTGCAGGATGAAACAAAATGAACCCTTACTAGATTATAGTAGATATTGATGCTTAGGCCATCGTAATTCAGCAACGTCCATAAGATATTTTTGAGGTTGGTATGGCACTTTATACTATTTTAGACAGTGTTTTGTATATTTTGTATAAAAAAAACATTTTTGAGTAGAGGAATCATTCAAGTTGTTGATTCAATGTGTCTTGGAGCAAAGTATTAGATAAAGTGGTATAGTATAAACCTTTTTTCTACTAACCTTAACATCTTAAATCGCGGGTCGAAACCCACTAGGGTCACAGCTCGCGGACAAATAATTCAGAAAACTTAACGAATCATATCTCTAACTGGCATGTATCTAATGAACCTTGCTGTTCCGAACATAGGAGGATTCGATTCTCACTATCAGCTAACACAAAAAAGACCAAAGCTAGACGCTACCCACGCCGAACCGACATACCTGGTTATACAAACGCCTTCTGGCACTCAAACCGTCCGTTAGGTTTAAGGGTGTTGGGTGCCTGGATAGCCCAAATGATTCGAAAACACCGAGAGTATATAACAGAAGCATAGGTACCACGACTGCTGTAAACAAATAGGTTCAAACACCAAAAGCAAGGGAAACTTTTGGTGGAACACAGAACTTAGTAAGCTCAGGCAAACGGTGCGCAAACAATTCCACAGATGCAAAGATTCTAGGCTTCCAGAAGACATGGACCTATATAAAAAAAGAAAGAGCCTATTTACGGATCAAGACCGCACCCTTCGCTCGCTGAAAAACCCAGACAATACATAGTACACTAAATCAGACCGTGTAATAAGTAAACTGCTTCTAGAAACACACTTCCTAGACTGCAGCCTCTCCAAGGACAATACATGGGCAAGTAAGTAATCACACATACCTAATAACCAAGAAAGGTCCAGAGCCCGTACCGTAGTAACAGAGGAACTAATAAAATGGGCAATTACAGCCTTCAAGCCTTACAAATCCGCAGGCCTAGACGGCATCTTCCCTGCCCTACTGCAATGGGGAGTGGATTTCCTCACACCATGGCTTTTCATCCCTAAGCCAGGCAAAACCGATTACACACAACCCAAGGCGAACAGGCCAATAAGTCTGACATCATTCCTACAGAAGACCCTGGAGAGAATCTTGTGACCGAGATATTTGGGACGGGCCCCTTCGGAAATTTCCATTTTTCCGGTCATTGTTAGTTGTTACGCAGGCAAAGATTTGCCTATGCTAATATCACCTACTGCTGCCCTACAGGCGATGGTGGGCTAGCCGCCCCTGCACCTTGTCGTAAGGGAAGAAGCATCCATAGTGACGTTCAGGCAGGTGTAAAGAGATTCTAGATTCAAACACAAAAAAAACTTAAAAGAGGATGCAATCTCGCGACACCCGGTGATGGCATCACCGAGCGATAGGACCCAGAAAATACACTGTTTCGTAAAACACTACAACGTAGAACTTACAGCAGGTCCAAAAGTGCTAAGGATCAAAAACCAACATTGGAACTGGAGTTGAAGTCTACTCAGATGATCTAAATAGTAGAATATCCAGACCACTAGGAATGCTCAACACTGTCTATCAAGCAGAATGTGTGGTCAGAGAGGCCAGAGAAGTCACGGATACCCATATCCGTATACTCTTCCACAGTGCCTCAGTCCTTCAATCCTTAAAGAAAAACTAGATCACTTCGAGACTGATATTGGAGTGCCATCATGCACTAGAACACGTTACGGTACTAAACCACAATTAAGTGACACTTCAACTGTCACTGGCTGGCGTGGAAACGATGCAGCGGATGAACTCGCCAGGAGAGGTTCTGACACGAAGGCCATCGAACCCGAACCCATTGTACCCATTCCGTTTAACCAGCTTACGAACTGGTTTAGGGAATACACACAAATGCAAGCGGAGAAATGGTAGACCTCAACGCCAGGATGTAGGCAATTCAAGGAGGCTATGCCATCCCTGGACACGAGCTGAGTAATCGCCTTCAGCGCCTGGACAGAGACAGCCTATGAATTGTTTCGGGGACCATCACCGGACACTGCTCACTGAATAAACACCGACACACCTTAGGTATTACTGACAGTCCTCTATGCTGAGCGTGCATCGGGGTGAAAGAAATGGTAGCGCATGTGCTCCTAGAGTGCCCAACGCACTCGAAGAGCACATGCACTACCATCTCTTTGTTGCCCAGATCCGCAAGGAAATTCTTGGAACACTAGAATCCTTTGCGGATGTCCTGAGTAGACTCGGAAGTTTTATCTGCTTCTGTAGGGAGGTGGGCTGGTTGGAATAATCGGCTACCATGGCTCACTCACGTACAATGGTCCAATTTAGGGACTAAGTGCGGAAACCAAACCCTTAAGATAGAAGAAGGTGGTATATCACCCTAAGCCTTTCGCAATTCCTTTAATGTTAACAGCTGACTGACGCGTCCGCGCGGGTGGGTGAGATACTCGTAACGGATACTTACACAGCGCGCGCAATAAATTGAACTTATAATTTTTACTTTTTTATACTCCCAAGCGACTAAGGAGTAGCTAATCTCATAATTTATTGGACGGCCTATGTGTTAAAACCGATTTGATAAAATAATGGAAATGCCAATTTTACGTATACTGAATTGAATCAAAATGTTTTAAATGCCATAACACTAATGAGATATTTAGGTAAAAAAAGCCGAAGTGACATCACTCATTATCCTTAATAGAGGATAAATGGGTCAAGAGACTTATTTAATTCATAGAACTTAATGCAAAATGGTTCAAGCGACACGCTTTTTTATTGTAGTTGAATGCAAAATGGGCCAAACGACATAGCTTATTATTTTGGTTTAATGCAAAATAGGCCAAACGACGAAACCACAACCATGGCGAAAAAGCCAAATGCCCTAAGGCATCGAGTCCTCAAATTTGTCTAATTTTGTGTCGTATAGATCAATGAGCTCAGAAATGAGGCCTGTTTTGCTGTGGGTGCTAAGCGCCAAAAAAGTCGTCAAAAAAATTTGAAACCTGATTCAAACGACGGAGAAAAATTTGCTGATTCCGAATATGTATATAACTCAATATCGCAAAAAATGTCGCTTAGACCAATTAGCCTTTCAACCGTCGACCTCTTTGGTTGCCATCTGTAGGAGTAAAGGATCGTTCAATTTTTACATTACACGACAGATATGAGTTTATTTGGCCGCTAAAACACGACAGATATTGATTTTCATAAACTTTTGCTGGCCGCTGCCATGTATTTGGCCAGTACAGCAATTTCGATTTACTTATCTCAAAGAAGGTTGTCAAAATACAGCATGTTTTAGAAAAAAAAACTTATTTTATCTTTACTCCTACTACAAACGAGAAAGTTTATAAATAAGGGTGGATGGAAGTTTGTTGATCTTTCATGCAAAAACAACTGAACGGATTTTGATGAAACTTTACAGTAATATAGCTTATACTACTAGGTATAGGCTATTTTTTGTCACAGAAGATGAGTATTTTAATTTTAACTGATGTAATCATCAAGGTTAAATAAAATAAAATCAACTCACGTCACATCGTCTCTAACAAACTCCGAGCCTCCTACACGCGGCGTGAGGTCTAGGACTGGTCTATCTAAATGGTCCAGAATCCTCAGACTGAAACCGCCCTGCAAAACAAAAAAGAATAAAAAAAAAATTATTCGCCCAACGTGGGGCTCGAACCCACGACCCTGAGATTAAGAGTCTCATGCTCTACCGACTGAGCTAGCCGGGCTTATCACTATAAGTTGAAATTGCTTACCCGATGTGCGTATGCTAAATGCCAGTGTACTGTAAAAGTTGAACCCGCTAAAAACGATGTCCGTATTGATCCTGCAACAAGAATAACACAATTCATAAAATGTATGGAAACCTGATAGCCTACAATGGATAAAATATAAATAATGATTCTAGACAGTGCCACCTATCGTTGAGAAACAGAAGCTCACAGTTTATGCTAGTTACATAATTTCTACATAGATGTCGCTAGTAGGTCTAAATAAATTATTTAGCACGTGAGAAGTTTTGTGGCGATTCATTCTTGAAATAATTCATTGCTTTTCCTAAACAATAAGTTTACATAACACGATAGTAGTACTATAAGTTCCCACACGCTACTTATGTCGGTAACAATTAGTTCTTGTACAATAACACAGTTTGCGCCACTTCAAAGTAGGCCTTCGATAGAACTATCAAATCTATTCAAAAATAGTTCATTCGGTTTTTTTTTATAAATAAGAATAACATTCTTGCATTGTGAAAGGGTGTTTTAGGTGTTCTCAAAGTAAAGGTTCACAAAAAACAAATACCGACCGTGACAGGACTCGAACCTGCAATCTTCGGATCCGAAGTCCGACGCCTTATCCATTAGGCCACACGGTCACATGACGTAACGAGCCCAGAGCAAGAGATTTTCTAGGGCATTGCGCGCGCATTATTTTCTGTACATACAAGATTCTAACGAAATTAAATACGTTTGATACACCTACGTTTACTATACTTTTTGATGCATACATATGTCAAGTATTCTCAATTTAAAGTAAGCTATTAAAGCTCAAGAGAGCTATTGTATGGAAGTTCCCTTGGGTAATAATGACATCGAAATTGGGAACGCCAACATATCAACAAACACCTCTCTAAAAAAATAGTTTCGAAAAAAATCAAATGCAGTTCAAGGCATATTTTCCTAGGTCCAAAGAGTTAATAACTCTATTTGACTCATATTTTATGAGACTACTCTACTCCTATGAAAAATATTATCAAAAAAACTTGACTGTATGTCTTAGCTACTAAATTTTCTTTTGAAATGGAACTAAATATCTAAAGAAAAAATCGGTGATTTTCGGTCAGTGATTTTCGATCCGTGATTTTTACCGCGAATTGTGAAATTTATGCGTTAAATAAACTAACTACCTACCTATATAAAAAACTGACCATATAAAAGTACCTAAATGAAAAGAATAAAACAAACTATACTCACTCATTTGCAATATTGTTTAGAATTCAACTATACAGAATGTTTAGAGAAACGCTACCGAAAACAAAGATGAGATGCTAGAGATTTCCAAAAAAAATCTGAATATACATTTTTTTTCTGTTGTCAACGTGTAATAAATAGATAATTTATTTTTCTGAATTATAATTCCAATGAAAAATAATACTGATATCACAGAGTGCTAATATAAAATAATAAATAAAATAAATAATCTCACGAATTTTATCCCCGAGGGGGTAGGCAGAGGTATTCCATTACTGGATATATCCACTTTTCACGAGATATATTGGACCCCTAAACGTGATAGGTAACGCCCATCGCCGGACCGGGGGTCGATTTTTGAATCTCACCAAGTGACTAATTCTCACCGATGTGAGTGATTTCCGAAAGTTCGTATTTTTGAAACTCATCGGTGACTTACATTTGTCATACCTATGATATCGATTTACGAGTGCCCCTACCCACTCGTAATTGAAATCACCATGCGATTGTTTTTGACCGTTGCGGTATGTGACATCTGCCAAAAGTGCCAAAGTATGTTTTTCGGAAGAATTAGCAGCGGGGCTCGATTGTGATATTTTGTGATTGCGACGATTTATTGAAAATAGCGTGTGACTTTGAAAAATACGGCTTTTGGAAAATGGTGACATAAAAGTCATCGGTGATAATTTTGGTCACCGGTGATTTTGATATCACCAGTGAGATTCAAAAATCGCTATTTAGGTACACATATCTCAGAATTAATTCTGGAAGAAAAAACCTGCGAGTTTCCTCACGATGTTTTCCTTCACCGTCGAGCTAGTCATAAATATGTACGTAAGTTCTTGAAAAATAATAATAATACTTAATAACATTGTGGGACACAGTTCACACAGTAATTTAGTCCCAAAGTATGTAAAACGATTTCAACTTGCTCATTGGATTCAAAAGCGTTACCCTAACACTAACACCCTGTAGAATTTAGTTTGAGCCAAAGAGATTTAAATATAATATAATATAATAGGGCATAGAGGGTAGGGTTCAGAACCGGGAAATCCCGGAATCAGAAATACCGGGATTTCCCGGTTCTTTAATAGTAGTCAAAGAACCGGTTCCGAATGATAAAGAACCGGGATTATCGGTATTTTCGGGAATTAACGAATCATCTTAACTATCCCAACATTGATTTGATTTCAATCTTCTATTAACGACATTTGATCTTTTTTATACAAAATATTCAAGCTAAAATCATATTTTCATTAAAATTTTGTATCAGTACGTGGTAGATCATTATTCCATTATAAGACAAAAGATGGTGCTTGCTACCTGCGATTCTGCGAACGGCACACGACTCCACGTTTTACATGAGTTCCGCCATTTTGTGTTACCCTGCACCCTGCCACTAGACTATTGATACCATTAAAAATATAGTGATCAAAGAAGCGGATAAAATAAAAAAAGATCTAAATGTATAGAAAAAATAAGAAAAAAGTTGAGTGATTGATGATTGTGAATTTGGAAAATTCTTAGCATCTTACCACCAAAAATGCATAGCTCATGCTCTTCAACTTGCCATTATGGGCGTATTTTATAAGAAAAACACGTTAGAAGAAGAGCCACCTTCTGCAAATATTTCAGAAGTGCTAGAGGTAGAAGACGATAGTAATGATGAAGACATACTCTTATCGGTTTTAGCTCAACGTACACATCAAGTACACACCGCTTCAGAAAACGATTTCGAATCCGATGACGATGACTACGACTCAGAATTTTTAACATCAACTGTGCCAACTAGCTAGCTAGCTTCGGAACAGAGATTCGAATATTATGATTTGATTGCAAAAGTGAAGAAGATCGTCAAAATATTTTGCAAATCTCCGACTAAAAATGATGATATACTTCAAAAATATGTCGTAGAAGAGTTCGGTAAGGAGTACGCGTTAACATGCGATTCAATAACCCGTTGGAGCTTGGCTACCACACTTGAACGATTTGACGATAGGACGCCCTCAGGCTAGGTGGAGTGACGATCTTCGCAGGGTGGCTGGCAGCAGCTGAATGAAAGTTGCCGAGAATCTAGCTGAATGGCGTGCAATTGGAGAGGCCTATGTCCAGCAGTGGACTGCTATAGGCTGATGATGATGATGACTCTTTGAAAATGGAGGTGATCGTGGGCGTTATTTAACAAAAGCTTACAAACACCTCACAATTCCACCTACTAGCCGGAGCCAGAAAGAATTTTCTCCTCAGCTGGCCTTTTTTGTAACAAAATTAGATCTCGTTTAGGTGATGCAACTTAAGATGCATTGATCTTTTCGAAGACACGTGACTAAGAAACAACAAAGTTTAATTAGAAAGACCAAATGTCTCCTCCAGACACGGAGATATTATTTAGGAGAATCGGCCGACGGTATAAGTTGATTACCTTTATTCAAAGGTGTTGTACCTGTGATTTTTATTGTAATTTTTATAATTTTCGGGTCTTACCCGTGGTCCACCTTTTTATTTGAAACAACACAAATGTTAACTTAAGTAACGATGTTATTCAAAATAATCTTGAATGATTAAGGTAGAGACTGTTTTTATTATAACATAGGAGACTTTTAAAATCTGTTTAAAATTTAAAAAATGTTTATGTGTAAAATTTTATTAAAAGTGGATTTATTACTGTATTTAATGTTTGTATAGCAATTTATACTTATCTTGTCATGCCAAAATGCTCAATATATATATAATAATAATTAATAATAATAATTATTTATTTATTTCTCCACAATTATGTAAGGCTTTCGGTTACATTCCTTATTAAGGTAGTGGGAGACTGGAGCCTGAGCTAGGTTCAAGACCTGTGTTACAGGTCTCCAGGACCCACCCCAAGACGACAATTAAGTACTAAATTATAACTACATAGTTACATTGCGTATGAAATATATGTGTATATATATATAGCTTGTGTGTGAGTGTGGTGGTGTAGTATGTGAGAGAGGGTGTGCGTGTGTGTGGTGTGTGTGTGTTTGTTTGTTCGTTAGCCCTACGGTGAAGCCTTGGGATCGGAAGCTGGTATGAAAGCAGCTTCCACTAACACCTGTAAGTGAGAGAGAGTGATGAAAGGAGTATAGTACAGTACTGGCTTGGTGAGCAAAATTCACTTGAGGAGTTAGACAGAAAGTTGTCAAAAACATTGACAACTTGGCGTTTAGGACTTGATAGCAAGAAAGTTTTCAGTATCAACATAGTTTTTCAATCCTAACCATGAGGAAATTTTGTTTCTACAATCAAATTTGGTTTTTGAATATATATGTAATTCGTTATTTGTTTTATTATATAAGAAGGGGCCCAGAAATAGGAAGAACCTTTGAGCAAAACTAGAATGAATCTGATTAGTAGGACAAATGTTTTTCCTTCGGGATTCAATAAGTGAACTGTCAAAAGGAATACTGGAGTGTTGTTTTATGACTGTAAAAAGAATGAAGAGCTGTCTCACAGAAAGTACGTTGCTATTCCGGTACAGCTCAGAAGTTGGGAATCTAAAAGGAAGGAAGGACATTACTTTCAGGATTGCTCTTTGAGCTCTTTCCACCTTAATAAAACTAGTTTTAGGTGCTCCTCCCCATGAAGAAATACAATAGATAATTACTGACTGGCACAATGAAAGGTAAATAGTTCTAAGCAATTGATAATCAACAATAACATTTCGCAGAGTTTTGAATACGTATATTAACTTTCTTATTCTACTACTGACCATATCAATATGATGTTGAAAATTTAGTCTATGATCTATTTGGACACCTAAGTACTTATAATGGTCAGTTCTTTCTATGACTGGACAATTGCAGCTAAAGCTGGAACGTGTGCAGGAGTGAGCTATTAAGTTAAGAGAAGAAAGAGACATACGTTTTAAGTTCTTCATCGTAAAAGTAATATATTTGGTTTTATCAGAATTTAAGGTTAGATAGTTGCATCGAAGCCACTGGGTAACCAGATCCAATCCACACTGTGCATGACTATAAACTTCAGGCCAGGTTTTCGCACTGAAAAGGAGAACAGTATCGTCAGCGAACGCAATGAGCCTTCCATTTTGTATATATATTGAGCATTTTGGCATATATATATATATATATATATATATATATATAATGCGCAAAATTTGAATAAAAATATATTTTTCTAAGTCATTATTTATTTTTATAGTATATTTACCTCTAAAATTCTTAAAAGAAAAAAATCCCGAAAATACCACAAATCCCGGGAAATCCCGGTTCCGATTAGTACCGGTACCGAAAATCCCGGTTCCTAAAACTATACCGGTTCTCGATACCCTAATAGAGGGGGCATTGGGAATATTTTCATACAAAACTTTGAAGCCTAAGCGTCATGTCCTTGTTATGTCAGTTAGTATGAACGCGAGCTGTCATTCGGTCGAAATTGTACTAGACTTATTCCACTTGGAATAACTTTTGACTTCAAATTTTTCTCGCTTTGTCCCCTCTATGCCCTATACATTTAAATCTCTTTGGTTTGAACAATGTAGGCAGTAGGATGCACCGTGTAGGTACGTAATTTTTTATGTTCGACAATCACTTACTACTGTACGTAGGTACTTGTTTGACTGGGTAAGGCAAACCATAAAATGGTACCTATAAATGACATAGTTTTTGCAGGCTTCAAAACAATTATTTCGTGGTCTTTATGCGAAAATCTATTTTATTTATATAACAACTACAAAAAAGGAAAATATCTAAGTTTTATTGACGACGCAGCCGGTAGGATTCGAACCTACGCTCCCAGAGGGAATCTGATTTCGAGTCAGACGCCTTAACCACTCGGCCACGACTGCTTGACAAAATCTGTCGAAATATACATACACTATGTGTACTTTAGAAACTGTTGTCTATTATTGAGGATACTAAATCCCGCGTAGTTCCCGTTTTCGTGGAAATACGGGGATAAAATATAGCCTATCTGTTATTACGACTGTAAAGTTTCATCAAAATCCGTTCAGTAGCTTTTGCGTGAAAGAGGAACAAACATACATCCATACATCTATACATCCATACAAACTTTCGCATTTATAATATTAGTAGGATAAAGTTTGCTTTGACATCGTCATCTATCGAGAAAACGTCAGTTTTTCTTTTTGTATCTACATATACGGTCACGCAGCGGATACATGTAGAAATCTCGAAAAAAATTTACCTTACCGAAACGTCTTATTCAATTATTATTCTTACTAAGTACCTACTCGATGGACCGTTGAGTAAGTGTTTCGTTCCGTTGTTTGTATGATTTCTTTAATTCTTTTAAAAGAACAGAATGAACAACCTAGGCAGACCTTGAGGTAGGTCAGTGATCTATGAGTCATTCGTGATCTATGGAGTCACCTTGCGGTGCATTGCCTCAGTCCTAGCTGAATTATAGTGATTATAGTTCAGTGCAACGCTGTAACGTGATCTTTGGGCGATAATTATTGGTTGTTGACACAGGAATTTGCGGTTATAGTTTGATTTCAAGTGAGCATCAAATCAAAATCATTTATTTTCATATGCGTAATGTATATTTTGATATACATTATGTACCTATTTATGATTATCTCGACGGTGAAGGAAAACATCGTGAGGAAACCCGCAGGTCCCAGAATTAACTCTGAGGCATGTGTAACAGACCCGGTCCGGCGATGGGCTCACCAATTATCACGTTTAGTCGAATATTCTCGTGAAAAGTGGATATATCCAAAAATGAAATACCTCTGCCTACAGCCTCGGGGATAAAAGGCGTGAGTTTTTTTCAATTAAACACAAAATGTTTACCTTTGGGCATCCCACATGGCGGCTTTGTCCTGGAATTGTCCAGAAAGTCCAGGTCAAACTTCCGGGCAGGAGGGTACGTCAATGCCACGTGACCACACACACTCACAACCACCACACTGACCACTGCTAACACTAGTGTCACTTTTACTGACGCCATCTTGTTTTTAAAAATGTTATCTAAGGTTCATCATGGCGGAATCTTATTTTGTATTTTTCATTTATTAATTTTAGATATTTTCATAATTTGTTTCTCATTTTTGAACACTTCACTTCACTTTTAGGTTATTTATGTCATTTTGCTGAGGTTGCTCTAGTGTTGGAAAATCTGTAACAAATAAAAGTTTGAAATTAATACAGAGTTTTAAAAAATATCAAGTAATTTACATATATTAAAAAAAACAGTTTACGAATAATTAATTATGACAACAAAACTTTAGGGAACTTTTTAACGACACAGGAAGCGTTCAGGAAGGTAACTAAGTATACATATTTATTAGGAATAAAAACAGTGACATTTATTTGAGACGTTTTTGTAATGTTGTTGATTTTGGTTGCCTGTAATAACAACATTTTTAGATATGATGATAAATAAATAACATTAATTAAAAAAAAACAAACATTGTAAACACTTATAGTTATAACACTTAAAATGTTTCTTCCAATCTAGATTTATATATTATAATGAGCAGTATTATTTTATATCTTAGTAGGTACATCTCTTTAGAGTATTGCGTCTATTTTACTTGGTCGCGCTGTAATGGCACGCGCGTGAAAATTTTAACGCTTATATCAATACCATACATTGTGTTATTCTATTCGACTACGCAGTATATGCCCATCCAGTAACAAAAAGATTCGTCATCGAGTAACACTGTTACTGGTTGGTGATAATTTGATAAAGCAGCCTTCTGTGGAAATTCGACGTAAACAGTAAAATCATTTACTTCGCACATCATAAGATCATAATAGTAATCCCAATGTTAAAATAACTTTCATAACCAAACTCATAAAGTAATAAAATCAGATACACAAGTAAATATTACTTCGTGATTTGAAAATTGCACTTTCTAGTCTAAATTGTTGTATCGTACACATTACGCTCCGTTGTCGATATAACAAGTATCTTATAATGATGAAATTGTCTTGTGGAAAATTGCTCTAATTTTCTTCTTACTAAGTACTAACTAGCGGTTACTAACTAGGGAATAAAATATAGCCTATGTTACTCAGGGATGTTCTAGCTTTCCATTGGTGAAAGAATGTTTAAAATCGGTCAAGTAGTTTTTGAGTTTATTCGTAACAAACATACAAAAATACAATATTTCCTCTTTAGAATATTTAAGTATAGATATAGATATTAGTATATATATAGATATAACAGAAGGTTGGTCGTCCGTCACACTTGGCGATCACTCTCTATAGTCTTATACTTTCACTATGACAATGGCTTCTTATATCTTGTTTTTTTTTTTACTTTTGTTTTCATAGTAACTACCTAAGTAAGTATCTACTTTATAAATTTTATAATGCAAGGTTTTAGTTGGCGGTAAGAAAAATTAATCTGTCATTAATTTTATTGTAATTTTGGCAAACTCAAGTGGAGTGAATTTGTAGTTTTTATTTTTGAGATGAATTCAGGTGAGTATTCAAAGGTGTCAATAAATCTATACTTCTATAGGTAGGTATATATACTTATATTATAAAGAGGAAAGGTTTGTACTTTTGTATTTTTATTTGATTGTAACGAATAAACCGATTAAAATTCTAAAAATAGAAATAAATAATCTCACGCCTTATATCCCCGAGGGGGTAGGCAGAGGTATTCCATTTCTGGATTACCTACTATTCACCAGATATTCTTTGGACCCCTAAACGTGACGATCTGTTTACACATGTCTCAGAATAAATTCTGGAACCTGCTGGTTTCCTCACGATGTTTTCCTTCACCGTCGAGCTAATCATAATTAGTTAGGTAGGTAGTTATCAAAATATATGATTTTGATTTGATGCTCACTTGAAGTCAAACTAAAACCACAAATTCCTGTGTCAACAACCAATAATAATCGCCCAAAGACATAAGGATATAGGGACAGAGAAAGCGACTTTGTTTTATACTATGTAGTGATAAAGATTTTTCTCACCAGAGAGTACCTACCTAGGGCTAGGCTAACCTACCTTGTAAAGGCTCTCTGCCTCTTTCGATTATGCTATTTTCTAATTTCTAATAATAAATCATTAAGCGGTCATCATTCGCCTCATGATATGCGCGGGAGTGGAGAAAGCGACGCATTGTTTGGTCAACTAGCCAATTGTATTGTGTCCGTATACTAATATGTTATTATTATATTAGACACTAGCTTTTCCGCGCGGTTCCACCTGCAAATCCCGTTCCCGTGGGAATACGGGAATAAAATATAGCCTATGTTACTTCTATAGTAAGCTTTCCATCAGTGAAATAATATTTTAAATTTGTCGAATCGATTTAGAATTTATTCGTTACAAAGTTATAAAAAGAAAGTTATAATAAGAGCAATAGTGATAGCCCGGACGGTTAAAGAGCCGGTCGAAAATCAGTGAGGCTCGAGTTCGAATCCTGGCATGTACCAATGAGTTTTTCAAAACTTACGTACATATTTATCACTAGCTCGACGGTGATGGAAAACATCGTGAGGAAACCCGCAGGTCTCAGAATTAATTCTGAGACATGTGTAAACAGACCCGGTCCGGCGATGGGCTCACCACCTATCACGTTTAGGGGTCCAATATATCTCGTGAAATGTGGGTATATCCAGTAATGGAATACCTCTGCCTACCCCCTCGGGGATAAAAAAGGCGTGAGATTATATTATTATTATATAAAAATAAAAATTTTAAAAACCATAGATTTAGTATACTAACGTTAAATCTATGTAAAAACAAAACTTTATAAACTTACAAGATACGAAGTAATGATTACTTAATACTGATGAGAGCTAAGACAATTTCTATGAGGAGGAGTAATACCTACACTTTATTTTTAATCGACTGCACTGCACCAGAAATAGTGTAACGATTTTCGGGTGTTTACTGTATTTAAATACCTATAAGAATGAACTTCTTTGGCGTGATTGCTAATAGTTAAGAAGCCCGCTCCTCATGAGTGAGGCTCATGCCAGACAGGATATTAAATTTTTTTCGGAATTGCTTTTATTTTGAAGATTGAATTTTGTTTACCATAAAAAAAAATATTCTATTTAAAAACTAGCGACCCGCCCCGGCTTCGCACGGGTGCAATGCTAACACAAAAACCTTCCTCTTTAATCACTCTGTATATTAAAAAAAACCGCATCAAAATCCGTTGCGTAGTTTTAAAGATTTAAGCATACATAGGGACATAAGGACATAGGGATATAGGGACAGAAAAAGCGACTTTGTTTTATACTATGTAGTGATAGTGATGTTAGTAGGTATTTTCGATGAGAAATACTAACAACTGTCAAGTGACTGACATGACGTCACTAACCGCAAAACATTGGTCGCGATTGCAGACAAAAAGAAAGAAAAGAGAGAGAAGTAAACAGTCTCTGACAGCTTGTTTTGCGGTTAGTGACGTCATAAGCTCTTATTGGTGTTTGCAGTAAAGAGACAACAGATTATAAATATAACATTTAAAATAATTTATAATAAATTTATTAAGTAATAGTACGCGGAAATGCCGCTAGCATAATGGGTACCTTTGCCCCAGGAACGACAAGGGGCGGATTATTTGACTAAGTGGACTATTTTCTTTTGCACTGACATTTTGGATTATTATTTGTAGGATATTAAAATAAGTTTTTTGTATAATCTGAAATAAATTAAGTAATATCTATGCATATAATAAAACTCTAACGGGGCCGTGTCTGTACATGAAATATTTTTGGAAAATTTTAACTGTAGTGTATATAGTTATCGATATAGATAACGAAACACCAATTTTTTGAATTTTTGTCTGTCTGTCTGTCTGTCTGTCTGGTTGTGCACGCATCACTCAAAAACTACTGGACGGATTTTGATGAAATTTGGTATGGAGATAACTTGGTACCCGGGTCAACATCTAGAGTACTTTTTACTAAAGGAAAATATCTCATTCCCACGGGAAAATATAAAAACTGGTTAAAAAGCGAAATACGTACTACTCCGAAGCGATAACACCTATAAACTTGAAAAATGGTATGTAGGTGTCTTATATGTCGTAGGAAACCGGTATGAAGGGTTTTTGGGAACTTCCCACGGGAACGGGAATAAACGGAATCCGCGCGGGAAAACGCCGCTGGGCACCCGCTATTTGAAATATTGTATGTAGGTGTCCTAAATATGTCGTAGGCAACCACTATGAAGGGATTTCGGGAAATTCCCACGGGAACGGGAATAAACGGAATCCACGCGGGCAACGCCGCTGGGCACCCGCTAGTTAAATTATAAAAATAAGATTTCCGATATTCTAATAATACAAACTATCATAAAATTACCACTACCTAATCATTAATTTGTGATGAATAAATAAATTATTTTATTAAGTTATTTCGAAAAATTGGTTATCAAGGATTGATACATTATCCAAATATTTTTTAAGTTGTACGCATATTTGACGTCCTTGTCATTGCCATGAGTGCCATGACAAAAGGCCAGAGGTTTACGTTTATTCATCAACAAATTCTAGTTCTTGTAGGTTTTCTCGAGATTGTAAAACTACAACCTTAATTTCGGTTAGGTCAGTACAGTCCGATATGGTCTAGTGGCTAGGATACCTGGCTCTCACCCAGGAGGCTCGGGTTCGATTCCCGGTATCGGAAAAATACATGGCGTTACTACCGTTTTACTATTTTAATGTTAGGAAATTTATTTATTTGTCGACGTCTTGTATTACATTTATGTGTATTTGGATTTTTTTTAATTGAATTAGTTTGGCCAAGTAAATATCGTCGCAGTATATTCTGCATGATGCAGTTATTAAATTCCTAGCAAAACTCGAAAAATTTTAAAGAAAATAATTTTATTAAATATAATCTTTTGAGATGCCTCAGTTCCTTGGTGGATCCAATTCTTAAAACCAAGATAAGGTCTAAATAACAAAGTAAGAAACTTAGAAAAAATACGAAGCGCCATCTGTGAGCAAGTAGCGGTACTTAATTATACAACTATGTATACGTACTGCAACTATGTTCTCGAATTAAGGGCTGACCTCAGGAGAACACTTGTCGAACTAGAACGCGTCTTCATTAACTGGACTTCGTGCTCCGTAAGGGACTTCACACTTGTTACCCGGTGCTACAAGTGTCAACAGTACGGACACTCGGCCAAATACTGTCGGGACACAGAGTCTACGTGTGGACACTGTGGCAGTGAGGGCCACTCTATCAAGGAATGTAACAAACGCGCGGAACCAGCAAAATGTGCCACCTGCCTACGCTATAAAAAGCCCTCAAACCACAAAACTGGAGACGAACAGTGCCCAGCGAAAAAGAGCGCCGAATCCTGGTACTTAAGTTCCATCGATTATGTGGGCGCCTAGGGCGCCGAGCTTACGTGTTAACGCAGGACACCACAATTATGGGTAAAGTAGCCAATGACTTGTGTTTAGACATTGATTCTTCCTGTGAATACGAATCCTTTACGTGTGACCCGGATAAGTGTCTGTCCTTAGTCAATAATTCAAAACTATCTTTTAAAGTAATTGTACAAAACATTAGAAGTATAAACTGTAATTTTAGTAATTTTTTAGCTTTGCTTGGCCAAATTAATATAGAAACCGATATTATTATAATGACTGAATGCTGGTTATCAAGCTCCCCTCCTATACCACAACTTGACGGCTATCATTCATATACCACTAACAAAAGCCATTTATTGCAAAATGATGGTGTAGCGTTCTATATAAAAAATGATCTAACCAATATAATTATAGAGGAACCCGAAGTCCTGGATGCAAACTGCTTAATATGCAAGATCGGAAATAACACTGCAATTGTTGCCATTTACCGCTCTCCCTCTTACAAAACCATTATCACTTTTCTTCAGTCTCTTAACGAAATTTTAGCAAAACTGTCTTCGTTTAAAAACGTATTTGTAACTGGTGATTTGAATATTGATATTAAAGTTGGAAATAACGATCGAAATTCATCTGGATACCTAAACCTTACAGCATACCTCGGATTTTTACCAACACATCTTCACCCAACGAGAGAGCAAAATTGTCTAGACCATGTACTAGCTAAAACCACCCTTCCATTAAAAACTGCAGTTCTAAACTCTAGTATCACTGATCACCGAGCATTACTGTTGTGTATACAAAAATTCTATGACCGATCTTACACAGTCAGCACATACTCGAAACTCAATAATGACGGTGTATCGCGTGACCTTACACTTTTAGACATGTCTCCCGTTTATAACTCAGTTCACGCTAATGAAGTTGCGGAATATCTTATCTCATCTTGGAGTAGCATAATAAAAAATAATACAAAGACAATTGCCCTACCCCAGCGTAAGAGAATTATGAAACCATGGCTGACCCCCGGTCTTTTACGCTGCATAAGAAACCGAGATAAACTACACTTAAAGGTATCCAAAAACCCCGATAATATGATAATCAAAACCACCTATTACAGATATCGTAATTTTTGTAATAAATTATTAAAGAAATTGAAACGTCAGTATGAAAAGACAGAAATAGAAAATGCAGGTCACAACACAAAACGATTGTGGCAAGTCATCAAAAATATAACCAACATGACCCAATCTAAATCGTCCGCCCAGCCACTAATTGCGAACACAGCAAATGCAACGGATTCGGTAAATTCAGCAAATAATTTCTTTGTTAATATAGGAAAAAGTCTTGCTGAAAAGGCACTAAATAACTTCTCACGATCTAAATATGGAACGCAACATTCTCAATTTAATCCCGCTTCACGGCTACAGTCATTTGCTTTTATCGACGCTGACGAAACTGAAGTTGAGAGTATCATCATGACTTTAAGGAATGACTGTGCGACTGGATTTGACAACATCCCTTGCTCCTTCGTTAAAAATCACAAAAATCTACTGATTGCTCCTCTAACACACCTCTTTAACCTCTGCTTCTCAACTGGAACTTTTCCCAACATACTAAAAACAGCTCTTGTAAAACCTATCCATAAAAAAGGTGACAAAAGCTGTGTCAACAACTACCGCCCGATTGCCATACTACCATCAATCTCTAAAATTTTAGAAAGAATAATTTATAAAAGGCTTGTTAAGTATTTAGAGGACAACAAGCTTCTTTCGAAAACTCAGTACGGTTTTAGATCCGGTCTATCCACAAGTGATGCAGTACATGAATTAACAGATTATTTTGTAAGGAGTCTGGACTCCCAGAAAAAATGTCTAGCCATATTTTTAGATCTGGCCAAAGCATTTGACACAGTAAATATCCAAATACTGCTTAACAAGCTAGACAGATTGGGTGTCCGAGGACGCCAGCACAAACTCTTGCATAATTATCTTTCTGTAAGGACTCAGCGCGTAAAAATTAACAACATCATAAGCGATGAACTCCCCATTGATTATGGTATTCCCCAGGGAAGTATTTTGGGACCTCTTTTATTCCTTATTTACATTAACGATCTATGTAACCTTTCCTTTCCCAACGGTAAGATTATATCTTACGCTGACGACACAGTTTTAATGTTTAGCGCCAACAGCTGGAGTGAAGTATTCCGAATAGCACAAGTAGGCTTTGATCTGGTAATTCAGTGGCTTGGGCAAAACGGCCTTACACTGAATACCGACAAATCACAATATATGACTTTTACCTATAATTCCTCCACCCAACCCGCTGACGATTCCTTTTCAATATTGGCTCATCACTGTCCTGAAACCTACGGGAACAAAAGTCCTTGCACATGTCCTAAACTTACCCGCACCAAGACAATTAAATACCTGGGTGTCATAGTTGATCAACACCTCAACTTTAAATCACACATAGAAACCCTAACAGCAAGAGTCCGAAAACTGATATATGTGTTTAAAAATCTCAGACATTCTGCAAGCAGTAAGTTACTAAAGTCAGTCTATCTCGCTCTCTGTCAATCTATAATAATGTACTGCATCACGTCCTGGGGCGGTGCTAATAAAACTACCCTAATTGAGTTAGAAAGAGCGCAAAGAGCTATACTCAAAGTTAGTACTTTCCGTCCGTTTTACTTCCCGACAACCGAACTATTTACAAACTGTGATGTTCTCTCTGTCCGTCAATTGTTTATCCTACAGATCATCATCAAAAAACACTCACAAATACCATATGATCCCACTTTCTTAATTAGCAACAGACGAGTAGATAAGGTATGTCCCAGAGAGTGTTTTAGCACAACGCACTCACACAAATTTTTCTGCTTCCTCGGTACTTTTCTATATAACAGGATAAATTTTCATCTTCAAATTTATCCTATGAACAAAGCGTCATGTAATAAAACCGTACAGGACTGGCTGAAAAGTAAGACATACGAGGAAACAGAAAACTTACTGGCCGTAGTTGTTTAATCTTATAAACAAGTAATTAGATTAATGTAAAATAGTTTTACTCATTTATTGTTGTTATTAAAATAAAACCTTTTCGTACTAACCGTTTACCATGCTACTAACATGATACCTAAGACACAAGTATTTAGTTACTTAGTTTAGGTATCACTAAAATTTAACTAGCAATAAGTTTTACTCTGTTAACCATTATTATAATTAGACTAAGTTTATGTAATAAATTTTTATTATTATTATTTTTATTATTTATTATTATTATACACTTAATAAATTATATAAATTGTAGGACACAATTCACACACGAAACAATAAAATTTTAAAAGTAAAGCGCGCATCAGCCAATCAGCCAGTCAATCTTTTTTTAATTTATTTACAGAAGACTTATGTGTTGAATGATCAAACAGTCGTAACATTAGGGTACGACGATACAGCACCTTCTTAGGTAGGTATATATTTATTACTATTTTTCCTGACAAGTCAAGTATCAGAGGCCTAGGAAAATAGATGATTGTGTCTCGTTTTTAATACTTGACGAGGCGCTGAAACGCTCAATGAGTGAGTAAATGACCGAGAGTGAAAATGAATTGCAACTCGTCGCCAAACGATCGTGACAAACGGATTCGCCGCCGATTTTCATGCTTGCTTCACGACGATCCAAACACCATTAACATCTGTATTGAAATAACAATAAAACTCATAATGGCATCTCCGCTATTTTCACATTTCGTTGTCAAAAGAGGGAGTCTATTTTACTCAAAATGTGACTTGTGCCTGTACAAATATGAATGTTTTTGGCGTGTTCTTGTAAAGTTTTATTTAATCTGCGTCTAAGGAAGCGGAATCTCTTCCGTCGCAGTGAATCGTGAGGAAATAGGCGGTTAGAGTGGAGTCACTGTGGCCTTGTCTAAAGTTAATTATTTCAAATTACCGCAATCAATCCAAGTGTATTAGTTTTATAGTTGGTTTTGTGAGGAAATGGGGCTCTGAAAATCAAAGTTGCAAATTATCCTTCATATTAATTGTTTGTCTGCAGCATAATAAAAATAAATGAAAATCAAAAGGTTTTTTTTTAAAGTAGGAACTTATTGAAAGTACGGTTCACTTATTGAAAGTCATAGCAACGCCATATTAAGAAAAGTTGGTGTTATTAAAACCCATACTAAAGAAAGATTTACTTTAGGTATTCGTTGGGTTAAGACAACTAAATACTAAAAGTAAAAAGTATTTACTATCACGTTTAGGGGTCCAATATATCTCGTGAAATGTGGGTATTTCCAGTAATGGAATACCTCTGCCTACCCCCTCGGGGATAAAAAAGGCGTGAGATTATTTCTTTCTTTTCTTTCTTTAAAAAGTATTTAATTTTCTTTTTAAAATTTTCGATAGCATCAATAAAAAAAAGCGTCTCATATTTTTAAATAAATACTCTTTCATTCCACACCATTTATACATTGAATACAATCGATCAACTGGGTAATCGATTCGAGATCCCGAAATGCAATTAAATCGACACAAATTGGGCAGCTCGATTACGTACCGGTGTGGCAACGGTGACCGATAAAATTCGGTCATGCCTTGCACAGAAACATCTTGCCACGTGATATGAGACGGATTAGAGCAGTCTATTTTGCTTAGTTTTGTTTGGTTAATGGTTTGTTGAATCTTTGAGAGAAAACTGTAAAGAAGTAGGAAGCAGTCTTGCCTTTGCTTTTTTTATCCAAATATACAATATATTATCTTCTGAACCCTGCAAGATATCGAAATAAAAAAAACATGAAAAATATGAAATTCCTGTTTTAATCGCTAAAATTTTCAGTGAAACAACTCTGCTGATTCGGAGACGATGCAAGACCAACTTTCAGACAGACCGACAAAAATTATGAAAATCTAAAAACATCAACATCGTAAAAACAGCAGTTGCAATGACAGACTGACATTTGATTTTTATTATAGGTATGGTTTTTTTTTTCATGATAAAAAAAGGGGCAAACGAGCAGACGGGTCACCTGATGGTAAGTGACGTCCGTCGCACATGGACACCTGCAACTCGAGAGTCACAATTGCATGCATTGCCGACCTTTGAGGTGGAGGGGAGGGGAGGGGAAGGGGGGATCGGGGCCTCCGGTTACCCCACTCACTCACTCACCGAAACGCAATGCAAGCGTTGCTTTACGCTGGTTTTCTGTGAGGCCGTGGTATCACTCCGGTCGAGCCGGCCCAAGCGTGCCGAAGCATGGCTCTCCCACGTCAAATGTAGGTATATACCTATAATATACCCTATAATATATCGAATTAATACCCGGTGTATAGATAAACGGAGCGTAAGAAATAGTTTTTGAAAATATTTTGTTGATTTAATCGATGATGACTGCCAAAGCTTGCTTTTTCTGTTTAGTTTTCACTGTTAAAAAGCAGATACAAAATATGGTTTTATTTAATACTTTGATGACATGAACCAAGTTTGCGGGTCCGCTGGGTGCGGAAAGGTGATGACCAGATGTTATTCTGTGACTGGGGAAGACTTATCCAGCAGAGAAGAGTATTGATGACGACCAGACTTGTAACTGTTATCTTCAAATCTCCGAAAAACCCCAAACCCCTAAGTTGAAGTCGGTTTTCTATAACTGGTAGCGACATCTATGGTTAATAATAAGTTTACAGTAGATATCACTGCAATGAAACATTTTCCTGATATCGCGGTCTGATTTCTGAAGAAATTACCTCGCCTTTTGTTGGCTTACATTCTCATAAAACACGCGTTAAAATTAAAATGATAAGAAAAAACATTAACCTCGTTTTTGTTTCATTGTAGTCGGGTGGTAATCAGAACTTCTAGCATACCCACTTTTTCTATAAACATAAATAGTTTTGTCTAGACGACGGACGTTTTGAAATGAACAATCTATTAATCTCACAAAAATTAGGTAATGTCGATTCTAGATTTAAAATTTCGTAGTGTTTAGTAAACAAAATCGATTTTCTACATGTCAATAGAATGTTTTGAAAAGTTTCGTATTTAGAAAATGATTTATTTTATTGCTAATCCTAAAAAGATGCGAGGTAAGGATTTACTATGCTTATTAACATAATCTTGAATTTATAATTTGTAAGGTGATGTAATTCTTACAAAACGGAATTTGTACTAAATTGATACATAATCATCTGTAAAAACAACATACTGGTACTTTGAATTCAATCAGACGATCATTCAATCATTATTTTCAGTCAAATAATTAGTTCACGATTGTAGGTTACAGCTATCAAAATAAAACAAGTGGAAAAAAATACCAAAACTTTCTTTGCACCAATATATTGGAATGCTGCTTCTGAGAACATGGCATATATCCATTACTTTTGAAAAACTTACGTACATCAGGACATAGTATTTTATGTTAACCCCCACGGAACTAAGGAAGCACTGTATTAAAAGTATTTCAAATCATTTTGGAGTTATATATTTTATTAACAGAGACACAATAAACCACCACTCTTTATCTGATATTTTTTCAGTGGCACGTGGAGTTTGACAAATTTGACTTTTTTACGTTCTTATTACAATCGCCTAGAGATCAGACTCGCACTACAAGTGTAAAGCTTCGTGTGCTCTTGACTGTACATTGCCGATCTGATAGATTAGTCCTAAGTTACCCTTTACCGACTCGGTCATTTACTATTTTTATTATAAACTTTTTGTTGTCTTCAGCTATCAAGTCAAAAAAAGAGGAAAAGTATGATAAATATCAAATAATTGCTCCGTAGTCCCCCGCTGTTTGATAATAGCTTTCCTCTAGGCATCGGTAATCGAGCTCTCTTACGATACAATCGAGTAAACTCTATTATCTAATTCACTTGCGCCATTCTTATTTGTTCTGCGCTAGCGCACGCTTTCGGAGTGTTCAAAATATGATTTCTATTATTGAAATGCAATTCACCCTTGTGTTTGATAGTCTATAATAGGACAATAAAGGTATAATTTCGGAGAATTTCAGTTTTGTGCATTAAACCACTTCGGTTCACTGTTCAATCTAAGTCTCTCTAAGGTCGGCAATGCAAAGCCAGGGTTCGAAATAAATAAAGAAAGAAAATGTATTTTATTCTGTAGGTAATAAGAATTACACTTAGAATAGTCAATAGTCTAATAACAACAACAACAAGTTCTTGAAGACAGACAGGCAGATATAGGCAAAAAGGAGCATTTATGATAGGTACCGCTGTGTGTCTTCCTGTTACAAATGCTTATTTCATATTATGAAAATAGTTGAAATGGCCATTTCTGAAAAATTCAACTCACAAATCGTCCATTTTATTATACATTAAATTCAAAGACGGAAAATTGAAGAATGCGATAATAATATCAATAAATAAAACTTTCAGTAATAGAACATTATTTTTGTCTACATTTTCATTTTAAAAAGCTATTGATACTACTGATAGTGAGTACTTCCTAGCTTGAAAAAGGTCCACATGCGTGATTATGAGGCCCATATTCTCACTAGCAAAATATGCGACTGCTGGAACTTGGGTACGTCCAGAAATTTTATACCTCTCCTAACCCACCTTGGTGATAAGTTACTGACATTGACATTTTTGGGTTATCTTTCGGGCAGATTTTAATCACGTATTGTTTAATTTCGTTGGTTGCATCGCAATGTATCTTTACTTACTACCTACATTTACCTTTAGTTTCAAATCATGTTTAATTTGAAGGTAGCACACTAAATGAGTTCTCGATGTACATTTTGTTCTTTTAAATAGTGGAACTCTAGGTCTAGGTATGTAAAAATACCAATATTGTTACTAAAAAAAGTTGAGTTTATCCAGGATCAATGACCTAAGAAATATGATCAAGTCTCCGGTGCGTTACAAGATCGGCTTTGCGTGACTGTTCCACGCAAGAATGATCTACGCAAGCAAGTAAATCAATATTTTTATGTTTTTACTTTCAATTCTTGCAGTGTTATCTAAATCTTAATCAATCTTTCTTAACTGTCTTATCAATGGACAGTAATTTGATTCTATCGCCGTTTTCTTCGTTGCCTCATATACTTAGGCTTTTTTGTATTATGAACTCTTACGCACGACGTATTCCATTCTGTTAAGGAGACGCAGTCTTTCTCTTAAGAGGTCATGATAAGGCTACTATAATCGCAATCACTTTATTTTGATCAACGAGATTAAAATATAATAAGGCATAGAGGGGACAAAGCGAGGAAAATTTGAAGTCAAAAGTTATTCCAAGTGGAATAAGTCTAGTACAAGTTCGACCGAATGACAGCTCGCGTTCATACTAACTGATATGACAAGGACATGACGCTTATAGGCTTCAAAGTTTTGTATGAAAATATTCCCAATGCCCTCTCTATGCCCTATTATATTTAAATCTCTTTGATTTTGATATTGATTTTGGTTCTGAAATCGAAATTTTGACAATGACAAATGAAAACGATTTGGACTACGACTATAAATAGTGAGCAAAAAACCGCAAACTCTAAATCAGCTGAAAGTTATTTTTGTCTTCTTCGTTCTTTCTTCTTTAGTTAGTAACAAGTCGGCCGTCAGTCGTCGGTTGTCGTGTTGTCAGGGTACTGCATTTGGAACCAGCAATTCGTCAGTGGAGATGGGCTGCTGTTTACATTTAGCCAATCTTGAACGACGAGTTTAGAGTGCCTTGTTATTGGATTATTGACGTTTCTAAGTGTACCTTTTGTACATACAGAAAACAAATGATTTTTACTTTTTGTCTTTTGTCAGTCGTTGGTTCTTTCCAAAGTATTAGTCGTTAAATCAAGTGGACGAGAGTTATTGACGGAGTAAGACACAACTCAAAATGAAGCATAATGAACCACCATTATGGTAGAAAATATGGCTTCCAATAACTGTCAGCTGACTGCATGTCGCTACACAGGGATTACTTCGCACATCTAAGCCTTCAATAGGTCCGTGACACGCCAGTTACGCTCTCATCAGTTAGCAGATGACACAACGTGAAAACTGTTTACATTTCACGGTGTAACGCTTCAAACTTCAACACGTTCGGGGGCACTTTCGCCGGGCCAGGGTTGTCACGGCAACCGTGTAACGGGGTTTGAGACTGACGAGAATTTTCCATTCTTGTTATTATATGTCAAAATCATTTATTTTCAGTACGTATAGAAAATACACTCAGAAAAGTCAAAAGTCTAATAACAAGGCATGAAGATTGGCTAAATGTAAACAGCAGCCCATCTCCAGCGACGAGTTGCTGGTGCTAAATGCAGTACCCCCGAGAAGAGTCAGCAAGAAACTCAAGGGCAGCTCTTTTTTTATTAATAAGCAGTAATATGAGTTTTTTGCTGGTTCTTCTCGGGGTACTGCATTTGGAACCAGCAACTCATCGGTGGATGTGGGCTGCTGTTTACATTCAGCCAACCTCCATGGACGAGTAAGTCCCTTGTTATTAGACTATTGAGGTTTCTTAGTGTAATTTTTTTGTTAACTACAGGAATAGATGAAATTTGACTTTGACTTTCTATATCATCTTCCATTTATCATTATTGGTCTTCGTTTCTGCGACCCTCTTAATTCACTTTTTATGTGGTCTCATCTCTACGTATGCTTGTTATTATAAACTGTGGTAGTTGACAGCCCTACCGACGCGTGATAATGCGTGCGCATATATTTGGCCTCAAATAGTCGGTCGTTAGCATTGCGTTGTGCCATCCGTCAAAACTCCACGCGAAAGCTCATCCACACGCTCTTTCGCAAAACCCTTTGTCTATGGTCAAGCGTTTTGCATTACATGTGTTTGCTTGATGATTTGTAATAACAAGAAATCATACTAACATACTTACATCTAATACTAGTATACAATATGTAACAGAGTAGGCGCAATTCTTGAAATTAGTTTGTTCCTTATCGTACTGTTTAATCGATTTCAACTATTTTTATATGTGTAAATTTTTTCCGAAATGAATTAGCATAACTGAATTCAGGGCTACCAATTGAAAAATAGCTAAATGCATTAGTAATCAAACTATCGTCCTGCAAAGATCGGTTTAGTCGTGAAAATGTAACAGACAAACAGAGTTACCTTCTCAATTATAATATTAGTAATTGGCAAGTGAGAAAAGGTAAAAAATCTGTGTCAAATATTATTGTTTAGTTTCTCGCTACTGAATAACAGATGGCGCTGATTTTTAATAACAGTCATGCCTTCTCAAATTCCTTGCGTTTGGAAAGCGCTCCAACCGAAGTGGGACGTACGTGAGTTTTGCCAGCGATACGAAAAGTGCCAGCAAACAAACATTGCCTGTTAGTTACGCGGTTTTTATACCTAATAGAAATGGCAAAGAAAGTAGTTTTTGTTGTTTACGCAATATTACAAATAACCTTCTATTATGGTAATTTATTCTACGTTACGCTTTTATCTTTTGCACACCTCTTTTGTTTGCGGATATGCGTTTAATTAAAGGGACATATTTCAAATATAAAAGAGAAATGTGCTAACTGAACTCTGGTACTCTTTGACACTTGTTTTAAAAATATTACTATTACCTAATTATAATTATGTCATAATTAAATATCGTTTCTCGTAGACTAAAGATGTTTAAAATTTTCTAAGAAAACGAATATAAGACGATATTTTTTACTCCGATCGCAAAAATCTTTGACATTCACCTCTCAAGTTCTCAATCGTGTTTATCTATCATCTGTATCGGCAAAGAAATCACCATTATTTGTGAAACAATAGGGACCATTTAATTAGTTCGCAAAATGGAGCATGATTGGTATCGTGGTATTGTTTGTTGGTACTCAGTATACTGTGTACAGGCTGATTGGATCGGTGGCACCGAGAAAGCGAAGCTTAGTGTCTGAGACCAAAACCATGCATCAGTCCTACCTAAGTTAATATTACGTTGCGGCCTGAAAGATGATATAGTGACTAGGATTAAAAAGGAATGCTGATGTGGTTTGGTCACACTGAGCGGATGAATGCATACATACATACATAATGCTGACGCCATGGTCCCACAGGGGTAGGAGACGATGGATCGCCACTTTGCTCAATCTCTGCATACTTCTTTCGCTTCCTTCACACATCCATAAGCCTTTTCATGCACGCTCTTTCATTCTTCGCACTCCGGACCCCAGCTTTTTGAAGGACGTCACTTATTTAATTCGTGAAAGTACTTCTGGGGCGTCCTCTTTTCTTGCATCCTTCAACATTCGCACCATAAATATCTTTCGTTACTCTTCTTTCATCGAATGAATGAAAGACGCTTAACGAGACAAATATACAAGGGCGAGTCTGTATAGAACGACCTAGGTGTAGTTACATCGACGACGATGTATTGAAGAAAAGTCAGATAACGAGTACCCGAAACCTGCGAAAGACGAGCATGCATGATTTGATGAATGTGGATGAAGCACGAGAGGTCTGCCAGGCTGTCTACCCAAATGGGAAATAGGCGCGAGATTATGTATGTGTGTCACACCAAATTTCAGCAAAATCCGTCAGACGAAAATTCAAAAATTTGTGTTTTGGTATCTACATCGATTTGCCGACAAGTGTAGTAAAAATTTACGAAATTGACTGAGTTGGTTATTTTCTTTCAGGGGATAAACATATCCAAAAAGGAAATAGTAAACTTTGCTAATAATTGGTCAAGTTTTTAAAAACGGTTCAAATAGAAACCGTATGCAACTAATTATTCAATTTCACTGTACATTCTCTGCAGTAATTACATAGTTACTTTCTAAATAATATTATTTTAATGATAATTAGACGTTAAATTGGTCAAAACTCGCATTTGTAATTTGAAATACACATAAATTGGACCAAAATCTATTTAAACTTTTTGTAATAATAGTTTTACACTTGTCTACTTTCCATTCTGTATTTGAAGACATCAATGTTTTCATAATCATAGAATATCGATTTCAGAATCTTTACAATAAATATAAATAAATATTAAAAGAAACCTTTCTAACTTCTAGAAAAACGGCTATTTTTGTGTCTCACCAGTCTACGCCACTGGTTCACAAAACAGTTAGTTTACACATAAACAGTGACATTTGACATTTCGTAGACCTCACGCTACACTAGCGCCTCTAGCGACGAATTCATACGAGATAGCCCTCATTGCAAAATGTCTGCCTGTATGCGGTAATTACCCGCACCGCTGTTTCGGTTACCGTGCGGTTTTCCTAACCGTATCATTACGTAACGGTTCTTATGCATTTTCTATAGCTGCATGCCATGCACGCCTGCATGGTGTTTATCTATTTCGCATAGGATAAGTGACAAAGTGAAATCTACGGACTTTGGTAGGTATATTAGAAACAAATTATTTAAACGTCACAGGTCAAACAATAGTGTCTAGAGTGTTTTGTTATTAGACTATTGACCTTTCTAAGTGTACTTTTTGTACCTACGGAAAATAAAGATTTTTCACTTGATAAACAAAGCTTGGGGCAGATTTCTTTCAGCACACTTCAATACGACACCGAAAACTAACCATATTGTCTTAGTATTATGAATTGATTAAATGAATACTAAGTGAATAGAACAATTTGAAATTAGGCAACATTACAGTTGAATAAAAATACAATGAACTTGCTCCGGACTTCAATCTAGCCCAGAAAACTAAGATGAGGTCAAAGATTGAACTAGCTCAAGCCTAGTATGCATTCGTGACTTGAATAGTTTTAGATTGTTTCAACTTCTGAAACGTCTTGAAGAAAGACGTAGGCTACCTAGTTCCTACAAGACATTTTATTTAACCTAATGTTTACAGGTAAAGAAACGCAGGCGGGCAATACCTTAACTTACAAATAAACCTTCATACTTTCACAGTGTTGTCAGGGTGGTTATATCAGTCATCTGTGATAATTCCGATGACAAGCTTGACAAACACATCCTCCCCTATGACATAACGCGGCATTTAAACCAAAATCCAAAGGGACACGCCCTGACGTGCGACGCGGATACTTTTGTAGGCATATGTAAAGGAAAAGTTTGGTCACGCCTTCTAAATGTGTCGCTGATATCAATAGAATCGAACGACAGTATGAGAATATGAACTTATTTTGTTTGTTAATGCGTCTTACACATTACTATGTCGACTGGCATCTCCTAGTAGGATATATATATATCCCCGAGTCTGTTACACATGCCTTAGAATTAATTCTGGGACCTGCGTGTTTCCTCACGATGTTTTCCTTCACCTTGCTTGTGATGAATATGTACGTAAGTTTTGAAAAATATCATTGGTGCATGCCAGGATTTGAACCCGAGCCTCACTGATTATCATCATGAATAGCGGACTCTTTGAGGCTGTAACTGCTCTATACTAAAAAAAGTAGTAAGACCAAAAGCGACTACTTTTCGGAATGTGGTAATGTAAGTAACTACATGTGTGGAACGGTGTAAAGAAATGCCAGCAAAAAACAGGTTGGCAAGTCTACTTATCCGCATACTTGGAATAACACTCTGGTATGACGCTGGGGATATAAATGAAATATCAGTACTTATTTACATGTAAATTCATCCGCGAAAACACCTGCCTTTAACCCTGTTATCAACCTGTTGTAGTAGTTGCTTTAGCCACAAAGGCTACGAGAATTGTACATATCTCTTAGTAATTCGTGCGAACTTTGAATTTGCTCGGCTCAGTTCCCAATTTCCCATTCCCAAGTATAATATCGTCCAACACTGGCCAGTTCAAGCTAGTGTTTAATTGATTTGTCAAAAAATGCGTTTGTTTTAACACTATTTGTGTGCGTTTCCTCGTCCCCCGCGCAGAAATTGACAGACTTTTTTTGCAAAGCAACTAGTGCGCGTGACGTCTCCTGTTGGTTTAATACTCAAAGCTCCAAAGAGACGATTCCGAATTCTTGAAACAATTTAAGCTATAGACTGCAGCAAAAGGAAAACATTGTAGAAATTCAACATTGTGATCCGGGTGGGATATTCGACATTTTAGGATTCAACATTTTGCGAATTCAACATTGTTGTGCAGGAGGCTTACAAACATCCCCTTTATTTTTTACCCTCTGTCTGGTGCAGACCGGTATAGTCATTTCATAAATTTGCGTCAAAAAAATAAACTTGGCGACACACTAAGCTAAAAAACCTTTTACTCCGAGGGGGTAGGCAGAGGTATTCAATTTCTGGATATACCCACTTTTCACGATATATTCTTTGGACCCCTAAACTTCATAGGTGGTAAGCCTATCGCCGGGTCTTTAACACATGTCTCAGAATTATTTCTAGGACTTGCGAGTTTCCTTACTATGTTTTCCACTTAGCTATTCGCCAAAAAACGATATTTCTGTTGATTTTCAACTCTCCTGAAATCAATCAAAAGTACAGAGCATTGGATTGTGTTCTAAAATGTTGTATGTTAAGTATTTCGTGGTAACGTTAAGTAGGAGCGTGAATGTGCTATTTTCAACAGTTACTCACCATGGCCATAATATCGGTCGACCGTTATGCAATGCTTATAGGGCTGTCGAAATTTGCATTTCCGCGGACTTCCGGAGCCAATATGATACAGAACGATCCTTAACCACATAAGTAACTTATAAGATGCAATAAATAAGTGAGGATTGAGTAAAGAAAATTTTATCATGAAACTGATCAAGCGCAATTAAGAAATTGACCGGTTTATGCGACGCATATAGCGGCATCTCGTTCTGACATATTCAAGCGGAGTTTCGTTGCTTAAGGATCATTATGTAACACGGGGCCTGTTTTACTTTGCATAAGTTTATCAAAAGCCCATAGTAAATAACATGTATGATCTTCAACTACAGGTTCTTCCTCTTATATGTAGTACTACCTTTTGCTCATGACTTCGTTTGCATTCCGGGTTTAAGTCTAGGTATATTATTATGTTATTCTCATGTATAAATAAAGTTTCATCAAAATCCATTCAGTAGTTTTTGCGTGAAAGACTAACAAACATAGGTACATTCTCGTAAGATTCTTCCTTTTAAATGTTGGTTGCTCAAGAACTTCTTATTTGATTTCAGCAGTACTACGTTATGTATTTTGGTAGCAAATTGCATTCATTTTTTCGTCACTGTAATCTGATTTTAATTTTGAAGGTTAAGTGTAATACTCACACTTAACAGAGCTTTTGTTTCTATTCACCCGTATGTGTGTCATTGCTCTTCATATCGCAACCCACATTAGGTGACATTTGCGTAACGAATTCCTCGAATCTTGTTCGACCTTTTAAATGGTCCCATTCATGCAGCAAGGTGCAAAATCTTTCTTTTTTATTCCAATATGTGCAGTATTTTGTTAACGCATTTGGCAAATTGGAAGCTTCTGGAATATATTTAAAGAATATACTTTTCATAGAGCACCATAACTGTAAAATCACTTTAAAGGATAACCAGGTCGTACAGGTTGTTAGTGTCAAACCATAAGCCATACATTTTAATTAAACTTATTCGATAGTTCTCTCATGTTTTATATCGTACCTAGGAACCTACTCGTATTTTGTTTGCTGATTTCCAAATTTTTAGTGGAGTCGCAATGACTTTCAATAAGAGCACTTATAAGCCCCTACATTGAATAAAAACATTTGATTTGAGTTTTTCAAAAAGCAATTAAATACTAGTATTTAATTGCTTTTTGAAAAACTTACAACAAAAATTATATTCGTACATTATAGTTATAAATGTGCTTATAGCAAATTTCCACTCCTAAAAACACAGTTAAGTAACAACCCTAGTAGTTCTTGTATGGAGAAATGCAGGTGCCTTTTGATCCTACTGAAGTCACGATTTTGGAAGTCCACTTGAATACACAATCGCAAATCGACTGTGGGCTTATTCATTTTTATTAAAAGATTGTTTATACCTCGGAACCGGTAAGTGACTACTCCATTAGTTTTTTATTGGTTTACGTAACTAATCTTATTCATTCGGGTTTAAAATATATTTTTGTGACCCATAAGGTTAAGCGTGTCATCAATCAGTTTATAAATATGTGTAAATGCATTAACGAATGAGTAGATTATAAGTCATTTATTTTAAGAGATATACTTACCTAAAAGAAAGTGGCTAGTTAACATACATCCAAAGCGAATGGCAATCACTTCACTATATAACAGACAATTAAAGACAACAGCGCAATAAAATTACACCAAACGAATCAACCAACTCAATTACTCACACAAGAAAACACTTTGGAACGCATCTCATGAGCCCAACTACCCAACTAAAGAACCAGTAAACTCAGTAGGCGATGCAAGTAGAATGCAAACAATGCTTCCTACGCCGAACCACGCCGAACGCATAACTCCAAGGTCGCTTGACGTGGAAGGTGCAGGCTCATTAATAAAACATAATATTGCCTTAAAGACAGCTCTTTCGCAAGCGTTTGTCGACAGGTCTGCAGATGACTCGAGCTAGAAATAGATAAGTCTTGTCAAGACAGTTTGCATACGCAATTTGTGGTCGCCCACAAAGATCTGCTTTGCCGAGGCAGCTGCGGTAATATTCCTGCTAAAAGGAATATTTGACATTCCTTCAGTGGATACAGTTAGAATGATTTCTGATAGGGTTTAGAGGACGCGTTTCCAAGTAAAGCGCAGAATGAATTTTAATTGGTTCTTGAGGTAGATAGATAGAATAGATTTAGCTATACTAGTAGCGCATAGACCGGCCATTGGGAATATTTTCATACAAAACCTTTGGTCTCAAACATCAGTTGAGCTATACGAACGAAAAGTTCAACGAAAAAAAGAAAAACGATGTTCGGACCTTGACTTTACTAGTAAATAAGTGTGGTTCTTCTTGAGGCATACAAATACTATGTATATTCTGTAGTTATTGCGTGAATATAAATATCTAAACTCCATGTAGAATGTTACACATTGATGTCGAACAGTACATGTTTTTCTTCACATATTATTTCAACTGTTTTTTAATAATAGGTATGTTCGAAAATTAACACACACAACAGATGAAGTACCACAAAAATTTTAGCGAGATCATTTCGTGTCTAATGTAATATCAAATCGGTTTCAAAACTGACGTGATCTTACTTGTAGAATTTAGACAACAAAAACTTGTTCGGATAATAAGGCAAAAAGGAAAATGTATACAAAGAATTGCAATGGCATGAGTCATAATATTTTATAAAAGAAGCCACTTGACAAGTTGAGAGAAAAATTATTTCGACAGATCTGCTCGTCCCAAACGGTTTTTTGTATCATGTGATTATATCGGAGGTACAATTTTTACAGTTTTAACGTACTAGCGGGTGCCCAGCTACGTTGCCCGTGGAATTTCCAAAAACCCCTTCTTGATGTCAATTACATCATATTTTATGAAACACTTGTGTACAACTCAATGCTTCTTGACCCAGACGGTTTCAACTGTGGTAGTCAATTTCTTCTTTTGTACTTACATAATTGTGATTCGATTTGACTTCTGTAATTGAAATAGTCTTAAATACATAGAAAAACCAATTTTTTAACCGACTTCAAACAGGGTTCTCAAGTCGACTGTATGTATCTTACGCGATTATTCCGCCAGTTATGAACCGATTTTGATGATTCTTTTTTTGTTTGATAAATGGTCTCATTTCCAGAGGTGGTCCTAAAATCGGACGAGCTTAAAAATTACCAACAAAAGTCTAGAAAATTCTTCGACGATATGATTTCGTGCTATTCGTTGCGGTCGGTTATTTACTCTTTAGAGTTGTTTATTATCAAGCAACAGCAATAAAATGAGTCTTGTGCATAGGAGAACAAATAAAACTTGTCAAAAATCAGTTATCAAATGTGTCATAAACATAAATGTTATTGAAATGGATACAAATGAAACGAAAAATCTGATGGTAATTGTTATGGCATTGCAGTAACAATAACAGTTATCAGCGGAACGCTAAATATAACGATGCGTTACGTGGTAAGCAACAGATGTGCATTTGCACGCTGGTTCGTCACGCGTGTGACATTGACGATGTCACTACTGCTTTAATCAAAGACGTTTAAAGAAAAAGTTTAGAATGATTTTCTTCCAACCTCTTTGGCTTTAATATTAAGAACATATTATATTATAATTGCAACTGGCTAATGTCTATTACATAGAAGATATAATAGACAGCTTAATAATTATAAGGGTTCTTTATAAAATCAAGACAAGCCAAAACATTTTTTTTTGTCTGTCCGTCGGTATATTTGTACGCGCGTCACGCAAAAACTACTGCGTACAAATTGGGTGTGGAAACCACAGTTGTGTTGTCGCAGGTCTAAATTAAAATCTGGTAACTATATTATTATGTTTCATCTTGATACGCTGCTTAGAAGGCGAGATATCTACACATACACTGTGTCACTTATTGCATATTTTTATTGGTGTATACACAGTCAAGAGCACATAAAGCTCTACACTTGTAGTGCGAGTCTGACCTCTAAAGCGATTTTAATAAGAACGGTACAAAGTCCAATGTGTCAAGCTCTACGTGCTCTTGACTGTACAAAAAAGAGTTACTTACTTACTGTTTTTAACTAAGTGAGTACGGGGACGAAGTCACGTGCAAAAGCCAGTTGAAATAATCTCTTTCACTTGATAGCTGTGGCTTAGAGGTAATTAATGAACACCTCATTCAATTATGCGCCTATATTTCATTCACGGACACTTAATTAGATATCTTTCTCAACTGTTAGTTTTACTATGTATTCACGATAAATACTATCTTAGACAAATAATATCTTAGATTTAAATTAATTGTTCTTTAACCAAGTTTTTAAGATTTCTACACAAAATCGTCAGACTTTATCGCTATTTTAGTGCTTAATGCCGGAAATATACCGCGAATCCATTTCCACCAACCTCACTTGCGCAGAAATCTTAAAACAGACCATTCGAAATTCTTCAAGCCTCATTAATTTCGCAACGAATTGCTCAACCCTCAACAGGATCCGCGTCCACTCAATCAAAAGGCCTGCAAGGTGGTCGAGATGACTGTCAAACATACTTTAAAAACCGGTTAAAACCGGTTACCATAAAACACTGTCCGGTTGTGATAATCTTCGCTACTACAAAGGTATCTCGCAACCTGCCCTTTCTATGTCAAAAGCAGTTGCATCACAGCAAGTCAGGTTGTTGCTAATAGATCTTTTTTTGATCCGATAGTAATAAGTCTTGTTCTTTCATTCAAACAGTCGGGTAATTATTGCCGTTTCATAAGCGATAAGCAAATACATAATTGAATTTCTGTTCCGATTTAATCAATAACATTGTAAAGCATTAAGTTACATAAACAAATTACTCAATGCTTAGGCATACAATACAACGTACAGAATATATACATTTTATTTCAATTACAACAAGTATTAATTAAAATAAAATGAACGCATTGCAAATGTTTACAAATTAATTATCGTTGCAAACATCTTGCCACATACGTTTGACGGCGGATACACGGGTGTAATGAATTTTAAGAACTTTATTAAAAAAGTTTGTGGGTCCATAAAATACACTAGTGAAAAGTTTGTACTTATCTTGAAATGGAATACCACTGCCAACTAATTCAGGTATAAGGTGTGAATATATGTTTATTTATTTTCACTAATATCTTGTTAGTATTGTAAATTCAAAAGTAATTTTAACTATAACATTTTCACGGCTAAACCACTAAACCAATTTTGATGAAAATTGGCAGCGAAATGGATTGAGACAAAAGTAATATTTTATTAAAGACGAACCATGAACTTTATGAACGTGGTATTTTATTTTGTATATTATGTTCATAAGGTAGACTGTTATACCATTTTACATATCATATGTAAAACCACATAGAGCAAGAGATGATATGAGTCTGACTATGTTGTAAAATATTAATAAACATTCTAGAAAAGTCTACGTGTGACAGCAAATATGCCCCTGCTAAGAGTTCGTTTATAGGTAAAATAAAATATCCACGGTACAAGTTCGACCTTAAACTGACCTTAAGCACGTTTACATAACGTCATTGTTTGACCAGCCCACACCGATTGTCGTACACCTGTATAAACCCCCCGCCACTCAATTCTGCACTTTATCTCCAACGCAATAAAAAAATGTGAAAAACCGGTAACCGGCAATTTGTAATCTGGCAAGTTTATATTACCAAAGAAGTAAATACGCCATCCGTTTAAAAATTTGGAGATGGCCTATCGATAACGTTTGGGATTGGTTTTCGTTTCGAAACTTGAGTTATCTTGGATCTTGAATAATCAATAAAAATTAACAATATTTTAAAAACTAAAATGTTATTAAAAAATACACTTACATCTTTTTGAATGAATAACGCCACAAATCGAATCTGTAACAAAAAGAAACAATAATTATTTATAAGTTACATAACTTTTAAAACAAAATACCTACCAACTACTTACTTATATTATAAAAATAATTTATAAAAAAAGAAGGCAACCTCGGTGTGGCGGTAGACCAGTCACATTTAGTTCCGAGGTCCGAAAAATTTACTTGTAAACAGTATACTTCCATAATATTTTATTTTATTCCATTATCACCCTTGAAGATACTGGTAGGAGTGTATGTATAGAAATAAATAATAAAAATAGACAACAGAATCGATTATAGGACAAACAATAGGTAATTTAAAAACTTTTTCATAAAGTAGTTTGCCTATTCGTCAATAGATGGCGCTGAAATTAATTTTGATATTAATTTATTTTTATTTATTTACAATGTCGCACGCACTTTCAAAACCTCTCAATTATCGGCCCCATTAACTGTTAACAAAACAATCATAAACGTACTAGCTACTTGAGCCGTGGGTTGGATTGTAACAGGTATTTTCATTGTTCGAAGATACAAATTAACATACGTTTCGCAATGAACGCCTAGGGCGTATGATCAAAAGTTGCGACATTGGAAACCTACGTACTGCATAATAAATTAATTACTTGCCTTCATTATTAATGAAAAGAAAAATTGTATGCAAAAATAGGATGCCCCGGGTGAGGATCGAACTCACGACCTTAAGATTATGAGACTTACGCGCTGCCTACTGCGCTACCGAGGCGGTTATGAATTATGGCGAAATAGGTCACCTTATAACACATATCGACATGTGCAAGTATAAAATAACTATAAAAAATATTTTCAAAATCTTATTCTGTACATAATACTGCGCTCTAAGAATAAAATAAAATATCCAAATAGGTATGTAATTATATTTAAATGTAGTCAAAGCACCTTACTTACCTATACGTGCACAGGAGTGTCAAGCCAAGTTCTCAAAACGAAAATATTCAAACTTTCTTAAAAAGAATCTTCAATTTACATACATTTGCGAAGTTGAGGGTCTATTGTCTATCCCACGCCCTCTCATCCTAAACGAAGAAACTACAGCTAACACCTACCGACATGTTGTAAGTGTTGTAACTCACTTTCACTCAATTACACTTACAGGGCCATGGTAGGGTAATTTGCGCCCTGTGGCACAGTTCCTAATTGGGCCCCAAGCAGGCAACTGTCCTCACCTAGATAACAGGTTTCTCTTTACACATGAGGAAGTATGAGGCCATCACAGATCAAGTAAGGCCTAAACGTAAGACATAGGGCTGTATTTTTTTTACAGTAATAGGTAGACACTGAAATTTTCACAGTGTGTATTAGGGACGAAATACAAAATCCCAAGTCCATATACACAAAAAGTGTTTTTGAAGTGATAACGTCTTATAAATCGATGAAAGCCGGCTGTACGCAATAAAAAGCATGACTCATTACATTATCACGTTCTGCCTGAGCCGAGCGTGAGCGAGAGCGCGGAACAAGCGAGAGAGAGGCACGATCAGCCTAACCGTTCGACTTGTGACGCGTTTATCTCTTCCACTCCAGTATGCAATGTTTTTTATGACGTTATACGTAAAATTTTCGGACGTAAACCGACTTCACAGAATACTCTTAAGCGCAGCATACACTTGATAGTTAGCTAACTAGTGAGATGTGATCACCGGATTCACTGGGATTAGCGCGTGCGATATTTTGTAGTGAGGAATAGTAGATTGTTATACAAGGGTCGGAAGGAATTGATAACTTCCACCCGCGATAAACACTCTACTTTTCATTTCGAATTCAAGGAAAGTAAACAAAAAAAATTACAATTTAAAAAAAAATCAAACATGCAATACCTACAAAAAAAAACAAAATTGTCAACAATATAAACAAAGAGGTTGGAAGAAAGAGAAACTTTTTTTAAACGTATTTGAATACTACATCATAGAGTACCTAACCTAAATAACATTACAAAAATAATATACAAATCCTTCCTCTTCGTGTTCTGTGCTTATTAGTGTCGATGAAAAACAAGATTTTGAATTTCGGAACAGCTTACCAAATTATTACTCTTTTTTTTATTTTAAATATGGAACGCGTACCGCCCCGCGCGCGGGCTATTTTCTGTTTTTACACACTCACAAGGCCGTACCTTTTTTCTTATTCTAATTGATGTAAAAAGTTTCGTATCCCTACTAAGTACCCAAAGAGGTTGGAAGAAAGTCATTCTCTTTCCTAGAGAAACTTTTTCTTTAAACGTCTTTGCCAAATGTAGTACTATTTTTTTTTAATTCATTCCCGCCCTAAGGCCGGAAGCAATTACTATGAGTCTTTCCCGACCGAGGGCGGGAATCACAGCCCTGAATCTCTCTGTGGTGGGAATCATCGCTTCCGACCCGGTACTCAGATCAAACATACACTACTTTCCGAGTATGAGATATGAAAAATAATAATAGGACCCCGGAAACTGCCCCGGGCAACGGCCCTGCTCTGATCACATTCTATTTCATTCGAGGCACTTCTAAACAACGGGTTTGTTCGTTCTGCTAAACGCCACCGGCTATTATTAACTACGAGTATATCGACTCTCTGGTGAAAATAATAATACATTTCTAACAATAAAATAATTGTGATTGATCGGTTTATAACGGCGATTGTTCAAATTGTTTATGTTTAAACAATATCTATTATATTACGGGGTAAGTAGGCATCATTGCATTGCCTATCATGAAAACAGAATACGGTCTTTTAAACATTTGGCTTATAATGTTCTTAGTGAGTACCTACTTAAACATAAATGATTAAAACACCAAAATGGAAGACCGCGTGTAAGAGGCGCTGAAAATACTTAAAACATTACCCTTTTTCTACTGCAATCGTGTAAAATATAACTGATCGAACCGTCTAGGATACGGGGCCAATGCAATAATGCTTACATACGTGAGCACTATCTACTACCCGAAAATATTATTAACCTCATTCAGATACAGTTGGCTAAATTTCGCATAAATAATAATAAGTCCGCCTCCGTCCATTTCGGAACAAAATTGTTTTTTTTTTCTGTCAGATTTTGTTTCTTTCTTAATGTTATGTCAAAAATATGAGCTACATTGTTTTCGCGCGTGTTAGATTTTTATAGTTAAATTGGTTTTCTTCTAAAAACATACCTACCTACAGAGAGATATGTTATAGGTGGATAATATCTCATGGTATGTAATAAGGTAGGTAGGTACTATTGTTATTGTTCTAATATAACTGTTACCAACTGAATGGTATATCTAAAACATAATGCTGGTAGGTACAAAGGAAACTAATTATTTAGGTGAAGGTGATATTTAAAATGTTTAGTTTATACTAGAATCATGTACCTACTGTAATGTAATTACTTCACATGATTATGTCAGGATGACTATTTAACTAATTATTGGGAATGTAATAAGCAAACACTACAATAACTATTTCATATCAATCTTTTATTTTGCCAATTCGGTGTGTTATCGCTGAGGAGAAGAATTGGCAAGAAACTCCAAAGCAACACTATATTTTTTATCATATCATCTCAATAATAATTTCTAGGAACAATTTATTTGGATCACTACACTTTGTACAATACTAGACACACAATAATAATATTATAAACAATTATGCTAATACTTATCTTTATATATCGTGGTACTTGCTTGGGTAGGTATATAAACTGCGCCAGGACACAATCTCGTGGTAAATGAACATAGTAACGACTTACAAGTAAGATGATAATACCATGAATACCTCCGGTACAGTGACATTGCTATTTATAAACCCTTTCCCGCTAATTTCGTGTCATGAGATATTTCGACCAATCACAAGCGACTTTACACTTTTGCTAAATAATATTAGTTACTGGTGATAGGATATTAATAATTAATATATCTAATCATATTATCCTTTTAAAATGTCAGTAGGATATTTACGTATATAATGTATTCGTTAAAACAAAGTTACAAATAAATCAATTATTCTAACACGCGCAATTGTCTCTCCCGCCATCTTGGGGGTATTTTTTTCCGTACCGGTTTTCTGGTATCCTAAATCTATAGCAGTAATTTATACGTCTACGGCAACATAGCTATGTTGTTTCAACACCCATACCAAGCCAATGGGGTTAGATCGCTAATATGTCTATATCTGGTTACCATAATTGTGTGCAGCCATTTTTAGAATACTAGGCCAGCCCTAATGCGGTTATTTACGTGCCACTTGACCGAAACGACAAATATTTTGTCCATGTAGAGAGGGTACCATAATAAGTGAAAAGATATACAAAGTAGGTACCTAGGTACAAATTATTGGAAGTGTGAAGGGAAAGCTTGTTATTGAAATAGCGAAGGACTTGGCTTCGATGTTGATTCCATTTCTAACCGTATGCGAAGGCATTTCATCCATTTGAGCTTCAAACGTTTTTAATTGACGGGCCTGTTGGTTCAGTTAGTAGTGACCCTACCTTCTGAGCCGGAGGTCGCGGGTTCGATCCACGCTTGGGGCCAACATTTGTGTGCATAAAATGTCTGTTGGCTTCGTGTCTGGTCGTTTAATATTGATTTAAGTATGTCTATACTTAAATCAATAGTTCTAGTTCGGGACTAAATAACCTTAAGTGAATTGTGTCCAACAATGAAATAAAAAAATACATATATTAATTCTGATACAATATCTTCATTCTTTATAATCCTAATTCATGACCGAGGGTCATGAATTAATACAAGATGCAAGTACCTATTTCAATTGATGTTACCTTTACTAAATTACCTACTAATCTAGTGTAAGTCCGTAGCTACCACAAAGAAATACATTTTTTTAATTAATTAAATAAAAAAAAACATTATTAAGCTTTTGACACACAAATGCTGTTACCGCAATGCGAAAAAATAAATGCGGCTACATCGCACGCACGATTTGTATTAAAAAACCTGACAAAAATATTACACAATATCATAAAGCTGTATCATCGCTCTGGCTAAAGAATCCGGTAACTTTTAGCCATTTCAATAATAACCAAGCTCCTTATCCGAAGAGCCGTGGGCGTCAAAACTCTATAATCGAGTCGCAATTTTCTGCCATACCAGCGCCATCGCATCACATGGAATAATTTGCATACCAAACATAGATTATTACGAAATTGTTTTAGGTTTAGTCATCAAGTAAACATCCTGAATCTTACAAATATTACAAATGCGAAAGTTTGTGTGGATGGATGGACGTTTGTTGCGTCTTCTCGCAAAATCTATACTTAATTGATTTTGATGAAACTTAAATAAAGACGATTCTGATTCAATTATAGATACTTACCATAAGGTCTCTGATAAATTCGACTAATATATCAGGCAATTGATCATGTTATATGAAGTTTACTAACGTGTCTCTTGAGTGTGGCAAACTGGAAACTATAGTATTATCCTTGCAAATACGAGAGGCCTACATCCATGACTATTACAGACTGATGTGGTGATGACTAATTCACCTACACGTTTTTTCACAAAGCAAGCCTCAAGAATCCTTAACAAAAAGCCCATAATGAACACCATAATATTATTTATTTCTGGCTCACATAAATCTTGCTTTACAAACTGCTGGTTTTTGCGTGATGTCATCAGTCATCACCGTGTAGATACTTAGATCACACCGCAAGGTTAAACAAGTTGGCCTGGATAAAGGTTCTTCAGACGTATGCGAAGAAATGCAGCTGCGAATATTGTTGATCTGTCCTATGGTATCACCTTAGTGGCGGAAAAACTCAAAATCGTTTTCCATAATTATCAGAATCGAATGTTTAGGTTAGGTACAATCTACAAATGGGATCTCTGTAATTTTAAATTCAAAATTGCATTTTTAAATACCTACCCATAGAAAGAATATCTCGGCTTTCCGTCACCACTAGACCTGATAAATAGATCTGGCTGGATTAAGGTTCTTCATACGTGTGCGAAGATACTAATGATTATTTTCAATAAGAGGAATGTGAAACATGTTTTATACTGTATTTAATAATATTTCAAGACTAAGTCGTTAGACGAGCTGACATAGGCAATATTAACTCGTTGTAGGTTTTTTGCAGAGTTAAGTGAACTATGCACTATACGCAAACGCAACGATGTTAATTAATTATATTGATACCTTATATAATTGAGGTTTATGTTTTTTACTTTAGATTTATAAGTATGTACTACCAATATTTTAAATAACTATTACAATTATCATTCTGTTGAGTTATGGGTATTTAGCGCAATAATAACCTATTTAGATTAGCGCCGCATACTAGGTGTAAAAAGCATCCAAAACCCATATCATTGACGTCGGCGAAACATCTGCCCAGCTGAAGTGGGAATGGGCAGGCCACGTTTGTCGTATGCAGTGGACAGATGGTCACAAATCTGCACCAACTGGGTCCCAACTAATGGCCGTCGACGCCGAGGCAGACCCCGAAGGAGATGGGGGGATGAACTGGACGCCTTCTCGAGGACATGGCCGGAGGAAGCACAGGATAGGGGTGGGTGGCGAGGGGAAGGAAAGGCCTTTGCTCAGCAGTGGGACAATACATAGGCTAATAAAAAAATGGGTATTTCTTCACATAATAAAATAAATAAACGTTGATTTCGGAAGTTAGTTTGTAACTTTAGATAATAAAAATCACATAAAATATTAAATCACTACATAGTATAAAACAACTAAGTCGCTTTCTCTGTCCCTATATCCCTATGTCCTTATGTCCCTATGTATGCTTAAATCTTTAAAACTACGCAACGGATTTTGATGTGGTTTTTTTAATAGATAGAGTGATTCAAGAGGAAGGTTTTAGTATTAGTATTTCACCCGTGCGAGGCCGGGGCGGGTCGCTAGTTATTTATAAAACTAAATTAACATTTTCATTTAGACATGTCCATTAACGATATTCACTAATAATATTCATATTATACTTAATATAATAATCTCCCACGCGAGTGGGACGATATAGATAAGTGAATTTTTCAAGCCACCCAAGGATATCTGACATGGCTTAAGGACTTCCATGGGCGTAAACACAACGAAAACCGTTGTAACATTTTACTATACGAAGTAGGTCCCCGAATAAATTCCGAGGCATGTGTAACAGACCCGCTCCGGCGATGGGCTCACCACCTATCACGTTTAGGGGTCCAAATAATATCTGGTAAAAATTGGGTATATCCAGACATGGAAAACCTCTGCCTACTCCCTCGGGGTTTATTTACGATACGGAATGACCTAATGTAACATTTAAATTATTAGAACTATAAAATTTTATGTAGATATTCAGTACGGGCGGAAGCTAGTAAAAAATATTAGGTAGATACTTAGGTATTTAATAAAAAATATATATAATTGACTGGTTTTCCGTATGAATAACTAATTCGTTGCAGTAACCTTCTGCATGCTATTCAGTTTTGTGGATATTCTTTTGCACCCCAAATATAAAAAAGTAGCGGTTCTGCGTGGTTTTACGTTCCCGTGGGAATACGGGAATAAAATATAGCTATGTTCCTCAGGGAAATTCTAGCGTTTAATGGTGAAAGAATTTTTAAAATCGGTCCAGTCTTTTTTGAGTTTAATATTGTACATGGTCATTTCAAATAAAATAATAAATAAATAATAGTAAAATAAATAATCTCACGCCTTTTATCCCCGAGGGGGTAGGCAGAGGTATTCCATTACTGGATATACCCACATGTGCCACGTATACTCGTATTATAACGTATGTAGATACAGTCAAAAGCACGCTAAGCACATTCTATGGCACGTAGTATAAATCAGAGCTCAGCAGTGTAAGGCTTGACTTGCTCTTGAGTGTACGTAAGCTTTTAAAAAACTTATTGGTACTTACATGCTCTGACAAGGAACTTAACAAAAACTTAATGCGAATAGGAGGATACGTTAATCACGTTAATCACGTTTAATTAAACAATATGTAAAGCCATCGATGTAAGATTCAAAGGGATCACGCAAGTACGGTTATTCTCATAATAATAATAATGACATAAATTGACGACTTTAGGACTTATAAAATGTATAAAATAAGTACAACAACTACCAAAAAGTCGTCAATGTATGTCATTTTTGTCAATCGTGGCATTTTTCACGTTTATTATAGCTCAATATAATTTAATTTAAAATATATATCCTTATATGTATGTATATCTTGGCCAGTGTCTTCAAAGGGGTTAGCGGTCTAATTATTGTAATATAATATATAATATATAATCTCACGCCTTTCATCCCCGAAGGGGTAGGCAGAGGTATTCCATTACTGGATATACCCACATTTCACGAGATACATTGGACCCCTAAACGTGATAGGTGGTGAGCCCATCGCCGGACCGGGTCTATTTACACATGCCTCAGAATTAATTCTGAGATCTGCGGGTTTCCTCACGATGTTTTCCTTCACCGTCGAGCTCGTGATAAATACACACACCGGCACAATTAGCGGAACAGAAAAAAAAAGGAGAAAAAAGAGGGAATTTAGAACAATGAATGTAATTTTTAAACAATATATTATTTAAAATGAAACAACAATTAAATTAACATGTTTTGACATTCATTTGTAACACCATACTTAAAATTTTATAAAAATAAAAATTAAATTAAACAAAATGCATTTTTCTTCGATTTTTAATTATAGAGAAACAGCAGAAAATTCAAGATTTTCCAAAGTTTAACAACAATTTCAATGACTGTTCAATATCGAGTGTTTCCTCCTCGTGCTCTGATGAGGGTTTCCATCCGTCTGGGCATGCTGCGGATGATGTTATCAATGGTTTCTTGGGGCAACCTCTGCCATTCTTCAAGTAATGCGTTTCGCAACTCGTTGAGATTATTGGGAGGGGGCATTCTTGACTTTACACTCCTCTTTAGCAAGTCCCAGACGTGTTCTATAGGGTTCATATCGGGGGACCGTGCTGGCCACTCTATCACCGTTATACCAACATGGTTTAGGTATGTCTGTACTGTGCGAGCACTGTGAGCCCGAGCATTATCCTGCATTAGAATGAAGTTGTTACCAATAAAGGGGGCAAATGGCACAACATGTTCTTCTAAAATCTCCCTGATATACCGATCAGCATTCAGATTCCCGCCATCGACCACTACTAACTCCGTACGAGCTCCTAAACATATTCCTCCCCAGACCATAATTGAACCGCCGCCATATGCAACTGTATTTTCAAAATTAGACTGGATATACCGTTCTCCTTTGCGTCTCCATACTCGCTGCCTTCCATCAATTTGATTTAACATAACTCTGCATTCATCAGTAAAAAGAACCTGTTCCCAGTCGTCGAAGTCCCAATCACGATGTTCACGACCAAAGTGTAGACGGTTTGTGCGATGATGTCTCTCAAGTTTTGGGGCTTTGGCGGGCACATACGAGCCTATACCCACTTCTTCGAATCTTCTACGAACTGTCCGCTCACTCATCCTTACTGCTCGTACCTCTTCCAGTAAATTTCGAGCCTGCACCGCCGTTAGTCTCGTGTTCCGTCGGACTTGAAGTTGGAGAAAACGGTCATCCCTCCTTGAAGTACACCTTTTCCGGCCTTGTCCTCTCCTTCTCACTAGAGCATTCGTCAATCTGTATCGTTGGATGCTACGATAAATCGTTGATAACGATCGACGAAGGCTTCTGGCAATCGATCTGTAGGTTTGACCATTTCTCCTCATTTGATCTGCCCTAATGATTTCTGATGGCGTTAAATCAGGCATAATTAGATGCTCGTAAATTATCAATATGCGAAAAAACTCAAAAGCCTCAAAAACTGCAATTCAAAGCTTTTCAAATGGAATTCACGAACCTTCTAAAAACGGACAAGCGGTGGAAAAAATGAATCAATGAAAATTAAAACAAAAGAATGAAAAAAAGGGCAGTCGCTTAGTATTCCATTTTTAAATTAAAACCCAAATTTAAAAAAAGCTTGTTTAGCCGGCCAGTAACACGCAAAAATGCGTAAATACTCCCTTTTTTTTCTGTTCCGCTAATTGTGCCGGTGTGTGTATGTACGTAAGTTTTGAAAAACTCATTGGTACATGCCAGGATTCGAACCCGAGCCTCACTGATTTTCGGCCGGCTCTTTAACCGTCCGGGCTATCACTGCTATTGTAATATAATATCCATAATATCCCGTACATACTTATTTGGTTATAACGAGATATTATCCTAAAAAATGACGCTGTCAAAATCAATCTCTAGCGAAAATAGAAATAGGCACTGAAATTAAATCCTTATAAGACCCGATAAAATTCACTATTGCGGCGGCCGGGTTGGTTTTGAACAAATTCCACCACATTAACTCATCTACTACAACAATATTTTCCTCTTATCGATGGTGAGGCTGTCGTGACTGGTACACGCCAAGGTCAGCAGACGCCATGAGATGACTTCTATAATTGCCAGTATTGCCTCAAAAGGTCTCTAATCATTATTAATCTGTGGCAAAGGTTGAACCGACGTGTAGAACTGAGGTTATTAACGTAATAGGCATTTTTTTAGAAGGAAATACTACATTTATTTAAAAAGAAAATATACATTCATGTGGGATGGAAATAATATGCATAAGCCCGAGCAATAGATGTGTATTAAATAAAGATATAAAAATAAAATAATATTTCACCGTATCATTTTACGTCTTAAAAAACAAAAGCCTCTCCTCATAGACAATAACAAATATCACGATCTTCTTCCAAAAAGCATAGATACCCTTTAGACACCAATCTCATTCCTACAGATTCGGCCATCCTGCTCTAAGTCTGTCCTCAGACTTCTATAAAACACCATTAGATAACACCATAACAACATATTAAGTCATAATAAATAACAACATAACAAACAACAAACAAACAAACTCACAGATGCCCACCAAGATGGAATGCGCTACACAACACAGCATAAAATGCAAAGTCATATTAAAATAAAATATTACCCACTACAACTGAAACCAAAATAACAACTAATTAAATAATACTCTCTTTACTCTTCCTGTTTCTTATTTTCTTCCTGGATTTTCTCCTTTGAATTAGCTTCTTTGCCTTCCTCCTTAATTCCCCCTGGTCATCATTATAAATCTCCATGCTTTCTTGATGCAATAAATTTTGTACTTCAATATCCTCTTTGTCCTTCATTTTCCTTCCAATCAACAGATGAAAAGGCTTCTTCCCTCTCTTTCTTGAAGCTAGGCTACTTTGAATGCTATTCACTATCACTCCCTCATATGGGTTTCTACTTAAGCATCCACATGTCGCAATCTTGAGCCTGCTCTATGCTCTACCTTATAGTCGTACTGACCGTTCTGAGTGACAAATGATGTGTATTTGGTGCATTTCTCTTTTATTTGTTTATCCACTTCCTCCTGCTCCTTGATAGCCAAACGCTTTGGTCTCTGTACTACAGGGATCAAAACAGTGTGCATTTTAATGGGCGCATCCTTTGTCTGCTTAGGGCAGTGGTTTTGCACAAGGTCTTGGACCTCAAGCTTCTTCTTAAAGTCAGGTACATAACCCACCGGGTCTTCTTTCGCATCTGCAATCAAACAATGTAAAAAGCTACCACCCTCGTGACCTACTACGCTCACTATCCCCTTATCGAAAACAATAGTAAACTTCTGTAAAAATGGTTGACCTAAAATAATTTTATAGGGCATCACATCTTTGGGCACAATATAGAATGTTAAACTACAGCAGTGTCCATCAATGTTAATTTCACAATCTACTTTTCCTAGAGATAAAACTTTCGCCGCTCCAAGTCCTGAAAATACTCTGTTTTCTTTTACGTAGGAAGTTACGCTTAGTTCGAAGAACAAGTCCACCGTTATAAAATTCACGTCACTACCCGAATCTATTAAACTTTCCACCTTTAAACCGCTTATTTCTAATAATTTCACTGATTTATTTTTCGTAAACTCCGTTTTCAAAAGAGAATAATAATAGTGGTATTTTATTCCTCGTATTTTATTACCAGAACCATATATATATCATTGTAAAGCTAATTTACTGGGCTATTTGATAACATAATGATTTTTTTTAAATGCCACCCTATGTTTGAAAAATTCAGTAATATATGAGGGTTTAGGTCACTGAGAAACGAACGTCACCCTTTTGGTCTAGGGACCCAAAATGATTTAACCTGTGGGCCTAGAATTATTTAGCTAAGTGTTCAATTAGGCTAATCGAATTTGTATGATTATTTTGTATTCCCTGAATTATAAAATTATATTTTTTTTGTTAGTCAAAGTGGTATGTTCGTTTCGTGGTCCAAGGTCCAAGGAGTAACAGTGTTCTGTGCTCCATGTAGGTGAAGAAATGTCATATTGACATTGGCAGAGTGGCAGACCGACAACATAATAAAAAAATAACTGTGTTTTATTTCACTTCCGCATAAAGGCTAATGAGAGATAAGAGTGAGAAAGAAAGTAGAGCGCTATTTCTTTCACATACCACATCAATCGCTACTTTCGTGCAAACAAATATTTATATCTTTTAAATATTTCTTTTTACGACTCTGGATTCAAGCTTTTTTGATTTCATGTACAAAAATGTATGTTGGATGGGTTACCAGTATTTTGATAATGTTGCAAGCAGATTTTTGTACTTTGAAGAATTTTACAAATCAGGGGGCATTCTGGGGGGTGTTTTGTAAGACATATTTGTTTAAAATAATATCTTCTTACCGCTCTACTAAATCAGATCTCTATAGTATTTTTCATTTATTATTATACCACCCTCGATAGATTTTCTGAACATCACCTTTAACGCCTGGTGACAGTGACTGTTCTGACGGCTCCCGTGAATGTCACTTCCGTCACTCGTACCGCCATGTTGATCGACCATAGTTTCGTCACGTTGCCACCGTTGCTTATCAGTACTGCCAACATCGCCGCCGATTTTTTCAGACGAATCCGTCGCCGACTTCATGTACATTGCGCGAGGCTGCCATCTTGTCGTACAACCTCCGTTGCTACCGCCGCCATTGTTGCTAACTTCGTGTTGTTTATTCGCCGTAGACTGCTGCTGCTGTTGCTGTGTAACACATGCTGGCGCAATGTGACCAAACTGATTACACCTGTAGCATTTGACGCCATTGTTACATGCACCCGCTACGTGATTATTTTCGCCGCATTTATAGCAACGACGAAAAAATCTTTCTGTCTCACCGGAATTATCACCTCTTCTCTCCCTTGTAGCCGTCTGTATTGGTTCACGTCGCCTGTCAGCCATCTTCTTCATATATTCGTAAATAGCTAGCTTTTCCTTGAGAACAGGATACGTAGTCACGCCGTACAAAATAGCTTTGTTTGGTTCATAATCGACGATCCCGTCTACAATATACTGAATCGCCACGTAGTCAGCGAATCTGCCCCTTCTTCCTAACTCCTTCATGACGAGCATATACTCATAATACGTCTCATCTTTCCTCTTTTTCCTCGCCACCATAGCCTCATGGACCTCCTTAACATTTAAGGCATCGGGAAATTCTTTCTGCAAGGCCGCCTTAAACTCGTCATTTGTTCTAAATACCCTCTCCGATTTTACCCATAGCTCCGCCATCCCCGTCATACAACGCCGCGCCACGATGAGCTTCTGCGTCGGTGACCAACTAAATAATTCTGCATTATCATCTAAGTCCTGAAGAAATTTCGACGAGCTTACAGTTTTATTGGTACCGTCAAACTTAGAAATTAGTCCGTCGTACGCCGCCATCGGGTTAAAATGCATTTGACTCCGTCCTCCTTCACCAGCACCGCCTTCCGCCATTTTTTTTTTCACCTTAGCCTTTCACCTTTACCTTTCGCCTTCAAATTATTCGTCTTCACCTTCGACCACCTTCAATCTTTAATCATCTTCCCTATTGTCCACCTCTATCGCCTTCTTCACCTTAGTTTTCACGTAGCGCGGGGCCTCACGCCACCATGCGCTCGCCCGCGGCCGCCACGTGAGTCGAAAAAGCAGAGAGATTTAAATACTAGGGCATAGAGGGGACAAAGCCCGAAAAATTTGAAGTCAAAACTTATTCCACAGTGGAATAACTTGAATAAGTCGTCCGAATAACAACTCTCGTTCGTATCTCGCCAAAATAAATAAATATGCCGAGATGCGCCTTGCTAGGTTGCAAATCACGCTACGGCAAAACGCCTGGAAGGGATTTTAGTTTATTTTCGTAAGTATTTTTCATATTTACTCAGAAAAAAGAACAAAATTAATAATTTTCTTATATTCGTTCTAGAACATTCTGCTGATATTGTAAATTAACGCCCTCTGCTGTTGAGTAGCTTATACCACTACTTAACTACTAATTAGTGATGTGGTGCTGTTTATCGACTTTTGCTATCGATATTTATTTATTAGGTAGAAAATACAATATGTATCAGAAAGGTGAAATAATATTGAAGGGTGTATATGTATATCGTGTAACGAAATACCTACAAAAATATCAGATCTAATATAGCAACTTTTTTCTTTCATATAAACTTAATAATTACTTTTTATGTGTGAATTTTCGCCAACCCTGTGATTGAAGAATAAAAGCGTAGGGGCTCCCTACGCGCTAGTGTCGTTGACCGTAGTAGTGGCAGGTAGCGCCTGCGCGCGCAGCTGATCGCTCGCGCCGAGCGCCGGTCGCCGCCCGCGCCTTAACATACCTACCTATTTTATTCTAGGGTAAATGTTATTGGAAATAATAAAAGTTATTAATAGCAGTAATTATTTATTCAAAAAAAATTAGAGGTAAAAGCATAGTTTTTATTCAATAATAAATTTAACTGATCAAAACATTGTCATTAAACAAGTAATACCTACCTACATACTAGTCATGTAGTTTCATCCAACTTTTACACTTTGGGATTTGGGTCCGACCTACTATTGGTTTACACACACATTAATACCGCACAATAACTCAAAATGTCCACCCGTGCGCGCAGTGGGTCGGTACCACCAGCCGCAGGTCCCGGTACCACGAGTAGACGTACAGGCGCGCGACCTTGGGGGTTTGAGCGCGGAACGAACCAGCCTCGCGCGGAGGCAGACACCTGACAAATTCTCCCGAAGCAGCTGAAGGATAGCATCCGCTGCTCATCCAACGGTCTACCTTCGGCGAAGCGCACGTGACACAGCTCCCTAACTCGACTGATATTGCCATCAGGAGCACCGACACAAAGTCATTTCATAAGATTCACTTGAATAATCGTGAGACACTGTAACGACTGTTGCGAGTCATATTCTTTGATTATAACACATCTTCACTCGTTGATAGATAGGAAGCAACTAAGTTCATTGATTTGAAAATGAAAGAATTTGCCGATTTTCTAAAATTTTGTTATAGGGTTCAGTTGAAAATTAAACATAAACCTATGAAGATAAAAGACGTAAAAATAATTTTAAGCGATACAATAATAATGAATCAATTAATTACATAATTTACTTTTCTCAATTGTGAAATAATAATAACGTGAAATAAGGTAAAAGACTTAGAATTAGTAATATTTTTTAAAACATACGGAACCACTCAATAAATAGAGGGTGGAGCTAGACTCTTTAATAATGCCGCCGACGGCCCTTTGACCTTTGCGCAGTGTCCTTATTGGCCAAAAAGGAGCGCGCGGACGTTCCTAGTGATCAATGGATTTTTCATTGATCTAAGACCGCAATCCACGTGGACTACAAAATTCTATCAAAGACTAATAATGTCAGATATTTACGTAGGTAAATTAGTAGGTTTTCTTTAAAACTATGGGGAAAAAAATAATAATGATGGAGTAGGTATTATCGGGCCTGTTGGCTCAGTTGGTAGTGACCTTCAGAACCGGAGCTCGCGGGTTCGATTCCCGCTGAACAACATATGTTGGCCTACAGTTGTGTGAATGAACATTTTTGTGGGCTTCGTGACTGGGTTTTCAATAATTATTTAAGTATATCTATTAGTTATTTAGTACTCATAGTGTAGGCTCTGTCTAGTTTTTCGTAGGTAAAAACACGATGTCTTGTCTGTACCATGTTTAGTCACTTAATAGAGAGTTCAACAGCATTTAGCAGCTGATTTAAGGGTTGAAAATGATTTTTTTTAATGATAACTTCCACGTCGTTTTACTCCAAATTTATAGTATATATTAAACAAGAGACATTTTTCCCGAACTGTATATAAGCTACTTTATATGACCCTTAATTATTATTTCACCTTTCTGATACATATTGTATAGGCATACTGTTTTTAAGAATACAAACAGTTTAATAAATAATTTAAGGTACTTAGAGACTGGCAGCTTCGTTTGTTGTCAAGGAAGACCGCGGTCTCGTGTGACAACGTTTTTAGCTAGGGACCGTCAAAACTTAAAACACTAGGTGGCCCGATAGATGTGTCTGGATGTAGTAGGTATAATTGAAATTGATTTTGTTGTATATACCTGTACCTACTTTGTCAATAAACTGATATTATCGATACCTTGGTATGAAATAGTAACATCCCTTTTAATCAGCGTGACCTCTACCGGTCGATAGCTGAAACAACTTCTAATTGTTTGAATACTTGTTTCAGCTATTGAAATCTAGATACCAGCACTGACGCTTAGGCTTCAAAGTTTTGTATGAAAATATTCCCAATGCCCCCTCTATGCCCTAGTATTTAAATCTCTTTGCGAAAAAGAAAACCGCCCCCCACACTCGGACTTAACGTATTACCATCCCGGACGAGCCCCCAAAATTTGTGGGATGGAAATAATATGCATAAGCCCGAGCAATAGATGTGTATTAAATAAAGATATAAAAATAAAATAATATTTCACCGTATCATTTTACGTCTTAAAAAACAAAAGCCTCTCCTCATAGACAATAACAAATATCACGATCTTCTTCCAAAAAGCATAGATACCCTTTAGACACCAATCTCATTCCTACATTCATTTACAATGATTACAGATAAAAATTGTCCTCCAAAGAGGAACCGTGTGGGACAGTGCCCAGAAGACTGGCCGCATTCCCTCTCTGGATAGCTTGGCTGATCCTTTTACAAAGATAGCTGCCAGCCCTCCGCTGTCAACGTAATGGGTAGGTAATTTTAATTGTGTATTATTCTTATATATTTTAGCAGTAACTCCGTGTTGTGGAAGGCACGTAACTGTTTGGTCCAGGTTTTAAATCGAAATAAATAGTAGATAGGTAGTTGTATTATCTATGATTGCTTTGTACAAATTGAAATTCGATGGAGCGATGCCATGGCATTTCTAAAATTAAATAATCCAGTTTTGTAACGACAGCTATCCACATAAACGCACCACCATGAATGAATGAACGAACGATCAACAAGGAGTGAGGTAACTCGGATACCGCACGGCGACTGAACGAACGAACCATAATAAACGTTACAAGTACAATAAACGTGTTTTTTAAGCCCCGACGTGTGTCATCAGAATCTGTTCTTAGCTATGGTTTATGGAAAGCCGTCCAGTCGTTTGTGTTTATGTATTTCTTGCGTCGAGGGTTTTAAATTTTTTTTAAATTTCATGTTTTTAATCGTACGGTGGTGCTGGTACGAACCGCTCACGGGCGAATCTGACTAGCACTTGGCCGGTTTTTAGGGTTCCGTACCCAAAGGGCAAAACGGGACCCTATTACCTCCATTACTAAGACTCCACTGTCCGTCCGTCTGTCACCAGGCTGTTAGATACAGACTGGTGACACACTGTCTAACTATCTCGGTTCATGAGATTATAAAATTTTCACAGATGATGTATTTCTGTTGCCGCTATAATAACAAATAGGTACCTACTAAAAAAAACTTTTTTTTTTTGCCGTTTTTATCGGTCCGACTTGCACTTAGCCGGTTTTTTTTTTATTTAATCTACGCAGTCACAGGTCTGCATGATAGAATATTCTTGTTTGAAGGCAAACACATGCCATAAATTACTATTCTATGGGCCGTACTACACCGCAATAGACATTAACCTATCAATGCTAAACGACCTTGTGATCATTGCATGAGGTAAACTCGACGCTTAAGATTCCAAGTGAGAATCAAAAAATGTTGTAATCGAGGTCGAACTAGCGTATTACCCGACTGCAGCAGAAGGAGGGTAATGTCTTTCCCTTGTGAGCAAAATATACCTACATGGTCATTTTAAATTAAGTGCAAATATATAAAGGGTAGAGCAAAAAATTAACTATAAACTATTTTCGGCATTGTTTTTTTTTCATACGCTACTTTAACATCGATTATCACAAAATACTATTGCATTTGGAAATATATCTGTTAGCAATATGTCATTATTAAAAAAATAAAAAAACCTCTAACACGCTGCACATAAACAATACACGCACACTGCCCAATCAACAGTTGCGCGAAAATAACAAAATATAAAAAATAAATAAATAAAAAAAGCCGACAAAAGTGACGCTTCAGTGCTGTTTTATAATAGTAATATCATAATACCTTTTATAAATAGGCACAGAAAACCCATAAAAATGTCTATACAAAAATACTCAATACAATTTGTGTGTATAGAATTTTTTCTCTATTCCTCTTCCATATTTGTACCCTTAAAATATTCGCACTTGATTTAAAATTACCTTATATACTCTCACAACTCACTCTAAACTCGTCCATGAAGATTGGCTAAATGTAATCAGCAGCCCATCTCCACCGACGAGTTGCTGGTTCCAAATGCAGTACCCCGAGAAGAACCAGCAAGAAACTCAAGGGCAGCATTATGTTAGTATAATTACATATATAAGGAGATACAACTATTATTACGGTCGGCAGATTGTCGTCCGGTCATGTGACCCTGACAATTTCCTACACATTATACCTATAAGCCATTAAAGGGGTTTATTTCGAAACTTACGGCGTGCTGTGTCGAAATTGATAAGGTTTTGAGGTATTTATTTTATTTTTAAAATGGGTAAAATTATACAGTATACTTCATTAAAACCTTAACAATAATTAAGTAACAGCTCTTGTACACCAATAAAAATTAATTGACGAGTGACGAAGATACAAAAAGAGAACAAAAGGCGGTCTTATCGCTTTCTTCCAGACAACCTAATGTTTTTACCTCCGTTAGGGAAGGGTAATGTATTTAACCTGTACAATTATACTCGGGTCAAGATATTCTAAGAAATTTCCATGAGCGATAAGTCGCCTACTTATCAAACGTTTAAGATATTGTATAATATTAATCAGGTTATAATTTGTACAAATTAGTAATGTCATGTATGACTAAACCGGATTTTGTGAAGGATTTCTTAAGAATCATATTTATTACCTAACTTTATTTATGTCTAGAAGTAGCAATAAGTAATGGTTAATAAAAAGATTTGTAAGATTAATGTTACAATTTATTAATGCAACTTGGTAATAAACTAATAACATAAATTAAACTAAATATTACAGTCGAGGTCGAGTTGACATGATAATAACATAGAACTCTGAATAGAAAAAAAACGACTTAAACGAATAATACTAAAAATACAGTCGAATTGAGAACCACTTCCTTTTTGCAGTCGGTTATAGAATAATCGAAATCGGTTGGCGTGATATTGAGTTATTCGTCCATTTGTCGCGCACATACCTACTTAATGCAAATTTAAGACCTATACGGTTAGAAATGGACGAAATTAAAATGGGACCAATCTGGAAGCACCAGCTTTCATATAAACTAAAACTATACACATACCAGTGACCAGTTTAAAACTGGTCTCTGGTATGTGTATTGTTTTAGTGCAGCGTGCTGCGTGTTAGAGGTTTTTTTCTATCGACATCGGAATCGAATCTATCGAGATGGGCTGATGTTGGTATCGAAAACTAATGTCACATATTATGACAGTTGGTGTCACATATGACATTAGTTTTCAATACCAACATCAGCCCATTCCGTTCGATTCGACTCGAATCGAACGGAAACGGTATCGAATCTCTGTGAATACGTCTGCTGAGGGCTGGCAGCTATCTCTGTCAAAGGATCAGCCTAGCTATCCAGCGGCCAGTCTTCTAGGCACTGTCCCACATGGTTCCTCTTTGGAGAAAATTTTTTATCTGTAATTATTGTAAATGAATGTGTATTTTCTTTGTCGGTTAAGAAATACATAATTTCACTAGGTTGTCAATAACTTTTTTAATAGCACAAATTCATAATAGACGTAGTAGGTATAACGTATACCTTCTACACCTATTCTTCAAACAAGTGCCTATTAATAAAATGGCAATGTATAGATTAAACGGAGTCTGCAGGTGCCAACTTAATGACAAAGATAATCACTGGTTATCGGTGAGCCGAAATAGAATGTGGCCATTCTCCATTACGGTACAGAGGCTGTAGAATGAGAAAAAATATCAATAGAACGAATTAGACTCTGTAAAGGAAGGTTCCGTACGTCAATTGGGTATTTGTCTGTATCGAGTGATCATTTTAAGAATTAGATTAGAGATAAGACCTCTAAAACATATTTTGATTATCATTTTAGTTATAGCAATTTATAAAATAATAAAACAAATTAAAAAGTGTCGCAACTGAGTTCTCAATGAATGATGAACGATGACGTAACAATTCAAAACTCAGTACATTTTCCATAGTAAATTTTCGTTTTTGACAGATCATAAAAAGTACCTCATTTGACTAGGCACTCAAAACCCTATTCTCATATTTATCGAGTGTAAAAAACATAACTGAGACTATAGGTACTACCATTTTCAACTTTTTTATCTTTGGGAGATATTTTTTATCTCAATGTGCAAAAAAAAGAATATTATCTTTATAAATAAAATGTATTTTTTGTGGAGTTCGAAGTAATTTTTTTTTTATTTGTAAATATTGTATTCTTTGTAAATATGTGGAACAACTAAACATGACATTTAACAGTCGGTCAGCTAACTTTAGTTTGATTGGCCTTTCGGAAACTGGGGGTAAGTCCCAGAAAAAAACCCAATATCTTACCAGCAGGCGTATTCACGGAGGCTCGACACCGTTTCCGTTCGATTCAGATCGAGTGAAAAATTTTAGGCGTTTCTGACAGCCACGGAAAATTTTCCGAATCCTTATGTCAAATATGACATTCGTTTTCGATAACGACATCTGTGAATAGTCCATCTTCGACAGATTTTCCGATTCCGAGTCGAATATCGAATATCGAAGCTCCGTGGATACGCCTTTAGGTAGGAGTCGCCGGCTGTTGGTTGATGATGATGTTAATGGCAAACTAATAATGGCTTAGAGAACTCGAAAAACTGTAATTAATATAATAGTATAGTGTATCTTATCATTCTTATGTGATCGGAATAGAGCACATATTTCCGAACACATAGTGTGATGTCGCCATATCGCATTCTGTGCCATGTTGCTAAAGAGAAGGAATAAAAAAATGTCAGCAGAACATTGCAATACTGCCGCATATTAGTCTTGTGAACAGGTGCATGTGTTTTTGCGTCTATTGCGTTGCGTATGGAATGCTGTCTACAAATGAATAAAACACATTGCAGTTCATTGGCCTAAAGCTATATTGACCAATCAATTGAAATTTAAAACGTTATTGATTTGGCAATAATAAGAACTTATTATTAAAAAAGAAAACTTAAAAAAAGTATTTTATGATATCAATTCCATAATACCATTGCTTCGCTCAAAGGCTTCTATTTATGATGTGAACGTGTACGTTACATCTCGAAATTAATTATGGAAATATTGTTTAATTTACATGACTCACATTCATACCTACTTAAAATAATTTCTATTCTAACAAATAATAAAATAGTGTAAGTACCTCCCTCTACTTATTATATGAAATAATTCGAGGGTAGAACGTGTTATGTGAAATAACATGCATATGGATGGACATTTATTATATATTATATTAATTTTTATTTGACAAATCATAAACAAGTAGGTAACTAAATTGTAAACAGTAAACTTTACTGGTTCACTTATTTATTGTTTTATAATTTCATAAAATGCTATAATAGTAAAACTTGAGATAACATGGAGGTGTTTTGAGATGATCTTTTTAATGACTGACTGACTGAACATGCAATTTAATTCCGACATTTACAATCAACATCCTATTTAGTCTAGGCAATGAAGCGGATTTTTGTATGAAGACCCCAACATTAATTCCTCAGTCGATGAAACTTTGCAGGATTGTAGTATAGTATGAGACAATACTTGCATAAAAAAATCCAAAAAAAAAACCTAACCGAAGTTAGGTATTTTTACTGAAATACTTATTTATTTGATATCTTTGTTGGGAAAAATGCTCAGTCAAAATTTTCTTCTCCAGCAATATTCATGTGTGTTAAGAAAGCTATATGCGAAATATCCAAAAAAATCTCCGGTAGAAACAACTAAACTCAGACGTATAATATGTACCTTGCTCGGGAAAATTGCTCAGTCCATTTTTTTTTACTGCGTGACGCGTCGATAAGTCCCTAATATGAAAGATTATAGGTAGGTATGTTTGTTACTCATTTACACAAAAACCGCTAAACGAATTCGGATGACATTTGGCACACAGTTCGTGGACGATGTCGCGGTCAAATGATAGTTTTTAATAAAGCAAAATCTGCTGGCCGCTGGCATGCATTGTTGTAAGGTAATGATGATGTATATGTAATAGTAGCGTACAAAACAATGCGTATGCTTTAACGTTTACAATACACATTTTCCACTCTAAAAAAGAACCTCCATTTCAAGAAACACAATCACAATATTTTTACAGAAACGAAGACATAATATACAGGGTGGGGATTACATACATATGTACTTAAAATAATGAAGGTGAATTCACTCGTGAAACTGAACAACTTTCATTATACGATCAGAATACAATATGTTCGCGAATTTCTATTAGGATTAGTATTGACCTCTCCACCAAAATTTTTTAAAGGTCCGGAGTTGATGAATGAGAATTCTGAATTGTTATACTTATATGTCTATAAAATATAGCTGATATTTTCTCATATGCGAGGAAAGATACACAGCTGAGCAGTGGTCTGTTACGGGCTACGAATAAGGAATAAGTTCCTTATTCGTAGGTTTCTGGTTGCTTCTAGATGAAACACAGAGGCGAGGCGTACCTTGCCAAAAAGTCAATCAGCAGGCGTATTCAGGGAGCTTCGATATTCGATATCGGAAAATCTGTCGAACACTTTCGAGATGGGCTGATGTTGATATCGAAAACTTTCGAGATAGGCTGATGTTGGTATCAAAAACTAATGTCATATGTGACATATGGATTCGGAAAATTTTCCGTGGCTGTCAGAAACGCCTAGAATAAAGTTTCCGAAGTCGATAGAGTCGACTTCGGAAATTTTTTCACTTGATCTGAATCGAACGGAAACGGTATCGAGTCTCCGTGAATACGTCTGCAGATCACATTGGTGATTTACTAAAGAGAAAAAGTAAAAGTAGTAAAGTACTCGAGAGGTGTACCAGGATCGCAGGAGGTGGCAGGCGGTTTGTTGTCTCTGTCTATTTATCGGGAAAAATACGTAAGTTTATGAAACAAAACACGGCAAGCTAAATCTATTTCGTAATACCGAAATATTTGTCGTGCGTTGAGCTTGCGAGTTGCGAGTGATCGAAAACTTCACGCGTATTAGATTAATGTTCGTATACTCTATCGAGGTCATGGGGTTTCTGTTATATGGTGCTTTTCAGATAATTGGCGGTTACGAAACATCTTGGTTTCCACGTTTTATCAAGCAGCTGGAAGTTTTGAAAGTTCAAAGCTACTTGCAATTACTTAATTAGGTACACTCAATCAAGATTTTGGGTGATTTTGAAATTTGTTTAATTAATATAATTAATAATATACATAGTCATCTTAAATTAACAGCAAATATTTAAAGGGTAGATCAAATCATGAACAAGCAACTAACTTTCACATTGATTTTGATTTTTCATACGTGATTTTACTAGATAACATAGATTATTACAAAAATTATAAAAACTAACTAACTAACACGCTATTATAAACAATACACCCACACTACCCAGACAAAAATACTCAGTTTACCCCCTCGTGGATAACAGGCGTGAGGTTTTTTTTAATAAACATACGCACCTATTATTTAACATGATTCTGCTATGATACGATCTAAGCAAAAGCTCACAATAAACTATTGAATGCGTTATAAATACAGCTTTCATAATAAAAATACGCATATTACTATTGACCATTGTGGGTACATATACAATGGGCTCTAATCAAATTCACAATTGTGCGGCTGTCTGTATGTCCGCTATGAGTTATGGGCTATAGTGCGCTATAGCAATCATAACAGAATGGCCGAAAACAACAGAACAATAGCGTTTGGTACTTGTTTATTAGTGCATCATTACGCTGAGAGATTGCTGCTAAATCCCGTTATCGAACTTTATTCCTTTCTGTTACGGTTCCTTTACGTTAAACACCGTTTTGTTACTTGCTGTAGGTACCAGACCCTAATTATCTACAAATACATTGTATACATACATATGGTTACACCGTTTTCCTGACGAGGTAGTAAGAAACAGTAGACCGCCACTTGCTATGACCCTGGCGGGTCTCGTGCTTCATCCACATCCATCAATCGACTCATAATATTATATGCTCGTCGGTTTCTGGTAATCTTCATCTGACTTGTACATTGTACGTATCACTATCACTACATAGTATAAAACAAAGTCGCTTTCGCTGTCCTTATGTCCCTATATCCCTATGTCCCTTTGTATGCTTAAATCTTTAAAACTACGCAACGGATTTTGATGCGTTTTTTTTTAATAGATAGAGTGATTCAAGAGGAAGGTTTTAGTGTTAGCATTGCACCCGTGCGAAGCCGGGGCAGGTCGCTAGTGTATTATAAATGCGAAAATAGCTCTGATGATTAGTCGATTACGTTTTCACGTCAAAATTTCTTAAACGATCTTCATGCAGGGACATAACACCTCGCGGAAGGAGGCTATTTTCATTCTGGAAAGCGAGCAATGTTGGGGGCAAAGGCTAGTTTTGTATTAGACTCGATAGACGGTGAATCATTGTAATCTAGTCTAAGAGATATCCATTCACTTTAGATTAAGAGCATTCACATTACGAAGGTATTTCAATAGACTTACAGAATTTGGTATTTAGGACATATTTTACTTGGTTTAAGTTTATACTGAATTATTTCAGCACATAACGGTATATTGACAATATTAGATCAACAAGAACTTTTCTGTGTCATTTAAGATAGAGACAATTAATATGCCATAAATTGGCGTTTAAAGTTAGGCAAATATGTCAAAACAAGTGACAGTATCTACTTTACCTAGTCTCTAGAACTTTAAATAGCGTTCTCTGGTAAGGCTCTAAGACTCCAGCAGCAAAGTTCGGCATCTCATCAAAGTGTTTTCGTCTTCCCCATTAAGTAATGGTTTCATCTTCTCTTTAAGCGTCCTTGACACGCTGATGCTTTTTTCGAATGACCATTCTATGCTAGCTGAAAAAGTTCCTTTTGCCAGCCATCCACAAAGTAAATGCTGCCAACTGCACCTTGTAACTTTACAAAAGTTGTTTTATTGACCAAGTTTTAAAGTGAATTTCATTTAACATTCTGTAAAAACATCTGGTGTTATTACGTAACTTGCTAATAAGTGAAGATGAACATATAAGACCTACAAGTTTAAAGATAACATCTCGCCAAGCCATACCTTTAAAGATAAGGAAATTGAGTTTAGTTAATTGCAGTTATGTTTTTGGTGTCAGGTAAATAAGTACCTGTTATAAACGTATGGAGGAGCGGAGGTGGAATGTTCCTCCATCGTGAAAAGGAAGATCTTCGAACAGGCGAGGGGATCGTGCCTTGGGCACCGGGGTATAATGGTTGATGTTGGACAGTTGTATTTATACAAACTCATTAGAAAACTTCGTTAGCGCAGTTTAGAACATTGCCGTCTATTGGCGCTTTAGTTAGTTCTATGTAGTGTCATAGATGTCGCTACAAACACAACACTTATTATTGGTAAAAAACTTGTATATTGTTATTTTATTTATTCCCATTATCATAAACTTGTCAACATCAGAATCGACTTAATTTTGACTATTACAGAACACCCGTTTGTGTACAAAACCTCTTAATGTTCGTATAATAACTAATTGCAAAGGTTGGGCAATCAAAAAATTTCATTTTATCTGTTAAACAAACTCTGTTTATGAAATATTTGCCTTTTAAAATACCCCTTACATCATAATCCATGTACATACATAATACCCTCTACATGAGAACGGAATGCAATCATTTACATTCAATAGTACTTAACGGAACGCAACAATTAAAAGCTAGCAAGACTGTTCATCAGCCGTCCCCAGAACCGTTGGATTTAGCAAAAAACGTGACAAAGCCCCAACTGTATCGATATAAAATCGTGTCTATAAGTAGTATGTAGAAAAATGCGGAAAAGTTTCATGGCTTCCCATGCATAGTGATGTGATTGCGCCTGAGAAATTGCGCGTTCTCTCACGCGCAGCTGTTACGTGTTCTGCGTAGTACGGAGGACACGTTTGGTGATTATTTGCAATTTGGTGGTTTCTCGTTGATACGCAACGATGATGCAAATTATGGTTGTTGAACTGAGGTTTGAGGTTGGTATAATAGTTTAGAATTTGTGGAAGCTTTTTAAAATTCGGTTTCGATTGGACATTAAACTCGGATCAGATGTCGTGAAGATATTGAATTCTTGATAAAGTTATGCAATCAACAAAATTTTCGACTCATTCCAAGACATGAGATTAAAAAGAGCTGCCCTTCAGTTTCTTTCTCGTTCTTCTCGGGGTACTGCATTTGGAACCAGCAACTCGTCGGCGGAGATGGGCTGCTGTTTACATTTAGCCAATCTTCATGGACCAGTTTACGAGTGCCTTGTGACTACACTATTGACTTTTCAAAGTGTATTTTCTATACCTATTGAAAATAAATGAATTTGACATTGACTTTGACTTTTCATAAGTCACCTTTAGTCGCCTACAAATAAATCATTTTAGTTCCAGCTAACTTTAAATAGTAATTAATACTAATCTGCTTTATAAATAATTCCAACCACCGCCATCAATCAAATAGGTTTCGTTTGTGAGAACCTCTGCCCATTGCGGCGTACAAAGGAATGTATTCAATTATTTTTCTTATTTTCGAGGTCACAGTTCAAACAAGACAAGAGAAGTTGAAACGCCGGAAGACATGTAGAAACACTCAGTACGGTGCCAGATGCTAATTCAGGAGGTTATAATTTAAGAAAGGCAGAAAAATCCTGAGCATATTTCTGGTAAAACGGGGCGTCACTAGTTTAGTCAACGAAGGGCCTGAAGAATCAAGGGAAATCATGTAGCCGCATCATCACCATCATCAGCCTACATTTATCCACTGCTGGACATAGGCCTCCCCTACCTCGACGCGAAAGGCTGCAGGCAGATGTAGCCACAATTCCTCTAAATTCACCCCTGTAATGTTATAGGTACTACAGCCATAGATAGAGACACAATCAGTGTGAGAGTATTGTACACAATACGCGATGCAATATCAATAGACGACATGTTTATTTAACATCAGCCCGTTGTTTGATAAACAGGCAACCATTGATGTTTTGATTTGATTGATAGTTTATATTGGTGATTTATGTAAATGGATTTGACAGATTTTTGACCAAACGATTTGTGAGCATTTTATACACTTTCTCACTTTATGGAATTTTGAATTTGGTCTTATGTCTCGTAGCATTTTTTGCACTTTATTAGAGTCATCAACATTTATTTTGTTTAGATTAAGGCAAAGTATCTGCAATAATTATGTTAATGTAACCTCAAATCTTTGAAATGGGAGTCAGACAAAGTGTGTTAAGTGTTACTTATAGAACTGCGATCGAATTTAGTCACATTAGATCATAATTTATTTCTGACAAATAATGTATATTGTTAGCAGTAAATCTCAAAGCATAGGAGCTGTAGTAGCTGCGATGTCTTTCAATAAGTGAAATTCTAGGTCACATCGAAGAAAAACTTTTAGATTTCTGCATCAACATCCGAAATAGAACGTCTACCAGATACCAGCCTCTCGGACATAGCCTAAAATATAGCTCTGAAGTTGTAAATGTCATATACGTGTAGTTAACCTAATGAAATGCTTATTTTTCTCATAGGCCCTAACATCCAACATCCAGAAATTGCTGTATTTGATCTCACCTTACTATAATATGTTGTAAGTATTCATTAAAAGTAGAAGTCCCTAATTTGAACTTTCTTTTAATGTAACTCGTGTCGTGAGATCTCTGATCTCATCTATGGTGTGAATCGACATAGACAATTCTCCCGCCAGAATTAATGGTGTTTCGTTGTAGGTCTCCAATTCTCACACACGTACACCAAGTGAGACAGAGGCTTATTATGCAACCACATCATTACCTGAATCACTTGCAAGCGATATTTTCACATTCTGCAACAGCTTATAAACGCGGAGATCGAGTGGTCCGATAATTTTATAACTTGATTACTTCACGCTTAATCTGAACATCAAACCACTTGATTTTACGACTAGTATTCTTACTTAATCTTGATAATATGACATAAATATGAAACGAGGAAGCTTTTACAATGGGTTAGGACAGCGTTGTTTTGTAATTAAATATTCACACAATACGTTTTAACATTATAAGTTCTTCTAAGTAAACATTATGAAAGACGCGTGAATTTCGTTTGTGTTTATTTAAGAAACTGTTCCTAAGCATAAGAGTGGATTTGATTTGAAATACATGAAGTTGGTGTCAGCAACATACTTAAAATTAGGAGCTATTAAAAGTGAATTACGAGATATAACCAATTAAACATTCTACAGCATCTCATCATCTTCAATTTGAAAGATTATGCTTATAACTCCTGTATCCATGGTGTTTCGTGATCAGATCACAGGGTCTGCCTTGCCACCAACTGCTTCGTGAAAACGATTACCTATAAATAAATAATATCACGAATACTGAACTAAGTGATTAACGGTATTGCTTTCCAGACAATGCTTAAAATCATACCACTGCTCATCACCATAAGTATCAGACCAAATTAAAATAATCTGGTTTTTAACATTTATTACTGCTCATTAAATCGGTATGAATAGTTTAGTATGGCCTACTAAATTTTGACAAATTTCAAGTTTACATGTAGCTTCAGAGATTTCGTAGTAGGGTTACATATACCTTCAGAGATTTCGTAATGAGCCAGCACTGGTTATTCGCTTCCATATTTATATGACCTCTAACCTTTGAAGGAGGTCCCATTAAATTGGAAGAACCAATCGAACTAGCCCACGGCATGAGAAACAATTTAGCGTAAGCGGAGAATGTGATGATGCCAATTATAAAACTTATCGTTTAACGTGCGATATTATCTCCGCAAGGCGTGCCGAACGAGTTTACATGCCAACGAGAACTTTACATAAAAACCGCGTTATGTAAAGGGAAAGTTGTTTAACTTTGCCGAAACATAGCTGATGTAAGAAAGTTAATGGCGACACTCGCAGAATTTATCGCATGCCTTTTTCACTTGTTTAAGTGAATAATTGAAGTGTTCATAAAAATCTGTGAAGGTTATTAAATTAAGGTTTTATCAAAGAGATTTAAATATAATAGGGCATAGAGGGGGCATTGGGAATATTTTCATACAAAACTTTGAAGCCTAAGGCGTCATGTTCTTGTCATGTCAGTTAGTATGAACGCGAGCTGTCATTCGGTCAAAATTGTACTAGACTTATTCCACTTGGAATAACTTTTGGCTTCAAATAATCCTCGCTTTGTCCCCTCTATGCCTTATATTATATTTTAATCTCTTTGGGTTTTATTGACCATTCGTTATGTTTATATTCGGGTAGTAAATTATTTTGTAAAAATACTTAGTTAACATTGAATTAAAGAATGCAGTGATTGAGCTTGAGATATTGAATCGGGGTTGAACGATAAACGTTCATTTTATACATAACCTGTATAATAATTACACAAAAACTGCCGAAATGATTCATCATAAAAAAGGGAGTAATAGAGCAGAAAAACACAGAACAACAGTATGTATAATATGATAAATAGTTAACTTTGTCCTTCCTTGTACACACAAGCATTCAGTCAGTCTTTTTTTATCTAAATCCTACTAGGTACCTACCTAGATTATTTCAATACCAATTGGCAGACCTGACATTTCTTATTGTTGTTCGTGTTCACTTTCAGTTCCAATAGGAAATCGTTATGAAAACTTTTTCAAATATGATGTATGGTAGTTGGTAGGTTTACCTATCGACAATATTTTTCAAGCCTAAGACAATTTGTGAGTATTTTTCATCAAGAAATAAATAACTGACAAGGAAGTTAAGCGATAAATTCGCGTTGTAATATAGTTCATAATTTTTACAAGAAAATCATGGTCACCCTAATATTTTTTTTAAATGACGGAATTTATTAACGACATACAAGCAAAGAATTCTTGCTTGACTGCCTACTCGACCGTTGCATTGCAATAATAATAAAAAATAGTTAAAAGTTTGACCTTCGCTTGACTTAAAAAAAACTCTGCAAAACTTTTAAATTCTATATTAGGAACTGTCTGTATGTAGGTAGATATAAAACGATAATATGTAGATATAAACGCCTAAGATTGGTGTCAGTTATTTATTACTAAATTATTACATGATGCTAATAGTGCTGATCTTTGCATATTACTTGTAGTAGATGGTAATAATAGGTACCTACTTAAAATTATTAGGTATATTTTTATTATAAACTCGGGACTTAATATTGATTATCGTAGTACCTACCTAGAGGAAAACTTAATTTCAGTCAGATAAAAGAGCAACTCACCTGTTTCAGCCAAGATCCAATAAAAGTTAAAGATGAATAGTTACCACACTATTACTCACGTGGCACAGTGAATATTTTATAGCCGATATAAAATTATGCCAGTTACAAAATCCATAATAAACAGTCGATGAGACGCAAACCCGTTTACTTGTTAGGAAATTCCTTAGCCACAAGTTTTGTGCAATACAAACTTAACTTGACACAAATAATAAGTTAAAACTCTAAAAAGTATTTAATCAAACAGTTTTTAATTAAAAAAAATCGAATTCACTTAAAAAAGTTTATTTCTGAATTCAATCAAAACAATCCCGGAGTCCGCGCATGCGCTTATAGCACCTTCTACGCGCGTAGTAAACGAATGACTGTCGTTCGTATTTTGTCAAACCAATCAGCGTCTTGCATTCTCTCAAGATCGTGCTATAACTCGCCTATTGTAGAATGTTACTATTTCCCACCTGCCCGCTCAAAATAAGACTTCATTCTTACAAAGTGGGGTTATATCTTGACTGTCAAGACTGTAGAGGCAATTTGAATCATATTTTAATGCTGTACAGGGTGCAAATAGCATGTCGAGCAAACTTGTTCACCTCAAAAGAAATGCTGTGGCCTCGGCAGGTATGCCGCGCAAACTCGAATCGAAAGCCTGTGCAGAATCCCGATACTTATTATGAGGTGACGTAATGGTTTTATTGATTGTTTGCTTGATCTTTTATTTGCGTAGTCAGTGAATTTACTATTTTGATTCGCTGTCTGTAAGGCAACTTTTTTTAACTAGATTTTTTACATTGTACTTTAACATTTTCTAATAAACTAGTTAAATAAATAAAGATGTTATGTAAAGCCAATTTAAATATTTTATTTGTTAAACAAAATTCTATTACTTTACATAAATGTACTCGTCTTCTCGAAAACTTCTATTTTAAGAATTTTCCATAAATTTTGAACAACTAGCGCCATCTATTGATATCACAATAAACTAAGAACACAGTTTTACAACTTTATTTTTCAGTAATTCCTTCAATTTCTTGTACCAATTTGTTTTTAATTCCACCTACGAAAGGTGTAGTAACGGCCATAGCCTACAAGATTCAAAAATAGTTTTAAGTAAGTAGGTACCTACTCAGTAGGTAAAAAAAACTACTCTTTTATCAACGAGGGGGTAGGGAGAGGTATTCCATTACTGGATATACCTACCCACTTTTCACGAGATATATTGGACCCCTAAACGTGAAAGGTGGTGAGCCCATCGCCGGACCGGGTCTGTTTCACATGCCTCACAATCAAAGAGATTAAAATATAATAGGGCATAGGTAGAGGGGACAAAGCGAGGAAAATTTGAAGCCAAAAGTTATTCCAAGTGGAATAAGTCTAGTACAATTTCGACCGAATGACAGTTCGCGTTCATACTAACTGACATGACTCTTGAGCTTCAAACATGCTTCAAAGTTTTGTATGAAAATATTCCCAATGCCCCCTCTATGTCCTATTATATTTTAATCTCTTTGCTCACAATTAATTCTGAGACCTGTGGGTTTCCTCACGATATTTTCCTTCACAGTCGCAAGTAGTTTAGTAAGTAGTGGTAAAACTTGTAAAGGCATGCAGATCGTAGATACTCCTTCATAGTTCGTTTAGAAAACGACTATCACTCACGTTCAATGGGCTTCCGTCAACAGTACGTGACTCGACTGCTTGACTGTTGACCCGACGCTTGTTTCAATATCGACACATCGAATAACTTATCGTTCCATCTTACTTATCACAACTGCTCGAAGATGGGTACGTAACTAAAAAAAAAGTAAAAAGAAAAAATGTCTTCATCTGTTAGATCCGTCTTAAGGTTGTCTGGAAGAAATTCCTTAAAGTGATAAGACCGAAAATTCTTCTCTGTCCTCCGATCGAAAGTCCGATTGGTAGGACGAGTGGGTATATATTGTTTTCCCACATATCTCATTGACTTTGGCTGTACCATTCCCGGAAACACTTTTTCAGTGTACCTACATGCTCTCACCACACCACGATTTGGACCTGAGCCTCACGCGTGACAGGCGGGCTAATATACCAACAAGGGTATTTCCTTATAACGAAAGAGTACTTTGAAATAAAAAATATGCTCATAGTCCTGAGGTCCCAGTAGTCCTTAGTCCATTCCTGAAAAAACACACTTTTCAACATTATATTTTATTGGAGTACTTTGTTATAGTCTATTTCACACCAAGTGGGTTCGGTGACAGTTCACTGTTGACAATTGAAGTGATGTGTCCTAATGAAATCCAATCGATTTTTCTAAAGTTTCGAGTAAGTTTGTAAAGGAAATGGAATCGATGTTATACTTTATTGATAGAATGATTTTTCAAAATTACTTTTTATTGAATATGTTTAAATTTCACAGGTTATATCAGGGAAAAACATGGTAAAATAAAAAAAAAATGTCATCGACTTTTTGATGCAATACGAAAATATCATACATTATCGAATCTACAAATCACTGCGCACTTTCACAGACCCCTGCCACATAATACACTATTACTATTTTAAACCCAATAGATACAACAAAATGAAAATTTTACAAAAACATTGCATCTTCTTTCGGATTCCCGCCAAAAAGATTCGATTCATCGATTTAATGTAGATTAAGTAGTGTCAATCCCTATGAGTAAAAGTTCCGTTCCACGCAATACGTATTTTTAGGATACCTTTTTTATCTTTTGTTTTTTATATTTTTCTTGATTTATAGTCTGAGATTTTAATTTAGAATTTTAGAGGCGACAATTATTGTATTTTAGCAATGACATAATAATAAATTATTCATTATTTTTGGAACCATCTATTTTTCTTACTAGAAAGTTGTATGCGTAAAAAGGAAAAATTTGAACTGTCACCGAACCCACTTGGTGTGAAATAGACTATAGTCTTGCTTCAATAGTTCCAATACTTCAACACTACCTACCAGTGGTATCTCAAAATCCCAATTTCGGCTAAACGAAGTTTTCAAATATACGAAGTGTTTTTAATAAAAAACTGTCTTTTTCTTGTAATACCTATCTTTATTTATAAATAAACTTTACAATAAATAAAATGCCCTAAATTATCTTACTGAATTCGACACAAAATACAAACAACAATAGTATATGAATACAATACTTGTAATTTCTTAGGTACAATTCTCAAATAATAGCCAAAATTTTGAGATCATTTTTTTGCAACATTCGAGTAAATTTTCCACACTTTTTTTCAATAAATGCAATCTTGTACAAAACCTATTTTATATATTATACTATACTTAACAATATAAAGTTTTAATTTTAATAAGTACATAACAAAAAATACTTAATTTCGTTAAATGACGACTAGTTATAGGTACATCAAAATACAAACTTATAATTATGTATCCTACTTAAATTAAAATAAATTTACTATAGTCATCGATAAAATTAGCTAGAGAATAATAGTTTTAATCCATAGAATTACATACGAACTGTAAAATCATTACCTAATTAGTATTTGAATTCTATACAACACAGACAATATAAAAAAAGACGTGTGGCACTCGGGGACTGCCGCGGTAAAGCTATTGCATAGCATTTTGTATCAACAAGACTGCCGAAAAGAAACGACGTTAGACAATGCACGGCCTTCAAGCCACACCTCCGTGCCCGTCGGAGTGGGGTCGGTCGGTCGGTCGGTTGGTCGGTCGGTCGGTCGGTCCGTCCGTCGGTCGGTCGGTCCGTCGGTCGGTTGGTCGGTCGGTCGATCGGTCGGTCGGTCGGTCCGTCCATCCATCCATCCATCCATCTACTATCATAACTTGGGTTTGGATTATGCCCAATAAACAAGCCACGCCTTCGTGCCCGTCGGAGTGGGGAGCGTGAGGTTTTTTTCGTTACGGAATTTCTGGATTCAGTCCCCGCGCTCAAGGCCCGCGATAGAAGCTATGCAATAGCTTAAAAATATGATGCATTCGTACTTTAGTTTTGTCTAACCAAATTTCTTAAATGAAGAGCAACAATAGTACGGTTTCCATAGATAGCCCTAAATTAAGTTATGCTAATTCATTATTATATACAAAATAACCGAAATCGATTAAGTAGTCGATGCTGAACAAACAAATTTTAGGAATTGCGCTGATTCTGTTACATATTGTATTATAATTTATAAGAGAAGTTCATTTTCGATCGTTCCGCGGGGTAAACGACGATGTCATGTCAGATTTTTAATGACAGAGATAATATGGCAGTTACTGTGGTGCCACTTTTTGTTGAAAGAAAAATAGTGAACTGAAAAAAAAAAGAATGTATCAATGAGTAGATCCGGACCAAAAATCTATAATCTTATTCTTTTTTATATTAAAAGAAACAAAATGGACACAAAAATCACTAACTGAAAAATTACTTTCATGACGTGAGTTCTGCGACGTATATAATTGGGTAGTTGACAGCATCGAAATTAAATTGCGAGTAGTCATAAATTAAAAAGATTATCCCAAAACACCTCAAAATATGTATTTCGATTTTCAATTTACAATTATACCAAATTTAAAAATAATAAAACAATCAAAAAAAGTGCTGCAATTGAGTACTACAAACTATGACGTCACGGTTTGCTATTTCAGTACATTTTCCATAGTAAAATTTCGTTTTGACAGATCGTAAAAAGTAACTGATTTGACTAGGTAGGACACAACCCTATTATGATAGTCGGTCTGCTTTTATTAGTGCCGATTTAAGTCCGAGGTTCACCATCAATAAGCGACCTTTAAGAAAATAATGAATAGAAATAAAATGTCGATTTAGTTGTATTTTTTTAATATGATTAGCAGTAACTTCAATTTCCAGTCCCCTAATTCAAGTTCTTTCGAAACGACATTTACTTGCGATATCTGTAGTCATATTTCACTTTTATCTATACTAAATCTACGAGACAGGTATATAGTTATCGACTGAGAAATCCAATCGAAAGAACTGGAGTAGGAGGGTTATTAGTTCTTTGGTTTTGTTAGAAAACTACGTTTTACGTTTCCTTGAATAGGGTAGTGTCCTACCTAGTCAATTCAGTTACTTTTTATGATATGTCAAAATGAAATTTTACTATGGAAAATGTACTGAAATAGCAAAGCGTGACGTCATAGTTTCTAGTACTCAATTGCAGCACTTTTTTTGGTTGTTTTATTATTTTTAAATTTGCTATTACTGTAAATTGAAAATCGAAATACATACCTACTTTGAGGTGTTTTAGTATAATATTTTTAATGAATGACTACTCGCAATTTAATTAAGATGCCGTCAACTACCCCATTCGCCTTCGCAGAACAGTCGAGCAACTATCGTACATACATACACTTGTAATTTACAATAAAGTCACGTTTATTTTCTACGTGCTTTTCAACGAGAATCATCGTCTACCACACAGCCAACAACGTCTTAGAAATAATACCGACAGATCTTTGGCTTATAAACTAAGTAGTTTTATAATACTATTTGCCTAAAACTAGCTTTCCAATAATTAAAACATCCTGGCAAGACCTAACACAGTTCATACATAGCTGTTATAAACTGTTCTATGTATTTTTGCATACAAACCATTATTAGAATATGTGTCTTTATAGTTACTGTAGGTACTATGTATAATAATAATCATTTATTTAGCAATTTAAAAACACTCATAAAGACACACTATGTAATTTTTAAGGAATTGTAATATTCCTAAATAACAATACATAGAAAATACTACAGGACAGGGGCCTTATTGTCGATTTATAATTGTAATCGCAATCGTCTTCATTTTGCAAACGTTGCTTCTTCCGTACATCTGTCAATACGCGAAAGTTTGTATGTATAGATGTTTGTTCCTCTTTCCCTCAAAAACTACTGAACGGATTTTGATGAAACTTTAATTATATAGCTTATACATCACAATAATAAATAGGCTTTTATCCCCATATTCCCATGGAATGGGGAGTAGGCGGGTGAAACCGCTCGGCGCTGCTAGTGTGAATTAAAAACGATTACTATGATAAATTCGACAAACCGCTTTCTAGTCATACATGGAAGATGACAGAAAAAATGTGATGTCATAACGTACAGTCAACAAAGTTGTTAGGGTTACATGGCCAGTAACTAAGAACTCATTTTTCTGGGGTAGTCATAACTAAATCTTATTCATTACTGTTTATTTCAAAAGGTATCTTTGATCCCTATAATTTACAAAAAAAAAACTATAAATACATTTAAGGCTTTAAGAGAAAACTGAATCTTAGTTTCTGGTCATGTAACAAGCTCAAGTGTCAAGTGTGTCAAGCTCCACGGGCTCTTGACTGTACTAAGTCTAACATTTTCCCAGACCAAATATACATTGTGCAAAAATACTTATCAATACTTCAAGTCTTATTCTTATACAAGGAAGAACTGTCACTTATGCCTGGTTTCAGAAGCTACTAAGAGCATCGGTAACTGTTACCGACAGTAACAAATGACACATTGTGGAACTCAATGTATACACAGTTATTTATTCCCAAACTAGACAGGTACAGAGTACAGACATACTGCTTCATTGGTAATTGAATCATTTAACCTTGTGAATATTATATCACATACAAATGAAATTAATAATTATTTTCAAGCAATGTCTGTGTTAGATAGAGTTAGTAGAGTCAGTTACTGACACAACAGCGTTAAAAGTCTAGTCGATAAACAAGAAAACATTGTTTTTAAGTTCCTGAAGGAATCTACAATAGTAAGATAGTTGCTTTGAAATCTCAATTTCCGTTTACAAATCCGTACGGAAAACGCATCGACACTATTATAGCTTGTTACCGATACCTGGTAGTACCTAAAGCGGACAGTACATTCTAAGTGACAGTAGGGTATCTTACATAGTTATCTCACTTTTATTTAAATACTAGTAAGCTCTAAAGTTAAGTTATAATACAAGTAAGGAATGCTTTAACGGTTTGCGTAGTATGTACTTTGACATTGTTTGAAGATCTATGTTATAAGTATACTTTTGACTGTACTGATAAACCTGTAGGTTTTTACTATTTACATTTCTATGTTATTTCTAGTGTCCGACCGAAAGTTCGGTTTCGGTTTCGGCCAAAATTGGCTGAAACGTTTACCGAAACCGAAACTCATTTCGGAAGTTGTCGTGCACGCTCGCCTAACCATGAGAACTTAATTTGAAAAAATAATAAAAATATTAGTATTTTTTTTATAATATAATAAAAATATTAGTATTTTTTTATATAATATTAAATAAATGATTTCAACAAAATTAATATACTGTGTTTCCATCACATTTCCTAATTAATGCAGAATAATTGGTAAAATGCACCATTTTCTGTATTTTAAGGAATTTTATACTCGACCACGTGAGTTACGGTTTCGGATTCGGCCGAAAATGAAGCCACTGCCGAATATTCGGTTTCAATTTCGGCCGGAAAACCAGTTTCGGTCGGACTCTACTATTTCCCTTTACATACCGAACGAGTGTACTTTGACAGCTGTCATTTATCTCAGGAAGGAGCGATCCATCCGTTGTAGACGTTCGTCCAGTCGACTGCAGCGAAGTATGGGTGCCTTTTGATCTCCAAAATGCCATCTCTGCCGGCCCCCAAGCGCTCCGAGGGATCGAACGTCAGCAGCTGTAATAACAAAAAGGAAATTGAGGGGTGTTCCGTGGTTGGTGATGGATTGTATTTTAAAATGAAAATCTGACTCCAAAGGTTATAAATTGATATTATATTAGAAAAATCCAATATCGCAAGAGCGTTGATGAGATCTGTTGAAGGAATAAGATGGCGGGTGAAACCTCGTCCCCCGCACCCTCCATGGCTGCTAGTGATGCGCCGGAACAAGGGGTAAAATTCCTCGGGACTATTTTTTTTTTTTTATGATTCTGTGGTGTGCAATAGTTTCTGTTTTGCAATTTGTTAGTATTATCGTAAGCTTGTGTAGAATCGAAGTAGAAAAATTGTAAAGAGCGTGTTAGAGTCTAACATATAAAAAGAGCAGTGACAGCCCTTACGGTTAAAGAGCCGGCCGAAAATCAGTGAGGCTCGGGTTCGAATCCTGGCATGTACCAATGAGTTTTTCAAAAACTTACGTACATATTTATCACTAGCTCGACGGTGAAGGAAAACATCGTGAGGAAACCCGCAGGTCCCAGAATTAATTCTGAGACATGTGTAAATAGACCCGGTCCGGCGATGGGCTCAACACCTATCACGTTTAGGGGTCCAATATATCTCGTGAAATGTGGGTATATCCAGTAATGGAATACCTCTGCCTACCCCCTCGGGGATGAAAGGCGTGAGATTTTTTTTTTTTTTTTATAATAATATATTTCTTAGTACGTAATATGGTATTGGGTGCTGTTACTAATGTTCTATTAGGTATAAGTGTTACAACGAGTGTCATTAAAGTAATCCGTAATAGATCCGTAAGAAGCGCTCGTATTAGTATATATATATATAGTATTAGTCTTGCGGTGTCAGTGTGTTCGTAACGATCACACTGGTTAAGCAAAGTTGGGTGCGGTCAGTCAGTGGATGGGTGACCGCCAAGTGGCATTTATATCACGAGCACTTCCGTGTTTCGGAATGCACGTTAAATTGTTGGTCCCGGTTTTCGGTGTGTTTACTCACAATGGAAGTCGTTAAGCCATGTCAGATACCCTTGAAAAATTGTGACTGTTAAGTGGCCACTAGCTTAACACCATCTCCCAATCCGCGGTGGGCTCGCGTGGGAGATTATAGCCCATACTTCCTCATGTGTGAGGAAAGACCCTTAGCTCAGCAGTGGGCTGTTACGGGTTGATGATGATGATGGATCCGTAATGTTACCTGAGTGAGCAAAGAGGCCTGCTCGAGGGGCAATCCGTCGGGAATGTGCAGAACGGTGTGGGCAGTGAACACGCTGCGGTGGTATATGGACAGCGGCTATAATGTTTATTTCACTATTTAATACGTAACAGTTAAGTACAGTTAGAAAGAAATAAAAGTTTATGGAACAAATAAGTACAACTAAAAAGAATCTTATGCTAAGAATGCACCAAAAATGGACACCACTCAGCATGGCGCCACAGTGAGAGTGGAACACGAAGAGCGTACAATATTACTTCTTATAGTTACGTACGTACCTAGTGTTAGCCAATAAATATCGATTGGAGCAACTCTATTGGAACTACGACTCTACGCGTGACGTCACGAGGAACTGTCAACAATCCGACGGCCTCATGGGCGTAGCTAGGGGGGGGGGCAGGGTGGGCCGGGCCCACCCTAGAAAGCTGTGGGCCCACCCTAGAAAAATACCCGTGAACCCTTCCTCATACATAAAATCACTTCATCCTCAAATACCGCTACCGAAAACAGTCTTCAAAAAGCAGTGACCAACTTGCCGTGGTAGGCCAATTCATGGCTGGGGCCATGGCCCCCCCTAGGAAAAATCCCTAGCTACGCCAATGCATATGGCTGACGAGCTAGGCTGTGGCGCGTATAGTTAATTGTTAGTAAATGTTTGAAAGAGTATCTGAAAGTCTGTAACGTAAATAATAAACCATAATATGAAGGGCTATCGCGTTATTAATTAATTATAGTAATAGTACATATTCATCACTGGCTCGATGGTGAAGGAAAACATCGTGAGGAAACCCGCAGGTCTCAGAATTAATTCTGAGACACGGTCCGACGATGGTCGAATATTCTCGTGAAAAGTGGGTATTTCCAGAAATGGAATACGTCTTCCCACCCCCTCGGGGATTGTATGTACTTTAGAAAAAACATTTTTTTTTATAATTATTTATAAAAATATCCTTTTCAATTCTTTGTTAATATGATCTTTAGGTTAATCAAAAGTTTACAAAATGCACTATGTAAAAAAAATTCAAAACTTTTTCGCAATATTGTAGATTAAGACCCGTAGCGAAGATTATTGTTTTTTTTTTCGAATGCTTTTATGGAATTTCATGTCTCAACCCACCTGTCCGCATAACAGCTCATACATGATGGCCCCGAAGCTCCAATAGTCGCAGACGTGGCCCATCCCCTCTCGTCCCTTGGCCCAAATGGCCCAGTGCAGCTCCGGGGCCACGAACATGTCATCGGGAAATCCCCGCAACTTGCTTAAAGCCACTTCTTCATCAGGATAGCAGTACTGGTAGGTCAAGATGATCTGGCCCCGATCGCCGAGGAGGATATTCGAAGGGTTCAAGTCTCTGGAAAACAATATTTACTTAAGATGGGTTTATTATAAAATAAAAATAAAATAAAATTTATTTCATCTTCAACCCGTAGCAGCCCACTGCTGAGCTAAGGGTCTTTCCTCGCACATGAGGAAGTATGGGCTATCTCCCACGCGAGCCCATCGCGGATTGGGAGATGGTGTTAAGCTAGTGGCCACTTAACAGTCACAATTTTTTAAGCCACCCAAGGGTATCTGACCGACTTTCATTGTGCGTTAACACAACGAAAACCGGGACCAACAATTAAACGTGCCTTCCGAAACACGGAATCGCTCGTAATATAAATGCCACTGGGCGGTCACCCATCCACTGACTGGCCGCACCCAACTTTGCTTAACCAGTGTGATCGTTAGAAACACACTGGCACCGCAGGGCTACGAGCGCTTTATCTAATCGATAGCCTAAAAAATGTTTCAAGCTTCTAGCTCTAAAAATGACCTAATTTCCAAACACACTTTCGTCCCCTATTTTAACCCTTTACGGCCCTATGTTCGCATTAAAAAGTAGCCTATGCCCTTTCTCAGGTTTAAGACTATCTCTGTACCAAATTTCATTGAAATCGACTTAGTAGTTTAGGCGTGATTGCGTAACACAGACAGACAGAGTTACTTTTGCATTTATAATATTATGTGCGGAAGTAAGGACTACTTATATTCATATTCTTTCATATTCTTTATTCCTTAAACAGTTCATCTGTGTTGAAAATATATTATTATAATAACATTAATTAATCAAATAAAAATTTTACACATCGAAGAAACAATAGTATTAACAGTACATACAAATGATTAACAACAAAATAAATATAAAGAAGTGCAATCAATCTAATTTCAAGATTGGTGAAACATTGGACTCGATTCTGGCTGATCATTTAAAATTCTTAATTTAAATTTAGCCTTTCCTTCTCCATAGAATACGGAAGAAAAAGGACAGAAACAAACCATAGATTGAAGAGTTAATGTCAAACATGTAAAACCCAACTAATTTGAACCTTATGAGCGTGCTTATCTGTCACTTTTATCCATGACCTTGTTACATCGTCGCTAAAATTGCTAAACACGTGTATTTGGATAAGATGTGAATGCGCTCATAAGGTTCAATTTTGTTATTTTGACATTTGTGAGATCATAAATAAATATGGCTCTTATTTCTGTCCCTTTCCTTTCCAAAGCGGTGGAGAAGAATAGAGCTAAAAATTAGGAATTTTAGCTGGTCAGCCAGAATCGAGTCCAATATACAACACGTAACAGAAAAAGCGCAATTCCTCATACACCCCAATTAGTATATTAATATAAAACAAATATGATGTAATCAAACTTTAGTTATGTCTAATCAATTGTCTTAAACATCGATTAATGATAGCACGATTTCCATGACTAAATTCAGTTACGATAATTCATTCTTTTGAAAAATGTAACACATATTAAAAATAGCTAAAATCGAATAAGTTGTCGATACTGAACAAACTAATTTCAGGAATTGCGCTTATTCTGTTACATGTCGTATATCTTTGACATGCTTTAACCCACCGACAGATGACGCCTCCGTTGTGCAGGCTCTCTATGGCCGTGAGCAGTTCGGCCCCCCAGCGACGGGGGGCGCCCGGGGGCAGCACTTGTAGCTAAAAAGGGGGGCAATATTCAATACACACTGCCAATAATGAATAAATAAAATAAAAAAAGCCTTTTATTCCATGCATGACACAGTAATAATAATAATTTAATTCAGAATCCTGGCATGTACCAATGAGTTTTTCAAAAACTTACGTACATATTTATCACTAGCTCGACGGTGAAGGAAAACATCGTGAGGAAACCCGCAGGTCCCAGAATTAATTCTGAGACATGTGTAAAGAGACCCGGTCCGGCGATGGGCTCACCACCTATCACGTTTAGGGGTCCGATATATCTCGTGAAATGTGGGTATATCCAGTAATGGAATACCTCTGCCTACCCCCTCGAGGATTAAAGGCGTGAGATTTTTTTTTAATTCAGATATAGTCCATAGGGGGTTAGTAACAATAACTTACGTGCTAGTGAAAATTAAAATATGTAAGTATAAAAAAAAATCTCGCGACCTTTATCCCCGAGGGGGTAGGCAGAGATATTCACTTTTCACCAGAATATGTGACCCCTAAACGAGATAGGTGGTTAGCCCATCGCCATTGTAGATCTGTTACATGCTAGTGTTAGTATTCAAAAATGGGATTTTATATTAGGAATCTATGTGGATCATGCACACCAATGCAAATGTAAGACTTATATGGTTTTCTCATGGATGCCATTGTCAGAACTGGACCAAAGTAATGGGATCACACGGGAAGCACCAGCTTTCAAATAAAAAAGGAATCATCCAAATCGGATCACCCAGTTCAAAGTTCTAAGGTAACAAACATAAAAAAACATACAGTCGAATTGATAACCTCCTCCATTTTCGAAGTCGGTTGAAAACTATGCAAAGCACTTACTCTGTTTAATGTAGGCGTTTCAGTTCTTTCAACTGACACATTAATTTTACTTTTCTCTTCAATAACTTTCACATTCACTTTATCTTTCACTTCACCTGAATTTACACTTGTATCACTTAACACTTTGTCCACATTCTGGAGCAACCTCTGAGAATTTATCACCAATTCATTCACAGACATATCTATATCTATATCAGTCTTCACATCATTGTTATTATTACCATTCTTAATATTATCTTCGATTCTATCCGTGTCATTCAATTCTGTTACATTATAATCTGTTTTATTATTATCAATATCGTTATCAACTTCAATGTTCTTGGTTTTTGGTTCAGTAAATACGTTTTCTAAGTTCACTTCTCTTGCTGGGGTTGTGGGAATGGATTTCGCGTAGTTCCTGATGTAATCGAAGAGTTTCTCTCCAGGCGCGTAGGAGAGGATGAGGAAGTAGAGGTTGTTGGTCTCTATGTAGGCGTGCAGGGGCACCATGTAGGGGACGAGGGTCGGGAGGATTGGCTCCTTGGTCTCGTGGGCGGTCTGCAGGAAGTACTCGTCGAACTCCGTCAGGTTGTTCGGGATTTTCTGTATGACCTGGAAGGGGGAAAGGTATTGTAGTTTAGAATACCTACTTGATATTAATTTGTTTGTACGAGGGCGGGATGATAAGTAGCTAGCCTCTGCTATTTAAAAAGTTAAAATTAAAAAAAAAATGTCATTTTTTAATTCGTGTCTCTGGACGCCTGTGTTCTAAATTTGAATTTGGTGGCGTGAAAATTTTATAGATTATGAATAATTAATGAATAATCTCACGCCTTTCATCCCCGAGGGGGTAGGCAGAGTTATTCCATTACTGGATATACCCACTTTTCCCGAGATATATTGGACCCCTAAACGTGATATGTGGTGAGCCCATCGCTAGACCGGGTCTATTAACACATGTCTCAGAATTATTTCTGAGACTTGCGAGTGATAAATATGTACGTAAGTTTTTGGAAAAACTCATTGGTACATGCCAGGATTCGAACCCGAGCCTCACTGATTTTCGGCTATCACTGCTCATGCTATTCTTACCAAACATACAAAAACACAAATCTATCCTGTTTATCCTTATGAATATTTCCCAGGTGTAAACCGTGAGCTCACCTTGATGGCGTAGCAGGCCTGGTCCCCCTGGTGCAGCACCAGCATCAGCGAGGAGCCCAAAGCGGCTAAAACCCGGTACCTCCCCAGCTCCTCGTAGGGCCTCTTCACCAAAGACGCCGGTAAGGCCCACTGCCGAGGCGTAGGGGAATCCCCACTGCCCACCAGCTGAAAAATTAAAATGTTTTTATTTCTGTAAGTAATTAAGAATTACACTGAGAAAAGTCAATAGTCTTATAACAAGGCACACTAAACTCGTCATGAAGATTGGCTAAATGTAAACAGCAGCCCATCTAAGTTGCTAGTTCCAAATGCAGTACCCCGAGAAGAACGAGCACAAAACTCAAAGGCAGCTCTTTTTAATCTCATGCCTGAGCTACAGTTTATCACCGAGTACTGTGATCTCGACATATTTGTTACTTACATTATTAAATCCTATAACTGCAAAAGACTATTTTTGTATGTATGCATTTATATTTCGGGTTTTTCGAGGGCTCTAACGATATCGGATATACAGACAGATACAGCTTTGCATTCTTATTTGAACTGCATAGTTGTATCACTTGTATCTAAATACTATAAAACGCAATTTTACACAAAAAAATTCATAATACTGCCACTGAGCGGCAGATGGCGTTGGAATAATACGACCCCTCACCGGCAGATGGCGTTGGAACATTACGGCCTCTCGCCGGCAGATGGCGTTACAATAATACAGCCAGTCACCGACAGATGGTGACACAAGCTTCGTCTCCCAGGCATTGGACTCGATTCTGGCTGACCAGCGAAAATTCCTAATTTTAAGTTAGCTCTATTCTTTTCCACCGCTTTGGAAAGGAAAGGGACAGAAATAAACGCCATTTTTATACACAAATGTCAAAATAACAAAATTGAACATTATGAACGCATACACATCTTATTCAAATACACGTGTTTAGCAATTTTAGCGACGATGTTACCAGGTTATGGATAAAAGTGACAGATAAGCCTGTTCATAAGGTTGAAATTAGTTGGTTTTTACATGTTAGACATTAACTCTTCAATCTATGATTTGTTTCTGTCCTTTTTCTTCCGTATTCTATGGAGAAGGATAGGCTAACTTAAAATTAGGAATTTTAGCTGGTCAGCCAGAATCGAGTCCAGTGATAGCCCAGCAGTTAAAGAGCCCGCTTCTCATTCGTGAGGCTCGGGTTCCAATTCTGTCACGTACCAATTGGTTTTTCACAAAGCTTACGTACATATTTATCACTAGCTCGATGGTGAAGGAAACCCGCAGGTCTTAGACCTATAACGATTTTAAGTTGGGTACACTGACTAAAAAGTGTAAAAAAAAGTTAATGTATGAACTTTACAATTGTTTAAAATTGTCAAAGTTCACTTTTTAAGTGTTTCGGAAGGCACGTTAAATTGTTGGTCCCGGTTTTCGTTGTGTTACGCACAATGGAAGTCGTTAAGCCATGTCAGATACCCTTGGGTGGCTTGAAAAATTCTGACTGTTAATTGGCCACTAGCTTAACACCATCTCCCAAAAAAAGAGATTATAGCCCATACTTCCTCATGTGCGAGGAAAGACCCTTAGCTCAGCAGTGGGCTGTTACGGGTTGATGATGACTTTTTAAGCAGTGGGGTTTTTGATTTTTTAAATCTACTTTTTCAATACAGGTAAACTTAGACGATCTTTTCAACAATTTAACTATTTAACATAAAGTATATTCTACTCACGCTCTGGTCGACATCACACAGATGGTTCTTGTAAACGGCTTCAGCGTAAGAGAGATACTTGTTGGTCTTCTGCTTTATCAGCGCCTGCCTATGGGGGTCCGAGTCAGCTAAATAAAAAATAATACAAAAATTAAAGTCGGTTCATAGTTTTACGTGATAACATTGATGAAAAGTTGCATATTGGAGTGGAAGAGAGATAAATGCGTCACAAGCCAGGCTTAGGCCTCTGTATCGCTTGTTCCGCGCTCTCGCTTGCACGCTCGGTTCAGACGGAACGTGACACTTTTTCGTGCGTGCACCCGGCGTTCGTAGATTTATAAGACGTTATCACGTCAAAAATATAATACAATAAACAAAATGACGTCACCACATTCCCCACTCCACACGTTTTACATGTAACTCGAGAAAGCTGGCGACAAGCGGAGAGTCTAATCTCCTATATCATCCTCAGGACCCCAATAGAGCTACCCCGTGTTCTGCTTACTATGAAAACTTACTTCTTCTGCATGATTGCGTAGAAGTCGTCAGTACCAGCATCAGCAAAAATTAATATTAACAATAATAAAGTGTAGAACCGGTTATTTAGTTCCAAACTAGGTAGACCAGTCCTATGAGTACTAAACAACTGACGACTTTATTTAGACCTTTGTATCGTGTTACATATAAAATTAAAACTTAATCTAATAATTGCTTCTTGCAAATTTTATATAGGTCTGTTTGTTTGAGAAACAACTGATAAACATACTTAAATAAATATTAAACGACCAGACACGAAGCCAACAGACATGTTCATGCACACAAATGTTGGCCCCGAGCGGGGGTCGAACCCGCGGCCTCTGAGTCGGAAGGCAGGGTACTACCAACTGAGCTAACAGGCCCATCAAATTAAAGTCTTGGTTATCAACAGAGATCGGCATTAGCTAGTGTGATTTGGTACCATAGTAGGTAAAGTTGCTACGAGGATGTAATATGGAGTTGATAAAACCACACTTTATTTGGGACTAAAGTTCCCGGGAAATTTCCGGGACTAGATTTTTCTAATAATAATAATATAATCTCACGCCTTTCATCCCCGAGGGGGTAGGCAGAGGTATTCCATTACTGGATATACCCACATTTCACGAGATACATTGGACCCCTAAACGTGATAGGTGGTGAGCCAACCGCCGGACCGGGTCTATTTACACATACGTCTCAGAATTAATTCTGAGACCTGCGGGTTTCCTCACGACGTTTTCCTTAACCGTCGAGCTAGTGATGAATATGTACGTAAGTTTTTGAAAAACTCATTGGTACATGCCAGGATTCGAACCCGAGCCTCACTGATTTTCGACCGGCTCTTTAACCGTCCGGGCTATCACTGCTCTTAGATTTTTCTACAGTATCATATTTACTTACTAAATATAAACTTCTTTTGTTCTTAGGTGATTTTCTCTACAGTGGCCGGTTATGGAGATAATCAACAAAATCTAAAAAACAAAATCTGTAATAGTAGTACGGCTAATTAGTTAAAAAAAAAATTGGCATTTCATATGTGTGCTTCGATTTAAAAGTAGGAACATGGTGGTTTTAACAAATCCATATTATATCCTCTACCTACTTTGGTACCTAATCACACTACCTAATGCCGATCTCTGGTTATCAGTCTTACTCACTCTGAACCCCAATCAGCATCTTCTCAATACCAGCTTTATAACACTCGAAGGCACGATGGTATTCCTTCATATCTTCATACCTCGCTGCCAAATTCAGCATATACCCCGCTTCGAACACATAACTGTCCTCCGTCTTCGACTTACTCTCCACGTGTGGTACGGACACACTTGTGGACACAGACACACAACTGCTCCTGTCGTAAGAGGAGCTTAGAGACACTGTCTCCGACACTTCCGACACTGACACTGACACTTTAGGCATGGTGTGGTAATCTTCAAATTTGGAAGTCGACGGAGCGTCGAAATTTATTAAATCTGGCAACACATTTTTTTTAACACTTGATTTAGGTTTTGTTATTGTCACTTTCTCTAATTCACTGTACAAGTCACTACTGATGCTGTCCAAGGAGTTGAGGGATTCGAAGCTTTCTGCGTTGGAGAGGTTCGGGGTGATCTTTGGTGATTTACGGATTTCAACATCCGCTGCCTCGTATATTGGTATCTGCGAGTAGTCCGTCTCATCGACAGACTGAGATGGTTCTGGTTGATCTGTAATAGAATGTTTTTCGAAATTAATTAAGAAAAGTAGGTATTTTCAGAAATGGAATACCTCTGCTTACCCCCCGGGGACAAAAGGCGTGAGATTATTATTATCATGAGTTTTTCAAAAACTTACGTACCTCCATATTTATCACTAACTCGACGGTAAAGGAAAACATCGTGAGGAAACCCGCAGGTCCCAGAATGAATTCTGAGGCATGTGTATATAGACCCGGTCCGGTCCCACCTATCACGTTTAGGGGTCCAATGTATCTAGTGAAATGTGGGTATATCCAGTAATAGAATACCGCTGCCTACCCCCTCGGGGATAAAAGGCGTGAGATTGTTATTATTAATAATAATAATAATCTCACGCCTTTATTATTATTATTTATGAAATTAATTTATCACAAGTACATTTGTTTGTAGTTGATAAATGATAACACACATAAACCTTAGCACTGTTTTGATTTCTCTTAGAGATAATCAGAACCAAGAAACATGTTGGCTCTACTAAATCTCTGCTCAGACTGTCATCATTTCGTGAAGGCAGATCTATTAGCTCCCCTCTACCATGTTCTACCACTTTGGCATAATGGGGCGCTCAATTTACAGTATTGATACATAATTAAGATGTCAATTAGGTAGATCTATAAAACATAGTGTAAGGCCCAGCCTACACTGCTGGAAGCGCGGCGGATAGCATTTGAAGACTACAATTTCGCCTACAAAGACGTGTTTTTTTTGTAAAAAATTAAAGAAAGAAAGAAATAATCTCACGCTTTCTATCCCCGAGGGGGTCAGAGATATTCCATTACTGGATATACCCACATTTCACGAGATATATTGGACCCCTAAACAGACCGGGTCTATTTACACATGTCTTAGAATTAATTCTGGAACATGCGGGTTTCCTCACGATGTTTTCCTTCACCGTCGAGCTAGTGGAAAATATGTACCTACGTCGTGTACGTTTTGAAAAACTCATTGATACATACCAGGATTCGAACCCGAGCCTCACTGATTTTCATCATGTGAAGCAGGTTCTTTAACCGTAAGGCTATCACTGCTCTTGTACAAATTATTCGCTGTCTTATTGCTGTGCTGGAGGAAATCTTCTCCAATTATCGGTGAAGGTAAAGAAGGGTACCAAGTGAGGTACCTGTGGTCCCGGGTCCTGGGTCCTCGTCCTGGTACTCGATGGGCGGGACTCTCTCCGCGGGCAGACGGAGCGACCACCGGATGGCCGCTATCACGCCCACAGACCTGCCATCATCACGCTCCGGCTCCGGGTGGCCCGACTGAAAGAAACAACATTTCGCACCTCACAAGCTCGAAAAGACTGTTTGTCATTCGAAATAAAAAAAACTCACGCCTCATATCCTTGAGGGGGTAGGCAGAGGTATTCCATTTCTCGATATATCCACTTTTCACGAGATATTCTATGGACCCCTAAACGTGATAGGTGATGAGCCCATCGCCGGAACGGGTCTCATTCGAAATCTGAGTGCAATAGTATGTGACATAGCTAGGGAAGTAACATACAAGTGATCTAAAGTGTTTTCATGGATGGCATTGTCGAAAGTTCTGAGGTAATAAACTTAAGAAACATACAGTCTAATAATTAAATAAATTATAAAAATAAAAATGTTACTTTCGGACAAAGGGGATCCATAATTTGTTAGTAAACTCACATCTAGTTGTGTTAGAGCTGATATTCTACGAGCGACATCGTTTAAGGCGGCGCTAAAGCTATCCACCTTTGCGTACGCAAACATAGCTGATGCCCTACAAAAACGTGGCAGCCTCAACAGTGCTCTGAAGGCGTTGTTGTACTGCAGGCGTATTCAGGGAGCTTCGATATCGGAAAATCTGTCGAACACTTTCGAGATGGGCTGATGTTGGTATCGAAAACTAATGTCATATGTGACATAAGGATTCGGAAAATTTTCCGTGGCTGTCAGAGACGCCTAGAATAAAGTTTCCGAAGTCGATAGATTCGACATCGGAAAATTTTTCACTCGATCTGAATCGAACGGTATCGAGTCTCCGTGAATACCTACGCTGGACTCGCAAGGCGCTGTACGATTTCTTCGTATAGCTAGCCCACATACTACTCGAGTAGTGATGTGCAATACGCTTTGAAAAGCGTTATATTTATTGAATTCGAGCATCGTGAAAATCTAGCATGTTTGCTCAGCGCCCTGCGTTCGTTAATTAAGAACCTTTTCCTTTTTTTAAGTCGGTTGAAGAAGAGTTTTGACTCACCTGAAGAAAGTTCACGAAGTCTGTACTGGTGAACAGCAACTTGTGCTCAGCGATGAACTCTAGCAGGTTTTTTATACTCTTCGCACGCTCTTCTATTACCTGAAAATATTGCCAAAAACTCTTATACATATACATATAAGCGACTAGCTGTTCCGAGGCGGTTTCACCCCCGTAGCTTCCGTTCCCGTGGGAATACGGGAATAAAATATAGCCTGTGCTACTCAGAGATATTGTAGCATTCCAATGGTGAAAGAATTTTTGAAATCGGTCTAGTACTTTTTGAGTTTATTCGTTACAAACATACTAATATACAAATCTTTATAATATTAGTGTAGACATTGTAAATGCTACAAATTTTAAATCTGGCAGATAGATAGGAGATAAGTATCGAACTTACGGAATTCCCATAGAAAGAAAAAATATGCACTAAGCAACTGGCTTTCTACAGTTTTAAACTATTTTGTCAACCCTATTCATTCCATTGTTCACTGAAGTAGTAGTTTGTGGTGGACGCTGTGGTATTGGCGTCGTAATACGATACTAATGATGGAGGGAAGTGGAATCATGTTCCACCTTTGAGTATTAAACCAACCGGAGACGCCACTGACAGGCGTTCCCCTCTGCCAAAAAAACGTGTCGGTCAACACGCATACCTGATAAATACAACTAGTTTTTTTTGAGTTCACGGAGTGCTTGGATTGGTGAATGTATTTGTGTGCATCTAATTCAAGCTAGTGTTTAATTGTTTTGTCCATATTATTTGTGTTTGTTTCCTCATCCCCCCCGCAGAAATTGGCAGACTTTTTTGCTAAGAAACTAGTGCGCGTGACGTCTCCTGTTGGTTTAATACTCAAAGTGTTCCACTGATCGAAATATGAAGAGACAGGAAAATAGAACAACTGTTATGGACTATTTACACGAGCCTTTCCATGATCCATTCAACTAAGCCAATCCGCTAATGGCCTCGTTTAAATAGAGACAGTCTACTGCATTGGATTGTCCTCGAGTTTTTTTTTTGTGTGCAGTTAGGATTGTGACAGTGGAACGGCCTCGTGAAAATGTCCCATAACACTTCTGGTTACGACTTGTGCCGTGTCGTTGTAACATGTGGACAGAAACCAAGATTAAATAAGATAAGATAATAATGGTTACGCCTTTATCTCTGAGAGGGACGGTTCTCCGCAAAGGTATTCCATATATACATGTGCTCACGCCTTTTTCCCGAAGGGGTAGGCAGATTCAATAGTCCGCCACCTGATACGATTCTGGCACACCTCTCGCGCCTCATCAACATCCACCAATCGGTTCATACATGCTCGTCGGTTTCGGTTACTCTTTATCTGGCTTTTCTTCATTACATCAAAAAGATAAAAAAAAACATCAAGGTATTCCAATCCTGGATATACCCACTCTTTAACAATATATTTTTTGTAGACCCCTAAACGTGAGAGGTGAGGGGTCGGGACAGAAAAATGCAAGAAATCAAAGATTAAGTTACGTTCTTCATGTGTACATTTTCTTGGTAAAGAATAAATAAAATAAAAGATCATAAAAATCGCTCAAGCCGTGATCATTATAAATCGTGTAACTAACCCGGTTTTTGGTTTAAATATAACATAAAACTAAGGAGTAAAGAACCGACTTCAATGAATAATACTAAATCTATCCAGTCGAATTGAGAACCTCTTCTATTTTTGAAGTCGGTTAAAAAAAGAATCATCCAAATCGGTTTACCCAGTCGGAAGTTCTGAGGTAACAAATATAAAATTCTTTCTTTCTTTCAAAAAAACATACAGTCGACTTGATAACCTCCTTTATTAAAGACGGTTGAATAATAGCTATCCAGGTCACAGTTACCTCAGGCTGGAACCTGGCGAAGTAAGAGTGGTTGGGCAGCGCGGGGCATCGGCCGTGCAGCCTGAGCCCCTTGTGCAGGGCGCGCATGGAGGCGTGAAGGGCGCGCGCCTCGCTGTACCGCTTCCACACAGACACTAGGGAGACCGCCTCGGGGGCCGACAGGGGGAACAGCTGGGGAAAACAAACTCAAACTACGTATGGAACATACTCTCGAAGCGCTCGTAGCCCTGCGGTGCCAGTGTGTTTGTAACAGAAAGGGCATAGGCTACTTTTGAATGCGAAAATAGGGCTGTAGGGGGTTAAAATAGGGGATGAAAGTTTGTTTGGAAATTACGTCATTTTTAGAGCTAGAAGCTTTAAACTTATTTTTTAGGCTATCGATTAGATAAAGCGCTCGTAGCCCTGCGGTGCCAGTGTGTTTGTAACGATCACACTGGTTAAGCAAAGTTGGCTGCGGTCAGTCAGTGGCTGGGTGACCGCCTAGTGGCGTTTATATCACGAGCGCTTCCGTGTTTCGGAAGGCACGTTAAATTGTTGGTCCCGGTTTTCGTTGTGTTAACGCACAATGGAAGTCGTTAAGCCATGTCAGATACCCTTGGGTGGCTTAAAAAATTCTGACTGTTAAGTGGCCACTAGCTTAACACCATCTCCCAATCCGCGATGGGCTCGCGTGGAAGATTAAAGTCCATACTTCCTCATGTGTGAGGAACCCTTAGCTCAGCAATGGGCTGTTACAGGTTGATGATATGATGATGGAAAATACACTTAGAAAAGTCAATAGTCTAATAACAAGGCACTCGAAACTAGTAAATAAAGATTGGCTACACTTTATAGTCATACCCGCCGCACTTGTACTTTTTTTGGAGTTTTTACAGATAATGGTAAGGAACCGGTGGGCAAGTCCGACTCCCACTTGTCTGGTTTTTGGGTCACTTATCTATTTACTAGTTCTACCTTGAAAACATGACTAACAAACTGACAGTCAGGTACTCTGTTCGAAAACACAAAGAAATGGCCAATGAGTGGAGTTTTGCGCTTGAGGATCACACTGTAATATGGGCCTTGGTGTCACATTTATACAGAAATTTAGTGTAGTCTGAAGCAACTTAGGATCTACCTAAGTTGCTTCAGACAATTATCAAATTGCATAACAAGCAAGCATTGGTCTGGGTTTTCGTTGTGTTTCAACACAATGAAAGTTGAAAGCCTTGGGTGGCTTGAAAAACTTCGACTGTTCAGTGGCCACAAGCCTAACATCATCTCCCAATCCGCGGTGGGCTCGCGTGGGAGATTATAGCCCATACTTCCACATGTGTAAGAAAAACCATCGCTCAGCAGTGGGATGTTATGGGTTGATGATAATTTTATAAGTATTCTTATTACACCATAATCTGTAATATGGTGTACAGGTACCTACTTATAGTGAAACTAGTGATACTTTGAAATGAGGAATGTATTAATCATAAAATCTTTGAGTGCTACATATTTTATTGTACAAAACTAAAAATGATTCACACTATAGATAAGTTGTGAATGAAAATCTGATTTTGATAAACTTAAATAAATATGCTGTGCCTTTTATCCCTGAAGGGGGCAGAGGCAGAGGTATTCCATTTCTGCAAATATCTGTTTCACAAGTATATATTTAGACCCCTAAATGTGTCAGGCAGGGAGCTGGGTTTGTTTAATTAATTTATCTAAGAGAAAAAATACTTATATTTTTTTGGAATTTTAACTGTTTTATAGCACAAAGAACTGTAGTATTTCTGAATCAATATATATTTTTTTTAATTTTAATCTGTTTATTGTAAGAAGAACTTATTCTAGTACATCCCTTTCTGGGTGCTTAATCTAGATATATAAAGATTATGTGCGCCCAGTGTTCCGCTTGCAGCGCGGTAGTTAGGTAGTTATTATTAGCTTGATTAACAAGTTGACGCGAAATAAACTAAGTTTTTCTACCAAACACTTACTTTCCCCAAAGAAAGTTTTAGAAGCAAAGTGAAAGGATAAACACAGCATAAATAAATAAGATAAGACTTCAAGGTAATTGTCTAATTTACATTCCTTACTTTCACAAGTGCCAATAATTAATTAATTTGCGTAAATGTCATGCATTTTCTATATGACAACAAAAATTGCAAATGAGATAGATAGGGTATGGTTTTAATAATTGTCCTTGTAGCTTATATTTGGTTCAAATCAAATTAATTCATTTCTGTAGGTAAAAAAAAAAAGTGGTTGTTGTAAAGTCAGTTTACGGACAATAACTTTACGTGATAACTTCATAAGAAATAGATGCGTCACGAGCCGAATGCTGATGATGCCTCTCTATCCCTGGTTCCGCGCTCTCGCTTTTACGCTCGCCTCAGGCGGAATGTGACAATGAGGCTGCTAGACAATTATATCTTAAAAACTAAAAGTTTCCGCGCGTTGAAATTTCAGGAATTAATATGTCTTGGCCAGGTCTATTATAGAAAAAAATATGAAGCCAATCGGTGTAATTCGTTGTTCTAAAGTCGAGTCTAAATATATTTTTTAAAGTGACATCTATAATTAAAAGTTCTAAATTTTGAAATCATTGTTGCTGGTCCAGGTGGTTACTCTTGGCCACAAAACTTATAAAGTTTTTAATATATACTTAATTTTATTAAAATACACTGCACTCTTATTTACTTTTAGAACATTCCAGAATTTTAGGCACTATATAATATTTTTATGGAGGTTTCGATGACATGCTGCCCTAAATTTTGTGTCGCGTAAGACGAAACACCGGTATTTATTTACAGAAATAACAAAGTTACAAACACACCTTAAATTTTACCATTTACATGCGTTATCGATACGAAATCAACTACCTATAAATAAAGATTAAATGGTATATTAACTAAACTGTTACTTACTACGCTAGTAATCTTGTAAATAGTGAAACCATTCTTGTGTTTCGCTGTCTCGTCCACAGAGAAACGCCGGACCCATTTATCTTTCGTCGACATTATTGAATAATTCACCCTTTTTAGCACATATTTTACAATTGGAACTGGTCACGAGGCTGATTCAACACTCGATAAGAACATTTAATGAGGAAAAAACATTAGGTTTCCCTAAAATATGCGATAATTATGCTAACAAATCTCAAGGGAACAATTCACTTCACAAGTTTTTTTTGACAGTGACAGCTTGACTTTTTAAAATATTCAACTTATTAAAAAAAAACTTTTATCGGCTCTGGATTCAAGACAGGCATATCCACTAATGCAGTATTGCCAGGGGCTTTTTGACTAGTAGATTTTGATTCTGAACAAGTGTAACTATGTTTTTTTTGCAAAGATTGCCTGTTTGAAAACAATTTCCATGATCCTTTGAGTATTAAACCAACCGGAGACGCCACTGACAGGCGTTCCCCTCTGCCAAAAAAAAGTGTCAGGCAACGATCATACCTGTTATATAGTATAAAACTAGTTTTTTTTAGTTCACGGAGTGCTCGGATTGGAGAATGTATTTGTGTGCATCTAGTTCATGCTAGTGTTTAATTGTTTTGTCAAAAAATGCGTTTGTTTTAACATTATTTGAGTGCGTTTCCTCGCCCCCCCCGCAGAAATTGGCACACTTTTTTGCAAAGAAACTAGTGCGCGTGACGTCTCCTGTTGGTTTAATACTCAAAGAGAATAAACCACACATTAGGTATTTTTTTGTAAATTCCTACGAGAACGGAAAAAATGAAGTCACAACTGTAAAGATGCCAGCATCTACTAATTATTTACATTTAAAAGTTTAAGGCTTTCGTCACAATATCAAATATATTTGTCCAAGTTTGTCCTTTGATCCGAGTTATTGGATAAGAATTGGGCTGATACATAACCATAAAAAAACGTCATAGATGAAAAATCACAATAATTATTTTCTAGTGTAATGTGTTGCTTACCTAACACGAATCCAGAGAATAAACATCTAGCCTTTTGGATTACCGCTCCATAATTACCTTTTCTATTTGTATAACAATTAGTTCTAATTATCGTATGTTTTTCCATCTAAATAAACTTTAATTCCATACGGAACATTTGTATATTGTTCCTTTGTTACTCGTGTTACTACCAGTCTTTGTATAACATGTTTCAGATGTTACGTTACCATAAATTAAGTTACGTAAAATTTACGAAGTTAAAAAAAAAACTGGCAACATTTGACGGACCTATGATGACTTGAAATGACTCAAAAAGACTTGGACCCAGAGCCGTTAATACGTCATATATAGAAAAGTTGTATTGTACACGAGGGCGGCCGGGCGGAGCGCGGGCGCTATAGGTATAATATAGGGTAAAACGTACTGTCATTGTCCGTCCCTAAATACTATCTACTCGTCCTATCCAATCTACAAAACTAAACTTCCAATGATGTTACGTAGAAGGTGGTAGAAGCTAGGCGGTTAAAATGATTTCCTAGGACACCGCTAGATGCCACGCATATCACTAATGTTAATATAATTTTTAATAGATTCCTTCCTATAGATGGCGCCAGTATCTATTTGTTTACTTGTTTCACGTTCCCGTGCGCAAGCGCATCTAATTTTTTATTTTTTTAAACGTCTTCGGATTCCCGATTAGACTAGGTATATAAGCTCTTGGGAATAGAATAGCTAAAGCGTGTACTATTGTAAATAAAAGAAGCGAAAGCTCTTGTTAAAAATAAGAGCACAAATGGCATTAGGTCAAACTTGTAGCTTGATTACTTATCCCCACTCCCACTCACTCAGCCGATTGGCGCGCGGCGAGAGGTTGTGGCTCGTGTTTCCTTCGCACCGTGTCGTGCCCCTCGCGTCCTCGAGTTTACAATACTGTTTGCTCGAGACATGAATATACAGTACAAAATATAATGTGCAGTGTGTGACAAATACAGTGAAGTGTTACAAACTTGATAAATAAACAGGATAGTGCCGACATGGGTTCCAAAATCGAGTACGTGGAGTCGTCACATTTATACGCGACGAACTACGTCCGTAATTCGAAAGCTATAGGTGTGCTTTGGGCGATATTCACGATTTGTTACGCGATTATCAGCGTTGTTGCCTTTGTCACGCCAGAATGGATTGGGGATTTGGAGACTGAGTATCCGAGGAAGTTTGGGCTGTGGCAAGTCTGCAGAGCTGATGAGGCTGTAGAGGACTGCAAAGGCAGATTGGATGATTTCATGTCGATAAACGGGTTGGTGTTCAAGATTGCGACTGTGTTAGTGGGCATAGCGGTCGCACTGGCCCTGTTTACGATCTGTGCGATGCTGCTGTTCTTCTTTTGTCAATCAACGACCGTATTCCACATCTGTGGTTGGATGCAGCTGCTGTCTGGTGAGTTTCAATTGAAAAACGTGTTGATGAAGGGAGAGGCTACCTACCTTCCCCACCCCCTCCCAGAGCGCGGAGATGCCTAGTTTCCAAGATATTTGAAAAATAAGTTTTTATGAAAATCGCTACCGCCTGTTAAAAAAAAAGCTCAACAGTTGAAATCGGCGTAAAAATCGCTACCGCCTATTAAAAAAAAGTGTTTTTTTTTGGTAGAATTTGTTTTTGGGACAGACTACATAACAGGGGCCAATTCGGTTCTGGCATGCGTTGTGGTTAGCATACTAACCTAACCTAACCTAGATCTTAGGTGTGAGTAGTATTTGTTTTTGGGACAGACTACTGTAAAAGGGGCCAATTCGGTTCTAGTTAACATGCTAACCTAACCTAATGAATTTGACATGGATAGTTGTCTTTTTCGTGCAGTGCAGTTTGAGAATAATTTACTGTATTTTCACCAATATAAAAAAATATATATCTTAAAAACTAAAAGTTTCCGCGGGTTGAAATTTTGGGAATTATTATGTCTTGGCCAAATTCATTAGGTTACTAATGAATTTGACATGGATAGTTGTCTTTTTCGTGCAGTTTGAGAATAATTTACTGTATTTTCACCAATATAAAAAAATATATATCTTAAAAACTAAAAGTTTCCGCGGGTTGAAATTTTGGGAATTATTATGTCTTGGCCAGGTCTATTATAGAAAAAAATATGAAGCCAATCGGCGTGGTTCCTTGTTTCTGACCTGAACATCAAGGTTCATAACAGGTTGAGACAGACAACAGAGGAACTAAGCTAAGAATATCAAGACACAAGTAAGCAGCGTTGCAATTACCTACACATCCTTTTGTTTTCTTTTCGTTTGTGGTTTGAAATTTGGCATTTCATTACATAAAAGATGGACGGCCGAACAGTTCATTTTCTGAGATTCATTGGCTATACAATAGCATTCACACTTGAAGCTTGTTGACCTAAATTATCAACCCCATTTCTATTGTTCTTCTTACACAAAACAATAAGTGTAGTTATCCAACGATTCAACCACAACCGACGTTGTGGTGAGCGAAAGTTTAGCTAAAGCTTCTGGCCTTGTATCGAGACCAGTCCAGACGATACTATGTACACAGCTCCTACTTTACAGACAGGTGTTTGCCCCTAACATCCGGCAGCTGGGCCAGTCTAGATATCTAGATAGTAGTCATTACCCCTACCTGGAAGCTTGCCAAAGGCAGAAATGAAAGGTGCTTATTTGCAGTCAAATGCCAAAGATTTTCTTGAGAATACGAGGGTCATTCACGTCAAACTGTGATGCCGAAGCTTAATTGAAATAAAAGTATTCACATAACTGTGACGGCTTTAATAATATTTCTATATGAAATTGCCGATACTCTGCAGTTTTATGATTAACCTTATGGTTTATCCTCAGATTATTGTATAATTTTAAAGAGGAAAAGTGTTTTTGTTTGATAAATAAGCCAGAACAGAGTTCGTGAGTTTCGTGACACTTGTTGCCCGATACAATGGAATTGATTCAGCTGTGTTTCAATTTAAAAATAATGTAGTTGATTTAAAGTAATGATAAAATTTTGTTTGATTTGACTGTTGCAAACCTAATATTTTATATTTCTTGGAAATTATGTATACAAAACAGCTATTTAATAAGTAAAGATCTAATAGTTAACTTATTTACCTAGACGATACGTCATCGAAAACTAATAATAAAGATGAGTGAAGAAGATACACAGAATAGATAAAATAAACTGGTTTCTCTTCATTTAAAGGCTTTTAAAGGTCAAATAAGATATGCAATGGTTAACAAAAAAAACAGTGTCTCTTTAATCATGCAGATATTAGGTACCTAAATGCAAAAAGCGACGAATTATTTTCCTTTCCATATCTTATACCAGAAATGTAACTTAAAATAAAAATAGCTGACCAACTTGTCAACTTACTGCGTACTATCTCCCTAGTAACACTTACCTTTCTTTAATCCAATTACAATTTCTGTGTCGCTGTTATGTAACATGATAGGTTTGTTACACTGAGTGGGTTACACAGAATATGGCAGATTTTAATAGACTTTATTGCTTAAGATATCTCCTTTATTAACAGTAAGATGTGCCCTCTACAAAAACAAGCGCATTTATTTCAAGTCATAATAATATTAGCAACCATATTTCTCATTTCAAATAAGCACAGAAATAACGGAAGGGATAGTATAAAAAATTTACAACAGAATGCAACGGGTAATCTTAAACAGGTGTAACTAACTGATATAGATAAAGAACCATCATGGCCAAATGACATTGTTCAAACTATGGAGAAACAATAGACAACTGGTCTCAGGATAAAGTGGCGTGAGAATGATGAGACCTACACAGAGTTAGAATGATAAAGATCATTGTAGTTACTGCAACAAAGTTATAACTAGCAACAGATTCAATTGGTCTACTATTTTAATAAGTTTCAGTGGTATTTCGGTCCACCCATATGGATAATTTGACCTCTACTAGTCTCAGTATTTGTGTTAAATGGTCCACGAAAATTTGCATCTTTATCCAGTAAAAGCAATGCCAGAATCCAAGAGATTAAGAAAATGTTTCTCTTTTCAATGCAACGATAATGCAAGGGAGGTCATTCTAGTCAATCCCTAAAAGTGGGTAGGCTTGCCAATTAATTTTTTTCGTCAAACGTCTTTTACCAATGACAGTGGTTTTGACTTTGCACGGGTTTCTATTGTTACATGTCCGTCAATTGATTTTACCCAAGGCGAAAGCTAATAAACCCACATAATACTGTAATGTCTTTGTAAGAGATATTTGAAATAATTAGCTTATTAACAAGAGTCAGGAGCTTAGGTACTAATTACATAATTATTGCAAAAATCTGATAAGATTAAATTAGTGAGTGACTCAGGAAAGAACTTACGAATAACTTTCGAACCAAAACTTTGCAAATAAAATGAGATTGCATCATAGCGTCATATTTAACATGACTTGCATATTGCAATGCAAGTAATCGTATACCATCATATTTATGCCTAAAGGGATGCAGTTACGAGACGAAACCGCAAGCGTCGACATAACTGCGGAATAATCAGCAAAATATGCAGCGCGGATTCCAGCTTGTTGCTAAATAATGTATAAATAAGCACATCCGAGACTTCCAACAAAAATGATGAAAGAACAAAACAAGATAAGAAAGGCATTTGCTTAAATATTTTAAATAGAATCGTCTACAAAAAAAGTAACATAATCCCCGCTGATAATATTCTATTTCGACAATTATGTAAATTACGACGTAGCTACGCTTAGAAATTTTGAATCATTAGACGGCCATGTCAAGATGATCTGTCACAACTTCCGCATTCTATAACTGGAAAATCATAAAATAAGAAGTTATTCATACTACAACAGCTCACGTTATGTTGGAGATAACGCCGTGTGACCTCATCAAGGCGCGGGTTCACCGCTAGCTGACCGGAAAAAATCTTCGCAAGCATACCGACGTGAATGAACTGGATTGTGTGAAGTGATAATTGTGAAAAGCAAGGAAAATACTACAGTGAAAGTTAATAATCATTACCTTTTGAAGAGTGAAGAACGCTATTGAAGCACTTTCGACAATGCTTACGTTGCTATTGCATCGCTTCAACTTACTTCAAAATGATATAATTAATGGATATTATAAGTTCATCACTACAAAAATGGCCTGGAAAAAGAAATCATAAAGCATTGTTCTACAGTGCCTAGAACACTGGCTGCATTCCGTCACTAGATAGCTAGACCATGGACGTAGCATATGTATATCACGAACTAGAATGATCCTCTGGCAGAAATAACTCCTAGCCCTCAAATCACGTAGGTAAGTAATTTTTCCATACGTTTTCCCTTTACAAACTACGGCCGATACAGACATTTGTAATCTGCCAAGTGCAAATGAACTGATACAAAAAACTGAATTGCATTGTAATGAAACGACTGGCAAAAAATGTCTCAAACCAAAGCCGATAAGTTCACTGCAAGGTCATCGCCTTTCTAAAAATAACGACTAAAACCAATCATGTTTACACTTAACGAGCCTGTAGAAGAAGAATGGATATATTTTGCAAAAAATAAGTGGGTAGAGACCTATCTAGTTTAAGATATCTTTGTGCCAGCTAGCGCAGCAGATTCTGTCATCTTTGTCAGCATCCGGTGTCATTGAATCAATTGATATACAAAATGTAAACTTCCGTGTGAATAAATTATTGCAATGTGATAAGAACTCCGTCGGATATGGCTGCTATTCAAATATGATGTCTTTGATGAAGGAGGAAGATGTAGGTCAGAAATTACTAGGATGACAAATGTCCAAACTAACAGAGAAGTTTGGCCTAGTTATTGATGATAAATGTCTTGTCAGTAAAATAAATGACGTTCTAATATTAAGAAAGCTGATTCCGAAAGCGGCGAGTACAAAAAGAAAAAAAATTAATCCGATGGCGATAGACTTGTATTCCACAATTATCGCCTTTTATAGCAACTTTGTTATAAAAGGCGATAATTGTGGAATTCACTAACTTTAAAGAAAGGCACGTGCACAATTACACCAACAACTTCACATCACGATTAGTTTCGGTGACATTGCGATTTTCTTTAATAAAAGCGATATCTAAATAATTGTGTACAGCGAAGTACAATGGACAATGCCAGATTTTGTTTCATCATTGGATGTTTTAATTAGTCGACTGAATCGTCAAAAATTGTGATTCATAAAAGGTTTAGTTCCAGCAGAATGTCTCCGCATTCGCATGAGTTTTTCATTTGATATTTAGTAAAATATTTTTAGGGTCTATTTACACACGGTTATTCAGTCAATAACCAGGCAGAGCCTCTATCATGATTACTATACAACTAATAGATATACTTAAATATCTATTAAACACCCAGACATGAAGCCAACAGATATTTTCATGCACATGCAGAAGGCATGGTCAATACCAAGGACCAACTGAGCCAACAGGCCTGTCATTGACCAGATGCTAATGGATTATTCTTCAATTTTGCGAAATGAACTGTTTGCTCACTTTTAATAGCAAGCGTCTACATTCTAGGGTCTAATCTCATAGGGATAATATAGATAGAGGTAGATTACTAACGGTTGTATGGTGTCTTCCGATATTGTTGATGATTACAAAAACGGTAATGAATAGGTACCAGTTATGTGCACTGAAATCTTAACGCACGTAACGTAATTTACTACTAAATTCAATCCAGTGAAGCTGTGAAAAAGTAAAAGTAGTTGGCGATTTTACGATGACAGAATTGTTGGTTACGTTGGCGTGGAAAGCTTTTTAGTTTGTAATAAATAAAAGTAGTATTGTACACTGACTATAATATGTAAGTTATTACTGTTCATTTTTATATTTAATTAAATTATACGACATTAATAAGTTACCTATACCAATATCAATTAAAAATTAAACTTAATAAATTATAATTTATTTTTATTTATTGCTAAAACTTGTTTAGAAAGCTTTTCCTCAATACTTACATAGCATTGAAGTGAAAGGTTTGATGATCAATACTTTGTTTCGAAGGCCATTTTTTGGTAGAGTTACCCTAAATATTCTGATAGCAACATATTTAACGCATAGCACATCTTCTCGGATAACTTCGTTATTGGTGGAGGTGGACAGGAGCCCCCCCCCCCCCCCTCCCCCTCTGGATCCGCTACTGGAGGGAACTACCTTGTGTGTTTATCGTTGTTTAGCACTCTTATTTATTATTGAGTATTATTATGTACCTCTGTCGTCGTAAAACCTATCCGTTAAACTTCGCTCAGGCAACATTTTTTTATGATACCTATATACTTACATAGATGGTACGTCTGTCATAAAAGGAGTTCCAACATAAAGCCGTATACAGAAAGAAAGCTGAACGGCGCTTATCGGCGCCGACACGCGCCGGTCAGCGCTGGAGTCCAGTGGTATAGAACCTACCGATTTGAAAAAAGGAAGTGTTCTCAAGTTTAAAGTTGCGAACGGCTATATACTTTAGATTGACTGACATCGAGTTAGGCGTTCATATTTTTCATAAATCTCGTCCATTGTATATTTTAGCTTGGAAGTTGAATCTGTGCTATATATTATGTAGTACGGAAGAAGCCATATCAAGTGTACCACTTAAATACTTTTTAAAAGTGCTCTTATTCCAAAAGAATAAAGTTGTTACAAATCTCAAAAGTGTTACGCTTGATCTGCTGTTGACTGTACAAGTGTACCTATATTTAAACCACATTTAAACATTTTTTATTATTATATATCTATAATTGATAGATATCTACAATTTCATTAAATGATTTAATAACAAGCTTTACTACTACTTTATTTAGTTCTAAGGTGAATATTTGTAAAAGTTGATTATTGGACAAATAAACATTTTTTTCTTTAATTTTTTTTATTAAGTACTTATAAACTTTTCATAAATCTAATAACTATCTATTAAAAGTTAAGCAATAAATTTATTTTTTCGTACTTACCGAATTGTGACAACAAGTCTTTCTTCTGGAAGGATTGGTTGTTTATGCCAATTACACCAATTTTTCATCAAATGGTTTTCCACTAAGATGTTATAAAATGTTTCTTGAGTCATTCTTGTTTATCTATAAAATTTTTGATCATCAAATTTCAATTGTTTTACAAATAAATGATGGTATTCTCCGAAACGTTTCCTTTCTCTATTAATAGGATGTATAGCTTGTTTTCGCATTTTAAAATACACATTTTCTAACAAAACCAAATCATCGTCCGATGAGTACGACATTTTGCTCGCTCTGCTTCAATCTGCTTGCTTTATGTAGAATGGACCAGCGCCGATCGGCGCCGATAAGCGCTGATAAGTTTTCAGCTTTCTTTCTGTATACGGCTTAATTTGACGTTTGGTTGGCGTATAAATATAAATCGGTAAGTAATGTCAAGAAAAACATCTTAGTAGGTAATAGTCAGTTAGGGACAAAGAGATTAAAATAAATCTCTTTGGTTAGGAAGTAATCTTCCTCTTACTGATGTTTCCAAAATCATTAGTCAGTGGCATGGCAAGCAATGTTCTCCTCCGACGGCTTGCGACCTCTTGCTAAATTCCTCCGATTGAGCTAAGGCACTTTCGCACTGGCCGGGGAATCGCGCGTCATTGCTGCAAATAGACGAAATCAAAATGCTTTTATGCAAACTAGGGGGCTTAAGTCCACATATGAAAGTCATTGTAACTCTAACGCTTCGGCATATGTATAGTTGCGAAGAAGCGGGGCAAGAAACGCGTTGCGGTTGTTAATTATTTTTATTAAGTATTTGAGATGGCGGATTTGGTGCTCCATAAATCGCGTTGAATATTGTCGAATTGGAAGCGGAGGATTTTGTATATCATTCGATGATGGGCAACTCTTGTGATTACAATTACAATGCTCGTTAAGAATCAGTGTCAAAACTAGTATTAAAGTTATTTTATAAATTGAAATAAGTACAACCTTTGGAAAATTGGTTTTAGTGTAGCTTTGATCTTTTTTTAATCGTACAGCCAACAAAGTTGTTAGGGTTACATGGCCAGTAACTAAGAACTCATTTTTCTGGGGTAGTCATAACTAAATCTTATTCATTATTGCTTATTTCAAAAAGTATCTTTGATCCCTATAATTTACAAAAAAAAACTATAAATACATTTAAGGCTTTAAGAGAAAACTGAATCTTAGTTTCTGGTCATGTAACACTACCTATCAAATTTGTTGACTGTACTATCTTCATCATAGATACAAGTCATTTAGTTGGAAACATAAATTATAATCACGAGTCCCACAATTTAATTTAATAGATAACATGTGTTGCCATAATATTGCATTAGGTACAGTACCTACGCAATTTTCAGTAAATTAACATCGAAACACTATTCAATCCCAGTTGCGATTTTACAACGTTTTAGGCGTGTTCTATAACAAGCGTAAAAGGGTATTAATGGCGAAATCGTCGCAGTTCCGTTGGCGAGTTCGTTCCGAGAAATCAGGCGTGAATCGTGGTGCTAAATCGATATTACGATTATAATCGATATTGTTTTCCACCAAGTCTGGCTCTCGAGGTTGATGAACTCTTGGTATTCCTGGTAGCTGATGACTAATCGTTAGGAAGTCATAATCCCTGTCTGTGTGTTTGTTACCTTGTCTATAGTATAATATTTATTTTTGTCTTGATAACAATGTTCTGGGGTCTCAATCAATAGGAATTCAGAGCCAGGCCAGGGCTTCATGCTGAGTTAGGACCTATTGGCTTCAGCACCATATAGACAGAATATGTATTGTTTTGTTTGGTTAATGTACCTACCTATGATCTTTAAAAACTGCGTGTTTGTGTTGTACAAGGTCGTTCCTTGGTGGTACATACCTACAAGTAGGTAAATATAGAATTATTATAGAGGGAGATACAGGTCCGGTCCGTGATGATTATTATTATTATTTTATTCCCGAAGATAATACCTAACTGGACTATTTCTAGAAACATCTACTCTACTTACTTTTTTTTCAGGGTATTATTACTATGCCACCTTCTTTGTTTAAGAGTGATCAACATACAAAATATGGGTTTCGAAGCCTATTCATTACAAACAAACATTAAAAACTTTCTTCTTTATGCCCAATATTAGTGTAGATAGTCTACATTCAATTTCTACCTCGACACACGGAGATATTATATCTGTTTCAATTCAATACTCTACTCCGTTAATTAAAGAAACTGTATTCAATGACAATATGGTAGCCGGGTAGGTGAGATTAATATTATAAGCGAGAGAAAAGGCTACCATAAATCTCGTATAGCAGTTTTCCTTTCCAAACTGGTTTATTTTCTAAGTGACCAGACCACCAATGACCGTTGACCGTTTTGCATATCCTCAGAGTTTCCCGTGACCTTGCCGCTTTCTCTAAACCTGCCACCAACCAGATGGTAGTTTGTATGTTTGTAATCAAGTGACAATGAGGTTAGTAACAAACTGAGAATTTGTACCAATTATTGCTCATAATTCGATTCGTTTAAGAATACATTAAAAAATCTTACGGATTTTATCCACCAGGGGGATGACAGTGATAGGCAGGTGTTTCTTAGATAATATAACAAAAAAAAAACAATCGGCTTAGAAATATTCGCAACTCAATTGTTGGTCTTCTTCTTCAGTGCCTACCACTTTGCCAAACGATATATTCTCAATACAAATAAGAACTTAAAAAGTTGTTAAAAAAATCACTCTATGCATATAAAAAAATAACTAAATTCTTGATGGATCCCATCATCAAAACTAGAACGAAACATTATATATTTTTTGAAATCGGTTTTATACACACGTTCTGACACAGAATATGTAATATGTACTGACTTCTGAGGTACCTAACAATAATAATAATCTTTTTTAAGTAGGTATAGATGTCTAAATTAGAATGCTACGATAAACGTAGTCGCCACTTAATTAGAGAACAAGCTATGATAATTATCATCCAAAGCAAATATTAAATTTGTCTAGAATGTAAAAAAAGAGATTACTACAAGAAGGTTAGAAAGTGGCGGCGACATGTCGGAGCCAACCAGTCAAGCCGCAGAACTATTAGCAGGATAATTATCCGCTTTATCGCTGTTTACCTACTTAACTTAATTATAAGCTTAAACTTTGAAAGTAAAAGTCGCGATTAGCCGGATAATATGAATTACGAGAATTGTGTGAAATATTTTTTTATTAGATTAATCATTTTTACAAGATTACGTTAACAAATGAAGTGTAACCATAATTGACTGTGATTTTTCCGTATACTGCAGTATCCGACTTTAATAGCAATAAATAATAACTAAATTACTTACGACACCATAGTACTTAATATTATAATGATTCAGCAAACAGTACTTAGGTAAGGAGGTTTTAAATATATTTTATTATTGAACTTTTCGGTTGAAACAAAAGTGACATCTGTTTTTTTATACACGATATGTCATTGTGAAGATAAATATTCTTTATATTAAATATATTTTTTATAAATTATATGAAATTTCCATTTTATCACCATGGAAGCCTTAACGACATTTCCCGAAAAAGACAAATGTCCAAAAGTCTGCACAGAGATAGGGGCATTTAAAAAAGCTGATAAGACTCCTGAAAAGGCTTTGGATGAAGTGAAAGAAGCTGAAAAGGCGAAAGCTGTGACTACCGATCAGCCTGGTCCTAGAATTCCTCTTGAAATGCCTGAATCTACCAAACTACCGCCATCTGGTGAGGAATACTTGCCTGGCCTTAAACCTGGACCGGATGGAAAGGTAGATTGGACATCACTTGGTGACATGACTGGCACTAGACCTGGTGTCAACAAATATTCCCTCAGTAGATACTCTCTGAACGAATGGAGGAAACACAATGATGAAGTTCTAGACCCTGAGATCATTACTGAGTCCAACATCGTAGATTACAATGCTAAAACAGCCATAATGCAAGCGTTTGGCAACATCGATAAACAGCAGAATGAAAACAATAAACGACTTAAGCAAAAGGCTAGAGACATCTTTAGATGGAAGGTGGAAGTAGAGCAAGCATGTAAAGCTATCACAAATGAGGTTGAGTTACTTGAAATAGAGAGACAGCGTCTAAAGGGCGCAACTAGAACACTCATGTTACCTGAATCTATATCAAAAGAATGCTTAGATCTTCGTTCAAACCGGTTTGTTCCAGATTTAGTAGCAGACATAGCGGAACAGGAGCTAATAAAGGAAATGAATTTGGTGTCCGAAGTGAGAGGAACAATGAAGCAAACTTTAGAAAAGATTGAAGAGCAAATGGCTATTAATAAAGCAGCCAAGCATCGAATTGAATACGATTGGTGTGATAAAACTATGGCGTATAATACTGAATCGATCAATTTGAGTCTCACTCCTAAATCCAGTACGATTATGTTCAGACCGGGCGCTACTAGATTCGGTGATATGTCAGCACCTTTAGAATACTGGGAATTTTTCTGTCGGGAAAACGTCCAAAACGTTGAAGCAGCCAGACAGAAATCAGCTGATCTACGAGGCAGTTTGAACGCTATTCTCGTGAATGGAGGCCGAAAGCTCCGAAATCAAGCCGACAGAACCGATATGGCTCTAGCTGAAACAGTAGCTATAACCCAAGAGCTATGCACTAAGCTAGAGACGACACTACTAGACACTCTTCAAAGAACCGCAGATATGGAAGCATTGATAGACGATCTCCATAATTCTATTAGAAAAATGGATGCGGCAATGAAGCTGGCTCAAACACGACTTGATAATAGAAATAACTGGAGGCCTCATGGAGAGAGCGTTAGGGATCAACCGCATTTAGGATTGATTGAGGAAGTTAAAAAGATTCATGAGACTGTGACGTCACTGTATGGGCAGCTCCGTAATGCTCAGAGAGTTCGCAGCGATTTGATGAACAAGAGGATCACGCTAGAAAGAGACATAGCATCCAAGAGGAAAACTTTGAACATAGACAGAGATAGGTGCGGAATGGTTAGGTCTCATTACCCGTCTGCTTCCGAGTTGGCTGGCTATTGATTTTAGCATTGGTCCGATTCAGCAAAATTACTACGTAGTTTGGTTGATTTTTGTAGTTTTCTTCAAGCTGTTTACGTTTGTATTAGATTGTTTTAATAAATTTCCTAAGTGATCGTTATTTGGTTTTTAGTTTAACTTAACAACAGTCACATTTGAAGACTTGAAGTGATCGTTATTTGATTTTTAGTTGAACTTACAACAGTCACAGTTGAAGACTTGAAAGTGAGCTTGCCGCATGTTCCAATGAGTTTTACAAAAACTTAGATTTATTTGCTTGACGGTAAAGGAACATACTAAAAGTAACCGCAGGCTTTAGAATTAGTTCTGAGTCATGTCTAACAGCGATGGTCTCACCAACTATCATGTTAAGGGGTACGAAACACAAAATGATGAAAAGCAGATTTTTCCAAAGATATACTCATCGTTTTAAGGCGGTATTTACTACTAGAAATACAAATAATAAATCACGAGCAGACTTATGAAACTTACAGGAAAGATCAAGTTTGCGGTTGCACAAAACAAGTAATACGGTTGTTAGTTCACGGTTCATTAACTCCTCGAAATGTGGTCCAACTACGTTCTATCTATTGATGATTTATTTGTACATTAGTTCTGCTTCTCGAATTCAAAATAATTCATTTATCTATCACACCGTGCCGAATTATGACGATTTCTATAGCCAAGCATTATGTAATATCGTCTAAATTGAGTAGTAATTTGGGATTGGATTTAGTCTACTTTCAATTTCCATTTAGCAAATTGTTCTTTTGCGTTTCTCGTGCTTTGTATCTGGAACCTATTCTGTCACTAATTGAACCCGTGTAGTTTGTCGGCCTTGAGTCTTTTTGGCTGGAATCCGAAGAGAGACGTCATGTTTTTTGTAACTTTATGCAATACTAGCTGTTCTGCGCTGTTTCACCCGCTTAGTTCCCGTTCGCATGGGAATATGAGGATAAAATATCCATTTAATATTAGTGAACGATTTTTTAAAATCGGTCCAGACGTTTCGGAGCCTATTCAATATAATAAAACAAAAAACATCTTCAATCTTTATAATATTAGTACATATAGATATTTTGAGTTATGACTAGTAGCAATAGTATCAAGTATCCGCGAAAGTGAGCAGTGAATGGGAAATTGGAGAAAATTCATGGGATGGTAGTACCTAGTACATAATTAAGGAAGTCAAAATACAAGTCAGTGAGATTCGAATACTATGATTTTACTACCTGGGTAAATTTTCAAAGCGGGCTTTTTTTCGTCATTACGGTGGCAATTTTTTTTTCTCATATTTTACCTAAACTAAATGCTTTAGATTATAGATTAAGATGCTGTGAATCTAATAATTTGTGAGGCGCCCTTGGAAACCCAGTACTTTCGGAGAAATATATTTTTTAAAATTTTTGCGCCACCGTAATGACATTTTCTTAAATATTTCAAATAAAAAAGCGATATTATGTAACAACATGTTTTATTTTTTAGTAATCAACTTTTTTGGTGCCAAAAACATTACTAATATTGTTTATTTCTTTAATGTATGTAGCCTTATAGGGTTACAACAGTTATACCTAGATAGTACGTAAATTTTACCAAATGCTATTATCACGGTAAAATACTTACACCACAGTAATAATATATAAAAAAACAAGTACTGTGTCTTAATATATTATTAGTAATAGTATGGATTATACAGGCATTCATCATTACGGTGGCTCATTCGTCATTCTGGTGGCCCACTGCGCCACTGCAATGACGCCACCGAAATGACGACCAAATGGTTTTTTTCAAGATAATTACTCAACTACCTAATTAACTTGGAAGATATTGGCAGGTCGTAATATCGAGGTAATTATCCACAACATACTAAGTTGACGATACAATACATCACTCTGTTCATTATCTAAAACATGCCACCGAACTGGCCGCTCACGGTGACCAAAACACATTTCAGGAAAAACTTACCTCGGGAACATGTAAAAACTTGCGTATACGCCATCCTCTCTACACACAAGTTGGGGTCCGACAAACGCTTGGGTGGTACGATACAAAAATTTGGCGTGAAATCGCTTGACTAATATGACACAAGTAGTCAAATGCGAGCATCAAAAGAGCAGTTTTACGCGGGACAAAAATATATTGGCTTCTCAGTATTTCTATTCAATAGTTAGTAAAGTTTTTGTGATTTTGAATATGAAATGGAGTAAGTATCTTTAAAATGAGATATTTTGATAAAATATACGTTAAAATTTCGTGTTATAGTGAGTCGTTTTCTGAGCGCAATTTGAAGTGGGACAAGCCTCCCAGAGGTAGGCCGCCATACAAGTCGGATTATTCAACGTGGAATATCTTTTAAGTTTATAATATTAATTCTAATTGGTTTATATATATGGTTAAGCTACGAGGTATATTTTCAAAAAAGCATGTGTTTAGTATGTTTTGAATTATAGTTTCTTTATAAAGGGCATAGGACGCCTAAAAAGTACGCTCAAAAATTTACCCACCTAGATGCCAGAGAAGGAGATATAAAAAGTGTTGAAGACACTATATTTTGTGCATGGACTCAATCAAGCAGAGCAATTGCCCTAAGAAAAGTGTAAAATAAAGATTGAGTCATATTATAATTCTGGGAAATTAACTAACTAACTTCACGCGAAATCTACTTGATGGTCCGAAAGGTTATAATTTTGGTAATTAACTAGGCTAATATATATTCGTCGTATCTAAGTTATAACGAGAGAATGTAATTCTATGGACAAACTTCCACCTGTTGACTGCCAACAACGAAAATGATGTTAATGATGATAATAATTTTGATGGTGACATTTTTTGACATTTTTGTAATTTTTTGTCATTTTTGAAACTTTTGACATTTTAGACCTTTTTGACATTTTGACATTTTTGAACTTTTTGACATTTTGACATTTTGACATTTTTGACATTTTTTGAACTTTTTGACATTTTGACATTTTTTGACATTTTTGACCTATTTGACATTTTTGACATTTTTGAACTTTTTGACATTTTTGACATTTTTGACATTTTTTGACCTTTTTGACATTTTTCACCTTTTTTGACATTTTGACATTTTTTAACATTTTTGACCTTTTTGACATTTTTGAAATTTTTGAAATTTTGTCATTTTTGAACTTTTTGACATTTTGACATTTTTGACCTTTTTGACCTTTTTGACATTTTTGACATTTTTTGACCTTTTTTGACATTTTTGACCTTTTTGACTATTTGATATTTTTGAACTTTTTGACATTTTTGACATTTTATGACCTTTTTGACATTTTGACATTTTTGACCTTTTTGACATTTTTGAGCTTTTTGACATTTTGACATTTTTTGACATTTTTGAAATTTTGACATTTTTGAAATTTTTTGACCTTTTTGACATTTTTGACAGTTTTGGCATTTTTGAGAGTTTTGAAATTTTTGAAATTTTTGACCCACGGGTCTGAAATGCCCAGTCCCTTTTGACCCACGGGTCTGAAATTCAAACTCGATCGAGGTATTGACCTAAGGTATCTACTGACCGAATTTGAAGTCAATCGGTCCAGTAGATCCGGAGATATCCTGTCGACAGACACACAGATACACAGACAGACATCTTACTCAAACCATTAACTTCCTCTTATAATGCTACGCAGGAGGAAGTTAATAACGAAATACAGGTCGTGTAGCTAAACCACAAACACAAAAAAAACTCTTCCCTCAGAGCTGTCACACTTGTGATCTTACGTATGATTATATGTTTACCTTTCACTATGTTACACCGTTTCGTTCATCATCAGTTGGATGCGCTTGCGCAAGCCGCAAGATCATTATTGTAAATACCAAGATGACATTTCCTTCATTGGTATTTTGTTACTACACTGATTCGTTTTCCGTACACATAGCCATGGCTTAACAGACATACAGTACTTCATTAGTCCCAATTTGTTATCACTTATCATAACTAGTTTTATGAAACTGTTTTTCATGTTTGTGTTTATAAATATTGCCGACTGTAATTTAATTTACGAAATTACATTGATGTTTTTGGATCGTCGTTCATTATTATTATTATCACAATCAAATAGTTTTTTGGATTTCGTAAAAAAATGGTGCATAGAGCACACCTTTATGGTACGATTCCGTCCGTTCGTCTATTACATATTCCAGCAACTACTAAAGGCCTTATCTTAAATGAATGACGAAACATTTTTATTTTTATTGCAAAAGGGAATTGAAATTTACTTTAATTTAAAGTGGGTTAAATGTAGTTAAATTTAAATAAATAATGTTTTAAAGAAAGCTATAGCTCTTATGGGATACATATTATATCAAATAGCTTTATTTGGATTCCTCTGATCTCTAAAGTTTGCAAAGCCAAATATTTAATATGTATCTGGCTAGCAGTTTTTAAACTAATAATAGAAATCAGTGGAAATCTCCATGCAGTAAGGTAAACGCAGCTATCAACGACCCATCGAAAATCTGCAGGTATTGCCGACCCATTCAGCTTATTCTTATTTTTATCGGTTTGGAACGATTTGAGTCACAAGAGAGTATAATATACACACATGTTTGTATGTTTCCTAATTAATTTACTGGTGTTAGTGTACGTAGGTACACGGGAATGTGACCAAATACGTTAGTTTTTGTGAACGTAGCGAGTGCGCCGATCGTGTCATACTAACCCTTACTTCCTCAGTTAAGTACTCAAATTTTTTGCTTAAGATATTTTATATATAAATATTTACGTTAAGTTTATTCTGAATAACTCAACATATTCCTTTATTTGTATATTCCACATTTCGCAACTAAATTATTGTGTTTTAAGGGATTTTAAAAAGTATTTTTGAGATTAAAATAGAACGGCAATAGCTGCGGTGCATTTTAGTAGTGCAGTCATTACCGACCCATGGATCGGCAATGGCTGAGAGGTTATTCTTTATTTTTTCCTTTTTTCGTTAATGCTTATAATAATTAAACAAGTTTTTATAACACCATTTCAATCTTAAGTATTCTAAAATTATAAGCATCTATTAGCGACATACACCATGTTATATTATAAACTTGTTTTTCCGCGATAAACTGCCACGCATTATTAAACATTTAGACGTGGTATATGAAAGAAACTACTTAGAGTTTTCTTCGTATTTATATAAAAATGGTGTATTTTTTTATAGTTTAGGATTAAATCAATAAATTATTGTATTAAAACAGATGAGGGAAATATATTACAATTAATATCGATTATTTTTCGTGGCTCGGTAAAAGATTTGTTAATTTTTTTATTTAACACTAATTAACGATCCATATGAATCGGTAATTGCAACAAAGAGAAGCTATCACCGATTCTATACTGATTAATTGGTATTTTTTGATTAACGATTTGTAATGTCTAAAAGTAAAGCTACTAATTTGTTTAAATATAATGATTTGATTCAATGAGTTAGGTTAGGTTTAATTTAATTTAATGTCATTAAATTTCATTTTTATTTCATATCCATAAAAAATTCTACTGAAGACTTGGCTGTACGTATCGTTCCCTTTGCCTACCCAGAATGGGTGAAGAAAACAAAAAAAACCTCTGCTTTTAATCTTTTACGGTTGGCGCGATTTTCCAAAAATGTTAGTTGAGTTTATTGTATTTTTATTATTTTATTAAATTGCTTAATTTTTTCGCAACTGTATTAAAATAGTTATTAAATACATGTGCGGAACCGTCATTGCAACTTGTTCCGACAGTCAACCCTCACCTTCGGCTGCGCTAAACTTTGGAAGTTCGAAAAAAAACTATAGGCTTTTTGGCAAATAAAAAAAAGGGTTTAAGTTATTTTGAGAATCGAACGTGTAGGTAGGTATTCTGTGAAAAAAAGTATGCTTTATTTACTTACGGTCGGTGTTAGATTCATAAAAATCGGTAATAGCTTCAAAGCGTTTCGGATGGGTCGGTAATAGAAACAATCGACTTCAACAATCCTTTGATTATTTTTTCGATGAAAACATAATATTTATAAACAAGTGAAAATATAAATATAAAATATACAATCTATATTTAAATATAAAATAAAAAAATCTGGTGTGTTTGCAACCACTACCCTTAAATCTAATAATCAATTTCAAAACTTGCTTAAGGGGGTCGGTAATAGCTGCATTTACCTTAATAGCCCGGACGGTTAAAGAGCCGGCCGAAAATCAGTGAGGCTCGGGTTCGAATCCTGGCATGTACGCATGAGTTTTTCAAATCTTACGTACATATTTATCACTAGCTCGACGGTGAAGGAAAACATCGTGAGGAAACCCGCAGGTCTCAGAATTAATTCTGAGACATGTGTAAACAGACCCGGTCCGGCGATGGGCTCACCACCTATCACGTTTAGGGGTCCAATGTATCTCGTGAAATGTGGGTATATCCAGTAATGGAATACCTCTGCCTACCTCCTCGGGGATAAAAGGCGTGAGATTATATTATTATTATTATTACTCCATGCTTCAGTTATTCCCATGGTCCACCTAATCATCTGATATTTAGTACGCAAGTACTTAGTGAGAGTGTAACTGAATAGTTAATTAGTGCAGTATAAGAGATGAAAAAGCAATATTCCAGTTACCTAAGATTCTTTTAAGGCAGTAAGCCGTAACTTTGTAATGAGCTGTGTTCACAGCAACAGCTGTGGGAAGATACAAAATGGTGGTATTGTTATCATTAGTTTCATGTTTCTTGCCAGCGTATCCAGTCTGTTCACGGAATCATCGTTTATTTACAAAGATTTGTAATTAAACTCATTCGCTTACTATCTTTTTAGAGAACAACTGCCATAAACTCTTTGGCCATAAACAAATGACTTTCGATGACAATGTCATGTCGCACATATAAACACGTTTTGCGTATATTTTTTAGGATTTATTTTTAAGTTAATCAAATTTAGCCTCTAATGTGACTAAATTCTCGTAGAAAATGGCGTCGAACCCAGATAAGTACTCTTGTCCGAACATCTGCCCTATTCCGAGCAAAGTTGTGGCGCCGGAGAGGATTTATGCAGAGGCTGGGTCCCATCGAAATCAGGCTGAAACTTATGCGGCCCCATATGTTCCCGGGACGATCGAACCGTGGGTCCCAAAGGTGTACCCACCTAATGCCCCACCTCTATACCTCCCCCAGCCCACTGACAGCACCAGTGGGGACATCCTAACCATGGGACCAATAGGCCCTTGGGCTCCTGGCCATCTAGATTGGTCACCCATAGCTGGGTCTACCGGAGTCCGACCGGTCGTGGACAAGTACTCCATCACCAGATACTCCACAGGGCTATGGAGGAAAAACAACAAAAGAACTTTGACACCAAGAGCCACTGAGAAGGCGAGAAACATGGACGAACAGGGACGAAAGCAAATCGCAAAGGCTTTCGATGACATAAACGAGAAACAGCAGCATTCTAATAAGATGTTGAAGAAAAGGATACGGGATTTGAAGGATTGGCAAGTGAAGGTGGAGAAAGCGCAGAAAGCTATAGATGAAGAGATCCTGGCTTTAGACAACGATAGGGCTCGGCTGAAGGGCGCTAGTCGCATTCTCATGATGCCGGAAGCTATTGCGAAGGAGTGTTTAGAACTCCGAACCCACAGATATGAACCTGACTTAATAAGAGACGATGCCGAGCAGGAATTGATAAAGGAACTTGCGATCGTTGGTGAAATTAGAAGAGTATTCGAAATCACTTTAGCCAAAGTCGAGGAACAAATGGCGAGGAACAAAGCAGCGAAAGCTAGCATCGAATTCGATTGGAGCGACAAAATGATCAGTTTAACACAAGATAAGAGAAATCTTAGTTTAAATCCGGACTCGACTATGATTAGGAGCCATCGTGGAGTAGATCGGTGGCCTGAAAATGCAACGTCGTTAGAATACTGGGAACACTTCTGCAGGGAAAGTCTTAGGAACTGCGAAGAGGTTAGACAGAAATCAGAAGATTTACGAGCTGATTTATCGTCCATCATCTTAAAGGGAGGGCAAGACATGAAGACCCAAGCAGACAGAAGCAACTTGGCTTTGAGCGAATCCAATAAAACAACTGAAGAGTTATGCAAGAAACTAGAAGAAACATTAAGAGATAACTTACAGAAGATTGCAGATATTGAGAATTACATCAGTTATCTAGAAGATAGCTTGAGGCAGTTAGATCAAAAAGGCAAGACAGCTATGACCAGGCTTCATAGCAGAAACTACAAGAGACCCAACGTGGAAAATTGCAGAGATGAAGCACAGTACGCTATAATGGCCGAATTCAAATTTGTAAAGGAATCTATAGAGTCTTTTAAACATAAGAAAAGAGAGGCAGAGGCAGTGAGATCGGAGCTGATGAAATATCGAGGGGATTTGGAGAAGGACATAGCTTGTAAGAGGAAGAGCCTGCTTATCAATCAAGATCGGTGTTCTAGAATAAGAGCGCATATGCCGACTCCTGAAGAATTCGCTGCTGGGTAGAGAACTTATTTGGGATTGCAATAAAGAAATCTGTTATGTCAATTAAGCAGTTTATATCTTTGTTATCCCACTATTTATGTTATCCGAGATTTTTTTCCAAATTCATTTATAAACATAAAAGTTTTTAAGTTGTGAACATGCTGTGCTTAGTCAGGTAAAATTAAATGTAATTGACTCTTGTTTAGACACATCAAACTACTGAGCCACAATAAGTCACTACACAGTTACCAAAGAGGTTGGAAGAAAATCATTCTCTGTCCTAGGAGAGAAACTTTTTCTTTATACGTCTTTGACAGTTACATTGAAGTGGCGTAACTTTTTTTTCAACACACTTGCTCATAAAGTGGCTCTAATTTCACTGCAATTAGGCACATAATGACACCTATAATCAAACTGAGACTTTTTGTTTGCTATTATTCACTAGTGAGTTATAGATTTTTTTTTTCAATTTTGTTGCTAGAGTTGCTTTGTTCTTAAAAAAGTTTCGATACAAAAAAGATCGTATTCAATCGTACTAATAAATTAATACACAAATATGGCTTGCTCATTTCATGCAACTTCGTATTTAAATAGATCATTTCAACTTGTACGTGTTTAATAAACAAAACTTTCACTCAAATATAACTTTGGTTTTCTCTGTAAAAACTTTAAATACCCCATTTTGTACGTGGCTAAAACGCTATCCACGACAAACCAAAGAAAAAGAAACCTAATTTTTTTAGTCCATGGCCGATCGCCATTGTAAGATGCGAGCGCATAGGAAAACGAGGCTGTATGGGCCTAGATCCTTTTGCCTTTTCCAAATTATATAAATAAAAAATTGGAAAACCAATTAATTTTCCCCGCCATTGCGAATGATTATTTTAAAATGATTTTTTAGTATTATTTATTCACAAGTGTGTTGAAAAACGTCGTATGATACACGTGTGTATTGATGATTACCGTCCTCGGCTCTCTTATGACCCTCGCCTACGGCTCGGGTCTCAATGGCGCCTCAGCGGTAATCACCAACTTTACTCACTTGTACCATAATGTACTATTTCAACACACTTGCTCATAAAGTGGCTCTAATTTCACTGCAATTAGGCACATAATGACACCTATAATCAAACTGAGACTTTTTGTTTGCTATTATTCACTAGTGAGTTATAGATTTTTTTTTTCAATTTTGTTGCTAGAGTTGCTTTGTTCTTAAAAAAGTTTCGATACGAAAAAGATCGTATTCAATCGTACTAATAAATTAATACACAAATATGGCTTGCTCATTTCATGCAACTTCGTATTTAAATAGATCATTTCAACTTGTACGTGTTTAATAAACAAAACTTTCACTCAAATATAACTTTGGTTTTCTCTGTAAAAACTTTAAATACCCCATTTTGTACGTGGCTAAAACGCTATCCGCGACAAACCAAAGAAAAAGAAACCTCATTTTTTTAGTCCATGGCCGATCGCCATTGTAAGATGCGCGCGCATAGGAAAACGAGGCTGTATGGGCCTAGATCCTTTTGCCTTTTCCAAATTATATAAATAAAAAATTGGAAAACCAATTAATTTTCCCCGCCATTGCGAATGATTATTTTAAAATGATTTTTTAGTATTATTTATTCACAAGTGTGTTGAAAAACGTCGTATGATACACGTGTGTATTGATGATTACCGTCCTCGGCTCTCTTATGACCCTCGCCTACGGCTCGGGTCTCAATGGCGCCTCAGAGGTAATCACCAACTTTACTCACTTGTACCATAATGTACTATTTTCGAGATTTTCTAAAAAAAGTCATAGAGTTGGATATAAAGTACTTACGAATTGTTCAAGTAATAGAAGTAACTATCAAATAGGTACCTAATCTATTGTAATTCTGTTGAATATTACGTAACATTTAACTAAGACCAATGTTGTAATGCTCTCACAATATATATCACAAAAAAATTGCAAGAAAATTCAACTATAGCCTTTGAGTATTAAACCAACCGGAGACGCCACTGACAGGCGTTCCCCTCTGCCAAAAAAAAGTGTCGGTCAATGAGCACACCTGTTAAATACAACTAGTTTTATTAAGTTCACGGAGTGCTTGGATTGGTGAATGTATTTGTGTACATCTTGTTCAAGCTAGCGTTTAATTGTTTTGTCAAAAAATGCGTTTGTTTTAACATTATTTATGTTTGTTTCCTCGTCCCCCCCGCAGAAATTGGCAGACTTTTTTGCAAAGGAACTAGTGCGCGTGACCTCTCCTGTTGGTTTAATACTCAAAGACTATAGCATTTCGATGTGCCAAAAACACTTGTATTACCAAACAATAACCCCGTAGCACTTAATATTAAGTAATTAATACTTTAATAACACCTTGTGTCAGGTGCTGTTTGAATAGACACTCGTTTCGTACTGGTTGAGTAATAAGGAAAGGTCTTACGTTAGTGACCTGATCTATCTTCAACGCTGTTGCGCACTTTGACTAAAATCTTTTTGTCTATGATATTATCTACTAGCCAGGAGAAAGCTTCTGTACTTCTATCTGCTATCTTACTTCCTTAGGGGTAGAATTTTCAAATTACATACTTTATTTGTGCTCGTCTAAGTTAGAGGATCATGCTTCTAACCCCGGTCAATATTAATATTCTATACTAAAGTGATACATTTTGCTTAGCCTGATGGTTGTACATTTTCTTGGAACATGAAGTTAAATAAATAAATAAATACATCCTTTTGTATACGACTAACTCAAATCTCTACAGCAACATATATGGGCAATAATTTCATTTTATGACGTACTAGCAGCGCCCCGCGGTTTCACCCGCGTAGTTCCCGTTCCCGTGGGAATACGGGGATAAAATATAGTATGTTATTCTGATGGATAAGCTATATAATATAACTGTAAAATGTCATCAAAATCCGTTCAGTAGTTTTTGCGTGACAGAAGAACAAACATCCATCCATACAAACTTTCGCATTTATAATATTAGTAGGAAGTAGGTAGTGATGGTTCCCATTGTCATTGAAAGTCCATCCCCTAAGAGTTAAGCAGTAAAACACAGTAGTGCGTTTCCAAACCTCCGAAATTTTTATTTAGACTCTTGACTAGTCTGTTACTAAACCGGACGCAAATTGCAAGCAATTCTTGCAAAACTACAAAAAACCTACCTGCTTTGTCTTCCGATGAAGGAAGTTAAGAATTATGAAGTCGTACACTTGCAAAAACTATTCCGATACAATGAAACAGTACTGCTGTAACAATTACACTCGCTCTGATGTCTCACTCAAATCGAAAGTCTCAAAGATATATAAAAAGACAGTCAAAAAAGTAAAGCAAACACGAAAAAAAGACCAAAGAATACCTAAATAGTAAGTTTATAAGAAATGTCTCAGATCACATGTAATGTCTCAATACATGTGATCTGAGGCTTTCTTATTTACTTCCTGAAGTGTGTATACTTTTTTCTTATCGACGGAGGCGGAAAGCGGCAACTTCATTTAGCGCAGCTGGCCGAAATTTGCCGCTTTCCGCACGGGCCACGGAGAGATGAAAAAGATTTTTTATTTATCTACACTAGTAGAATCGAGTACATGATCATAGATTCAAAGTAATTCCAACTAGTGATGACAAGTGAATCAATTACCGTATATTTAGAAGATTGTTTTGTATGCTCTCGAGCCCATAATTTGCAAAAGTCATTTTAAAATTTTTAAACGACCAAACTTTTGAGTTCAAATACAGTTCTAGTGTTCTACCACCGCAACAAATTGCTCTAATACCTTGGCTACTCAAAGAGCTGAATCGAAAGCTGTGCAGCTGTGATTGCTGCTATAAGTAACTATGAATGAGCTCTGTCCGCTTCGGATTTCTCTAATTATGTTATTTTCTCTAGCGGCAGCTAATATTTATAATAATTCTAGCTGTTTATAATATTAGCGTAGATACAAGCTTTTACCTGCTACTTCGCGTGCCTTAGAACGTATGGATGAAAGAAGAGTAACGAAAGAGATGTTTAAGGATGCAAGAAAAGAGTCCATCGTCTCTGCCTACCCCTGTTGGACAATGGCGTCAGCTTTATGCATGTATGTTCGCGTTTCTCGATAATACCGTACATAATAATAATAATAATCCCAGGTTCATCATGCATTCATTGTGCCTTTACCAACAATTTAATATTCTGTGCTTCTACATCGTGAAAGGTATTCTAGAAATTACACAAAAAGAGCTAAATTTAGTTAAGTACATTCTATAACTACATTTTATTGAACTATTTTATATAACACAGTTTACAATTTATGTTAAAGCCCGAGAAATAACTGTTCACACCTACAGACAAAATAGAATGCTAATACATATTATATCAAAGAGAAAATGCTGTGTTCCATGTTTAGTCTAGGCAATAAAGGTAGTGGACCCCAACATTAATTCCTCAGTCGATGAAACTTTGCAGGATTGAAGTATAGTATGAGACCATACCTACTTGCATAAAAAAATCCAAAAAAAAAACCTAACCGAAACTAGGTTTTTATACTAAAAAAAAATTTTTTTTTTCGTTGTTAATTTGATAATTTCTGAAAATAATGTAGCAAGACGGTTTTTATTTTGGATTTTCCTATTGTAAGTCCACAGCGACTACTAAATAACATTCCAGTTTAAAAAATGGACTGAGCAATTTTCCCGTGCAAGGTACATATACGTCTGAGTTTTGTTGTTTCTACCAGGATTTTTTTTTGGATATTACGCATATAGCTTTCTTAATACACATGAATATTGCTGGCGAAGAAAATTTTGACTGAGCATTTTTCCCAACAAAGATATCAAATAAATAAGTATTTCAGTAAAAATACCTTACTTCGGCTAGGTTTTTTTTTTGGATTTTTTTATGCAAGTCTGTCTCATACTATACTACAATCCTGCAAAGTTTCATCGACTGAGGAATTAATGTTGGGGTCTTCATACAAAAATCCGCTTCATTGCCTGGACTAGTTGTCCGTCAGTTGTAACTTGTTTCTCGTTACTTAGTAGGTATATATGGCTACAAACTGGCTACAACTCTTTATTTAACAACCACAAATGTAACTGGTTTATGTGGCTAGGTTAATGATATTCACTATAATATACCACAAGAAAATAGACCTAATGTGAGTACGTTTTTCACTTTCCAAGATCCCCGATGGGGAAGGCAGAGGTATTTCATTTCTGGATATACTTACCCACTTTTCACGAGATATTCTTTGGACCCCTATAAACGTGATAGGTGAGCCCATCGCCGGACCGAGTCTGTTACACATACTTCAGAATTAATTCTATGACCTGCGTTTCCTCACGATGTGTTCTTTCACCGTCGAGCTAGTGATTAGTAAATATGTACGTAAGTTTTTTGAAAAACTCATTGGTACTCCATGCCAGGATTCAAACCCTAGCTTCACTGATATCATCATGTGAACATATAGGTCTATGCATGTGAAGCAGGCTCCATAACCGTAAGGCTATCACTGCTCTTTAACTACATACATACATAAAGCTCACTCCATTGTCCCACAGGGGTAGGCAGAGACGATGGATCGCCACTTTGCTCGATCTCTGCATACTTCTTTTGCTTCCTTCATCCATAAGCCTTATCATGCACGCTCTTTTATTCTTCGCAGTCCGGATCCCAGCTTTTTGATGGACGTCACTTATTTGATCCGGAACGTCCTTCTGGTGCGTCCTCTTGCCTTGTATCCTTCAACATTCGCACCATAAATCTCTTTCGTTACTCTTCTTTCATCCATACGTTCTAAATGACCTTCACTACATCACTACATAGTAGAAAACAAAGTCGCTTTCTCTGTCCCTATGTCCTTATGTCCCTATGTCCATTTGTATGCTTAAATCTTTAAAACTACGCAACGGATTTTGATGCGGTTTTTTTTAATAGATAGAGTGATTCAAGAGGATGGTTTTAGTGTTATCATTGCACCCGTGCGAAGCCGGGGCGAGTCGCTAGTAGTAAGTATAAAACAATGTCGCTTTCTCTGTCCCTATATCCCTACGTATGCCTAAATCTTTAAAACTACGCAACGGATTCTGATGCGGTTTTTTTTAATAGATAGAGTGATTCAAGAGGAAGGTTTTAGTGTTAGCATTGCACCCGTGCGAAGTGGGGGCGGGTCGCTACCGTCGCTAGTTAACTAATAAAAATAAAAAGTCATTACTCTCCTTCAGGTGCAGACGCGCAAAAACAAACGTGCGTCTGCGTACCAGGTGTATACATATAGCGTCGCTTCCCACAGAGTGCCACAGAGCGTGACATAATGGGTACACTTGTTCATTACCGACAATTACGTTTTGCAACCGCCCGACTATTAATTTTAATTGCAACAATGTTTAGATGTTAGTGTTTTGGTCACAGTTGATGCCTCGGAATTTACTGTGGACTATTTGTTACTCATTATTTATCACTGTGATGAATGCATAAAATGCGTAATGCATAATGCTTATGTAAAATACATCTAACTAAGCCAAGTGCTCATGAAATGACACATCTAACTATTACAATGTAGTAATATTAAAAAATATATAGATACAATTTTAAAATTGTAATAAGTATGACAATGAGATTTCCGATCCCACAGTCAAACTGTTGACACAGATTTGTGGGGCAATGATTTGAGTGTTTAAGTAACAAGCAGTTCTGCGCGGTTTCACCCGTTCCCATGGGAATACGGTGAAAAAATATAGCCTATGTAACTCAGGGATTGAAATGGTGGTGCTCAGGTGGAGTTGAAATGACGTTCAATAAGTGGACTTGTAAGTTCCTATTTTGAATAAAACATTTTGACTTTGACTTTGGATATTGTAGCGTTCCATAGGAGAAATAATTTTTAAAATCGGTCCAGTAGTTTTTGAGTTTGAGTTGAGTTTTTGAGTAACAATAATATATCATTCAATAATATATCATTCAAATCATCAATCTCACGCCTTTTTTATCCCCGAGGGGGTAGGCAGAGGTATTCCATTACTGGATACACCCACATTTCACGAGATATATTGGACTCCTAAACGTGATAGGTGGTGAGCCCATCGCCGGACCGGGTCTATTTACACATGTCTCAGAATTAATTCTGAAACCTGCGGGTTTCCTCACGATGTTTTCCTTCACCGTCGAGCAAACTTTCTTTGAGTAACAAACACACAAAAATACAAAAATACCAATCTTTCTAATATTAGTGTGTTAAATAGGTAGGTACAGATTTTCTATTGTTTATTCGATTCATGCAGTTGAGAATTGCATGGCTATCGGATCACAGGAATATAATACGTTGAAATGAAAAGCTATGTTTATTAGAACGTAACTATATCGTACTTTCCCTTTTAGATTTGAACTATAACAATTTATAGAAAATTCACTGCTCATGGTTTATATTATAACTGTAGTGAAGAGTCATGGCTGATACGATGGATGTAGTAGGTAGGTACATCAAATTTCTAGTCCTTTAAAGTATTAGGTTAAAATAAAGAAATTCGGTGATTCTTAGACGGGTAGGTGGGTATGTTAAGATGGCGGACATTCCAACAAATAATAATCTACACCAATAGGTTTCTACCTACTATAAAATTGAAAGGTCTTTCTGTAATTTATAACACAACTAGCGACCCGCCCGGCTTCGCACGGTTGCAATGTTAACACTTAAACCTTCCTCTTGAATCACTCTTTTTATAAAAAAAACGCATCAAAATCCGTTGCGTAGTTTTAAAGATTTAAGCATACAAAGGGACATAGGGACATAGGGACAGAAAAAGCGATTTTGTTTTATACTATGTAGTGATAGTGATGTGGTGATACTGAAACCTCGGTACCGACTCGCACTTATTGTCATACGATAGAACTACAAAATTTTGTACAGTCAAGAGCACATGAAGTTTTACACTATTGTACTTTTAGGTGCTCCATTGACGGCTTAGACCTTCCTTGGTTTGCTCGCCAATGGATCGTGGCCATACGAACGTTACAAAGTCCAATGTGTCAAGCTCCACGTGCTCTGGGCTGTACCTGAATGGGCAATTTACACGAGGGCAATCGAGTAACCAGTAAGACAATCCACTAAGACTGCATACAAAAAAACTTGAGGACAGTGGAATGGATTGTCCTCAAGTTTTTTTTTGTATGCAGTCTTAGTGGATTGTCTTACTGGACTGCCCTCGTGTAAATCGCCCATTAAAGAAGCGAGCATATCAGTTTTATCACAGGAAGTAAGCAACGAGCCGAAGTGCAGAGCTAAAGTTAATTCTACACTATGGCCGGTAGCCACTCCGTGATTACTAGAGCCATGCAAAACATTATCTGGGAACCCATTGTTCTAACGCAGCTGTCTTGCATTGTTCTTTTAGTTCAAGGATCAAGTCTTTGAGATTTCTGTCGTGTACATCGTGATTTTTCTGTGCTACATGTAAGTAGGTATGTTTGCGAGTTAGTTTTTTACCCCGTAAAGCAAGAACATATTTCGAAATGACATGAGATTAAAAAGAGCTGCCCTTGAGTTTCTTGCTGGCTCTTCTCGGGGTACTGCATTTGGAACCAAACTCGTCGGTGGAGATGGGCTGCTGTTTACATTTAGCCAATCTTCATGGACGAGTTTAGAGTGCCTTTTCAAAATGTACCTATTGTCTATACCTACTGAAAATAAATGAATTTGAAATATTCGTATCCTTGGATTCGTATTGATACTTATTATTCAATAATGATAAATAATCTCTGTTACTTATTATAATTGTTAGTTAATCCTACCTACTAATAATTCCTGTTAGGGACTCGATGCGTAAATTCGCGAAAGGTTGTATTTTCATAATTAGAAACCAGTGAATCGGAACTAGTGTGCTTTAGTTTCCCTCGATTAGTCCACAAATGAGGAGAAATTCCGATTATCTAGGCTTTCTTTCTGTCCAACAAGACGCCCGCCATTTTGTATTCATTTCGAATGCATAGATTAGCTTTCGAAAACAGATGCAGTCGAAAATTAGAAATGTTTTTTGCAAAATCGTGGCATTTCTTAGCGTTCTAAGTGATGCATGCAAGAAGCAATAAATTTTGTTTATTGCAATTAGAAATTTCTAATCTATACTTACCAATAATAAAATTGATGTGTCTGGCTGTGATTTTAAAATAAATGCCAACATTCAAATGAAAACTGATAGGTATTTATACGATTCCTAATAATTAATAATCTAAAACGCAAAAAACTCAATGGAGTTCAATAAAAATTTTATGGATATAACTAAACAGGAAACTATAAATATTCGTGTAGGTAAGTTTTATTTTGATATCTTGTAGGACGCAAGTTGAATAAAATAATGTAAAGACAGATATTACAATCTAAGCCTAGGCTCTAGGTACTAAACAACTGATAAACAAATTTTAAACGAAGCTAAAAGACGTGTCATGCACACAAATTTTAGCCCGGAGCGGGAATCGAACCCGCGACCTCCGTCTCAGAAGGCTGAGCCAACAGGCCAGTCAATCAGATGAGATCTATCTTCAACAGTGGATAGATATACTAATGATCGAAAGTCGTGAATTTCTCTACACACTCTATAAACACTATAATAATGACGTTGGCATATCGCGCTGTTTTAACCAAGGCTCTTGTGATTGTTCCAGCTGTGTGCATGGTGGCTGGAGTGGCGGTGTACCCAGCCGCCTGGAGCGAGACTTCTGTGCAGGAGACCTGCGGACCCACCGCCGACCAGTACAACATAGGTAAAAGATAAAAAAGAAATATGCAATTACCATTACTAATTTACGCTTACCATTAATACACACAAAATAGAGGGCACGTTAAGCTTAGCACTTCCAGACATGGGTAGCAATGTCCTGTATCTGGCGCGAAGTCGTAGTGCGACGGCGCACTTCTTGCGGATTACAGCGGGGAAGCCGTCAAGACCGTCTCGCTAACATACATATAAGTATACATACTGCTCACACCATTATCCCACAGGGGTAGGCAGAGACGATGGATCGCCACTTTGCTCGATCTCTGCATACTTCTTAGGCTTTTTCAAATCCATAAGCCTTTTCATGCACGCTCTTTTATTCTTCACTCTGGACCCCAGCTTTTTGAAGGATGTCACTAATTTGATCCGTGAACGTCCCTCTGGGGCGTCCACTTTCCTTGCAACCTTCAACATTCGCACCATAAATCTCTTTCTTTACTCTTCTTTCATCCATACGTTCTAAATGACCGTTGGTGAATCATCCCCAAACTCTGAACACTTGGGTCTTGGCATTCCACGTGTAATGAGCTTAAGAGGTTTTCCCCTTTGCGTTATGGTATGACATTCTTTAAAAGGCGTGTTAGTTAACCAATTTTGCAAAGGCCTTAAACGTATTCGTGAGTCCTCTGTTGCAGCTATCCATGACCACCTACAATCATATCACTCGTCTGCTCGTCTAAAAACTCCTTCAGTCTACAAAAACTATTTTGCTTTTTCAGGTCGCTGCCACGTCCGCTGGGCGTACCTCCTTGCAGTTATCGGCTGCTTGGACGGCGTGGTGCTGGCAGCACTGGCTTTCATCCTCGCCACCCGACACGTGCGACTGCAACCGGACAGCGGGTATCCACCGCCGTCGCTTTACAAAGGTATCTATACTGGTAAATTTATGTACAATCGACAAACGGTGTTATTTGGTGTTCAGACCATAACTTAACTAATTACAATAGTTTAAATAATTTTAATAGCCCTCCGGTTTCCAGTAAAACTTGTTTCTGTGAATTTTAATTCGACTGCGCTCTGCAAATTAGGTTATGGCTTTAACTTAAATCAAATGCCACTTCATGTAGGTAGTTTTTATCATATTAAAACCAACCCACTACGGGTTCTGTATCTACAGTTTCACTATATTTCATGTAATTTTTGTGTCTCTAGTTCGTTCGGTTACCAAGTAATGTGACCACTTACTGCATATTTCCAAAATATGGTAGGCAATTTGTGAATTAGTACCTAGTCACTAGATTCAAATTCAAAATTCATTTATTTCAATAGGTAGGTATATAAAATACACTTTGAAACGTCAATAACAAGGCACACTAAACTCGTCCATGAAGATCAGCTAAATGTAAATAGCAGCCCATCTCCACCAACGTTGCCTAATGACGAGTTAGCTGCTGTAACTGAGATGTGTTTGTTTTACTAAATGTCTATTTGATATTTTGTTTGAAGTCTTAGACCTCCTCTTATAAGTGACTGTAGGTACAGAAGCTAACACATTTCAGTTTCAGACAATTAAAGTTTTCTTTGATGCATCCCGTATCTGCTGCGCATCTTTCAATCATATTTTTGCACTTTCCATAAATGAGGTACTTTTTGTCCACAAGGTGTGTTCCTGTAGCTCTTATCTAACTCATAAGTTTTCATCATCAGTGTAGAAATTTCTCACACATTTGGAGAGAGTCAGTTTGCATTGGATTTTTCAGTTTTCTAGTAGATCTTGTATACAAATAAGACCTCCATTGACCAGCCTGCGTGATTCCCTTTGACAGATCTTTGATTATCTTATCTCACAAGTCCTCTGGTATGGCCCAGCATTTCATAATTAAATTACTCAACATCAAGCTCTCATAAACATGGTTTCCAGCCTGATTCCTCCCGACGGTGATTCGTGTGTGACACGCTGCGCGCGCATCAAAAGTGAACGTTTATGTTTACAACAGTTGATGTTGTACCAATAATATTACATAGGTCCTTTTGGAGATCATTTTGTATTATAGTCGATGTTTAGTCGGTGTCCGTGATGATTAGGTACAGTTCTTTCAATTGTAGTAGCTATGTACCTACATCATTCGAGTGGAAAATAAGTCATTCATCTACACTAATAATATGATAGAGAGGATAGATTTGTATATTTGTAAAGAATAAACTCAAAAACTACTGGAGCGATTTCAGAAATTCTTTCACCAATTGAAAGCTACATTATCACTGAGTAACATGGGCTATAATGTATTCTTGTATTCCTACGGGAACGGGAACTACGAGGGTGAAATTACCCGGAACAGCTAGTACTTATTTGATATCTTGAGACTATCCAACTATAAAATAACAGAATGCAATTATTAATTAATAGATAGTAAAGAAATGTTATAATCGCTGTATTACCTAGCAATATCACGTTCCAGAGGCAAAAAGGTATACGTATAACACTAGCCATGGTTATCACATGTAAAAAAAGAAAAGTTTTCCTCGTAATCTATCACAACTTCTCTCAGGCACTAGACACGTTTCCAAAGCCAAGAATTGGCACAAAAACTCGTATTCAAGAACATGCTCAATCAGTGACAAGACGACTCACGATCGCCCGCATACCTCGTCAGCGAAACGTGCTTTGTGAATATGTTAACGGATATGTATGCGATGCGACACACTTACCTGGACAGTGGACGGGCTCTCAGATTCGGCCGCTTGCGTTTGTTAGAACAGATGGTTGTAGCGAGATTGAATGTCATGGTCGAAGGTTGTGTCTGGGTGTGTGAATGTCTGATTCGCTATGGGTCGATCGATTGCGATTGTTTTGCGGTTTGTATTGTTGTTTCTTTACAAGTAATATACTTAGGTACCTAATATTGTTTCATAAAAACTGCACTAATCTAGCTTGATGATAATGGTCTAGCTTGATGAATTTTAGAAGTGATTTCAAAATGATTATATTTTTCACTAATAAATTGTAATGAGACAGAAAAATAGTACCTACATAAAGTATTATACAATTTCTGAAACAGAAAAGAAAAAAATCTTTAGAGAGGTAACGTTGGTAGTTACTACTTAAAACGTTATCTAAAGATTTTTTCGGTACCCGTCGAGTAACAGAATGCAGACATAATAGACTACGATAAAATATGCGATTTGTAGCAGCTCAAACCAAGAAATGTCAAAAGTCTAAACAAAAACTTAACCAATTCTTCTTCATTTTCTTTTTCCAGGTGAAGTGAACAACGCATACGTGACTGACGCGACATCTGTCTCCGGGTCGAGGAAATCGCTCGCCCTCCAGCCGGTGCTCATCATGCACCCCCACGCGCCCATGGACATGGACACCTACTCCCACTACTCCGGAAGGACCGCGAGGTCCAAACACGGAATATACGCTAACACTATGCATAACTACCAATTATAAAAAGACGTCAAACACTGAGGTGGTTGTTGATGTGTTTCTGTGGTTTGCCGATAGATGGCGCTGATATTGTATTTTCTAATTTGAATATTTCCATAATGTAGACTACATTATTTTTTAATTGACACAACAGAAAACTTTGAACCAGCAGACGTATTCACAGAGACTCGATACCGTTTCCGTTCGATTCGAGTCGAATCTAACGACATCGGAAACGAATCTATCGAGATGGGCTGATTTTGTTATCAAAAAACTAATGTAACATATGACAGTTTGGTGTCACATATGACATTAGTTTTCGATACCAACATCAGCCCATCTCGATAGATTCGTTTCCGATGTCGATAGATTCGACTCGAATCGAACGGAAACGGTATCGAGTCTCTGTGAATACGTCTGCTGCTTATCATTCATGTTTCTCCAAATTTGTCCGTAAGTAAATATTAAATTAAGACTTACCTGACTCTAATTTAATTACATACCTTTTGTAACATAATTCTTTGTTACAATAATAAAACGTTAGTGTGTAAATAAAATGTGTAAGTAAGTATAGTGGTTTTTTCTGTCCCATAATTCGTATAGGTAAATATTTAGATTATAACTTTAGAATTAAGTCTAAAAACGAATTGAAACAACGATTAACTAACAGTATATAAATTGTGCCTTAAGAATTTTTTGTACTTTGTTGTATTTTTGCAATTAATTATAAAAACAAATTAAAATTATTTTAGTATGTACCTACTTGTTTTATTTTCGTTACCTCTGCAAATGCATTACTCTGTACACTTCGACGAAAAATATTTTAAAAAAAATAGAGGCAAAGAGTGTATTTTATTGTTTCTTATTTAAAAAAAATACCATGGCATTGTCTCAGCTTTTGTTCAGCCTCCAAACACTGGTGTCAGTGAACCCGTGGTTTTCCTGGCAAGTTTCTTCTGGCAATTTGTATGTAGCCAGCAACGTGAAATGTTTCCGCCTCTGCTCAGTGAGGCCATGCCGTCCTGGGTCTCCAATTAACACCTGACAGTTGATGGTACAAATAATTAATGCCCAAGATGCTTAAACCCGCCAGGTCATCAGTAACGTTACCAACAGTTTAACTTATAGGTTTGGAATCCCCCCCAGGCCCAGGCCGGGCTTCTAGTCCGGGGGGGCCTCCAAATTTAGTGTAGCTTTAATCGTATTTGTATCTATGGTGCCTCCAACCAACACCCAACTGTCTTTTATCCTTATTTATGATTTCATTGAGAGAACTTTTTGCTACATTTGGAGGCCCTTAGGACCAGAGGCCCGGGGCGGACCGCCCCTTCCGCCCCTACTTTAGTCCGTACTTTGGTCCGCCAGTGATTCCTGGAATACCCACTTTCACCGGTATATTTTTGGACCCCTAAACGTGATAGGTGGTGAGCCCAAAGTCGCCGGACCAAAGTTCTGTTACACATGCCTCAGAATCAATTCTGGGACTGGTTTCATCACGATCTCTTCCTTCACCGTCAACCTATCGATAAATATTTACCTACTTTCTCTATATATTTTTGAAAAACTCAATAAATAACACCTCTGCCTCTGCCTATCCCCTCGCGGATAAAAGACGTGAGCATATTTACTTTATTGATTTTTTATAGTTATCTATCTAATATCAGTGTGGTAAAATCAAGCTATAAAGATACTCACAGTTCTGCCTTCATTAGCTAGTCCATGCAGCCAATTGAATAGGAACATAGCGAATTCTTCATTGTAAAACATATCTCCCACCAAAATGGTATCGAAATCTAGTTTCGCTCCAATTAAGTTTTCCATACTCGTTTCAATGCTAACTTCATTTAAATCAGCATTTATATTGGTTGCAGCGATGGCATCTGCACAGAATTTGTAATTTGGACACTCCATTCAACAGGGGATGTAGCTCAGTGGTAGAGCGTTCGCTTTGCATGTGAAAGGCCCCGGGTTCGATCCCCGGCATCTCCAGATTTTGTCAAATTTATCTTTCTTTATATTGTATTAAATGTACTTATAATTATTGTAATTATTAATAAGCGAGCGATTCTTTTATTTAAGTATAATTTAAATTATGAAACGGCTCCCATCGATTTTGATGATTTTTTTATACATAATATACTGTTTTGCATTGAGGGAAGCTTGGGTCTCCCAGATACTGTTTTTCTTGCAGGTCCATCAAGAATTTGATATTCCTAGCGTCATTATACTCGTCTTTATCTCAAGTTTAACGGCATAGGTAAGTTGTATTTTCTGTAAAAACGTATAATATATAGTAGGTAATTAGGTATGTAAGTTTGATACACAAAAATATTTTTTAAATGTCTCTAACGCCATCTGCCCGTGAGTAGTCGTATCACTAACCGGCCCGGCAGATAGCGTTAGCGACTAATACAGCCACTCACCGGCAGATGGCGATGTGTAATGACGAGCGAAGCTCGGTCTCCCAGGTACTGTATTTTAACTGTTACAAGGACCTAATTTTTTTACCACTGGAATAACTAATCCCTACCAACTTACAAGGATCTATGTCGTTAGCCATTACACTTTTAGCTTTCATTCTGGCAGCTGCTATGGCCCCGGCTCCGCACCCGCAGCCAAAATCTAACACTCTGCGTTTTCTTACAGTTTCCCCATTATCTAATATGTATCTGAAACAATATGATAACTTATGAGTTATAAATTTATTGAACTGTACATTTACAATCATTAGTATTTTATCATTACGTAGTTTTGTACACTGAAATAGTTAAAGCGCCATCTAGTAGCGGTACTAAGAACTAGATAGTAGAAGTACTTTAGTGGCATGGTGTCCAAGTCTTCGTAAAACATTTTTTGTTATAAATAATAGAGGGCGATGGTATCTTTTTTCTGCTATTTCGATATACATAAGTGGAAACACAGAATAAGTAATAGTACTATGTACAGAAGGTACACTGTTAACAAATTCCCTGTTTAGGTACGCCAAACGCGCCTAAATGTGGCCATCTCTTTCTATAGCATGCAACGCGCTCTTTCGGAGGCGGAGCCTTAGATCTAGGGTTGCCGGCAGCTTGACCCATTAAAATATACGTCAGTAGTAGTAGTTAGTATAATAGTGTATTTACGGTACTACGATATTACGATTATTCTTTATTTAGGTACTAAAGACCACCCAACTACACAAAAGCTGTGTAATTTGCCTTTAGGTTATGTTATGACTTCTAAACTGCCTGTTTCTGCAAAATGTAAGACGAAGACATACAACTGGGTTATCTACATACATACATTATATAATGTAAAGAAAAATAGTTAAAAAAAAAATTAACGAGATTGAGAGCGCGAACGTGTGTCAACCACTAATAGACCGCCGGGTGGCGGCCGGCCGCATGTACTTTGTAGCGGCGCGATGACGTCACGCAGTGTGCCACCTCTGGTGAAAACCCAAATTGTTATTTTTAAAAATAATTTATTTACCAACATTATTACCATTCCCAAGCGAAATAACATTTACCACCACTATCATTCATATTTGCGCACAAGGCACAGCCTTGTGTGAAAACTATGAATGAGATAATGATTTAAGATGTGTATGAAATGAACTAAAATTAAAAAAATAAAATAACAGATTCTCGGCCATAATATATTTTTTATACTTTAGTGGGGAAACGAGCGGGTCACTTGATGGTAAGTTTGTGACTACCTTCTCCCATGGTCATACAGTAACTGCCTAGATACCTAAGTACATTTTATATGGTAAACATAATAGGATTTAACTTACTGGAATACTGTTTTCACGACATCGAATACCTATTTACAATTTAAGATATGTAAGTAAAGAATTCACTTTGTTCCTAGAACTTGCTCAGACATTCCAGGCAAGTCTGCAAACCTGTAAAGAGGACGGAGGAATAGGTACCGAGGAACTATTTAAAAGCAGAACGGCCCGATTCGAACTTTATGGTGTGGTGTCCAAAAACTTTTAGAAACTTTATGTAAAAACTTTACTAGGATATTAAGGCATAGAAAGGTTCAGGGCAACAAAAATATTTTTTTACAAAAAAAACCGAATTCATACAGGAAACTAAAAAGAGTGTAAAGTTCTCATCTTTAGCCCAGGTAATTGCTGTAAATCGTCGAGGAGTTCCCTCGACTGTCTTTCGGCTCCATCATCAGATCCACTCCAGAACTTTATTAAATAGTAGATCTTTAATACTTTCGAAGGTTCCCCTCGATTTGTCTGGGGTGCCATCATCAGATCATGGTTTCCTTATAATGGTACCACCCTTGGGATATCTCTATTCCAACAATTTTTTTTATCAAAATAGGTTCATAAGCGACGAAGTTATCCGCGAACACACATAAACCTCCTTTTTAACCGACTTCAAAAAGGAGGAGGTTATCAATTCGTCTGTATTTTTTTTATTTTTTTTTTATGTTTGTTACCTCAGAACTTTTGACTGGGTGAACCGATTTGGATGATTCTTTTCTTATTTGAAAGCTGGTGCTTTCAGATTGGTCCCATTTAAATTTCGTTCTGACAACGACGGCATCTATGAGAAAACCATATAAGTTATAGATTGAAGTCGGTTTTTTTACTCTTTAGAGTGGTTATTTATCCATTCTTCTGTATTTTTTTTATGTTTGTTACCTCAGAACTTTCGACTGGGTGAACCGATTTGGATGATTCTTTTTTTATTTGAATTTCGTCCAGTTCTGACAACGGCATCCATGAGAAAACCATATAGTTAAGTTGACGATTGAAGTCGGTTTTTTTACTCTTTAGAGTGGTTATTTGAAGTCTGTTAAAAAAACATTTTCATTTTACGATTTCAAAATAATAAAACAACCAAAAAAATTACGCAATTGAATACTGATAATGATATGCAGTACCATTCTTCACAATGCGATTTGACATAATATACCTTAAGTAGGTATATCAAGAGTATTTTTAATTCAGTTCAACCCTGGTATTATATCTGTGGACTTTCCGAGAAGGGGGATGTTCGTGGAAAAACTATAATTCTCCGAAAACGGGAGAAACAAATGGAATCGCATTCACTTTTATTACGATCGGGGAATTAACATTTTATTATTTTATTTACGAGTCAGTTTTATATTGTTCTAAATTCGGAGAATTGAAAGTAATTTCATTTTTCATTTCATTTATTGCTAACTAATTCGTTAATATTTCAGAGAATTCAAAGTATTTAACATAATCATTTAATGTACCTACCTAAGTAAGTGCAGACTTATTACAATTCTTATTTTAATTTCCTGTGAGTAGATGATTAGTAGCTTTGTTGGGTACAGGCAGTGGCGTAGCATGTCTTGGCCCCCGTATAAAAAAATGTTTGGGGGCCCTTCTGAAGGGTAAAGATTTCTCAGAAAAAAAAATTGCATTAAATTAAAATAAATATTTATTCATCATAATTATCTGTCGCTTTTTCCAAAATTTTTACAAAAAATTGAAATTAAATATACACTCTCGTGGCCTTTTTTTTCGGCAAACCAAGCTGATTTATTATATCATTTATAGCTGATGATGACTAGTTTTTCTAAAGTTTCTGCCTCTATGGACAATATTGACAGGTCTGACAGGCGTTCATGTCCAATCGAAGTTCTTAGGTATTTTTTATCAGTTTTGAAGTTTTTATTAATTTTTGCTTAAGCACGTCGGGGGCCCCTGTGGCCCGGGGGCCCCGTATAATTTATACGGCTGATACGGCGGTAGCTACGCCCCTGGGTACAGGCAAGGTACCTACAGGATACAAGAATTGTTCGTTAAAGATTACTCACTCATTCGACCCGTTGCCAGCCAGCTGCGTTCATGTAATCGCATTCGTCACAGACTCGAGTTCAACAGCTGTCACCAAGGTCGCGACTCGCGACCCTTGCTCGGTCACGTGGACTTGACCCTGACCTTATTACTCATTGAGGCCAGAGCCGTTTTAGGTATGATAGAAGTCAAAGTAAAAATAATTTATTTTCTGTAGGTATAGAAAATACACTTAAAAAGTCAATAATCTAATAACAAGGCACTCTTAACTCGTCCATGAAGATTTGCTAAATGTAAACAGCAGCCCATTTCCACCGACAAGTTGCTGGTTCCCGAGAAAAAGTAGACAAGTGGTAGACTGATATTTTAGTAAAATAGTGCCTTAAATTAGGTAGGTAGGTCTCTATAAATTCTATAACTCCGGTTATTATTATTTTGCAGGTTTTGTCATGCGTTGGCATTTGTGTGGCATTCAGTCATACGAGTATAAATAAAAGTACATAATATGACAAACTGTACATCAATACAATACACCCAAAATATCCATATTTAATACAGAACAAAATAAAAATTACTGGCAGGCAAAGAGATTTAAATATAATAGGACATACAGGGGGCATTAGGAATATTTTCATACAAAACTTTGAAGCGCAAGCGTCGTGTCAGTTAGTATGAATCCGAGTTGTCATTCGGTCGAAATTCAGATACTCTACTCAAAATTCGCTGTTCTCATCGCCAACGTCCATACCACGTTGAAAACACCGGTTCTCGTCCGATCACCGAAGTTAAGCAACGTCGGGCGTGGTCAGTACTTGGATGGGTGACCGCCTGGGAACACCACGTGCCGTTGGCTTTTTGTTTTTTATTTTACTAATCTTCTTCTTTTTGTTCTTTAATTTTTATTCAAAATAATTTTTATTTTTATTTATTTGTACAGTTCTTCTGTAGAAGGTTTAAAAAAATGCGTTTTCGCAAATCGCATGAACTTTTGCACAGGAGTTACTCATACTTCTATCCCGATTCTCTGTGCTGTAACGGAGAGCAGCTACACATTTTTGTTACATTTTCCGTATCACTTCGTTCGTACATACCTCTTGCTGCTAGTAGGGGGCTCTGGGACCGCGGGCGTATTCCTGACTGCGGCCCTGTATGAACCTCGACCTTGTTAATCGTACCTACATAACACACCCACAACAAATCGGATTGCCTCAGAGTGAGATGTACGATTTTATGCAATAAACTAATATTATGGGTATAAAATATAGCCTGGCTGACCAAAGATTTAGGTTCCTTGATCTAGAAAAAAAGAATTTCGGTGCGAAGATCTTCCTTTCATATTTTATCAATGAAACTTAAATACTACAGTCTCAAGTATTATTACCCACTTGGTAGCTGCAGAGCAAAACCAGCCTTATCTCAAGCCGACAAGCCTTCGTATTGAAAAAGTTAAGTTTGGGTGACTCATGCTAGTATTCATAGTCTGAGAATTATTGTTATTGTATTCGATGCGGCTCGTGTATTTAGACTTGTTTTAATTATCAGTAGATCTTTATATCATTATACTTTTAGATAGTTACTTGGATGTTATTAAAATACTACCTACTAGATTTGGCCCGCGTTCTGAATAAAGTCTATTTGTTAAACCAGGTAATGAACTATGTGTGCCAAATTTCATCCAAATTCGATCATCCGTTTTTGTGTGATTGAGTAACAAACATCCAAACTTTCACATTTATACTAGCAGCCCCCTTCGGTTTCATCTGCGTAGCTCCCGGTCCCTTGGGAATACGAGTATAAAATTTAGCCTATGTGTAAGAATTTTTAAAGTCGGTTTTGTGGTTTAGCGTAACAAAGTCACTTTCCCATTTATATGTAATATTGAAGGATAAGGATCTATGTAGTTGTTTCGAAGCAGTCGTCCAATTTCGTGTTCCCTATTTCCCTTCACCCATATTGGAAAGTATATCAATCTTCCAAAATGATGGAACTCCACTACATTTTGCAAAAACTCAGAAATGCGGGGTTTCTTAACTTTATACCAAAGCTTTTTCTAGATACTGACATTAAAAATGACTGATATTCCACAAAAACGGGATTCTAGTACCATCATATAGGTATAGTTATTTAGATTGGATTTAGGGAGAGAGAGATTAGAGCTAACCGTAATATTTATGTATGATTTGTACACGATTTGTATGACGACAGAGACTAATAAAGAGGAAGTGGAAATAAAATAAATGTAAAATAGAGTTGTTTTCGAGATTAACCAAACCGTATCCTCTACTATAGATAGGTTCCAGGACAGATTAGAGCCTATTGGAATTCCTCGTATTTCTGCAGAAAGAGACAGAACATCACAACTCTTCTACCAGAGTAGGACGGAAAGCATCCTTGTGACTCACCAAACGGGATAAAGAAAACAAGTGCGTGAGAAAGGGATGCGAGACAATGAGTCACAGCACAGACCACAGGAGCACAGACCCGAGTAGGAGTTATCAGGATTATTGGGATGAGTCACGAATGTTACAGAGAATTGTTATTAAATATTAACGTTACTTTTTCTTTGAATAGGTACTATCGAAAAAATTTCTGCCTGATACACCTAAATGTCATTTTAGCGAGCAGCTATCTTTTCCCACCCCGTGTCTACAAAGCCCTCACTTATTAGTAACAATGACAATTGCAAAAAAGTGGTTCTTTCATGTTTATGACCATTTAGTGTCGATGAATGGATCGCAATAGAAAAAAAAGACGGTGTTACTGGCTTCTCATTGTGTAACTCTAATTAGGGTCGGGGTAATAAAATTTGAGCTTACAAGCGACAATTTTTCCAAATGTATCAGGCTTAGCGTTTGCTGATAGTACCTCTATTTACTATGCGTTTAAGTGAAGTGATACGGAAAATATAACAAATTGTGTCTGCTTTCCGTTACGGGACGGGATAGAATTATAAGGAACTCCAGCAGACGTATTCACAGAGACTCAATACCGTTTCCGTTCGATTCGAGTCGAATCTATCGACATCGGAAACGAATCTATCGAGATGGGCTGATTGTCATGTCGGTATGTCATATGTGACATTAGTTTTCGATACCAACATCAGCCCATCTCGATAGATTCGTTTCCGATGTCGATAGATTCGACTCGAATCGAACGGAAACGGTATCGAGTCTCTGTGAATACGTCTGCAGGTCAACTCATGCGATTGGCGAAAGAAAACGCATTTTTTTTTAAACATTGTACGGAAAAACTTTCCAAATAAAATAACAAAATAAGGTAAAATAAACAACAAAAAGCCAACGGCACGTGGTGTTCCCAGGCGGTCACCCATCCAAGTACTGACCACGCCCGACGTTGCTTAACTTCGGTGATCGGACGAGAACCGGTGTTTTCAACGTGGTATGGACGTTGGCGGTAGAAACGGCAAATTTTGTGTTGAGTATGCGAGTAGAAGAATGCATACAGAAGCGTTTCTTACGTCTTGCGTCCTTTCATCAAAAAAAGCATGACCTATTACTATACCAACCTCGACTAACGTATTTTAAATTTACTACATTGGCTGATAGACGTTGGATGACTGATCAAATTCTCTTGTTCAAGATTCTTCGTGGTTTTATAAATTGTCCCGAACTGTTGGCCCAGATTGGCTTTGTGGTTCCTCGCGCTAATACAAGAATAGACAAAGACAATGTTCGACCTCTTGCTACAAGGATCCACAAAACTAATACTGGTTTTCACGGCACCGTCTGTCGAATGTGCCGCGAACATAATAAATTATTTAAAGCCACCAAAATTGATATCCATTCGGAAACCTTATTTAAGTATAAAATTTTTTTTGATAAATTTTATATCGGGTAATAACCAAGTGTGAGAATTGCAATAGATTTAAGTTAAATTGTAAAAATATGATACCGTTTTAGTTTGTATAGTTCAGTTTGCAGCGTAAATAGTCATAAGATGTGGTTGCCTGTAATTGGGTGTACACTAGCTTTATGTACTCCATGTATGATTTATATTTCCTTTTAGTGTGCTACCTGTTGGCAATCCTGTAAAATAAAATAAAATAAAAGATACACAGGACGCGCACGCGCGGATTCTGTAAACAAATTGTGTAAGCCCCTTTTCACATTTACCGGTTTACGCCGGTCCGGCGCGCGGCGAAGTATATGGCCAATGGTACGTTCGTTAATGGTACGTTCACTTTCATACGTACCGGCGGCGGGCAACCGGGCAACCGGCCATACATTTCGCCGCCGGACCGGACCGCCGGAAACCGGTACGTGTGAAAAGGGGCTAAGAGTTGACCAAAAAAATAATGAGTAGAGGAGTTTCTTGCCCGCTTCCTCTCAACCATAGTTTCTGAAGCTGGTGATTTTTAATAAGTGGACTTTAATTGAAGTCCCCTATTTTGAATAAAACATTTTGACTTTGATTATTAAATAGTAGGTATCCCAACAATAAGATATAAAGACGTCTCATTACTGCACAATGCAATAAATTCGCATTACACTCATGGGCCATTTACACGAGGCCATTCCATGAGCCATTCCACTGAGACAATCCACTAAGCCAATCAAAACTGCATACGAAAAAAAACTTGAGGACAATCCTATGCAGTGGACTGTCTCTATTTACACGAGGCCATTAGTGGATTGGCTTAGTTGAATGGCTCACTGGAATGGCCCATCAGACTCACGAAATCAATGATATAGTATTGATTTCCACGTTTTGTGTGAAGCGTTGGCGAAAAAAAGAGATGAAATTATTTTATGGAAATTATTTTATGTGTATGTATTTTAGAGATTTTTCGAAAAAAAGCACTAAAATGATTGGAATAAAGAACAATAAAAAGCCAACGAGCACGCGGTGTTCCCAGGCGGTCACCCATCAAAGTACTGACTGCGCCCGACATTGCTTAACTTCGGTGATCGGACGAGAACCGGTGTTGTCAACGTGGTATGGACGTTGGCAACAATGTAAGTGAATTTTGTGTAGAGTTGTGAAGTAACCGATAACCAAAAAGAAATTGAATAAAAAAAAATATTGCATTATCAACTGAAATAGGTACTCTACGGAATCTGGAAAGGTTTGATTAAAAATGTTTATTTAAAATACTGTCTTTTCAACCGATATAAAAAAGGCATAAAATATAAATCTCTATTCGTCGGATTTTTTTCTTTTAATGACTGATAATGATAATGATAAACAGACAACAGAATAGTGGAACATTGTTTTAATTCATATTTTTTTGTACACAAGAACTTACGTGTCCTACTAAGAAACATGTTTTTAGTTACCATTTAGATATTTTGTTTTGTTTACTATACCTAACTACTGAATTGTTAATAAGTTATTGTATTATTTTTCTAGGTAATGCCCTGCAGCTAGTCTCAATGGGGAATCTTGCAACAATAAGTTTTCCTTGTAGGTAATACTTATTGGTATTCCACACGAATACGGGTACTTACTTTTAATTATGTAACATGCACAACCTACCTCTGCGAGTGATCGTTATCTACTTCCTCATAATAAGAGGAAAGACAGGGGAAAGACCTATAAGCTCAGAGTAAGCTGTTCCTAATTCGTGAAGATAATACATACATAATGCTCACGCCATTGTCCCACAGGGGTAGGCAGAGACGATCAAAGAGACGATCGACGACGACAAAGTGGCGATCCATCGATCGCCACTTTGCTCGATCTCTGCATACTTCTTTCGCTTCCTTCACATCACATAAGCCTATATCATCCATAAGCCTTTTCATGCACGCTCTTTTATTTTTCGCACTCCGGACCCCAGCTTTTTGAAGGACGTCACTTATTTGATCCGTGAACGTCTTTCTGGGGCGTCCTCTTTTCTTGCATTCTTCAACATTCGCACCATAAATCTCTTTCGTTACTCTTCTTTCATCCATACGTTATTACGTTCTAAGTGACCAAACCAGCGTAACATGCCCTTTTCTAGGGTGAACTCATCTAATTTCGTGACAAAGGCATTGGAGTAAAAAAAAAAAGACGTGTGGCACTCGGGGACTGCCGCGGTAAAGCTATTGCATAGCATTTTGTATCAACAAGACTGCCGAAAGAAACGGGTTGTTCTGAACTCCGATTGGTAGGGACGAGTGGGAATATTTTTTCCCACTGCTCCGATTGTTTTTATGTTGTTTCAATAACCCCTTTTTTCGCCAAAAGTACAGTCACCAATAAAATAATAAAGTTGACTGTCTTGGTTGGTCTGACTATTTCATTTCATTTCATTTGATTCGATTCGATTCGATTCGATTCGATTCGATTCGACTCGACTCGACTCGACTCGACTCGACTCGACTCCGACTCCGACTCCGACTCCGACTCCGACTCCGACTTTCGACTTTCGACTTTCGACTTTCGACTTTCGACTTTCGACTTTCGACTTTCGACTTTCGACTTTCGACTTTCGACTTTCGACTTTCGACTTTCGACTTTCGACTTTCGACTTTCGACTTTCGACTTTCGACTTTCGACTTTCGACTTTCGACTTTCGACTTTCGACTTTCGACTTTCGACTTTCGACTTTCGACTTTCGACTTTCGACTTTCGACTTTCGACTTTCGACTTTCGACTTTCGACTTTCGACTTTCGACTTTCGACTTTCGACTTTCGACTTTCGACTTTCGACTTTCGACTTTCGACTTTCGACTTTCGACTTTCGACTTTCGACTTTCGACTTTCGACTTTCGACTTTCGACTTTCGACTTTCGACTTTCGACTTTCGACTTTCGACTTTCGACTTTCGACTTTCGACTTTCGACTTTCGACTTTCGACTTTCGACTTTCGACTTTCGACTTTCGACTTTCGACTGTCGACTGTCGACTGTCGACTGTCGACTGTCGACTGTCGACTGTCGACTCCGCCTCCGCCTCCGCCTCCGCCTCCTCCTCCTCCTCCTCCTCCTCCTCCTCCTCCTCCTCCTCCTCCTCCTCCTCCTCCTCCTCCTCCTCCTCCTCCTCCTCCTCCTCCTCCTCCTCCTCCTCTCCTGCTCCTGCTCCTGCTCCTCCTCCTGCTCCTGCTCCTGCTCCTGCTCCTGCTCCTGCTCCTGCTCCTGCTCCTGCTCCTGCTCCTGCTCCTGCTCCTGCTCCTGCTCCTGCTCCTGCTCCTGCTCCTGCTCCTGCTCCTGCTCCTGCTCCTGCTCCTGCTCCTGCTCCTGCTCCTGCTCCTGCTCCTGCTCCTGCTCCTGCTCCTGCTCCTGCTCCTGCTCCTGCTCCTGCTCCTGCTCCTGCTCCTGCTCCTGCTCCTGCTCCTACTCCTGCTCCTGCTCCTACTCCTACTCCTACTCCTACTCCTACTCCTACTCCTACTCCTACTCCTACTCCTACTCCTACTCCTACTCCTACTCCTACTCCTACTCCTACTCCTACTCCTACTCCTACTCCTACTCCTACTCCTACTCCTACTCCTACTCCTACTCCTACTCCTACTCCTACTCCTACTCCTACTCCTACTCCTACTCCTACTCCTACTCCTACTCCTACTCCTACTCCTACTCCTACTCCTACTCCTACTCCTACTCCTACTCCTACTCCTACTCCTACTCCTACTCCTACTCCTACTCCTACTCCTACTCCTACTCCTACTCCTACTCCTACTCCTACTCCTACTCCTACTCCTACTCCTACTCCTACTCCTACTCCTACTCCTACTCCTACTCCTACTCCTACTCCTACTCCTACTCCTACTCCTACTCCTACTCCTACTCCTACTCCTACTCCTACTCCTACTCCTACTCCTACTCCTACTCCTACTCCTACTCCTACTCCTACTCCTACTCCTACTCCTACTCCTACTCCTACTCCTACTCCTACTCCTACTCCTACTCCTACTCCTACTCCTACTCCTACTCCTACTCCTACTCCTACTCCTACTCCTACTCCTACTCCTACTCCTACTCCTACTCCTACTCCTACTCCTACTCCTACTCCTACTCCTACTCCTACTCCTACTCCTACTCCTACTCCTACTCCTACTCCTACTCCTACTCCTACTCCTACTCCTACTCCTACTCCTACTCCTACTCCTACTCCTACTCCTACTCCTACTCCTACTCCTACTCCTACTCCTACTCCTACTCCTACTCCTACTCCTACTCCTACTCCTACTCCTACTCCTACTCCTACTCCTACTCCTACTCCTACTCCTACTCCTACTCCTACTCCTACTCCTACTCCTACTCCTACTCCTACTCCTACTCCTACTCCTACTCCTACTCCTACTCCTACTCCTACTCCTACTCCTACTCCTACTCCTACTCCTACTCCTACTCCTACTCCTACTCCTACTCCTACTCCTACTCCTACTCCTACTCCTACTCCTACTCCTACTCCTACTCCTACTCCTACTCCTACTCCTACTCCTACTCCTACTCCTACTCCTACTCCTACTCCTACTCCTACTCCTACTCCTACTCCTACTCCTACTCCTACTTTACTTTACTTTACTTTACTTTACTTTACTTTACTTTACTTTACTTTACTTCACTTTATTTTATTTTATACAATGCACGGCCTTTAAGCCACACCTCCGTGCCCGTCGGAGTGGGGAGAGCGTGAGGTTTTTTCGTTACGGAATTTCTGGATTCGCTCCCCGCGCTCAAGGCCCGCGATAGAAGCTATGCAATAGCTTAAAAACTGATTAATAATCATTCAATTTTATTGAGACTTAACTGAAGTATTAATCAGTCTCTTGTGGATACAATGGCACGAGTAATCACAGTCTATTATAATAACGTACAGAGTACTACCTAGTTTAGAAAAGTAAGTCAACTTGGCTAATTCCGTGGTAACCTCTTTAAGTCCGTGATAGATACTACTGTAATTCTCATATAACGGAATTACACAAGTAAAAATGTATATGTGTACTAAACTAAACTTAAAAACCTATTTTCTTCTTCTTTAAAATATTTAACAACAGTTTTCTTGTGTTTGTGAGGCTCTTAGATCAGCCCATAAGTATTTTCTATTTTTCTTAAAGCCCTCCTTGTTTTAAGAAAAAAAAAAAATTAGACTGTTTGTCTTGGGAACCTCTTACTTTTTGATTTCGGTTATAAAAAGTTAATTTTTTTGTATTTATGCTCTAAAGTTTCGTCGACAATCATCTCACGTAATTGCGTGATAAATTTAGCTCACCTAATTACGTGATATAAAATTAATGTTACATTTAAGATAGAATTTCAACTTTAAAGGAAGCTTTCCCTCTTATAGCTACGTTTATATTGTAATTGCATTTATTTAAAACTTAATTCTGATGCCATTTGCTTAAAAAAACTCAATAACGTGTATTATGCTACCTTAATTCCGTTATAACACAAAAGTCACTCAACCGTGTTACATGCAATATTTTTGAAGAACTAAATAAGCTTTTACACCTAAAATGTACAGAAAAATGAAGAGTTTTTTACTTTCAGAAAAAGGAAATATCATAAAGATATCATTTTATTGAAAAAAGCAGAGAAATCTATAAAATACTTACATTAAAATCGCAAAGTTTGCCACCCATTTACTCACATTGTCAAAACTGGTCGAGTTCGCGCTCAGACTGACGAAAATCGTCGATTGTTGCTATCCCTCTTACTCAAATAAAACAAAATTTTGCAGATGAATTGGTACTTTATTACTAAACGCTAAGGTGGTATTATGCTTGCTCACATTCACTCATAGAATAATATATTAGACTTCAAAGTCACTATCACGGAATTGAGTGAGTCACATAATTAGATGAGTTTACCCTAATCTGTTCATTCTTCATTCGTGAAGATCTAATCTAAATTGTTAGATATTATGCCTTTACCAACTGTTACCTTTACCAAAACCGCGATTAAAAAATTAAAACAGATGTTCACTTCAATTACTTAATTAAACTCCACTCCATCATTGAGCTGACTCATTTATAATCATTCTCAATTGAATTATTGTAGATAAAAATGAAATAAAAAATCTAAAATCCCGACCGCTTAAAAAAGATGAAAACAACTAAGTATTAGGCCAGGATTTGAACCCGATCCTTACTGATTATCATCATGAGAAGCGGGCTCATCACTGCTCTTTTTGTATTTAGTGGGTATTTCCAGAAATGGAATATTATTTATTTTATTTATTTTACTATAAGATAACATATTCTATGGTATAATGTAGAATAATATTGGAGTGTGATCTCCCTCTGTAGATTTCCATTGCGAGTATTGCGACAAAGAGGGTTCCACAGAAGAGCTTGTAATACCAATGGTGTAGAAACTAGACTGAAAAGGCTAATATTTAATAATTTTCAGTCGCTTGAGATGGGTTCTAGTAAAACGATTTTTTCCCAACTGAAATGTCAATTCATTTATTTTTCCTTTATATTTCGTAATTCAAAAACATGTTCTTAAAGCAAAGAGTTCGCAACATCCTCCCGCCACGGAGTTGCGCACGCTCAGCGCAAGACAAAATATAACTAACAAATGATCAAAACAAACACATAAGTCACATAACATATTAACATTTGACACAAGTATTTACAAAATTAACCTATCCGGAGGCAGCTTAACTTGTCGACCAGAACATGTGGTTATACTAGAGGAGGCGACCCTGTCCAATCCCGGTATGTCTTCGTTGGGTATGGATAGTTCCACAGACTGACCGCTCATAAAGTCTTTACTTACTTTTGAAATAGAATCAGTTTTATTAATGAGACTACACATCAAAGTATAGTGTCTCTTTTCACATATCATACATTCCGGATACTTCCTGCAAACTTTAGCGATATGACCTTTTCTTAAACAAATCAAACAAGCTCGATGTTTCTTCAAATACTCATTGCGCTCGTCTAAAGTCATTTTCATGGCCATAGTGCATTCCGAACTTGTATGAAAACTTTTTTCGCACCAAATACAAGTTTGCATTACCTCTTTACTCTTGTTATCATTTATGGAAGTAGCATTCATAGAAGTAGCAAAACACGATGCAGTCGGAGTACTCTGTGCGCCTAGACAAGTAGTGTCAAAGTGCGCTACGCGTATTCTCTCCTCCGACTCAACTTCAAATTTGAGAAATTCCAACAGCTGCGACAGCGGATTTTCTTTTTTCTCAGTACGAAAGTTCGATCTATTCCAAGCTCTCAGCGTCTCATCGGGTAAAGCTGACTCTACCAAGGGATACAATAATGCAGCATACCGATTTTCCGTTAGGCCGAGAGACTCCAGCGCCAAAATTTGTGTCATTAGTTTGTCATACAAAGATCTCATTGATAGTTTTGACACAGATTTAGAGATGACTAATTGAAGTAATTCTCTTACATAATAATCTATAATCGAATCATCTCTGGCAAACCTTTGGCGTAGCTGAGTGATGGCTTTCTCATAATTTTCGCCACAGGGAGGAAAACTTTCAACGAGTTCTCTTGCTGGTGAACCCTTTTCCATCGCTTGTAGCAAAAAACGCATTTTATCATCATCACCCAATTCGTGCGCCTCATGAATTTTTCGAAATTGCGCCCAGAAGCCGATCCAATTTTTGATATGCCCGTCAAATGTCGGTAATTCAAATGATGGTAGCTTTAGGTACTTACGCGAAACTGACTGTTTCGACTCGGGTACTAAAGGGGCATCGTCGTCAAAATCTTTCACTGTGGCTCCTGTTTTTGATGCGTCAGACTTCGACGGATTTAACAAAGACAGTGCTTCTTGCCGCAAAATATACCACCTTCTATCATACGCATCCACGCTGTCGATTTCGGCCTCCATTGCCGTCTCGTCCCGCTCCTCCATATCCAGCCACAGTTCTAAAACTTTGTTGTTAACTTCCTTCAACTCTTCGTGATGTCCGGTCAGCTTGTCTAATAAAGCGGACACCATGTTCTTAGTTCCGGCCGCGATCGCATTTTCCAACTCATTCGAGCACTTTGTAAATAGCCGCCTCGCGACGGTTCTTTGGAACTTAGCGCGGTCCATAGTTATTGGTTCGTTACCTCGGTCGCCACAAATTGTAGAAACTAGACTGAAAAGGCTAATATTTTATAATTTTCAGTCGCTTGAGATGGGTTCTAGTAAAACGATTTTTTCCCAACTGAAATGTCAATTCATTTATTTTTCCTTTATATTTCGTAATTCAAAAAACATGTTCTTAAAGCAAAGAGTTCGCAACAAATGGCATAGGAATACCTATAATAATTGATTTGTTGTGATAGCAATCAAACCAGTGGCGTAACAATAGAGTGGCAGGGCTGGCAAAATGCCATGGGCCCCCGGCCGAAAAGGCCGCGCGCAAACTCAAAAATTTTTTTTTACATTGTACCTGAGTATTTTATTTAATTTTATTTTATTTGAAAAGTATATTTTTATAAGTTGTGCTTATAATCCAAAGTGAGACAACTAAAAAATATAATACAATTTCAAGTTAATCGTTAAGCATTTCATCCAACCTAAACGACGTTGATTCATTTTTAGAGATGTAAACCGTGAACATCACTCGGTACACACTATGATATTATAACGTGTAATTGAGTACGCTGAAAATCTCGAAGTTTATTAAAATGAAATTGAGTGCAACGTGACGATTTTTACTGACAGGGCCCCATTAAAAGAATTTGCCACGGGCCCCAGCTGGTATAGTTACGCCACTGAATCAAACGTCCACTAACCTTGCAGTAGCCTGTCCACCCGGCCAGTAGAATGCCCAGAAGGGGTCAGGGAACGGAACCTCCTCCCCCTTCGCCCCCCACAGGGGGCAGCTTGGGGTCACCAGTCGGAGCTGCAGCTCGGGGGTCAACGAAGCACGAGAGATCGCCGTGTGCTTTATTATGAGAGAAGATAGGTCACGTAGCTCGCGAAGCATCCTGAGAGAAAAAAGTATTGTCTTATATTATTAATGGGGGGGGGGGGGGGAGGGACGAGAATAAAAAATACCAACCTAATATCACACCTGGTCTGTGGTATTATAAAAAAACACGGGTTGCACTCCGGGAGTGCCGGCAGAAGTGAAAACTTGATTATTAACGTTTGTGTATTTTTGATTTATTGGAATAGTTAGGGAATAGCATTTAACCTCTCTTGACAACATCGTGATTATCTTCTCTCTGCTTCTCTAGATATTTCTGCTAAATCTTGTTTACCCAAAACACAAAGGAGAAGGGAATACGAACCTGTGACACGTGATGACATTGACATGTTTACTTAGCAACACCATTAATTTAATAGCAATTTATTTATTTTTATATTGAAAATACTCGATAATCCGAATTTTCCGCCTATAAGTTGTCGACTCAGATCGACTTATTTTTTACGCTCTTCAATTTGATGTGCGTTTCGTTTGAGTCTACCGTAGACACAGTTTTTGCAGCGTACGCCAGAATAGCTCGCAGATGGCAGATCGCGCAAGCGCTCTGCGCCGTCTTACGGTATTTTTTCGATCAGCACACGTGACCTGACGCGAGTTTCACAGTTTTTACCCATCCCACAAAAGTGCTCAACGCCGCTAAAGAAGTTTTCACTTCAAAAAAAACATTAAAATCGGTCGAGAACTTTCGGAGGATTGAAACCAATGATTGAAACACAAACACATGAGATTTTAATTTCACTAACAATATTTTTGAGTGATTTTCTAAAATACGATTAGTCTGAATGTGCCATATACTACGTAGCGTATTGCACACACACGCCGGCCGCGCGGCCGCCAGCCGCGGCGCCCGGGGTCATTGACCTCGCGCAGGTGATTTTGCGAGTATATGCTAAAACTGAAGAATTTAAGCATATAGGTATCGGCTTCTTATTAAACCCCTTGAAGGATTCCCTTGAAAGATGAGATTTTTATATCATTAGTTTACAAGTCCAACCTTGAACTTGTAAAATAAATGTCTTTTGAGAAATCGAAGATCTATCTATAATATGCTCTACATCTCAACTCGAAATGAAACAGACTTTATAAAGAAATTAATCCTTATTCAAATACCTAAATAACTGCGCACTACAAGCGTTAATTTCCATCAGATCACATGAATTCATCGTCATATAACTGACGTATCTTGTTTTCTGTGCACCAAGCCCCCAGCGTCATAAGTTCATAACTCACAAGTGGTCTAGCCTTGATGATTGTCTTCTGGTCGTCCTGGAGCATTCAAAAATAAGTCTTGTTACCGTTGAGTAAGGCCCTCGGGCTGCCTTCTATTAAATTGTTTATACAAGAAGGCGTGTGGAGTGATAAGAAAGTTGTCTATGCTAATGACCTTGAATGACTTTAGGACATTCATTTATTTGTTCTTTCCAAAGAGATTAAAATATAATAGGGCATAGAGGGGACAAAGTGAGGAAAAAGTCTCTGGGGTTCTTTCTATTCCGGAAATGTTGGCTGTTTTGGTTGTCTTGGGTGACTTGAAAAATTCAGACAGTTTGTGGCAAATAGCCTAACACCATCTCCCAATCCGCTGTGGGCTCCCGTGGTAGATTATGGACCATATTTACTCATGTTTGAAGAAAGTACTTTGCCTAGCAATGGGCTGATACGGGTTGATGATAAAGGCTGATAAGGATTGATAAGATAAAGAAGTACTTATGGTTCCAGATGTAGACGTCACAACATTGAAACGGCGCAGTTTACTCGAGGCCAAATTATTTTGAGGTTATTTGAGATGACCGTGTTGAAATTTTACCGTAACAAGGAAATTGCGGTCAGCTAATGGCCTGTTTTACATATTTGTGGTTACAATTGAAATGTCTGAGGCTTGTTATGTTATTCATCACTAGTTCCCCACGATTTCACCGAGTAATTCCCGTTCGTCTCTTTCCGTCGGGAAAATAGTTTCAGAGCATATTCAATTCAAACAAAACACTACATAGTAGGTATAAAACAAAGTCGCTTTCTCTGTCCCTGTGTCCCTAAGTATGCTTAAATCTTGAAAACTACGCAACGGATTTTGATGCGGTTTTTTTTTATAGATAGAGTGATTCAAGAGGAAGGTTTTAGTATTAGCATTGCACCCGTGTGAAGCCGGGGCAGGTCGCTAGTATAATATAAAATACCTTTCCTCTTTGTATACCTTACGAGCTGTTCCACGCGATTTCATCCTCGTAAGTCCCGTTCCCGTGTGGTTCCCGGAAAATAACCCATATTACTCCCAGAAAACTTATAGTTATAAATTTATAGAAAAGTAAGCTTTCCATTAGGAAATTCGATTGGAATTTAAAAAATCGGTTCAGTAGTTTCGGAACCAAGTCAATAAAAACAAATATTTAAAAAATGCCTGCTATAGGATATTAGTGTAGGTACTATCGACAAAATTTCCGCCTGATACACGGTGAAGGAAAACATCGTGAGGAAACCCGCAGGTCTCAGAATTAATTCTGAGAAGTGTGTAAACAGACCCGGTCCGGCGATGGGCTCACCACATACCACGTTTAGGGGTCCAATGTATCTCGTGAAATGTGGGTATATCCAGTACCTAATGGAATACCTCTGCCTACCCCCTCGGGGATGAAAGGCGTGAGATTTTTATTTTATTTTTTTTAGTGCAACCATATCAGTGGAACCATATAGGTCCGTTATTAAAATCTTGACCTTTCAAGCGATAATTCTTCCAAATGTATCGTTTTTCGATAGTATACGAGTACATGCAGATAATATCAGGCATAGTTTCTGTGGCGCAAATGTGTGGCCACTGATACTAAACTGCGAGCAGGCAATGAAACGCCGGAATAAAATTGTAGATCGGAATGTAATGTGTCAGTGGTCACACATTTCCGCCACATTGGTGACCCCGGAGGAGCAACCAGCACCTTCACAACAAGCCTCAACATGAGCAATCATCTCCGACCTGTTGTTGAACCCACCAGCTACCGACCAGTACAACGCACTCAAAGAACGACTCATCACAGCGTACGAGGAATCAGACAACCGCCAGCTGCAGAAACTACTCTCCGAGATTGAGCTAGGTGACCAGAAACCAGGGGCGGATCGTGAATTTGTGGGGCCCTGGGCTGAAACTACTTAGGGGCCTATCTAAGTACTCAACTAATAGCCATGTCAAAAAACTGTTTCTATAATGATATATTATTATTATATGTATATTCTTTATGGCACAAAAAAACATAAATATTACTTAAATCTACACAAGTATTAGTTGTAAGAAAGGCGACCTTATTGCTGTGGTAGCAATCTCTTCCAGGCAACTTTAAGGTGAGAGAGAAACCGAAATAGTGATTTATAGGGTGGATTTTTGAGACGGGTCACTAAGAACAGGCACCTTAATCGTTATAGTTACAGGAATATGTTCCTAGGAGACCATCCCTAACTTTTTAAGATATTATGGACTGCATTCACAGATGTTGGAGAAAATGTACAGGCAGCGAAGAAAATCTTACAATACAAAAAAAAAAAAAATTATGCCAATTGATCCTATTTCGTGTTTTCTTATGACGTTATCACGTAAAAATATCGTCCGTAAACCGAATTTACAGACAACCATTTTTTAAATTCAAATTATCGCCTACTGTTTATAGCGGGGTCTGGGGGCCTCTTGTAACCTCGGGGCCCTGGGCTGCAGCCCAATCAGCCCTTAGGTAGATCCAGCCCTGCCTGAAACCGTCCCAACTCCTTCGCCGGATGAAGAATTTGGCTCGCGACAAAGTTCCAGACACAACTCTTCGCATGATGTGGACCAGCCTCCTAGATTGCTACGTTGAATGAACCTTGGCCATGGCGTCTAAACTTTAGTTTCCTCTTGTTAAATTTTGATTTTCATTTATACTGCGAATACGTCTCTCAGAAGTGTTGGCTGAGAATAATTTTCTGTAGTTCGCGAAGACTTGGCATCACGTGTAGGCAAGAATTCTGGTGAATTTTGTAAAATGTTCATTGCTATTCTTGTTATAGAACGTTCTCTATTTACCGTGTTACCTACAGAATTAAAAAGGAAAACTCTGACTAGATCATATTATTTTATAAGTACCTTACAATTTATAAACGAGTTATTTATTTAAATAATAAACTAAGCAAAACTCTGACTAGATCATATTATTTTATAAGTACCTTACAATTTATAAACGAGTTATTTCTTTAAATAACAAACTAAATAAATTAGACAGTCAATTAATAAAACCAGAAAGCTCATTAGGTATACCTAATTTGGAACTGGTAAATTACTACATTAAATTATATTATGGACTTAAAATAATTATGTACAAGTTAACATCAAATCTAAGAAAGAATCTTATCAAAAGTATTTCTAGTTACAATTTCTTTATTTGCTTCAAATTTGGTAACATTAATTTTTTTTTTATATATTTCTAGTTAGTTTAATTAAAGTAAGTATATCTATTCTATACTAATATTATAAAGAGGAAAGATTTGTATCTTTGTTACGAATTAACTCAAAAAAACTACTGAACCGATTATAAAAAATCTTTCACCAATTTAAAGCTAGAATATCCCTGAGTAGCATAAGCTACATTTTATTCCCGTATTCCCACGGGAATGGGAACTACCGCTAGCATACAATAATCCTTATGCAATGTTGTGCAAACGTTGCGCCACTGTTGTGTGTGAATTATAAAACCATTAAATATTTCCGATTGTTTCATAACTTTATTTGTTTACGATAAAATATTCCACAGAAGTGAAATACGCGTGTACATTTATATTCCGTAAATTAGATGTATTTTATAGGTCAGAGGACACTGCGGATTCTGAAGCTGAGTCATTTGAACTCTCGTTGCTGTATCACCGACTGATAAACAGAAAAAAAATAAACTTTAAAAAAATAAAAGAATCCAGGAAATATCAATAATATTTTAATCACTGATGGTTTTAATACTCAAACCGATGGTGGGCATTTGTAAACAAAATAAAATTATTCTTTGGATAATTTTTAGGGTTCCGTACCCAAAGGGTAATAACGGGACCCTATTACTAAGACTTCGCTGTCTGTCCGTCCGTTTGTCACCAGGCTGTATCGCAAGAACCGCGATAGACTGTCTAAAAGTTAAATATTTCACAATTTATTTATTTCTGTTGCCGCTATAACAACAAATACTAAAAACAAAATAAAATTTATACTTAAGAGGGGCTCCTATACAACAAACGCGATTTTTATAGATAATGTACGGAACCCTTGGCCGACCTGTAATTAAAAATATTTTAAAAAATATATGACAATGTTATCATCAGTTTCGTGTTTTCTTTTTTACTTGACTGTGCCCATTTCAACTGAAATTTTGACGGGATATAAACCAAAGGGGATATAATATAATACATATAATTACTGAAATGTTTTCGAAATGGGACTAAATGTATGAAATATATAATGTTTACCAAACGCAACTTTTTAGTAGGTACAGTTTGAGGTTTACCAAATGGGAATTTTGGGATGCAGCCGGTTTTTTGAATCCTTATCTACTGTAAAAAAAAAAGATTTTTTGTAAGTCATCAAGTGTTATCATAATTAGGTAATTTAATTATTCTATCAGTTCGTGGGGTGCTGGCTGACGATGAAAACACAGATGATGAACGGTCTGTCTGTTTATTTACTAAAGAGAGTAGGTCAAAGGGCACTGTGAGTAACCCTGCGACAGAATGTGTGACTCATGTGTCGGTCGCGTGTGGCGGCCTTGCGCGGTCGTCGCCACCCACTGATACCATCTAAATACTCCAAGTATTACTATTAAAGCTATAATCAATTGTATTATTATTTATTTGTAGTAATGCATTGCTGATTTCCAGGATTTCTTATTGATTTGCCATTAATGAGTTTGGTCGAGGCTTTAGGTGACCAAAAGGCTTTCATTGCGGCCAGTCTTCTGACAGACATTTTTTACTTGTAAATATTGTAAATGAATGTATATATATTCTTCGTAAATAAATGTTATTAGGTATTTCCAGGTACGTAAAGACCAGAATTTGTAGCTTAAAAATCAATATAATCAGAGACCAGTCTTAAACTGGTCTCTGATATAAACGATGTTTGATTTACGATTTACCTGTGTTTATACTAGAAATGTCCTCTCCAAAGAGATTTAAATACTTATTATATTTTAATCTCTTTGGTCCTCTCAGAGAATTATTTTTACGAAATCAGGGACTCATCTTTATCACGTCTACACACAAACTAGGCAGAGCCTGTAATATTTTGCCAAATTTTGTAGAAGCCAGTTTATATAATTATCTTTTCCTTCTTATTAGCCAGCAGACGCTAGTCTAATTTGCATATTATTAATCACTCGAGTGGAATTTTGCAAGGTTCGTTATCGTTTAGGTCAAACAAGCTCTTGGCCTCAAACAAGAATCCTAAGAAATATGTTAGAAAATAACGAAAAACATCGAACTTTCCCGTTTCTAAAAAAATAGTTTTTTTTTGTCGTTTTTAAAGAATTACTTATTTATTTATTCCATCCACGCATTAAATGACCTCGTACCGATTTAACAGCTGTTCTTAATTCCAACCTTATTGTTATTGTATTAAGACTTATTAATACTTAGTAATAAATAGGTCAATGCCTTAGGTTGTTTTCTACTAACAATGTTTAAAGGAATTGGGACAATACGGCTTGGAGGAAAACACGCAGGAAAATGGTAAATAATCAAATATTGATAATAAAAATAACAGGTAAAACCCACCTTGTTGGGTTTTACGAAGAATGGTAATTAATTTATGTCATACTGTATAATGAAAAAATGTAATAGTGTTTTTAGCCATTGCAGCTAAAAAAATAGAACAACATTTTTATTAGTTTCAAATGTGAAACTAACCAACTACGAGTATGTCGGGTTTTAGAAAACGAAAAAAATTAGCTTATTTCACCATAGGGGAGACCGGGTCAAGATGAGGTTCGGGGCAGGACAGGAAATGTGCTGGTGTGCGTGAGCTATGCACGATATATGAGCTCCGGCAGCACCATTAGTATGAAATTCAGTCGCGCTTTGTCGGTCAGTGGAAACAAATGTGTTGCTGCTTGTTTTGGCTGCTCTGCGTGAACAAACTTAATATTCTGAATACTATTACGAAAGTTTACGACAAATATCAATGTGTTATGAAGTAATTAAGCATGTTTTGACAATATTTTTAAACTTAACACAGCAATGCAATATGAAATGTTTTTTATGAGGCACTGTTTATAACCTACACAACTTAAGGTTAGGAATGCTTGGTATAATTACAAAAAATATCCGTTGGGGCAAAATGGTCAGGGCATAACAGGGTAGCCCGTTTTGCCCCGGTCTCCCTATACATAAACGATTTCCATATTTATTTAGAATGATGGTGAACTAGAAACGGTCATTTGTGATTTTAGGCAACTAATATTTTGCTTTTGCATACAGAATACAAATACCTAGCTAATATAGGCTTCGATAGTTTAAAACTAGATACTTACACAATATAGTTACGATTAATAAATATTGAAAAAAAAAGATAAAGAGTACCCGAAACCGATGAGCATGTATGCACTGATTGATGGATGTTAGCAGGTCGCTGTATTGTCTCTGCCTGCCCCTTTGGAAAAAAGGCGTGAGCATATGTATGTATGTAAATAGCAGAAGAAAATGATTTCAAAGATATTACTTGTATGTATTTACTATAAGTTGGCCAGTTAAATCTCATTGTTAATTTAGTTAATTTGATCTGTTTCTTTTTTAGTTTATATTTTCATTGTTTAGTTTTGTTTGGGTAATTGTTTGATTTTTGTCATATATTTTTTAATGTTTACTTCTACACCTTTAATTTGGCATTTAATAACACACTGTCACATTTTATTTTTATTTTTTTTGTATAATTAATGTGTATGTTATTAGTGTATCTCAAATAAATAAATTAATTAATTGTTGAAGAAAAATATTTGATTTGATTACAATAATATGGACTTCACTGACTAACATTGCATTACAAACTTCCCCATACTATGAAGAGGCCCATATTATACTTGAACAATGGACAATTGGACACTGTATGCTACTTAGGTACTATCAGAAAAAGTTTTACCTGATACACCAAGTGTCATTTTTGCAAGCAGCTATCTTTTCCCAACAGCAACATTGACAATTACAAAAAGTGTTTCTTTCATGTTTATGACTATTTAGTGTCCATGAAATAAAATTTTGAGCTTTCAAGCGAAAATTCTTCCAAATGTATCAGATTTAGCGTTTGACGATAGTACTATCGAAAAAAGTTCTGCCTGATACACCTAAGTGTCATTTTAGCGAGCAGCTATCTTTTTCCACCCCGTGGCGAGCAAGCCCTCACTTATAGTAACAATGACAATTACAAAAAAGTGTTTCTTTCATGTTTATGACCATATAGTGTCGATGAATGGATTGGAATAGAAAAAATAAGGTTTTACTGGCTTCTCATTGTGTAACTCTAATTAGGGTCGGGGTAATAAAATAGGAGCTTAGAAGCGACAATTCTTCCAAATGTATCAGGCTTAGCGTTTGCTGATAGTACATTCAATTTGGTAGCACAATACAAGATTCAAGTCAAAATGCTACAAGGAAAAGTACTAGGGAATACCGAGAAAAATAATAAATATTTACTAGCTTATTAACTTGAAACAGACTAGTGTTCTTCAAATATGTATTCCCACACCGTAATCGATTGTGTAAATGCAAAACATCAAAATATTATTCTGAATCTCTTTGTTATTTACAAAAACGTCAACAAGTGCCTGTGAGACAATAATAACATACTGCAACATAACAGAGTAGTTAGCAAAAGACAGTATAACAATTAAATAAACACACAGTATATATAATAATAATAATATAATCTCACGCCTTTTTTATCCCCGAGGGGGTAGGCAGAGGTATTCCATTACTGGATATACCCACATTTCACGAGATATATTGGACCCCTAAAAGTGATAGGTGGTGAGCCCATCGCCGGACCGGGTCTGTTTACACATGTCTCAGAATTAATTCTAAGACCTGCGGGTTTCCTCACGATGTTTTCCTTCACCGTCAAGCTAGTGATAAATATGTACGTAAGTTTTTGAAAAACTCATTGGTACATGCCAGGATTCGAACCCGAGCATCACTGATTTTCGGCCGGCTCTTTAACCGTCCGGGCTATCACTGCTCTATCACACAGTAGGTATTATACGAGGTAAGTGACTACCGTTCATGGACACACTTGCAACTCGAGAGTGTCAAGTCTTTGAGGTGGGAGTACGCTCTCTTCTTGAAGCTTTGAAATACCGCAAACGACAATTCATAAAGTGTTTTAGAATAGGTAATGCTTTAATATTAGTCGTCGCAATACATAGTTAGATGCAACTTACAGCACGGCCGTTTTAACTTGGCTTCTCTGAACATAGGCTACCAAATGGTCGCTAATAGTTGATTGTACACCAAGGGGATAAAGCACCGTTTTATTTCACGGGCGCGACATTGAATCCTGAACGTAAACGGAGGACTCCCGAGCTAATTTAGACTTGAGGGATTCAAGCGCCCAAGTCAAAAACAGTTTTATTCCCGAGGTATACTTATATATACCTACTCTACGTTTCTCACCTTATGCGAGACAATAAAATGCAATTGCATGGTAGTAGATCATTGACAATGCCTATGGCATCTAGTATAATAGACTCCGGAGTCAAAGTACTTTCATCACTCGACATTTTCGATATTCTTTTTGAAATGTTAAAGCTATAAAATGGATACAGCAACTTGTTTCTGCCGGCGTGGTCTACTTCATTTAACAAATGAAGATCGTGGGAAAAGTAGGCCGCGGCTTCGGTTTTCGAAAATCGAGTTGGCAACGACCGCTACTTACCTGGCCGCAGGCGGGTGCACCACATTTTGCTTAACGAAATTAGCCCTTTATCGTCATAGCAATAAGGATTATGAAAAGTGAAAATTACGTTATTGACCTTCTGCTTATAATGAAATTCCATACAACATTATAACCCGACTAAAGCCAAGGGATATAATGTCTTCCTTTCGGTGAGGTTTATATGATATATAATCCGGCTTTGATGAGCATGTGGTGTGAAAAAAATGTTTTACGCAGCATCAGAGCTGCGAAGTTACAACGGCCGTACTTTATTACATTCAGTTTCCTCCCCCATCCTGGCAGTGGGCAGACTGGGGTGTCTGGTTACAAAATAAACAGTGAAATACGCGGAATCCCACAGATAACGGACAGACAGATACGGAGATGGCGGCGCTTGACACGAGCAGGCACGGGCCGGTACTATCACGCACGACGTAGGTAGGTATATCGAATATCCTTTTCCTCTACGCTTTAATTTTTATATTCAAAACAGACTGGTAGATAATAATTGACTCACTGACTTTTCCACTTAGGTAACTGGCAACTTTGGAAAGAGAATGATTTTCTTCCAACCTCTTTGGTTTGGAACTTTGTGTAATGTATTTTTGAGGGATTTTGAGATATCGCAATTAATTTTGATACAGTCACATGAGTACATTGAGTGTACTTACTTCACATATTTTACACAGTTTCAGTATCTAGGTCTATCAATCAATTATCTATGCCAACCCAACAAATACGAGTACATCTACGGAGATACCGTTTTACTATCACTACGTCATCGCGTCATTTCGTTCATTCATATTCTACAGAACACGTTGACCTCGCCACTGTTTATAATTTGCCAGTATTCGAGCTAATATACCATTTAGTACATAATACATTGCTGCCTGCGTAAGGCATTTCAGATTTAAAGTTAAATAAAACAAGTAGTAGTGATAGCCCGGACGGTTAAAGAGCCGGCCGAAAATCAGTGAGGCTCGGGTTCGAATCCTGGCATGTACCAATGAGTTTTTCAAAAACTTACGTACATATTTATCACTAGCTTGACGGTGAAGGAAAACATCGTGAGGAAACCCGCAGGTCTCAGAATTAATTCTGAGACATGTGTAAACAGACCCGGTCCGGCGATGGGCTCACCATCTATCACGTTTAGGGGTCCAATGTATCTCGTGAAATGTGGGTATATCCAGTAATGGAATACCTCTGCCTACCCCCTCGGGGATAAAAGGCGTGAGATTATTTCATTTTCATTTTTTTTTTCATTTAAAACAAGAAATGTTTGAGAAACCGGTTGTTATAGCGATAGCGTCGTGAATACGATAGCGAAGCGACGCGACATACGACATAATTTAAAAAAATACAAAGTTGATGGAAACATATTGACGTCCGTAGTGTTGATTTATCAATTTATGATCGATAAAATATAAATATTGATTTGTTGGTATTTTTGCGGCTGTAAGCACTGTACGTCATTGTGTTTTACTCCACTTATAGTTCTGCAATTGATAACAGAAATTACATTTGTTTTTTTTTTATTAATTTAGATCTGTGACGCAAGTTTCGATATTGGAATGCGCCATAAAATGTTGTTTGTGCTACTTTGAAAAAAGTGGTCTAAGTACATCTCTCTATCCGCAATGGATTCTCTTCTCGGGGTAGGTACTGCATTTGGAAGCACTCCTTGGGTTGCTGTTTACATTCAGCCAATCTTCATGGACGAGTTTAGAGTGTCTTGTTATTAGACTAGGTATTGACTTTTCTAAGTGTGTTTTCTATATCTACTGAAAATAAATGATTTTGACTTTGAATTTTAATGGTTTCGTGTAGGGAATTTTAGCCAATACTTCTGCATGCAAGGAAAGACCCTCGCTCATAATAATAGTAATATAATCTCACGCCTTTTATCCCCAAGGGGGTAGGCAGAGGTATTCCATTACTGGATATACCCACATTTCACGAGATATATTGGACCCCTAAACGTGATAGGTGGTGAGCCCATCGCCGGACCGGGTCTGTTTACACATGTCTCAGAATTAATTCTGAGACCTGCTGGTTTCCTCACGATGTTTTCCTTCACCGTCGAGCTAGTGATAAATATGTACGTAAGTTTTTGAAAATCTCATTGGTAGATGCCAAGATTCGAACCCGAGCCTCACTGATTTTCGGCCGGCTCTTTAACCGTTCGGGCTATCACTGCTCTTAGCTCATAGTAGGCTGTTACGGGTTGATGACGATGGCAGAGGTATTCCATTTTTAAACGAATAATCAGAATATACTGTGAACGAACGACGACTTGGGTCAATTTCGACATTAACTATGCATCGAATGAAGTGGGCTCAGTGGGCTGGGTGTTAACCTGTGTTATTGGGTGATACGGTGACATAGAATACGTAGTATGTTTAGGTTATTTCCTTCAGTATTAGACATCGTGAGGAATCCCGCTGGTCTCAGAAGTAATTCTGAGCAAAGAGATTAAAATACAATTATAGTGCATAGAGGGGACAAAGCGAGGAAAATTTAAAGCCCAAAAGTTATTCCAAGTGGAGTAAGTATTGTACAATTTCGACCGAATGACAGCTCGCGTTCATACTAAAGTTTTCTATGAAAACATTCCCCATGCTCCCTCTATATTCTGAGGCATTTGTAACAGACCCGGGCAGGTGGCGCGCGGCGATGGGCTCACCACCTATCACGTTTAGGGATCGAATATTCTCGTGAAAAGTCGGTATTTTCAGAAATGGCTACCTCTGCCTACCCCCTTGGGGATAATTATAAAAACAGTACAAACATCCATCCATCTTCAACACCTTTCGCGTTAAGGTATATTAGAGGATACGTAATAGGATAGAATAAAATTACCTACAGCGAAATATTATTAATCTAATAAATATTGACAAACAAAAGTGACCAAACAACATTTGCTCTGTGTTTCCCATTTCCGATAAGAAATACATTTACAATTTTATTTGGTGCCGGGTCGGAACCGGATCCCGTTATCAAAGGACACAGTCCGCTGTGATCCGTGGCAAAAACAATCTCATCACACGATCTGCGAAACCTGACTGTAAGCCCGTAGTATTTATTTTATTAAATATATCAATATTATCAATGAAATTTAAAATTATCAGACGTCTACCTAAATTGACGGGTCTGATATTTAATTTCGAATGCCGTCGCTACGAGACGCACGCTGTTGCGAAAAGTTTCTATCAATTTGGGTGGGTACTGCCCTTTTTGCCGACTTTACCCCGAATTTTTTGTAAAGTCATACCTACTTCTATTGCCGTTATTCTGTCTTATTAGATTTTATCGCCTTTTGTACCCTTTTGTATACTTTCCCTTGCCGCCGACTTTTACGACTTTTCTTAATTGTAATATTATTATACCGAAAACAACAAAACTTGATATATCAGACCCAAATAGACAGATTTCAAAAAGTAGCCACTCGAATACCCTTTTGATACTTTAAGTATTCGAAATTTCTTTGGTAAACTTAACAAACATGTGTGTACCTTTGAGTACTAAATAACAAAATAACACTTTTGCATTATTTACAAGGAATTACGTTTGAACTAGTCCCTTTTTCTTGGGTTTTACACCTATACTCATTTTTAAACATATTTACCTTGCGATAACTTTCTGAAGGGCTAGTGTACCTAAGCTTCCTATAGAATTCGTTTCATGTGTATTTTATATAGGTACCTACTGAAATAAATGAATTTTGAATATGAATGACTTTTATTAAACATTGTGCAAAAACAATCACCTACTTAACAAGTACCTTCATTAACAATTAAAATAATAAAAAAAAGAATGTTTTGTAAATGGCATCGAAAAGAATTTAAACATGGTGCAGTCGAATAAAACTGTTTCTTATAAGATAAAAACGATTCTGCTACACCTTGGTCAAACAGTTTACAGTCAAGCAAATTAGACTCGCCCATCTACTAACTGACCGCGACCAACATTGCTTAACTTATAAGTGCTGCAAACAAGGGATCGCAGAGCTTCGGGGTAAACCCCTACACTTCTTTTTCAAATAAACCTTTAGTACCCATCTAGTAGGTACTTACCCAGTTCTTAGGGACTTACCCTCTGGGTTTTACCCACAAGGTTTTATCTGCGGATGTGGCAACTTTGCCTGTTGATAAACATTGGTTGGTATTTTGTTTGTAAACTCTGTTAGTCATACATAACGGGGGCCTACCCCAATCTCTTAAAACACGTTTAATATTGCTTTTGTCCGAAAGTAAACTTTTTTCGTGCCCATGTTATCATGCGTGTCTATACCTTATATTGATGTTTTAAAAAGAAAATGAAACTTGAGAGAGGAAATGGTGTGCTTGTGAATAAAAATAAGTTTTTCTCCGAAAAAAAAACCGGCCAAGTGCGAGTCGGAATCGCGCACCGAGGGTTCCGTACAACCTTGCAAATTTATGGTTTTCGTAATTTTTCCTTTATCTATGCTATAAGACGTTGCTTCGTACCAAATTTCAAGATTCTGAGTTCACGGGAAGCACCCTGTAGGTTTTGATTCCCTTGCAAGTGTCGAAAATTTGCGGCATAAACGGCTGTATCTTTTGATTGCGTTGGCTTAGAAGTTTGATTTTTTCACAGCTTCAAGGGACAGTAGACCTAAGTAATTGATATAAATTTCAGCTTCATACCTCCACGCGTTCCTGAGAAAAAGGGTCTTGACAGACGGACGGACGGACGGACAGACGGACAACAAAGTGATCCTATAAGGGTTCCGTTTTTTCCTTTTGAGGTACGGAACCCTAAAAATGATTTCCCTGTGCAGCCCGTTGCATTGTATTCAATAAGACAATCCAGTAAGACTGCATACAAAAAAACTTGAGGACACTGTCTTCAAGTTTTTTTTTGTATGCAGTCTCACTGGACTGCCCTCGTGTAAAATGCCCGTTAGTTAAGGTAAATGTTAGAGCAGTATAACGCGCTCTGCTTACCCGCGGCCGTCGACCTGTTTTACAACTTGTTTATGTTTACTTCGGAATAACCAATTTAACTTTCAATTTCCATAAACAGAGAATTCCCAACAACAAGCTCGTTTGCGATGACTGTTCCATCACTAAAACATGTAGATTCCTTTAATTCACTTTAAAAAAAAATCATTGTTTGCAAAAAAAGAAACAAAAATACAAAAACCGCGTGTTTCCCCGCAAAACATGCATGACGACAATGTCTGCGCAGACGCACATGGCGCCAGCATATCTTGGCCTCTGCATTTATAATACGGTAATAGACTTGTTTCAAGCATAGAGGCTTGCCAGGTCTATGCTGACTGGTGGATACGCAACGCTGTTTTTATTAACTTGCAAAACGGGGACATGGCGATTATTCTCATGATCGGATTGGATACTGCGAAGAATTTAGACGTCAGAGTTTTTAATAAGAATAATAAATTCCTAACGTATTATAACTATCGTAACTCATATCTTGACTTGAGGAAACTCTGTGTTAAGTAGATGCAATGCAACTTGTGCCTAATCCCCTTCTAACATCATGTTTAACAAATTGAGATTCATAGAGAGTACTAAACAACGAATTAGCAAACATAAAATTAACAATCGAGTCAATGCAGACAAATGTTGGCCCCGGTGACAATAATATCCACAACCTCTGACGCAAACTGCAGGATATCATAAAAACAGAATCAACAGATCCATCAAACTGTAAATGATCATGACTGAGAGAAAGACTTCAAAGAGACATATAGATAGATACTCTTTCGGTGTTGGTAATCACCGCGAAAACTATCATAGAGAATACATAGGTACAAATTGTTTCAAAAACTTTCAAGTATTTGTTATTTATTACAACACTCAATAATTTGAATATTATAATCATTTTATAGCCAAAGGACGTCTACCCAGATCTATGAAACGAGATAAGACTGTTTTTGACAATAAATCAGACAAAATTATTTCTAGGTGATAATGATAATTTATCAAATGTAGAACAAAGCTATTCATAAAAACAAAAAGCAATAAATATTTTAAGGGTAAACAAAACATTATATTAAATGCATTCAATGATATGATTAGTCCTGATGTTGGATAGCATAAACACACCGGTCCGAAAGATACGAAGCTCTATTCCAAAACTAATATCAAATAGGACATCAATGCAATTGAGAAACACACCTCCATTCTGTCACCATATTCAACCTTAAACCTACAAATACAAGAATGAACCAAAACTGTTATCAGTTGAAGAGATTTAGATAACACTTGTAACAGGTCGGCAGACTAGGGCATTGATAAGAACTGATATGGCACTTAAATATAGAAGCACTGATTCACATTAAATATTTCAGATAAGACTTCGGAGAATGTCAGTTTTTATTTAAACTTACTGCAGGTATCGGTGTTTTCCTCAATATGCACTAGGCTTCAGATTCCTCTGAAACAGCTCTTTTTGTATTTTCTATTCATATTTCCACAACATGTGTTAATTATTGTGATGTATCTTTCTGGAATATTTCAGTGTTCTAAGTTTTATGACTGTGCAGTACAGTGACATTACATTACATCAATATTCAATGTGACTTTCGAATACTAGATGACTTGTTTTATTTAACACCTTCTCTATCTACTTCTTATCTCTCTCTTCTTAAATCTTACATACATACATACATAATTTGAAGCCTATTTCACATTGGGGTAGACAGAGATAATCGACTGCCACTTGCTACGAACCTAGCAGAACTCTCGTTTTTCATCCACATCCATCAAACGACTCATGTATGCTCGTAGGTTTTCGGTACTCTTTATTTTTCTGATCCTAAAGCGCGCAATAAACCCGACGTAGTTTCGGCATAATGTATTGCGGATAATTTAAAAAGCATTGCAGGCGTAACTACTCCGAACTTCGGCCGCGTAGTTTCCTCATGTGTTGCTAGAACTTCTTAAACTAAAACCGTGCATACCTGCTAACGAGATTGATAAACTAGCGCGGTTTACTAACTTCTTACTGGAGGAGCTCCTAATCAATAAATTTTACTTCGTTTTTATACAATTTATGACACTTATGGCTTTTAGTAAGTTTTACAGTACTTTTGCTTGCCCACTATGAAGTTTGGTATTCATATTATACCCGTTTAGAGAAGGAATTTTCATCTACTGACTAACTCAAGTAAATAGTGTGTATTCTATCTATATGCCTCGTCTATGCTATAAGATTAACTCTTGGTTATATGGCTTCAGTGTGTGATCAGAATATTACCAGTATCACACTGAAGAGCATGCACGACGAAGATTCCTCGGTTGAATGATGTAATTAATTGGGACCAGTTTTCTCAAAAGTTACAACAAACTCATCACAAATACGTCATGACAAGCAGAGATGCAAAGTCATCAAATTGTTCAATAAAGCTCTTGCCAATCTGCAAATTGGTTTCATAACCGTTTCACCTTGTCCAACTTTTACGAATGTCCAATGTCGGTAAACACGTCAATGGTACCTACCTTCCGAACGAATTAATTAAAGCAAGGAAGCCATCGGCAAGTTGCAAAATGTTATGTAATTGTTTTGTTTGTTTCTTAGGAGCTTTTTAAATTCCAAACTTTACTTGACGCAATACTTTCGAACTGGCATCGTAATATTGCGATTACAAATCCACCAACAAGCGACATGGAAATCTCATTTGAGGTTTATATCCGGGGTGGACTACAAAACTAACGGAAAAAATGGAATAACAACCTAACATACCAAAACAATAAGGAATATTTACTGTAACAAAACATCGGAAACCACAATTAAGAATACCGTGAACCGAAATCCGTAAAACAACAGTATTTCCAACAATGTAGAGACTGCAGGCCAAAAACAATATAGTTACACAGCTAATTCACTTTTAAACACACAGATACGAATCACTTTTTGAACAGTTCAGCATAAACTCCGATCAATCGGATTCCACAAAACATAAAATTCCTTGAAACGAGCTGAAACAATTTGTAGTTGACCTTGACACGGTCCAGCCACTAGACGCTACGGAGAAATTGGATCGATAACTTCCTGTAAAGGTTATACAACATGCGAAGTGGATTTTGTTCCAGACAGAATCTGAAAGGGGAACGAAGAATACGATCAAGATAATGCAATGCAACGTAGTTTGCTAGGAAATTGTCTGGAATGGAAAATATTTACTTGAATATTCTAGAATGGACAGTCCTAAACTAATATGTAGCAACTTAGGAACTGATAGGAACATATTCTGAAGATATCTTTCGACATAACCTGTTGCATCGAAGACGTGATAGTGTAAATCCGCCTTTTTATTTTTATCCTGTTACAATTTCGAAACTCAAATATTTAATGTACTTAGATCGGCTGTTGACAACAATAATTTTGAAGGTATCTGTTTTTAATTAATAGGTTAACCGCAAACAGTATTAAATTTAAATTAAACCATTAAATACTTATTTACGATACATATAAATACACAAAATAGCGGAATCTTCTGTTTGCCTGAAAATAATTACATGGAATTCCAGCAACTAACCGCGGCTCATCATAACAAAACAATTCATACTAATCGATCAACCCAAACAATTAACTTAATATGAAAACATACTCCAATTATTAAATACTTTGAAGATAATGCAAAACAACAATTGCATGATGAAACAAAAGATATTATTATAACAGTGGTGCGATAAATTAAACTGATAACCGATAAAGATAAGAGAATGCTTGAGTCATCGTCATCACACCGACCGCACTCATTATAGTCGAGCTTCTAATGTCAATGTATAAAGTGTGGTGTTATACATCGTTAGATATTTCATATTACATAGTATTGTAACTCGTAATGCATAATCACCAACCAAAACCAATTTCGAAAACCGGACCTCATTCAGTAGAGTACAGGCAATTCCGAAGGCCGGTCAAAATAAAAGTCCATGGTAATGCAATATCTGCGAGGCCACTTAGAAATTCCTACAACTGTTTCCTTAACTGAATAAAACCCAGCCGATGGCCGGGCGGGAAAACCGAACGCAAGTGGATAATACGCTAAACACACACATAGGCAATACTCGCGACGAATATAACCTCTAAATTATTGAGGACTCAAGCGATAGGACGGAATCCCTCTTGGGGGTCAACGGTAGCAGCCAGAGCGGGGGGCGAGGTAGTTCAAAAGCGATTGGAATAGATGGCAGACTCGTTGTAACATGCTCCAAACGCGAAAGTACTTGTAGACTTTCGGAGAAATGTCTCAGATACACACCTTTACGTTAATATCTATGCAGATGTCCACATTGACGCAGTGCTCACCACAGACGCAATTTCCACACGATTTCCGAGGAATCTCTGCCGATATCGGCCGGGCGCCACGCACACACTGAAACGAGACGCGCGTGCGCAGTAACCACTATAAAAGCGGATTGCGACGTCATATCATCACATTTTTGTACAAGCATTCGGAGCAAGCACACGTCTGTGCATTTTGCAAAGTTGTGAAATTATTGTGACATAACTTTAAAGTTGAAACCTCGCCTGTAAACACCTGTTTGGATTGCCCAAGGATTTTATGTGAAGTGCAAGTGTTATCTGTGAATATTTCTACGCCAAGAAAGATACCAGAAAGTTGTGAAACAGTGATTATTACCGCTAACAACAAGAACGTTTTCCATATTTGTGGGAAAACAGTGAAAATTTCGCCAAATTCGGTGATCGTTGAGAAGAATTGTGATAATTTTGAGTTCAAGAGCATCAAACTGACGAAGATGTACAAAGAGATGATTCCAGTCAAGACCGAGACTTTCAGCGGCGTTGCCGCCAAAAGGTACACATAAATAATATTGTGCAACAAATGTTTATACAACTTTAGAAATATCAGACAATTATCCCACCTTTTACAACAACATAGACGTAATCATTAACAAACTAAAACTAAAATTAATTTCTTCAGTTTGAATATTAACTAATGAGCTGGAAAAGGTAATTTAAGAGACAGTTAGCATGAAATAATAATCTCTAATGTGTTTAGTAATAAACATTAACTTACTGGCTAAAAAATCCAAAAGACAAATTATCAAAATTTAGAAACCTGGAATTAGTTCTACCGATTTGAAATGGTATCTGAAATCTCATAGGGGATAGTATCACAAGAGCTGTAATTTCGTTAGCCTTATCTCTGTTTTCATCATATTTATTGTCTTTTTTTTTCCAGTCCAATCAGCCAAAGCATCAAAACTGTGCTGAGGCGGGCTTGCGTGGAAAAGAGGCTAACCATTGGCCTGCTTCCCGCTATTCAGTACCTGTCGAACAACACCAATGGCGCCCTCTTCTGCTTGACGGCGGAAGCGCCGCCCGGCGACAGTGCCACACACATGCAAGAAGTGCTGCTCCAAGCCTTCTGCGTGGAGAACGACATCTATGTCATCAAGGTAATTTGAAATCTTTTGTGTTTTTGGTCAAACTTCACCAACATTAATCAGGTATCTAAAATTAAGAGCCTGGTTAAGTAAGTTTACAATTTGATATGAGTTAATTAGGACCTTAGAATTCATTTGCAAAGTTTCATGGTTATCTACTTTTATAAAAAGGAAATTAAAATTTTGTGTTACTGAAACTGTTGTCATCTTTCCTAAAAATATTTTTGACCACTATAAAATAAACCACATATCTAAAAACTCAGCATCAGTACTAATTTCTGACTCTTTTGCCTCCAGGTGGACTCGGAAGATAAGTTGCGACATCTGCTGGGCTTCCGGAACACTATGGACTTCAGCTGTGTTTTGGTCCACAACCCTTATACAGACCCTTACACCGACAGTCAGGAACTAGACTTGTCAAATCTCTCTGAATCTGAGAGAGTCCTGATTGAATACTGCGAGTCCCAGTGGGATTATTCCCAGACCCCAGTCATCAAGCTGCCCGAGAAGTGAGCTGACGTCCGGAAATTTCGTTAAGGAATAAAAAAATGAGTTATGTTTGACCTCTTAGGTCGCGCCGCTGGTCGGCCATTTTGATTTTTGGCTTTGGCGTTTAACGCCATCTAGTGTGCGGTTTTGTAATCGCGTTCCATCTTTGGAACTTTTGAATGGCGTTGTTTGAAGATGTATTAAAATTTGTATATTGATGGTATTGTGTATTGTGAAAAGTTGTAAAGGCATTTTTGCATCGCCAAATTTGAATTTTTACATTGTATGAATACTTTGAATTTTTATAAGTCTTTGGGGATGATGTACCTATTTCAAATCATTGTAAATCATTATTATGTAATTTGGCCTTCATAGAAGTCGTGTAGTTTATGCATACTTACTACTTTGCAAAAAATCTAAATTCTGTCGATGATTATCTTGTAAGATTTGTAATTTTCATGATGTAGCATTTTGTATTTGAGACAATGGTATTGTTATTGTAAATGAATAGATGAATTTTGAAGAATTTTATACTTTTGATACAATAAAGTACGTTCTACTTATATTCTAATAAGTAAGTACCTACATTGCAACCTAATTTAAGTTATGAATATTGATGATGATGAGACTACAATAAATACTGATTTTATAAAATTTGCATTTTAATTTTTGGTTTAAAAGAATCCCTAAAAAAATCGAAACTTACACCGGTACCTGAATTCTAACGAATAATAGAAAAACAGTAAACTAGCCTTAACATTCTTTTTAATATAGATCAGTCATAACAAGAGACTTTGGAGAGTGGAGACATTATTAGTGTCTGATCTACTCAAATTTCTTAATCTCTTGACCGTGATCTTCCTTCACTAGGTCAGCTCCTTTCTCACCAATCATAATAGCCGGAGCATTAGTATTACCGCGAGTTACTTCAGGCATTATAGATGCATCTATAACCCTCAGACCCGACAACCCATGAACCCTGAGTCTTGGGTCTACTACAGCTGTTTTATCCGACTTCGGACCCATTTTGCACGTCCCAACTGGATGATAAGACGAGGAGGTGTAACATCTTGCGAGACATTCGAAGTATTTTTCTGTTCCCCATTCATATTCCTTACAGGCTGGTAGAGGAGTTTTTACGAAATATGCTCCGTTGTTTCTGAAAGCGTCAGTATCTTCGAGAGTTAACAGAAACTTGATACCTCTGAGCAGCGTTTCCATATCTCTTTCATCTCCAAAGTAGTTTGCGTACAGAAGAGGGGGTCCGTCAATGTTATTTGGGTTAAGAAGCAACTTTCCTTTACTTTTATTCTTCAAAGTTGCTACTCGGGGCAATAAGCCGTCGTAATATGCGGTCGGGAATATTTTCACAGCGTCATAATTAATTGGATCGTTAACAAAGTCTCTCCAGAATAAGGGGCCCATGTTGTACTGTATATCAGGTGCATCTATACTAGGATCGGTTTTAATAAACGCCATTGAGCTAATAGGCCCATCGTGAGATAAAGCTCCAGTTTTGTTTTTGGAATAGTTGTAGATTTCTCGTATTATTTCTCCTTTAGAAACTTTCGTAGCAGATTTATCAGATAAAGCAATTGCGATTCCGTTTAATGTGACATGATCATGTAAGTTTTCACCAACAGGCAAGTCTTGAATAACACATATATTCAAATCATCCAAATGTTTCTTTGGACCTATACCGGAAAGCAGGAGCAATTTCGGTGAATTTATCGCACCAGCACTTACAATAATTTCTTTTTTCGCAAAAGCTTTACACATCTTTCCATTTTTAACATACTTAACACCGTAGGCTTTTTTGTTTTCAATAAGGATTTCAAACACTTCAGATTCAGTTCTGATTGTTAGATTTCTTCGCTTTAGTCTAATGGGCTGAATAAAAGCAGTGTTCGTTGATACTCTTTCGCCGTTAGCAGCTGTGGTCTGGCAATGAGAGGCACCAGTTTGGTTTTGTCCATTGAAGTCTGTTTCTAGCACGCCTTTCTCGATAAAGGCTTGTATAGTCATGTTAGATGCTACGTCAAAGTAGGAGTACCAGGAGACGGACTGTTCACCGCCTACTGAGTGGTATTTGGGGTCCAAGTCTTGAAAGTTCAAATTGTTTTCGGATTTTTTGAAATATGGAAGTACCTTGAAGAAAATCAAAACAATGTAGATTACATAACATGGTGTAAAATAGGCGCATTTTAGGTAAAGACTGCAAATTAATAAAATATAAAGTTATGTCTCAAAAAAAACCTATAGTTAGTTACAAGTAAGACAATGATTATCATGTGAGATAGTTACATACTCAGTCCGTGATATTTATAAATAAATGGGACTTTGGATTAGGTATACTGTGATGCAACTCTCGCCTCGGGTGACGTCGAAATACATACGTCGTCGTAGCTCCATCCTTCGTTGCCCATTTCTGCCCACTCGTCGAAGTCCAACTTGTGCCCCCGAATGTACAACATGGAGTTTATGCTACTGGATCCTCCCATCATTTTGCCTCTGCAATAAAAACATTTAGTCCTTTTATCTACTTCCTGAATGTATTTACGTAACCGTTAAAAGACATGCTACTCATTCTCTCTAAAGGTCTCGTTAGATTCGTCTATAGCCCCTTCTTTGTTATAGTCAAAATTTTTTCCTAACTTTTACACTGAGTAGAGTTTTTTTCTATCACTATTTTCCTTGTTACAGCAGCGTTGTCAATAGTCGCTAAAGTCTGGGATCGTATAACAAACTTTCCTCAAGCAACGAAAATCCGCTTGAGAAAGTCCAAAAGAGATGCCGCTACACAAGTTGCATAAAGCTGTCTCCTTCTAATTGCGCTTAATCAGAGTTTGTAATACGGTCCTTAGTTTCGCCTTAGACCTGACCTTGGCCAGTTGCATCTTCCTCCAGGGCTAGCTAAACAGCTCTTCCCGTCTGGCTCCGTGTAGTAGTTCCAATCGATGGAGGAGTGATACAGAACGCCCGCCACGCCTGGAGCCAGAGTGATCTTGGGCTGTTCTGGACCTGCTTCTAAAAGAAGCACCTGCAAAGTAAGAGTTTCTCCCGAAAGAGTTTTTGATTAATCTGAAGAAAGAGTACCTACCTTTTTTTCAGCGTTAACCATTACTACGAGCTACTTATCCTCTCCATGAAGACTTTAAAAAAGTGAATGCAAGCATTGCCATTTTCAACCGACTTCAAAAAAAAAGGTTCTCAATTTGATTGCATGTTTTTTTATGTTTGGTACCTCAGACACAACTTTCCACTGGGTTAACCGATTTTGATGTTTCTTTTTTTATTTGAAAGCTGGTGCTTCCCATGTAGTCCCATTTAATAAATACGGGAATAAAATATAGCATATGTTCCTTAGGGATATTCTAGCTTCCATTGGTGAAAGAATTTTTTAAATCGGTCCAGTACTTTTTGAGTTTATTCGTAACAAAGATACAAAAATACAAATCTGTCCTCTTTATAATATTAAGTATAAATTAGTATAGCTAGAAGCCCTCGGTTCTTGAACACCATTGATCAGTCATCCACTTACCTTCCAATCCTCAACCTCAGTCAGTCTATTAGCCATAACACAGCCAGCGGATCCAGCCCCGACCACAATAAAATCGTAAATATCATCTTTAATGTCGTCATCTCTTTCATTTCCATAATCTTCTATATTCTTCCCGTACAAATCAGCTAGAAGACTCAAGTATATATATCCGAAGTAGGAACACGCTGTCAGGTTATTGTTTGCTGAACAGGTGTTGGATAAATCTCTAGGCTGCCACATTTTGAGTTCCAAATCCTTTGGATCGTCTTGGAGACACTCGGTGGACTTATAAACAGCCGACTCAGCAATGGGTAAAGCAATTGAAGCTCTATTAACAATTAGAAATGCTAATTGTTTTCCTTTGCCCGTGTTTCTTGCATTAAATGTTATCTTATTATACCTACACATAGCTGTCTTAGTTGTTAAGCAAAGTGCTTTGAAGCTTGAAGAAAACATGTTGAATTTGGCTTTAGGGATTCCGCACATACTGTATCTACTACATATTGTGGATGTAACCCCTGGTTTTTGATAGGCATACTGTTATATCTCATTTGAGCTGTTTCAATTGGTCAATTATAATCATAACGATTTTCAACAACCAATCAGAACATTGACATGAGATTTAAAACGTCTATCAGCTAATTTTGGTTTGATTGGCCTTTCGGAAGTGAATGAATATTTTTGTGAAAGATTTGAGTGCTGCGTGTAAAAAAACAGGAATGGTAGGTATTGGTGCTGTTTGGGGAGACTTTCGTCCAGTGGACAGCAATTGACTAAATGCTGATTAATAATGTGTACAGTCAAGAGCACGCTAAGCTTGACACTTTGGACTTTGACCCGGCCCTGTATTCTATGGCGCGCAGTATAAATCAGAGGTCAGCTTAAACTGGTAGTGTCAAGCTTGACTTTCTCTTGACTGTACAAAGAAATTACGTAGTGATTAGGTATAAGTAAGTACTTAATATGTGCAAGTAAGTGATAGATAATGAATGGAAGAAGAGGACAAACTCCCTTACATTGTACTTTTTTTATCATTGTGTCAATTGTTGCATATTTTTATTGGTATAGGTACAATATTTACTTACTCCGCCGACCCCAAATAAGGCAAAAGAGCAAGCAAATGATGATGATTTAAAAGGAGAGTAAAAAGAAACGCTGATTTAGCATTTGGTTTTCGTTGAAATAGGTTTACAGTAGTAGGTATCGTATGACGGATTTTGGAGATTGCATGAAACTAGTTTTTTTGGAACTGGTTTTGGGAGGGGAATAAATACACATTAAATATAATAATAATCTTTTTTATCCCCGAGGGGGTAGGCAGAGGTATTCCATTACTGGATATACCCACATTTCACAAGATATATTGGACCTCTAAACGTGATAGGCAAAGGTGATAGGTGGTGAGCCCATCGCCGGACCGGGTCTGTTTACACATGTCTCAGAATTAATTCTGAGACCTGCGGGTTTCCTCACGATGTTTTCCTTCACCGTCGAGCTAGTGATAAAACACATTGTACTTACTTTAGTTAATGTTGGTATTCATAATGTTGTTTTTGGTGTACAACAAAGAGCTGTTGTATTGTATTGTAGGTACACACTACATAAGAGGTACCTAAGTAATGATGAGTATGAATTTATTACGAAAGTAGCAAGTTGTAATTGTAAGTAGGTAAGTAAGTTAACTTAGAACGCAGGTTTTGAGCCGTACAAATGTGGAACCCTAACCTTATCTATATGATAAAACAAACTACCCAATATAATTAAAATAAACGAACGAATAAGGTATATAAGTACCAACCATACTATTACATTCGGTCGATGAACTTTATCAAGTCTGGTTTGTTTGGTGACGAGATTAGTATTATACATTAGTTGTAGGAACGTCTTCCTCGAATATATATGCTCTGACAGACAGACAGACTGACAATTTACACATTTTTTCTTTGTAAGAGTTTTAGTAAATATAAGTAAACAAGCACATATTGTTATAAATAAATGAATAGATAGGTGTAGGGTATTATGGCAAATTATTAACAAAAGAAAAGAGCGTTATTTTCGCTGACAAACTGCATTGCAGTTTGGCGAGTGTAGTTTAAAATTGTATTATTATTTGTAAAAGGAATCACTATCACTACATAGTTAGTATAATACAAAGTCGCTTTCTCTGTCCCTATATCCCTATGTCCCTATGTATGCTTAAATCTTTAAAACTACGCAACGGATTTTGATGCGGTTTTTTTTAATAGATAGAGTGATTCAAGAGCAAGGTTTTAGTATTAGCATTGTACCCGTGCAAAGCCGGGGCTGGTCGCTAGTAATAAATAAAAAAAAAAACAACTGGATGAATTGAACTAAGTACATCTAGACAGGTCATTGTACCTATTTATCCTAGGGAAGTAAAAGAAGAAATGTCTTTTGCTTTCTTATTTACTTCCCGAGGTGTGTACCTATACTTTTTTTCTGCTCGACGGAGGCAGAAAGCGGCAACTTAGTTTAGTATAGTATTCTAATATCTGTGGTTTAGCGCAGCGGACCGAAAGTTGACGCTTTCAGACCAGAGGGACAAAATAAATTTCCCTTCGTTTGATTGTGTTGGAGAACAATATATTATAGTACAGTCAAGAGCACGCTAAGCTTCACACTTTGGACTTTGAACTGGCCCTGTATTCTATGGCGCGCAGTACAAATCAGAGCTCAACTTAAACTGGTAGTGTAAAGCTTGACTTGCTCTTGACTGTACCTGTAAATGAAAGTAGCGTTTATTGAATGTGTACCGTTATTTCGCCGTTGCGGGTATCGCCTCCGTGGCGCAATTGGCTAGCGCGTTCGGCTGTTAACCGAAAGGTTGGTGGTTCGAGCCCACCCGGGGGCGGCTTTACTTTTGCTTGACGCTTTTTGTTGAAAGTTAAGTCGATATGGGAATTAAACAATCCCTTTAGGTACATAAAGACCACCACTCTTCCGCTGTCTTCCGTTTTATTTGTTTTTACTTTATGCCAATTCTAGTCTCCCATTCTCACAATGATTACTTTATAGTTTTAATCTACTTTAATTTGCTGCAAGTAAATTGAGTATCTTGACTTTGGCAAAATGTTAGCGACAAGGCGATAGTATAATCAATTATTCACTTATCTGTCTATGTTAACTTAACTTTAATTTAATATAAAAGAAAGTCGTGTTAGTTACACTATTTATAAATTATAACTCATAGAACGGCTGAATCGATTTAACTGAAAGTTGTTGGGGAGGTAGCTTAGAACCAGGAGACGGACATAGGACTTATTAGGTATTCCGATATTCCTACGGAAACGGGAACTACGCGGGTGAAACCGCGGGGCGCTGGTAGTATAATAATGTAAACCGGACGCTACTGTACGAAGTAACTATTCTCTAATCTGTGCTACTGTCTTAAGCAAAAATACAAGATTTAATATGAATCAAATATTCGACAGCGTCTGTTGTGGGGATATAGCTCAGTGGTAGAGCATTCGACTGCAGATCGAGAGGTCCCCGGTTCAAACCCGGGTGTCCCCTATGTAGTTTTTGCAACTGTTCCATTTTAATATTTTTTAAAGCTGTTGATTATGGAATATACAAGACTGAATCCGATCCGGCCAGTTTTTGACATGGTACTACAGAATGCAGAACAAGATGTAATGTAATGTAATGTAATGTAATATTATGTTTTTACCGGATTATTGTTTTACAGATATTGGGTCTGCATCCCGGTACTTGACGAGTGTGCAACTTCTTTCTCTTCTCACGTTTGATACCCTTATAAATATTATGGTATTAATCGGCTACAAAACAACGAGGAGGCTCCTGGTTTTTTTTAATTCGACGGTTCCAATCACAGGCCAAATAGTCCAAATACACAAAGTTATAAAAATATTTCGTTGAACAAGTTGTTAGAGCATGTAGAGCACGTTATAATAATTCACCCACTATAACATGGCAGTCGTGGCCGAGTGGTTAAGGCGTCTGACTCGAAATCAGATTCCCTCTGGGAGCGTAGGTTCGAATCCTACCGGCTGCGGATCGTTTTGCTTTTTTTCCTCAGGTATATTGTACATATGACTTCTGATTTCACTAAAAGTATCTTAACAATATTATTCTACTACTTACTAGTTGACTTGTTTCATCGGCGGTGTTGTCCACGTATCTGATATCCAGTTATCTGTCGCCAAGTCGAGCAAAAAGCGGCACGGCCGTACCATCCTTTTTTCGCAGCAATTCACGCCATTTTCGACCCCCTATAACTTCGTTGTGGTTTCTTTTTCAAATTAGATTTTTTTTTGTATTATTTGCGGAAAGACAGTTTCATCGAGATTGGATGAATAAAGTATAGCATCCCATAAAATACAAATAAACATGCAGATTCATAGTAATAATATTATTATAAATAATAGTTTGATGGTAAATTCATAAATTGTACCATTTTAGTATGTTAGAGTTATTATATCGTAGGTAAGTATACCTAAAGTTTTTTTTGTTCAAAATGGCTTTTCGTTACAATGTTTATTGAAATTTGTAAGGTCGGTTTCACATTCATTATATTTGACTTTAGTTGCGCAATTCCTAAAAACTTTACTATTTAAGATTTTGACCCACGTTATACACTCCCGGACACATCTATCGGGCCACCTAGTGTTTTAAGTTTTGAGGTCCCTAGCTAAAAACGTTGTCACACGAGATCGCGGTCTTGCTTGACAACAAACGATGCCGCCAGTCTCTAAGTACCTTTAATAAACTCTTCGGACAGTAGTACGGCTTAAATTCAGTTGTGCACTCACATTTCTTTCGCTATGCCCGACCTGCAGTGCCTGTACCTGAAGTGCTACAGCTTTGGCGGCAATTTCAGGCCGAGTCTCCATATTTTTTGGTCAAAACTGGCTCAAAGTTTGCAGTAGCCATATTATTGAACCAATAATCAGAAACATAAATAAAAAATTCCAACTTTCCCAAATTAAAAAAGTTTTCACCTCCCTTGCATCGTTGAAAACAATGAACAGACTCGAATTTTCTTATTTTTTTTCACAATTCTGAATTCGAAATTTAAAAAAAATCATACCAAAAGGTTGACCAATAAATCAGCTTCAAAACTGCATACCAACTGATTGCTCCACCTAACATTTATTTTTAGCTAAGGACCGTCAAAACTTAAAACACTAGGTGGCCCGATAGATGTGTCCGGGAGTGTAATTACTCTCTACGTGTTCTATTATGATGGTAGCATACAAAGACGTTTAAAGAAAAAGTAGGAATGATTTTCTTCCAACCACTTTGGTAGCATACATTTAGGTCGTTGTTGCAATAAAGTATTGTCTTTTACTTAGGAAAATTTCAAAACCTACATCATCTCCCGTATGGTCTAGTGGCTAGGATACCTGGCTTTCACCCAGGAGGCTCGGGTTCGATTCCCGGTACGGGAAAGGTTTCTTTTTGTTTTACTTTGTAAGTCTTATTTTTGTTAGATACATAAAGTTATCATCTAAATAATTAAATTATGTATATTATGTATTATATTTTATCACTTAAGTATTTATTTTTAGTTAGTTATGTAAGCTTTATAAAATAAAAAATATTCTACCAACCGACCGTCTCGTCTGTTGCGTATTTTTCTACGTGCCCCTTTCACATCATGTTTTAAATCCTACATAACACGTGATTCCTAAAGTCACTAATCAATACTCATCATACGCTTGGAGTATTTTTAATACTCAAAGATTATACGTGATCATACTAACGTGAAACGTCGTTGTCTTCATTCATAACTAGTGACCCGGCCTCGCTTCGCTTAGGTTTAAATTTGATAATACATAAATGATAAACCTTCTTCCTTTACCGCTGTTTTTTCTTCTATTTTTGAAAACCACATCAAAATCCGTTGCGTAGTTTAAAAGATCGGGAACGGTGCGGCGGGAAGCGAGACCGTTATGTAGTTAGAGATTCATACAACATTATTGTAATCTGTTTTATGAGTCTAATAAATATAAAATTTACTTTCCTAAACATAGTTTTTTTTGCTTTTTCTCCTCATATATTTCTACCTCATACAGTGTAGGTACACTGTACACTCATTAATTAAGTTTATGAGTCTAATAAATATAAAATTTACTTTCCTAAACATAGTTTTTTTCGATTTTTCCCCTCATAAATTTCTACCTCATACAGTGTAGGTACACTATACACTCTGCATTTAAGTAATTGGTATTACATATTTGCTATTCATAAGAATGAAAAAACTGAAAATAAAATATGTAGGTATTATGAATCTTAGTTAAATGCTTATGAGGAAAATAATAGGAAGAAATTTTATATGTCAGCCAATATGGGGATGAGTCATGCATGTATGACACCACCGGCAGAGATAGTAGGTATGTATATTAATTTATGAAGAGGTTAAAATTATGTTGGTTAGGTAATTTGGAACTAATGAATCGATTTAAAAAAAAACTTCAAGGTTTTTTTCGTGTCATATATGGAATAAACCGATACGAAACAAGGAGTCGCTACTAGTGGAGGAGTTTCCTATCGTCTGTAGGCAATGAAGCGGATTTTTGTATGAAGACCCCAACATTAATTCCTCAGTCGATTAAACTTTGCAGGATTGTAGTATAGTATGCAAGTTTCAGACGGAGGAACCAATGTGGAGGTCCACTATCTTTATTTAATTGCCTAGGTGATATTATTTGGAGGATTTATTTTAGTCAATTTGTGAAGTAATCAATACTTTTATACAAAATTCCAAAACGTTTGTCAGAAGTGGGATTCGAACCCACGCCCTCAGAGAGGACCAGAACCGCTCATGCACCCACGTTTAGTAGGCAAGGTAACCTTGAGTCTGGCGCCTTAGACCGCTCGGCCATCCTGACAGATGACGGTATTGTTGAAATTTTAGAACACTTTTGATACAGCTTATTTCAACTTTATATTGATTAAATTTTTTATTCTTTAATTTTCAGAATCATGTATAAAGCAGGTTATAGTGACGATGGTAGGAATTTACGGATATAATAAAAATTTGGATGCATTGTAACATTTAAAGTAAAACCTTGGCCAACCCTAACAAGGATAAGAAAGTGATCTACTTATTTTATTTGAAAATAATGAGTATCTTTGAAAGTTTATTTTCCTATTTATTTATTACAAAAATATATATTTTAAAATCTCTGATATGTCATTATCACAAATATTATTGATGACATCTATGAATTAATTATTAAACTATTTACAAGTTTCAGTTGGTGGACTGGACTCTGTGGTATATCTACTCAACGCTAGATGGCAAGGTTTAAAATTAAACTAAATATTCTACCTGACAATAGATGGCGCTACTAGTGTTTTCAATTATGAATAATCTGAAGAAATTGGACACAATAGTAAACTGTAAATTTTAGAGTTAGTGTGCTATCATACTTCCTCAATCATAAAAAAACACCGGCAGTCGTAGCACGTGGTTAATAAAAAAACAAATACAGTTTCAAAGAATCTTTATTAATTTGCTTGCCTTCTCTCAGTCAATAGGAAAAAATACAATAGTTTTGGATTAACATTCAAGACAACAAAATCTTCATTTAGAATTAGGGGATTTATATTTAAAAGAATATCTTGTACATACATAAAAATAAATGTAAAATTTTATTGACAAAGAATTAAAGTAATAACTAATACAAAAAAAGAAAAAATAAACTTAACAAAAATAAATTAATAAATTATTGAAGTCAATACGAAAGAGCTGGTCAGTGTGCAGTAGCCCACGGGTGGTGAAGGACCATCTAAAAGAAATATTTTTTTTTGCAAATGGACTTTTGGATACAAAGTCAGCGAGGCAACAGGCAATCGCAGAGCTGGCAGCTTCTTTGCACAGCGGATCAGCCTTACCATACAGCGGGGTAATGTTGTCACTGTGCTGGGCACCATGCCTTGCGGAGACGCTCTGATTTTTGACTTGTACTTTTATTATTTTTTCTATGTTATATTTATTAATATATAATTATTTGACGTGACAACGTCTTATAAATTGATGGAGCCGGCGGCATTCCCGAAAAAGTGTGACGTATGCGTCGTTCCAGTGCAAGCGAGAGTGCGCAACGAGCGACAAAGAGGCACAATCCATTCCATCAGTATTTTATGACGTTGTCACGTTCAACTATCGTCAGTAAACCGACTTTACAGACAACAGATTTTTTTAATTTGTAAAATAGATACCAATTTATTTGACATTTGGTATGTATCCCTGCTTAGTAAAGTAATCTGTCACCCTGAAACTTTTGAAACATTTATGACAAAATTTGTCAAGAGATGATTTGTGCCCTGACGAAGGACATAGAATGTTTTTGATTCCAGATTGTGGATAGTTGGATACACAAAAAAGTAAATACTTTTGGTTTAAAAGTAAAACACATCATTATATTTTGATTTTTGTTCAAAAAAATATAAAATGGACAAGATGTGTTCAACCCTAAAGCTGACATTTCTGGCAACAACCCGTTCTGTTCCATTTCAATCCAACACCTGACAGTCATCATCATCAACAACCCCACCATTAAAAGCATTGTTCAAAATATCATTCTTGTTCTTTTTCAGTTCACTGTTTATAAATGTTCTTCGCTGCTCCCTAATTCTCTGTTTGCTGTGTTTCTCCGCAGGCAGCTTCTCCACTAAGCCCTTGGTGAAACTGTAGATCACTGTTGTGAAATCTCCGTCGATAAACGCTAAGTTTATTGTCGGGCCTGTTTCTACCGTACACAAATTTTCTTGCATTCTATTTATGAAGTTTACACTCAGATCGTCGCTCGTTGGTATTGGGACGTAAATGTTCGTTTTTTCTTCTTTACTCGGTCGAGCTACGATGTAAAGAGTGTCCACATCTTTGTTGAAGCAGTATTCGGTGTCATACATAAGTTTTTCGTCAACTAAATGTAAGTATAGATGGTATGCGAGGGCGATTTTCTGGTCGGAATTACAGCCTAATGCTTTCATGTCTTCCTTTATTTTGTTTTCAATGTCCATTTTAGTTTTAATCTTAGTTAATCTTTTGTTTTAGTGACAACAAACTATACAAATCGTTGTTTACTTATAACCTCCAAATTACAAAATGAAATGTCACTGTCAGTCAATTAAAGTCAAACATTACGTTTCGTTTAAGAACGTAACGAACGTACCTATAAGACGTTTGTTTTGCGGATTTTTTATATTAAAATAAAAATAAATCAAAGTTAATAAAAGTTTTTAATTATTTTATTACATCATTAGACAATAAGTACTTGTTAAGGTAAATATTTCAGTTATTCACATTGGTACATAAACGTTTTAATGCAAATATTATTTCATTCATAAAACCTTTGGGTGGGGTACAAAAATAATGTAGTATATGTACTATGTATAAGCGATAAAATGCCCTACTGTGCAACATGAACTAAATGAATATAATTCATTAGAAGAAATAAATAAGAATCACTAAATCTAAGAATATCGATTACAAAAATATTTTCAGTCGAAATATTTATATTACAAAAAGTGTATGTAGTTAAAACTTAGTATTTTACTAAAACTAATTATAACTAACAATAATAATATAATACATGGTGTAGAACTCTTGAAAGTTGTGGCCACAAACAATAAAAGTTATTGAGAAAGATACTTAAATAATCTCTAAGCAATAATTTGCTTTGGTGAAATCAAGTAAAGAGATTAAAAGTTACCATTTACAAGATTTCACCATAAATCTTTATAAATAGTCATGGTTTATTATAGTTGACTCAAATACTAAGTGGCACCACATTATTTGAGACACCTATTATAATTAACTTAATCTAACTTCCTCACTTCACATTCATTTCACTTGTAAGTTTATTTGAACACAAGTCTTTAGCACCTTTATTACTTTAGTAGATTTAACTTTATAAGCTGATGTCTTTGCTAGTTTTGATGCATTTGCCTCTAAAGCAGATTTCTGTTTCGTGCGATATTTCTGTTGACATTGAGGTACTGACCACGTTTGTTGGATCCATGAAACTTGATACCGATGAAGTTTCGACTTTTTCTGACGTTTGACTTTTAGATATTTTCTCTTCAGCTTTAACGTGTTCTGTACTATTTAGCTTTTTTATATCATAATCTGTAGCAGTCTCTGCATTATATTCATCGGTTGGTATAGCTGTAATTTCTTCAGGCACGTAAGTAGTTTCTGTTGTAGGGAGCCTAGTTTTTGTGGGCTCAGTGACTATTTCAATTTTAATAGGTTCGGTAGGTTTTTGTGTTTCAGTGTTTGTTGCTGTACTACTGAATGACCTGTTACTATCATCCGAGGTTATACCGAACAAGTATTCCATAAAACTGAATCCGTCAGATCTGTCGGTCCGAGAGGGTACAGACAAACTAGTAGCCGTTGGTGTGCTGTATAGATTGTCTATAGTGGGGTCAGGGGACCCAGTGCCCAAGTCCATGTCTGCGAGGCTTAGGTTTGGTTCAGTGGGAGTTTCTTTGGGTATTGTAGCTTGAGTTGTGGGTATTGTTTCTTCAATTTCTTGTTTCACAGTTTCAGTTTTGTTAGAGGTAGAGTTGTTAGTGATTTTGGGAATGTCTATGACTAAGTCTTCTATTGGCTCGTCATCATCATCTTTGCTGTCGAATATATCTTTGAAGTACTGATATGTGGGTTTGTACGTGGTAACGGCGACCTTGGGCTTGTCGTGTTTGCCAGCTTTGTCATGTACGGTCTTGGTGAGCATGATGGTTTGTCCGAGACGGTTAACGGTATTTGGGTAGTATTGCGATTCAGCTGCTTCGATGGATTCGGTGATGGGGCGAACTTTGATTTTCTTCCAGTATCCACGACGTCTGCCTTTGGGTTCTTCCGAGTCAACCTATAGACAAAAGCGTGTATAAGGTAAGTCAGTTTAACCAATTTCTGTGTGAGGGTAAGGAATTGTTAAATATTATGGCCCATGGAATTAAATATAATTGATGGTGGGAGATTGACTGTATGTTATGTAATAATAATTAATATCAGGTCATTGTAAAATGAGACTATGAATGTAATTTTTAGTGTTAGCAAGAAGGAACTATTACTATATTTAATGTATTACCTCTGTAGCAGCACTGGAATCCTCAACTGTAGGCTCAACCGTCGTGATATCCTTATCTTCCACAGTAGTAGATTTAGAATAATAGTTGTCACCCGAGGAAATGACCCTCTCAGGAGGAATTTCTCCAATCTCACCACCTTTATGCTTCATAACCTTTGAAGTGTATTCATCTTCATCTTGCTCTTCTAAGGACTTCATCACCTCTTCAAGCATAGTCTCGAAAGTCGACATAGTATCTCCTGAGTCATTGTTTGCAATCTTACTCTGTTCTACTAAAGCTTCTAATGTCGGCGGGATATCGGGAATCTTCTTAGTCACTCTATTATTAGTAGCTGGCGTAACAGAGATAAGAATATCTTCGTACTCGTTCTTAGCAGTAATTATATCTAAGTCATCGTCACTGGTTTTGCGTTCGGTCGTTGCCAGTTTCTGGTCATCAACAATGTCGTTCGGATTGTACGGTTTGAAGGAATCAGTTGAAATTTTCGGAGACCACTGTTCGGATTCGGGTTCAAGGTACTTGGGCCTGTTGATTGAATAGTTCGAGTCTTGATCTTCAGTCTCTTCTTGTTCAGATTTTTTATTAAATCTCTCCGACAGTTTTGGCCTGTTGCTATGTCTGCTGTAAAGAGCATTTCTTGGAGTTGCCGTGGTAGATTCGGTTGAAGTTTCAGGCTTTTCTGTAGGCTTTTCCGTTGGACGCCGACCTCTGAATCTGCCCTTTAGTTCGTAAGGACCTCTTCTAGAGCTTGGAGCATCTGGTGAAGATGTCGTTGTGGTGTAACTTGGACGTCTGCGGCGGAACACACCCCGTTTTGTAGTCGTTTCTTGAGAGAGTGACGACGTCACTGAAGGTTCTGTTGTAGGCTCGGGCTTGTAAACGGGATGTCTGTGTTCTTCGGTTCTAGTGTGGACCTGTTTTGTCTTGAGATCAGCTTCGATTTCCTCGATTCGCATCGTTGTTCTGCGTCTATCGAAAGCTGGTCTGTAGGTGATAGCTTGGACTGGTCTTCTTCTCTCACTTTTGGTTCTGGAAGATTCTGTGGACGCCTGGTGGTATTGTCTGATCACTCCTGGTCGCACTCGTACTCTGTTATACGAAGGAGTGGTTTGTACGACGTACTCTTCTGGATCCTCTTCATTACCAGCTTCGTTAGATGCTACCTTACTTAACTCAACGTCAGGAGAGGTAGCAGTTTCTTCCTGTTTTGCCGAAAAGAAATCGTTTATGGACAAAATCGAAGAATTGTCTTCAGTAATCACACTTGATGGTTCCGTCGCGTAAGAAACTACCTCGGGTTTTTCAGAGCTCTCACCTGGTGTGGTTTGTTTTGAGTAGTCTTCGTCTCTACCAGAAGTTTCGTCATACGAAATTGCGTCGACAGGAGCTAAACTGCTTCGTGATTGGTAAGAGAAGTCATTATAAGGCGTTTCAGTATGTATTTCAGACTTTGTTGACTCTTCTCTGGATGCACTATTTGAAATATGTTGGGCGATAGAAGCTTTATCGTTACTGTAAGCGTTCTCAGTGTCGTAGACTTCTGTTGTAGAGTCTAAATTTCTCGTAGATGATATTTTAGGTACAGGTTCCGTTATAGCCTCAATATCTACTGTACTTGTTCTTTCCATTAGGGTTACAGGGTAGTTCTGGTGAAGAACATCTCTTTGATAAGCTAGATCTTCGTCCTTTCCAAAGTGACCTTTATTCGGTTTGCTGTAAAAATCTTCGCTTTCCGAAGGCTTAAAATGTACGCGACCTCGAGTTCTTCCCCTGGAGTATTTGGTAGTGCTCTCGTTCGAGTCTACTGGTTTTCTAGTCGCTCTTTCAGTAGTAATCTTGTTTGGTTCGTATCTAGGTCTCGTAGGTAAAGGCCTTCGTTCTCTGAGAGGTTTCCGCGTGACCACAGTCCTGGAAGTAGATTCGGTCGAGTCTGGTCTAGGAGTGGTGTATCGCGGGCGGACTCTGCCTCTCAAAGGAGTTCTTCTAGTGGTAGTAGTAGTCGTAGTGGTTGAAGTCGTTGATGTAGAGCTACTTTGTTTGTCCTGCGGTTCGTAACTACTGTCGTACTGATTATATAAGTAAGGCGATCTTGTTGACAGAGTGTCGGAGTCGGTGAATGTTGAAGATACTTTGTTTACCGGCTCTGTGTTTTCGTTTTGTGGCGATTGGCTTTCAATATTGCCATTGTATTCCGTAGGAGGATTTATACTGCTCAATGAATGACTGTTATCTGTGCTTATTGAACTTACTGATGGATTGTATTCAGACGATACTTCGGTTTTCGAATAATTCTCTGTGTCGTAAACAGGATATCTCGAGTTTTGCACTTCGGACTCGTAATGTATTTCAGGGGTGTAGTTTTGTAGGTAATTAGGAGATGATTGGTACTTTTGTTTCTCCGTAGCTATTTCCGAAGCGGGCGATGGGCTTGGAGATGAACTAGGGCTTGAAGATGGAGATGGTGGGAACGACGGCTGTGCTGGTTTACTTCCTGGTGTCGCGTAATTTTCATCGAAGAAGTTGTGGTAATCCAACGGAGTGCTGAAGTGGAAGGCCTGGTTTATTGAGTATGGATTATGAGTCTCCAACAGCTGAGTAGGATAAGTCGAAGGCTTAGGTGTAGTCGTTGTAGTCGTACTGTGGGTACTGCGGGTACTGCTGGTTTCAATTTGCTTTGTTGTTGCAATATTATAAGCCTTCACAGGTTCTTGTGTTCTGGAGTCGTCTCTGAAGGAGACATGTGATGGGTTGTACGGCGCGACGTTACTGAGGAAGTAAGATCCGGCTCTCGCTGGAGGATTGATGCTAGCTTGAGGTTCCTTCGGAGGTCTGATCGTACTCACTGTCTGCGGTTCAAAAGAGTAATAATTGGATTGCTGATTCAGAGGAGCGCTCGTTTGTGGTGAAGCAGTGGTGTAGAAACTGAAGCTGGGTGTAGGGGTGGCTGGCTTCTCAGGTTTGTAGTTCTGTGAAGATGTTGTGTAAGGGTTAGGTTGGTAGGTCTGAGGAGACGTCGAGTACGTATTCTGCTGATAAGTCTGCGGCGATGTGGAATAAGAGATCGGTTTGTAAGTCTGTGGTAACGTCGAATACGAGTTCGGTATAACATCGGCTGTAGTTGGTAGCGTTGTGGTTTCTTTGATTTGCGAATTGATGACTACAGATCCAACGTGGGGAGATGGGAAGGGTATCTTGGCAAAGCCTTGAGGCGTGTTGTAGCTTAGTGGAGCTACGAAGAACGGTAGCTGCCGAAGCTTCTTGTCACTGTGTTCAATGTTTGATAGATAAGGCAGTTCGAATTTGACATAGTTTTCAGGAGGACTTAAATTGGAAGGTCCAATGAATACTTTGGGAGCAGTCTGGGGATTCACTGAGTCGAGAACAGATACAGTTTCAGCATGTTTTAAGGTTGACAGCACGTCTCCGACTTTAATTTGACTTCCTTTCTTCGACTCTTGGTTCATAAAGATGGCTAGAGGAGGCTGGTGAGGCTTCAGCTTCTTAGGTTTGAGAGTAATCGGTGGAGAAGTGGAGAACGGTGATGTGGAAGTGGAGAATTTAGGGACCTGATCCAACTCTTTAAATTTCGGTATTTGATCCAAATCTTTAAACTGCGTGTTGAAGTTAGAGAAAAAGTCCTGGTCGTTTGCGAATGATTCCACTGGTTTAGATGGCCTTTGGAATTCAGTTCCATAATTCTGTCGTGGTAAACTCTGTTTTTGCAATGTCTGGGAATACTGATCTGTATTCAAAAGCTGCGCTGAGTTTAATGGACTTCTGAACCCGAACTGTCCTCGGTTTAAGGACTCTAAAGGAACGTACAGTAGCTGGACTTCTTCCCGTTCTTTGGGCTTGTTAGGTGGTAACATCTCGGTTTTGGGCACCTTATCGAAACTGGCAGTCTCATACTTCAGCTTCTGTAAAGATTGTGGCTTCCTGTTTACTGCACCGAAGTTACTTACATTCTCTGCACGGTATCCGTCAACGAATTTTGGAGGTTCCACTTTCTGAGGCGCTTGGTTGCCGAAAGGCTTCGCTTGAGGAGACGGAGACAGATTTGTTTTCGGGTAACTTTCAAATTTAATAGGGTTTGACGCCACTGATGGTCTGGGTTTCAATTGAAGAGTGGGGTCGAAGGGGAACTGGGGTCCGACGAATCCCTGATTCAGCGGGAAATTCGGCTGAGACAGACCAAATCTGATGCTTTGTCCAAAGCCTCCGTCTGATCGTACTTGGCCGAACCCTTGGTCGTTGAGGTAGTTCTGAGGAGCTGATGGGACTGCCGGCATGGACTGAAGGTACAGCTGTCTATTCAATCCAGAGTTTATGAAGGTTCTCGATGGGAAGTCTTGGCTGAATCCCGTGGGCCTCGAAAATCCTGGGAAGACAGGTTCGGAGAGTATCCTTGGTTCAGCTACGGCTTGTCGTTTCATTTGAGGCAGTGGCTCTCTTTCGACGGGTCCGGGGAGGGGCACCCAGTCGCTAATGTCGCTGGTGTAGGAGCTGATCTGTCTGGACCACCGAGTCTGTGCCTTCTCTGCTGACGTCACAGCCAGGAGCGCGATGACACAGGCCAGGCGAGTGTGGCACGCCATCTGGAATCAAGAAAGTATTTGTTAAGTCTAGAGTAGTGACAGTGAGTAAAAAAACGTGGGAAGACATAAAGTAATTAAGAATGGTGAATCTTATTTCTCATGCACTACTGATATTTACGCAATAATTTGGATCAAGAGCAGTTGCGTTACGTTACATGACAGTCTCATTATTTTGCTATTCAGTGCGTAATTATGTATACTTCTAGGTCGTTCACTAAACTTATATTTTCTGACATAACATTGTTTGCGATTACTCTTTTCCAGGATTAGTATTACATAATGTGCTTAGAATAATCCTTAAAATCTCTCCATTTCAAACAGAGTGAAGATGTTGCATCTACATAGATGTACCTACGTTGACGAAAGATGCTTAGAGCCGACGAATCTTAGAGCATACAATTTAGTGTACCTAGACTTTAAGACATGACATAACCTACTGCTTCTCACCACTTAACTTTATCTTATTCATCTGCTTACAAGCGTTAAATAACGAAGTCTTTTCTTTTAAAGAAGATTGATGTGCTTAAGCATTGAGTTTAGATTTAGAAGTTATGCATTTCCTACGGCTTGGCGTCTACCCAACATTAACAAATCTAGATTCAAGATTAGATTCAATTCAACACACGTATCTTGATAATATGACACAAGGCACATGCGAAGATTTACATTTACGTAATACTGTTACATATTAGTTACACCATAACACAATACCATATTTAAGTTATGGTAGCTAGACCCGCAGTTTACCATATTTACATGACTGAGTATTTCTTGTTTCCCGTTTAAAGTGATGATGCAGTTTCTATTTGGAACAGTTTTGGGTATGAAGATGAACCCCTGTTAAGACTTTACTTGTATTGTGTTTTGTTTGTCAAGAGATCGTTTAACTTTGACGGGCATGTTAGCTAAGCCTATCCTACCTTTGGAGTCGGAGGTTGCGGGTTCGTTTTCCGCCCAAATGTTGTGCATGAACATACATACATATCTGTTGGTTTCGTGCCTGGATGTTTGTGTACAGGCTCTGCCTAGTTTGGGACTAAATAACCGTGTGGTAATTCGTGTCTCACAATTTATTATTTTTAACATGCAGTTTTAAAACAATACAGCTCCTAATTATCAACATAAACTTTTTGGTTATTAACAAATATTCCACCAATGTCAAGTAGATTTGTTTATAAAAAAGTCAAAATAGACAACTCTAGGCAGACTATCGAAATAATCACAAAAAAACCATTTGTTTGTCTCTTCCTGGTGCCATATCATTCGCGTCGTAATAACTTAGAAATCAATTTTGATAACTTTATAGCTACCTTACATAAATAATTGGCGAATCACATCGCATACCGAGACGTCACACATTTCGAAACGACTTTTGACAGCGCGAGCGTCTTAGATATTTTGACGCACAAGTCTGCTTCAGAGTTACAGAAATTATTTATCAATTGTAAAAAATATAACTTATATGTCAACGATGAAATATTTTATCTCTTTAATAGACGATTTCTAAACGAAATGATATTGTACTGAAGTTTTTTTTGTATTTGAGCATTCCCCGCTCCCGCTCGCGACTCGCGCCAAGCCCTAAATCTTTTGTAAGGGTAATTGATCGTAACGTATTCAGCTTTCTTCCTCTCTCATGCTAATTGGATGTACACAACCGACACTTGTAAACGTGTGCCTTAAATGAACTATGTATTTTAGTCGAAGTGCAAGAAACTAAGTGAGATATAAAAACAAATGTTAATGTAAAAAAATTACGCCACTCTAGTAACCTTAAAAATAGTTTTTTAGTTACCTACATTTAACAGCAATATCGAGATATAATAGGATTATCTATCTATATATAAAAAAATAACCCGGCCAAGTGTGAGTCGGAACCGCACACAGGAGAGTTCCGTATCACCGTACAATTTAAAAAATCAATCAATCTTTTAATTTTATAACTATGTAATTTAATTTTCTAATTTCATTTCATACTAGGTTCAGGGCAGTTTCATCCGCGTAGTTCCCGTTCCCGTGGGAATGCGGAAATAAAATATAGCCTATGTTACTCAGGGATCTTCTAGCTTTCCATTGGAGAAATAATTTTTTAAATCGATTTTGGTCCATGAGATTTTGGTTACCTACTTACCCTAAAAAATGCCTATTTCTTTCACCTCCAAGCCATTTGCGCTCGCGCCGCGATGCTGTTCACTCTAATGATAGCTATTTTTCCCCATATTGATTTATCCGCAGTGAAAGCCTTGTCCGCGGTAATAGCGGTTTCTCTCGAGAAACTCCGGGTTTATTGCTGACAGCTTGAGATGGCTTAAAACGTAATGGGTTTGACAGAATTCCGTATGAATTTGCCAGGTATTTTTATTTAGATAGGAAAAGAATATCTAGATATTTTTTCCCAAGCATTAGCTATTTTTCTTAAATTATCTACTAATAATGTCATAAGATCGGCGGAATGATTTGATGCCTTTGTCATTTTTAAAAAACAATAAATAGTTGACAGTTGAGGGCAATGGTTACATTGCTCCTCTTAATGGACAACTAGTTACCACTTTAAATTGAACTCTACGTTATTTGAAGTAAGATTCAAAATCAATGGAAAATTTAAAAAGCTATGCCTGGTAAAGGGTGGTTGGTGATGGTTAAACACGTTTTTGTTCAGCGGCTTCTTGATCAAAGTTTTTAATTAACTAGTAAAGTATGCTTCGGCACTCCAGTATTGCCGTCGCCGGACAAAAACTTTAAAAATCCCAGACATTTGTGTGAAATGAAGTTTTTTCCAAGACAACCCTGTTTTTTTGACCCTTTAACATTTTTTCCAGGTTGCCATCCGTCGAGGATTCCCGAATTCGTCCTAATGAAGAGCGGACCGGGAGTCGTCCGGAAAGGGCTTGCAAAAAGTGTCCGGGTACCGGATACCCTACACGTGAGCTAAATACCGTGATCAAAATTGCGCGTTGTGATCGGAAACATGAGTGCAGGGGGCCAATTCCACTAAATGTCAGCGGTGATAGTTGTATGACAATTACATGATTGTGGTCACTCAATGGTGATATTATGTCAAATTTTGACATAATATCACCATTGAGTGTCAAATTTTGACATAATATCACCATTGAGTGACCACAATCATGTAATTGTCATACAACTATCACCGCTGTCATTTAGTAGAATTGGCCCCCAGGGGGCCAATTCTACTAAATGACAGCGGTTATAGTTGGATGACAATGACATTTCAATGGTCACTCGGTGGTGTTATTTGCTCTGAAAAGTGTCAAAATAACACCATTGAGTTACCATTGGATTGACATTGTCATCCAACTATAGCCGTTGACATTTAGTGGAATTGGGGCCCAGTTCGTTAGCCGATATGTTATGTTACGAGACACGCAACACTAATTACAGCTCAGCTAGTTCTTGTAAATGTAATCTTTTGAGTCTTATAATAGGTCACAGTATTGAATGACAAGATTACCAGCCTAATCCTAACCTCAAAATAATTTCTACAATGTAATGGTTTAGAGCAAATCGAATCTCTTTTGTTTGTGCCGTTTCAAGTCGATCGATGATTTGCGAATACCTCCACGAGTAAGCATTGTCAATTATGTACTAGAGCTTGAACCGTCTTATGATTGATCTTGGCACACAAAAACACAAATCTTCAAGGTCGTTTTTATAGATCTTCTTTAAAAAAAACCGGTATATTTATGCAATTAATCATGTTGTAGGTACTTCATTTTAAAAGGACAAACGAGTAAATACCTACACTTACTTTAATATATTAATCGTACGTTATTAAATAGTAACCCTAATGGCTTATGAAAACTGAAACATTGACTTCAGGCTCCATGAAAGCGTATCCAGTAGATTCTACTCTATCATCATCATCAACTATAATTACATTTGACTTAAACATCATAGTTTTCTACGAGAGTACAATGTAATTTTTTAAAGGAATTAAATTATTTTTAAGAATATAAATTGGACATTTATGCGCATGTCTAATACACTTACGAGGCGTGTAAAGTGTACACATGGTACACTAGTGACACGCATTAGTGCACATCTCGGACACTGGCCGCTGCGTCGAACGGAACGGATATAGGGTTGCCAGTCAACTGGAATTTTAAATCGACCGAAAAACCTTGGCATACCAATCACTTAGTGAAAATACTTATACACTCACACTTTATCTTCCAGATGGTTGACAGAGGTTGTAAGCACCATCAGATCGAGGTGCTCTTACAGATGTCTCTGACCCTATTCTACGGCCACCAGGTTTGGTGACAATGTTCTTCTTCAACTTCGAAATAGTGTGTTAAAAGTGTATGTAGGTATGCCCTGAAGTGGAACTGAACCCAGCCTTAAAGCATAAGAGACGGACTTGCTTCTAATGGCACTATTGCTACCACTTAATGCACTCAAGACTAAAAGTCAAATGTATCTTTAACACAAAGCAATAAGGTTTCAAGAAGGTTTTATAATAAAAAACATACAGCATATTTCATTGGCCCGATATTTTTTTACAACCCTAGACAGGACGGACCAATTGATTGGTTTACGTTCGGTTTTACGTAATTTATCGATGTCTTTAGAAATTATAGCGATCGCGAGGCTCGAATGTCGATAACCGTGTTGGATCACATAGCATGGGGTGTTACGGCATTGATGTCATGACGACGTTAGGCTTGGTGGTCAAACGAAATGGAATAGGTGACGCACAATGGAAGTTGTTAAGACATGTTAGATACACATGGGATTAACCGACTCTGTTATTATAATAATAATTTTTTTTATTTCAAATCTTTACAATTCATCATAATTATTATAGTAAGACATCAGATTAAAAGAGCTGCCCTTGAGTTTCTTGCTGGTTCTTCTCGGGGTAATAATAATAATAATAAAATAATGGATCTCACGCCTTTTATCCCCGAGGGGATAGCCAGAGGTATTCCATTTCTGGATATAAGTACCTACCTACCCACTTTTCACGAGATATTCTCTGGACCCCTAAACGTGTTAGGTGGTGTGGGTACTGCATTTGGAAAGAGCAACTCGTCGGTGGAGATGGGCTGCTGTCTACATTCAGAAAATCTTCATGGACAAGTTTAGAGTGCCTTGTTATTAGACTATTGACATTTCTAAGTGTACTTTTTATACCTACAGAAATAAATGTTTTTTTTTTAAATTTTACACATTAATGCACATAATTGCGAATTTAATGTTTGTTTTGGGACAGTCGGGACTCGGGGTCAATAATTCAAAAGCAAAAACGCTGGATTTTCGATATGTATAAAAAGATCCTCAACAAAACATAATTACTTATGTAAACCACCATTGAATCGCCAGTAATCTGAGCTGAGACCTAAATTACACAAGACAATGTCTTGACCGGATGATTAACGAGTGTTGCAACTTGGAAAACTTGCAAGACTCTCAGTGCACTGCAACGTCTTTTAATGGTTCCACTGGGATTTTTTCTCCCATGGTTTACGGCGAATGCGTCTTTTTCACATGAGGTATAGACTAAAATCTCCCACGAACGGGAGCCCCTATAAAATGTACACAATCGTCGATAATTTTGTCAGAAAACAATAAAAGCTTTCGGTTTCCAGTATTTTCAACCGACTTCAAAAAAGGAGGAGGTTATCAATTCGACTGTATTTTTTTTTAATTTGTTACCTCAGAAGTTCGTTTCGACTGGGTGAACCGATTTTGATGATCCTTTTTTTATTTTGAAAGCTGGTGCTTCCCGTGTGGTCCCATTAATTTGGTGCAGTTTTCGACAACGACATTCATGAGAGAACCATATTTATAAGTCGGATTTTTTATTCTTTAGAGTTATATGTTATTTTAATTTATAAGAACTAGCTTTCATCTACAACCTCGTTTGTTTTCTGGAATGAAAACTAGCTTACGTGCTAATGTAGGGCATACACTGCCTATTCACTAAGTTTCGTTTAAATCTGTTTAGGTGATCTGTTGGCTCAGTTTGTAATGACCCTGCCTTCTGAGTCGGAGGTTCGATCCCCGCTCGGGACCAACATTAGTGTGCATGAACATGTACCGTCTGTTGGCTTCGTGTCTGGTCGTTTAATATTTATCTAAGGATGTTTATTAGTTGTTTATTACCCATAATACAGGCTCTGCCTAGTTTGGCACTAAATAACCGTGTGTGAATTATGTCCCACAGTTTAATTTTAATTTAATTGAATACGTTTCAAACATGTTAACATTTGTCATCCACACTGATACGCATTCAAAGAGGGAAATGTTATGTTTGTTTGTATGTAATGAATACGCTCCGAAACTACTGGACCGATTTTAACAACCCACTTCGGATTGAAAGATCTGTTTAATCTAATTTCCAATTTTAAAAATAAAGGAGTGTTTTCTTTCAGGAATATTTAAAGTAACTTTCTTTTACACGCTTTATATTAACTGTATTTTAAGTAACTGACTAACTAGGTAACAAATTTCCTAAGTAGAATTTTTAGCATCCTGTATAAGGGCTATCTGCTATCTTAGGACTGAAATCACCCTGTGGATAAGGTCGTTGAACCAGTCGCTCTTAATTATGTAGTGGCTTTTCTATTGAACACGGACATACTCTTTGTTTATTGCCTTTATTGTTATAGGTCGGAGAAAGTCAGGGCCCGGCTCTAGTGAAGAGAAACGCTTTAGTTATCTGTGTAAACAATAGTAGAAGTTGGTCTTTCATGCACTTAATAATAATACAGTAACCACCAACATTTCTAGCTGAACTGTAGTCAGAGGCAGGGCCGGATCTACCTAAGGGCTGCTTGGGCTGCAGCCCAGGGCCCCGAGATTACAAGGGGCCCCCAGACCCCCTAGAAACAGTAGGCGATAATTTCAATTAAAAAAAATGGTTGTCGGTCAACGGACGATATTTTTAAGTGATAACGTCATAAGAAAACATTGATGAAAAATTGCATACTTTTATGAATTGAGTTAAGGGGGAAAATACGTGTAAAAGGATGTTTTTTGTGCAATAAAGAATATATAATAATAATATATCAGTATAGAAACAGTTTTTGACATGGTTATTAGTTGAGTACTTAGATAGGCCCCTAAGTAGTTTCAGCCCAGGGCCCCACAAATTCACGATCCGCCCCTAGTCAGAGGTGACTAAGGTACCAGTTCATTAACTAACCGACGGTAAAACAAACAGGGCCCCAATTCCACTAAATATCTACGATTACAGTTGAATGATAATGACATGTTAATGGTCAGTCAATGGTGTTATTTTTATACGAAAAGTGCCAAATAACACCATTGACATGTCATTATCATCCAACTATAACCGCAGACATTTAGTGGAATTGGGGCGCTGGCCAATTGTAATAATAAATAAATAAAAATAAATAAATAATCTCACGCCTTTTATCCCCGAGGGGGTATCTAGAGGTATTCCATTTCTCGATATACCAACTTTTCACCAGATATTCTTTGGACCCCTAAACGTGATAGGTGGTGAGCCCATCGCCGGACCGGGTCTTTTACACATGTCTCAGAATTAATTCTGGGACCTGCGTGTTTCCTCACGATGTTTTCCTTCACCGTCGAGCTACTGATTTTCATTAAGTGAAGCAGTCTTTTTAACCGTAGATAAGGCTATCGGTGCTTGTAATATTAAAATAATAATAAAAAAATATTGTGGGTCATAATTCACACACGGTTATTCAGTCCCAAACTAGGCGGGGCCTGTACTATGGGTACTAAACAACTGATAGACATACTTAAATATTAAACACCCAGACACGACATGTTGATGCACACAAATGTTGGCCCCGAGCGGAGATCGAACCCGCGACTTCCGACTCAGAAGGCAGGGTCGCTATCAACTGAGCCAACAGGCCTGTTATCTTGACTGCAAGTTGTTTTGGTCCGCACGTTTGTCATCGGTGTCGAGTTGTCATTGTGCGCGGGCGCACGATTCTATGGTAGGAAATACGGGTTCGGGTGTCTGTCTGTAACATGATACAAATTATGATGTCTCCTTGTTGCGGTGGAAAGGTTTCTGTTACTATGTAGTTAAAGAGCCTGCTTCACATGATGAAAATCAGTAAGGCTCGGGTTCGAATTCTGGCATGTACCAATGAGTTTATCTCGACAGTGAAGGAAAACATCTGCATCGTGAGGAAACCCGCAGGTATCAGAATTAATTCTGAGACATGTGTGAATAGACCCGGTCCGGCGATGGGCTCACCACCTATCATGTTTAGGGGTCTAATGTATCTCGTCAAAAGTGGGTATATCCAGTAATGGAATACGCTATTTCTGCCTACCCTTTTCTGCACGATATGACAGTCCCAATTAGACTACATAACACTTGACATATATCTACAGCTAATTCATAAGTCTTATTATTTGCAATACCATACACACATCATTAACCGTTTATAAACAACAATAGAAATCTCCATACAAAACAAATTAATGTCAAGCCGAGATGACAAATTAATACGTTCAAATGCCAGTAGTAAGACCACACTTGAAGGTTACTCGACTGCGCAATGCGGAGTTGGGTAATTCTGTAAGTGGTCCAATTAGCTTCTTTAGAGCCTGCTCTGCTTAGACCATTACCAATTTGCGTGGCATCTGAGAAATTGGTCTGTATCTTAATTTTGTAATCATCGTCATATAGTAAAATAGTAAAAAAAAAAAAAAAAATTAAAAATTATTAAAAAAAAAAGTATTCCATTACTGGATATACCCACATTTCACGAGATATATTGGACCCCTAAACGTGATAGGTGGTGAGCCCATCGCCGGACCGGGTCTATTTACGAGTACACATGTCTCAGAATTAATACTGAGACCTGCGGGTTTCCTCACTATGATTTCCTTCACCGTCGAGCTAGTGATAAATATGTACGTAAGTTTTGAAAAACTCATTGGTCCATGCCAGATTCGAAACGTGACAGATGGTGAGCCCGGACTAGGTATTTCTGTTACACATGCCTCAGAATTACTTCTGAGACCTGCGGGTTTCTTCACGATGTTTTCCTTCACCTTCGAGCTAGTGATGAGTATATAGTAGATTGTTATACAAGGGTCGGAAGGAATCAATTCCCATACGAGGTATTTAGACGCCCGAGCATAGCGAGGGCGGATATAGTCTGAGTAGGAATTGATAACTTCCACCCGCGTTAAACACTCTACTTTTCATTTCGAATTCAAGGAAAGTAAACAAAAAAAAAATACAATTTTACAAAAATTCAAACATGCAAAAACGCAATAACACCTACAAAAAATAAATTGTCAACAATACAACCAAAGAGGTTGGAAGAAAGAGAAAATTTTTCTTTTAAACGTCTTTGAATACTACATCATAGAGTACCTAACCTAAATAACATTACAAAAATAAACATTTATTTACAAAGAAAATATACATTGATTTACAATAATTACAGATAAAAAATGTCCTCCAAAGAGGAACCATGTGGGACAGTGCCCAGAAGACTGGCAGCATTCCCTCTCTGGATAGCTAGGCTGATCCTTTGACAGAGATAGCCGCCAGCCCTCTGGTCACCTGAAGCCTCGACCAAACGCACTGACAAAAATAATAAACAAAACCTTCCTCTTTATGATAATATGTACCTACTTTTAGCCGAGTAATAGTGTTCTGTGCTTATTAGTGTCGATGAAAAACAAGATTTTGAATTTCGTAACAGCTTACCAAATTATTAATATTTTTTTAATTTTAAATATGGAACGCGTACCGCCCCGCGCGCGGGCTTTTTTCTGTTGTTTATACCTACACTCACAATTTTTTTCTTATTCTAATTGATGTAAAAAGTTTCGTATCCCTACTAAGTACCCAAAGAGGTTGGACGAAAGTCATTCTCTTACCTAGAAAAACTTTTTCTTTAAACGTCTTTGCCAAATGTAATACTATTTTTTTTAATTCATTCCCGCCCTAAGGCCGGAAGCAATTACTATGAGTCTTTCCCGACCGAGGGCGGGAATCACAGCCCTGAATCTCTCTGTGGTGGGAATCATCGCTTCCGACCCGGTACTCAGATCAAAGACTTTCCGAGTATGAGATATGAAAAACAATTTTTTTTTTCTGTGTATAGCTGTATATTTTCATTGTGTGCGTGTACATGTCATGTTAGTTCGAGATACCTCCGGGCTATATTAAATCTGCCTAGGTTATAATTTAGCTGGATCTAGGTTAGGCCGCACTGGCCGCAGTCACGGTGGTCACGAGCGAACATAGAAAGTGGGGTCCGGGTTCGAATCCTTGACGAGGCGAACGATATTATAGCAATAACCATTATTTATCGTGAGGAAACCACTACCACCGGAAGTGGTTCTGACGGATGTGTTCGATATTTATTTCGCTATTATCGATATTTTCTCGATGTTAATCAGTTGTTTAGTACCCTAGGTAGCTCCGGTGGCCTTAACTTACAATTAGATTGACCGTGTCCTCGCGTGTCGCAAGTGTTCGCGCACGTTTACCAAAAAGATTGGTCATTGCAGCCATAAGGGCACATGATAGGGCAAATCATCGCCACCCTGATTAGTCAAAGTCAAAGTCAAAATCATTTATTTTCTGTAGGTATAGAAAATACATTTAGAAAAATCAATAGTCTAATAACAAGGCACTCTAAACTCGTCCATGAAGATTGGCTAAATGTAAACAGCAGGCCATCTCCACTGACGAGTTGTTGGTTCTAAATGCAGTACCCGAAGAGCCAGCAAGAGACTCAAAGAAAAAGGAAAAAAGACAGACAGGGAAACTTTCAAATCAAATCAAACAGTTTATTGCAATCCTTATGTTTTACATAGGTAGTACTTACATATTTGGTATCAATAAGGACCTAGTTTAGGCACTGAAATACGTGAGAGGGAACGTGCTAATTATATATATACCTATCACATTTTATCATTGATAAATTCATTTTCACTTCTCATGCTCTAAAAGTACGCCAATATAGCCCTACGAGTCCTAGGGAGTATAAAGTATTTTTTTTTTAATTTCCTTAATGAGAAAAAGACAACCTCAAACAGCCAGTAAATATCTGTAGAGTGTGGACCATCTTCATTGCGAAAATGTGAAGAGTTTTAGTTCCATGGTTTTTCCGCGAAGAAGGTGGCGCCATGTGTTTTAAATTGTTTACCTGCAAAGAGATTTAAATCTCTTTGTTAATCTGTGACAGCCTGACAGGTTTAGAAGAAAAAACTGACCGCGAAAATTTCTGAATTTTTGTCGAGTGTAAATTTGTTGGGTTTTAAATAAATTTGTACTAAATTGAAAATTTTTCTCGCACTCAAAGTGAAAAGTACAGTTTCCACCTCGAGACTAAACGCCAACTTAATATACCCTCGGTTTCATGACTCCCTCGCCTCGCAAGCTCGGAGTCAAACCACCTCTGGTGTATAATGGCTTCGTTTAGTCCCTCGATATAAAATATACTATTACTGTATAATAAAAAAAAATTAGATTATTTCCTTTCATAGTTTAATAAATTTCATTTCGTTCTCGTTACTTTATAACGATAGATGATCCCGTTGTGTCGCAGGATCGTTACCTGACCGGTATTATGACGACTGGGCTACCGTATGCACCTGCGCATCAAAAGACGCTCGTCGCAACGTCTTGCGACGCGTTCTTACCTAAGATCGCACTTGCCTTCCATTCACTAACTGGCTTATCGAGTTACCTGTAACAAAAAGTCATCATTACTGCGATTAGTCATCAGCAACTACAATTAGTCATGCACCGGGAACCGAACCCACTTGTACGCGAACCGGTGTCGGTAATTGCCGGTATGGTCCGTAGCCATGTGGCGTAATGGAGGTCAAATTGCGTGGCTAGTGGGTTAAAGATGTAAAGATATAAATAGTATGGTTATTATAAAAGCCGTGATCTATACTAATATTATAAAGAGGAAAGATTTGTATTTTTGTATGTTTGTTACGAATAAACTCAAATACTACTGAACCGATTTTAAAAATTCTTTCACCGATGAAAAGCTAGAAGGTCCTTGAATAACATAGGCTATATTTTATTCCCGTATTCCCACGGGAACTAAGGTGAAGCGGGTAACCGCTATAATATTATAATTTTATTAGTTGGTATTAGAATTGTACTGCGATATTTGCAAGACATTCGTTTTTGCTAAATTTAATGATTCTAGGTGACGGGAAGTACCCTCTAAGTAATGATTTCCTTGCGAGTTTAATGTATAACTCGTCGATTCATTTATCGCGTTCCCGTGGGAATTTTTGAAACAGATTTTTAAGACATCTACATACCATATTTCAAGTTTCTAAGCAAAGAGATTAAAATATAATTAGGCATAGAGGGGGCATTGGAAATATTTTCATACAAAACTTTGAAACTCAAGCGTCATTTCAGTTAGTATGAACGCGAGCAGTCATTCGGTCGAAGTCGTACTAGATTTATTCCACTTGTAATAACTTTTGTCCATAAAATTTTTCTCGTTTTGTCCCCTCTATGCCTTTTTATATTTAATCTCTTTGATTCTAGGTGTTATCGTTTCGGACTGGGATGTATTTCTCTTTTTACCAAATGGAAATGAGACATTTTCCCGCAATAAAAATTATCTTAGATGTTGACCCAGCTACTCAGCTATCACCACACCAAATTTCATCAAAATCCGTTAGTAGCTTTTGCGTGATGCGTGAACAGACAGATAGACAAAAAAATGAATTTGATATCTACACCGATAACTATATAACTACCGCTATAATTTTCAAATATATTTCATGTACAGATACAGTCTCGTTACAGTTTTATAATATGTATAGAACGTCACAACACGTCATCCTGAGAAAAAGGTTCTTGACAGATCGATGGACAGACGAACAACAAAGCGATCCTATAAATATGGGTTACGCAACTATAAATCTGAAAAATTTAAGAGCCCTCACAAAACAAAAGTGTTTTTTGCGAGTCCGACTCGCACTTTGCCGGTTTTTCACCTTCTCTGATAAACTAATCATGGAGTAATGATACATAGTTATTCGACATATTCCGGAGTGCGTGCGCCTACGCAGCGGAGCGTGCGATATTTAGCACAAGTAGAGCGTTGTACCCGGGTTTCTATTCTGCTGAGCGGACCGACGGACGGACGAGACTGTATTCATGTATCGAGACTATATTAAAAAAAATACGAAGATACGGTACAGAAGACTGAAGCGGTTCACATTGGCTTTTTGGAAGAGAGTAATCGGTTGGTACCATTTTGTTACTATAATATCTTTCGGAAAGAAAAGTCAAGAAGAGATAACATTGGTTAAGAATTAAAAAGAGCTGCCCTTGCTGGTTCTTCTCCGTGCACTTGCTGCATTTGGAACCAGCAACTCGTCGGTGGAGATAGGCTGTTGTTTACGTTTAGCCAATCTTCATGGATGAGTTTAGAGTGCCTTGTTATTAGACGATTGACATTTTTAAGTATACCTTTTGTACCAACAGAAAATAAATGATTTTTGACTTTTGAATGACGCAGCTGCAAATATTAATAGCGTAAACCAAGATAGACTTGGCAGACACCGCATGTTTGCTTACTATTATTCGTACAATTTACAAACTTACACTCAAAATATTTTATAAGGTTTACGAAATGAAATAGGGTTAATTGTGTTACAAAAATAAGTGTTTTAAAAAAATAAATTGATACAGATTAACTAATAAACAGTTAGTTACCAAATCACTTTACTCTTTCACTCGAACTAAATTTACGCAACGCAACAAGAGAAACGAAAGATCACTTACGTCAAGAAAGAAATTCAACGAGACTCGTAAAAGCAAAGCTTACCCCGTAAACAGTCACCAAACGTCTTGTCATAGTGACATATTGAATAAAACTCGCGCATAGTGAGATATTTGTGTGTTTTATCACCAAAGAGATAAAAATATAATAGCACATAGAGGGGAAAGCGATGAAAATCTGAAGCCAAAAATTAGTACCTAAGGTCAAAACTCTAGTACTGATTCGACCAAATGACAGCTCGCGTTCATATCAACTGACATGACGCTTGACATTCAAAGTTTTTGTATGAAAATATTCTCAATACCCCCTCTATGCCTGGTTGGGAGTGAGCCTGCCTTTAATTAATGGGGTTTGGGACTAAAAAGTGCGACGGTGCAAGAAAACATCCTCAGACATTATTAAGGAAACCACAAAATTGGTTTTGAGGTATATTATAACAGTAGGTGTGGCGAAGGGATGAACAATTGTCTTATAAGTGGGTATACAGAATGATTCTGTATCTGTCAAATCCAATTTCCACGATAGGTGGTATGAGAAGAGAATATTTAAAAAAAAATTTGGCTGTCTGTAAAGTTGGTAAAGGGATGATAATTTTACGTGAGTGAAAGAGAGATACAAGCCGACCGCTTAGGCCGATCGCTTGTTCCGCACTTTTTCGTCCGCGCTGCCGGCGTTCATCGATTTATAAGACGTTATCACGCCAAAAAATTCCTTTTGAGAAATACTAAATTTCGAGAAAAACTACATTTTGAGAAAAATAAATATATTGAGAAAAAGCTAATTTCCAGTTTTTTTTTTGAGAAAAGGCATTTCCGTCCCTTTGGGTATAAGGCGTCTGTATTTGTTTATACTTTCATGTGCGTTTACGGAGTCGGCTAGCGTATGTGGTTTAAATAAAAAAATAAGGCACAGGAAAAGTGGCCAGTCCAGTTGTAGCCGTAAACGAACTGGTTTGAGTGAGGAGCGATAGATTTTTGTGTTCTTTGAAACACCTCTTTTTTTGTCTGGCTTGGGATTATCTGTTATTATGACTGAGCTTGTAGGTTTTTTCTTTTTTATTACATCTGTTTCTTACGACAATAGTAAAAAGAGGCCCTTATAGTGCCGGTCTGTCTGTCTGTCAAAGATATCTATCTCGGAGGATGTCTATCTGTATAGATACTTACTGGAATGAGTTTTATGGACCAGCGTTCTTCTTAACTATACATGTTGAAGCGGTGGCGTTACATTGCTTTCAATAATTGAGATAAAAACCTTTTGAGTTTGATTTTTCAGCAACTACATTATGAACATACTTTTACTTAGTTTAGTCTATTTATTTATTTATTTATTTATTAAAGACACACAAAACAGACATCGACGAAAATGCACTATACTTACTTAGTTACAGCTTCGACCTAATCGCAGTCCTTACACATGTGTGTACAGATGCAACTACATTATCTATATATATAAAGAGAGAAGTCCTGACTCACTGACTCATAAACGCCCAGCCTAAACCCTTAGACTTAGAAAGCTGTTTTTTTTTACAGCTATTGTTTTTAAGACGTAAGCTAGCACTAAGAAAGGATTTTTCGAAATTCAACCCTTAAGGGGGTGAAAAAGGGGTTGAACGTTTGTCTGGAAAACCTTCATTTTTGAGTGTATCAATTCAAAACTTTGTAAAAATACTCTATAAAACAAACAACAAGAAACGTATTTTTTAATTTTTCAACAAACACCCCATAAGGGGGTGAAAGAGGGGGATGGAGTTTGTATGGAGAAGTGTTGTTTTTTACGTCTATCAACTTGAAACTTGGCACAAATACTTTTAGAAATAAATAAGTAGATAGGTGTTTTTGGATTTTCCGAAAATCGTCCCCTAACGGGGTGAAAGTAGGGGTTAAGTTTGGAATGTATGGAAAACCTTAATTTTTAGGTGTATCAATTCGAATCTTTCTAGAAATACTCCTCAAAACAAACAACAAGACACGTATTTCTGGGTTTTGTAAAAAACATCCCCTAGGGGGACGAAACAGGGGGTGGGATTTTGTATGGAGACGTGTTGTTTTTTACGTCTATCAACTTGAAACTTGGCACAAATACTTTTAGAAATAAATAAGTAGATACGTGTTTTTGGATTTTCCGAAAATCGTCCCCTAACGGGGTGAAAGTAGGGGTTGAGTTTGGAATGTATGGAAAACCTTAATTTTTAGGTGTATCAATTCGAATCTTTCTAGAAATACTCCTCAAAACAAACAACAAGACACGTATTTCTGGGTTTTGTAAAAAACACCCCCTAGGGGGGCGAAACAGGGGTGGGATTTTGTATGGAGACGTGTTATTTTTTACGTCTATCAACTTGAAACTTGGTACAAATACTTTTGAAAATAAATTTTTGGATTTTTCGAAAATCGTACCCAAAAGGGGTGAAAGTAGGAGGTTAAAGTTGGTATTTTTTTTTATGATATAAAAGGGGGCAAACGGGCAGACGATTCGGTAAGGGACGTCCGTCGCCCATGGACACCTGCAAATCAAGAGTCACAACTGCGTTGCCGACCTTTGAGGTGGGAGTAGGGAGAGGGGAGGGGAGAGGAGGGGAGGGGGAGGGGGGATTGGGGCCTCCGGTCACCTCACTCATTCAACAAAACGCAATGCATTGCTTTACGCTGGTTTTCTGTGAGGCCGTGGTATCACTCCGGTCGAAGCATGGCTCTCCCACGTTCATGTATGTACGGAAAACCCTAATTTTTTGGTGTATCAATTCGAAACTTTGTAAAAATACTCCTCAAAACAAATAACAAGACACGTATTTCTGGATTTTCTACCCCCCCCCCCCCCTGATGGAGTTTGTATGGAGACGTGTTGTTTTTTACGTCTCTTAACTTGAAACTTGGCACAAATACTTTTACAAATAAATGATGAGACACGTGTTTTTGGATTTTTCGAAAAGTATTCCCTAAAGGTGTGAAAGCAGGGGTTGAAGTTGGTATGAAAAAGTGTGTTTTTTTTCTACTATCAACTTGAAACTTGGCACAAATACTCTTCAAAAGTCTCCATACAAAGTCCACTTCTTTTTTTTTGAGAATTCTCTATGGGTTCCTTGAGGGAATTTGTTTATTATAATGAGCACATGCATAGCCTTTGGTATCAATAACTAATTCAAAAATCATAAACCAGAGAGTGTCCTACGTAATCAGTATTATTTTTAGTATGTGTAAATTTTTTTCAGAAAAACGAATTAGCATAGAACTGAATTTAGTTAGGGCTACCTGTGGAAACCGTACTGTTATCGCTCTTTATACAAGAAATTTTGTTAGATAAAACTAAAGTACGAATGCATTACCATATTTTTATATTAGTATATTAATTGGGGTGTATGAGGAATTGCGCTTATTCTGGGACGCGTTGTATATAGGGTGTTTTGAATAACAAAAATATAAATATATAGCAATGATAGCCCACTGGCTAAAGAGCCCGCCGCTCATTCGTGAGGCTCGGGTTCCAATCCTGGCATGTACAGTCAAGTTTTAGTAAGGATCCCTAATTCTTTTTCGTCATAGATATAGCCTATGTGACTCAGGAATAATGTAGCATTCTAATTGTGAAAGAGTTTTTTTAATCCGGTCCAGTCGTTTTGGAGTTCATTCGTTATTAACATAGGTACAAAACTACAAATCTTTCCTCTTTATAATATTAGTGTTGATAGATAGATATAGAGAGTGTAGAGTATCCTTCTTGATATATTTTTGAAAGGCAAAGGAATAACAAATTCTACGCGTACAAAGTGGCGGGCATCAGCTAGTCTATTTATATAGTTGCGTTGTAATGATGATTAAACGTCTTATTTATTGAGACTTGAGATTTGAAATAGTTTGGAATACCTTTGTTAGTCAAATTTGTCTACACTTACTAATATTATAAAAAGGAAAGATTTTTATTTTTTTATTTTTGTAACGAATAAAACTCAAAAACTTTTTTCTGTATTTTGTGGAGTTGACTTACACTAATATTATATAGAGGAAAGTTTTGTGTTTTTATATGTGTTACTATCACTATCACTATCACTACATAGTATAAAACAAAGTCGCGTTCTCTGTCCCTATATCCCTATGTCCTTATGTCCCTATATAATCTCACGCCTTTTTTATCCCCGAGGGGGTAGGCAGAGGTATTCCATTACTGGATATACCCACATTTCACGAGATATATTGGACCCCTAAACGTGATAGGTGGTGAGCCCATCGCCGGACCGGGTCTGTTTACACATGTCTCAGAATTAATTCTGAGACCTGCGGGTTTCCTCACGATGTTTTCCTTCACCGTCGAGCTAGTGATAAATATGTACGTAAGTTTTTGAAAAAGTCATTGGTACATGCCAGGATTCGAACCCGAGCCTCACTGATTTTCGGCCGGCTCTTTAACCGTCCGGGCTATCACTGCTCTTTATGTCCCTATATATGCTTAAATCTTTAAAACTACGCAACGGAAACCGCGCAGAATAGCTATAGTTGCAAATAATCGAACTGTATTTCCACGATGTTGTCCTTCAATTATTCTGCCCGAAGTTTTACATCTATGAAAAAACCTGTAACTATGTTCACCATCACTTTTACCGGAAAGGAGAGTGGTTTCTTCAATGTGCAAGTGCGTCTGCGCAAGCGTCACGGTGGGCGCTTCAATGGCACACTTTATGGGTACCGCATCCCGTCGGTTACTTTCTAAGGAAGTTGGTTTATAGTGATGCGATTAAAACACTTGTTTTTTTTTTTTATTTACTTTTAGGAAGACTTACAGCACTTAACATCAATAAATAAAGATACAATAAGAAATATCACTAGCTAATTTGAAGTCTGCACAATTAAAAACTAAGTAGGTAGTGCTATAGACTGCCTGAAATAAAATAAAATAACGTGGCTAAATGAATGAGACACAACAACAATAAACCAATTTGTATAAGTTGTATGTACATCATTTTAACGCTACGACTTTAGCCGAGGCGAATACTGTTGGAGGAACCGACTGCACGAACAAACATTTTGAAATTTTCACCGGTGACTACAGCCATAAGGATTATAAATAATGTATCACAGATTTTAGATGTATTTAGTTGTATATTGGAGGAATTTGTGAGGATAACATTGTGCTGTTTATGTAACAGTGATGACTAGATTATCGTATTGGGAGTACTCCTGTAATAGTACATTATGATATAAGTGCGGTAGGTTGAAAATTACAGCCTAGGCGATATTGCTAGCCCGAGCCGTAGGCGAGGGCTACAAGTAAGCAGAGGCTGTAATTATCAAAGCGCACGAATGTCATACGACGTTTTATAACACATTTGCGAGGAAATAAAATAAAACTCCGACTATGGTAAACGAATAAAAACAATACAGCGTTAAGAAAAAGCGCGCGGCGCGCATCAGCATTTTTTTTTAGGCAAAGGACAAAAAACAGCCAGTATTACTAATAAAGTAAATTAATATTTTTGTGTTCTTGTTACAGATTAATTGGTTGTAATTTATTGTCAAAATTAATTAAATTAAATAATTATGTACATAAATATTTCTTTAATATATTTTATCTCCCAAAGTTAATTTTAATCATAAAATGTTGACAACTTTTTTGACATAAAAACTCTTTGCTGAGATTTTAAAAAGTACCGTTCGTTTTACGACGGAGCATCTTGATAAACCGTGCGTTTTACTTTACACTTACCGCACTTGGGCGTAACGAGATACAATACGATATTGAAATTGGTGAAATAAGACACCTTTTACGAGCAAATGTGTTATAAAGGTAATTTATGTTGTAAATCAAATAAATAAATAAATAAATTTTCCTCCTTAAGTCATTGTTTGGGGTAAGCAGTGTAGCGACATATAAGACGGCAAAGGTCTAAACCGCGCTATCAAAATTTTCTAATAAATACAACTGTCCAACATTAATCGTTCCCCAGGCACGATCACTTGCTTAAAGGAAGATCTTCCCTCTTCACGATGGAGGAGCATTCCATCTCAGGTTCTCCATAGAAATATGTATTTTATACTGCAAAAGGTAGGCCTGATCAGGAATAAATAAAATATCTCACGCATTTTCCCCGAGGTGTTAGCCATTTCTTGAAATACCCACGTTTAACCATTAAATTCTTTGGACTCTTAAACGTGATAGGTGGTGAGCCCATCGCCGGACCGGGTCTCTTACACATGCTTCAGAATTAATTCTGAAACTTGATGGTTTCCTCACTATGTTTTCCTTCACCGTCGAGCTAGTGACAAATATATACGTAAGTTTTGAAAAACTCATTGGTATATCCCAGGATTCGAACCCGAGCCTCACTGATTATCATCATGAGAAGCCGGCTCTTTAACCGTAAGGCTATCACTGATCTATACAATGAGTAACAGAATAAGCGCAATTCCTCATACACCCCAATTAGTATATTAATATAAAAAATATGATGCCTTTAGTTTTGTCTAACCAATTTGCTTAAATAAGGAGCAATAATAGTACTATATCCACAGGTAGCACTAAATTCAGCTATGCTAATTCATTTTTCGGAAAAATATAACACAATAAAAATAGCTGAAATCGATTAAGTAGTCGGTACTGAACAAACTTATTTCAGGAATTGCGCTTATTCTGTTACATATTGTATAAATACCATATAACCTCATCTAAGACCATTTTGCCCATACACATGTCCCAAGACTCCCAAGGTCTCCATCCATCATGAAGCTATGAGGTCAATGAACCAGCAGCAATGTTGCCTCACTCGTCCATACTGCACATTGCGACATCGGCCAACAAAATTAGTGGGAAGTGGCCGAAATGGGTGCATTGTTCTCGTAATGACGTTTAGCGCGTGACGCGTTTGAAATATCGCTGTTTTACTGGTGCATATCTGCTACAGGAGGGTAAAGTTTTTCGAGTTTAATAATAACAATTTACTGTTTCACCCGCGTAGTCCCGTTCCCGTGGAAATACGGGGTTAAAATATAGCTTATGTGTTATAACAATGTATAAGCTATATAACTATAAAGGTTCATCAAAATCCGTTCAGTAGTTTTTGCGTGAAAGAGGAACAAACATCCATACTTACAAACTTTCGCGTTTATAATATTAGTAGGATTAATTGAAATTAGCATAACAATAAGTCTATTACAAAACATTATGGGCATAGATAGTAGGAAAGACGGAGGCAACACTTTGAGACGTCAATCTGAGGTAGGATTTACATATTTTACTATTTACAACACTAGGATTATGGAATGGATTCCCACACGGTTATTTAGTCTCAAAATACAAATATCTGAAAAGCCTCCTTTCTGAAGTAGACGTGCAACAACTGGTAAAAAGCAAATTTGAATGACTTTAGTGAAGATTATAGCAAGAACCGAAAGCAATCAAGATAAGTGTAGCTTTCCATGATTTGTAAACATCATCTAAAATTATTATATGCCCTTTCTTGCTTTGTAAACAACAAACACAGGTGTCCCTGACAGTTTTCTAGAAATACTTTCAAGTAAATTGCATTTTAAAAGCGATAATTTCACATTTTCACATGGTGTTGAGTTTAAATAAAAACCGGATAAGTGCGAGTTGGACATGGGTGAAAGGGTTCTGTATAAACTTATATGTAGATAGTTCTTCCATCAAGCCACGGAGATTTATGCCTGTGTTTTCCGATACATATTTTTTACTAGCGGTTCTGCACGGTTTCCGTAGTTACGTAGTTCCCGTTACCGTTTGAACACGGGATTATAATGTAGCCTATGTTATTCAGGGATATTGTAGCTTTCCATTGGTGAAACAATTTATAAAATCGGCCCAGTTGTTTTTAAGTTTTTTTGTAACAAAGATACAAATCTTTCCTCTTTATAGTATTGGTGTAGAAGTGTAGATGTGACATTTAAATAAAATAAAAATGCTCACGCATTTATCTCCCAGGGGGTCGATTACTGGAAATATCCTATAGATTCTTGCGAATGTCAAAATATGAGTCATAAATGCGTTGACTTAGTAAGCTTGATTTTCTCTAAGGGACAGAAGACGTAGGTTCTAATCCCACTAGAATAAGGCTTATGGTTTTAACAGGCTATGTACAAGCATCTTTGTAGGCTACATCAACAGGTTCTTCCTGCGGCTTCGCTCCTGGTGTATTTACGTATCCGATTACGATCCGATTTTGATGAATGAGGTTTTATTACGGTCCGGGCGATATAGGCAATTTTTTTTTCGCAGTAGGGTTTTGGTTTCTCGTATTTACTTCCACTTGAAATACGGAACCCTTAAAACATTACCGCACAATGTCGCAGGCAAGGAACCTGTTTGGGCGAAAGTGAAAACGACCGAGTCTCAAGCTCGTGCTATTAAAAAGTGAATTTTATTTATCGCCCCGATGTCATTTTCATAAGAATCGTTCGCTGGTGCTTGGCCTTTTGTCTGGTATTACCTTAACCTTTTAACGGGCATATGCTGTTTAAATTTTTCATTGGTTTTGGATCTTATTTCAATTATATAGAGTACAATTTAGGGTGGTAACTATTTATCCCTCTGCCTTATAAAGTAGGTTATGGGTTTATGGCTATGAAACACTTTATAGGCATCTAGGTGTTTTATAGGTAAAACGTTACGGTGAAGGAAAACATCGTGAGGACACCCGCAGGTCCCAGAATTAATTCTGAGACATGTGTTAAAGACCTGGTCCGCCGATGGGCTCACCACCTATCACGTTTAGGGGTCTAAAGAATATCTGGTGAAAAGTGGGTATATCCAGAAATGGAATACTTCTGCCTACCCCCTCGGGGATATAAAGCGTGAGATTATTTATTTATTTTTATTTTTACATTACGTTTGTCTTAAGTATGTATATTATAGGTATAGATCAGTGTCACACTAATAACATGTACCTCTGACTTCGAAACTAGTTGATACCTACTGTGCTATCGAAGTCAGCGATTCCTCGTAGAAATATCTACAATTATCATCCTTGGTTACAATTAGTATAGGTAATACAATGTAAAGAGTATTACTGACACAGGGTTCTTTCTGTTTTTTAGTTGTATTCTCTTCTTTCTAAGAGAAACTCAACTTTTTTGGGGTTAAATTATGAGTAAGCTTCGTTGCCTGACTGAGATTCATATTTTGTAATTGAATTTTGAGTCACTTTTTTTATGGCATTTGGTTTATTCATAAATAAACCGGATGACGACTGTAACGACTGACGAACTCGTGAAATGTGGGTATATCCAGTAATGGAATACCTCCGCCTACCCCCTCGGGGATAAAAAAGGCGTGAGATTATTATTATATATATATACCATTTTTTAAATTATTATTTTGGATCCAAAAGATCTTATTATTAAGACTCTTTGCCTTCGGGCAAGTCTCAGATCAAGAGTAAGCACATCAGCAATAAAAAAAAACTACACCGTCTCAACCGTCTGTCCCATTATCAAACTTTAAAGACCTTTTTGTAAACTATAATAGGAGCCGGTTGAAAGTTTCAAATAACCTTGTTTTGTCCCCTGGGACAAAGATGACTGGAGTTAGTTCAGTTTTTTATTCGTCAAAACTCATCTAGTTAAAAAACATCTGCAACATGAGAACGGTTAATATTTCTTCTCTCTTTTTTGCAGTATCAACTTTTCATAACCAGCCAAATTCGGAAATGGCTCGGAACCAGTTCCTTCCGACATTTTTACTGAGTTTCGTCACCGAAATGAAAAATGTCCGCAACTTTCTCCGGTGATGGACGCGAGAGAGCCCCAGGGTGTGGTGGAGTTGGAAAATGTTACAGGTTGTTGTAGTTTTGTAAGGAAGGAATAAATCATGTAAATTTTTGACTAGTGTCTTAAAGTTGATGAATTCACGCTTTTAGCAAATGTATAGTTAAACAGTTCTGTTTAAATAAAACTTTTTGATAAATGATCAGGTAAGTACATATTTGTGAAATTTAATCAAAATGTTTTTATTCAAAGTAGGGGGAAATCGTATATCAAGTCATTGCAACTCCACATTGATACAACATTTACTGTGTAAGATAGAAGAAAATAACTTAATCTGTGTACCTTTTGAGCGATTCACCAAACAAATGATCATTTTTATTATTGTAAATATATCTAATTTCTTTGTCTAACAATGGAATACCTCTGCCTACCCCCTCGTGGATATAAGGCGTGAGATTATTTATTTGTTTTTATAATTAGACTTTGATTTGATTTCGATTATAGGTACTATTGGGTCCGTATCCAATGGTTAATTGAACACCGTGATATTATGATGGCCAAGTCGTGCTCGCCTATTACTTACCGACCTGGTTGCCCTTTATTTGTCGCTGTCACAGCTCACGGTTTAAATCACGTTATGACTGGTCGTGTAGTTTTACTGTAGCATTAGCTATGGGCATTTTTTTGGTGTTTCATAATTTAGATAGATGTTTATTTTAACTCAGTCACACTAAAATGATTACACAGAAAAACAAACAATGAAAATTGCAAGATAACACTTAGATTTGCAGACGAAGGGCTCCGTACCACTTGTGTGGAAGCATTGTGTAAAAATTTCAACTGTCTACCAGACAGACAGATAGACAGACAGACGGACAAATTACCGAAAATGGAGCTAATTTCGAGAAACTAATTATGTAGTTTGCCCTTTTTTGTTCAATTAGAATAAGTTAGGATTTCTGTAATTTTGCGTATCTGACTTTCTGCAAAACTCGAATGGTCAGATAAGCAGAATGTCAGAATTCCGACATTTTGCGTATCTGACATTTTGCGATGGTTCCGACAGATCCCGTTGTTTTCATGATGAATCGTTGAATAATCTTTTATGGGAATCCATAAAAGAGGTTACAAAGTTATTGTGTGTGTTTTTTGTAAACCTAAAGTTAATAGCTAAAATTAAAAGTAACTATGGGTGATTAATTTTGTGTCTAAAACATATTAAAAATAAATGAGTAAATGTAGGCGCGAAAGTGCGCGCATCAAAGAACACCGTTAATTGCTTGACAAATTGCTCAAAACATCGTTAAAATGTTACTGTTGCTCGTAACGAATGCAATAACAGTAGGTAATAATGTATTGACAGCACGGCAATGTTGTCATTATACGTACAATAAGCGAATATAGAAAAAGTAATGTTCGGTTCTTATACGGTGGTACACTATTTATACTAAAAGCATAAAAAAATGTTCCCAAGAGGACGCCCGAGAAGGACGTTCGCGGATCAAATAAGTGACGCCAAAAAGCTGGGGTCCGGAGTCCGAAGAATAAAAGAGCGTGCATGAAAAGGTTTATGGATGTGAAGGAAACAAAAAAAGTATGCAGAGATCGAGCAAAATGGCGATCCATCGTCTCTGCCTACCCCTGTGGGCCAATGGCGTTTATGTTTATGTATGTATGTAAGTTCGTACGGAAACGGGAAAAAACTGGATCTGTGTTGGCAGCGCACAACTGACTGGTCATCATTTCAGCTAATTGTTGTCCACTGCTGGACAAAAGCCTCCCCCAAGGAGCGGTAACCATTCCGGTCTTGGGCAGCCCGCATCCATCCACTGCCAGCCACCTTCTTTAGGTCGTCGGTCCATCGTGCCGCAGGGCGGCCTACACTTCGTTTGTCTAAACGCGGTCTCCACTCCAATACGTGTCGACTCCAGCGGCCATCAGTCCGCCTGGAGGCATAACAGCCCCCCTAGCCAAGTGGCATTGCACAATCTAATCGAATGTTCTTTTAGATTGACATGTATGGGAGTGACAGTAGCGTCAGCGCTCGTTGGCAAGTGCTTATGACAATCCCATACATGCCAATCTAAAAGAACATTCGATTAGATTGTACAATGCCACTTCAAATAGTTCTATATTAATCGCCTTAGAGGTCAGACCCAAGTGTAAAGCTTCATGTGCTATTGACTGTACAAAGATTAATGCTTCGAGGCTCCAGAATTATATCCGGATGCATTTCGAAATATCACATCCATCAAACTTTTAATTCATATACTGGTTTCGAAATTTTCTGGTTAAAACTGGTTTAAATTTTTGTCTGCTCATGCTGTATAACGAGCCAACTTATCCAATTGTAAAAAATACTTTAAGAACTAGGTACCTACCTCCTTGTTTTAATATTGCTACACTTTGTAGTTGTGCTCTCATAAATAAATAATCTCACGTCGTTTATCCCCTTGGGAGTAGGCAGAGGTATTCCATTTGTGGATATATCCACTTTTCACTAGATATTCTTTGGACCCCATCGCCGGACCGGGTCTGTACACATATCCCAGAATTAATTTTGGGATCTGGGATTTTCCTTCACCGTCGAGCTAGTGATGACATAGTGATACATGTAGGTATGTTTTCAAAAACTCATTGGTACATGCCAGGATTCAAACCCGAGCCTCACTGATTACTTTATTATTATTGTACTCTGTAAGAATATTTTATGTACCTTGAAAACTTAGTACTCACAACTTAATCCTGAGGGGGTTGGTTCATTTCATTTATTACCGTAGTTTGGTAGTAAGTATTAAGCAAAGAGAGATTGGAAAGTTTATCGAGGCTATCGGGAATTTACTTATACATAAACTTTAGTACACCTCTCATTCCATTAGATGGCGCAATTTATTACCTATAGGAATAGTGGTAACGATTATACGAATGTCGTTTTCTCCGTTTGTCGATCGCTATTCATCTTCGAAAGTAGCGGGTCCAGTTTATTCTCATTCCCATGGGAATTTCCAAAAATCCCTTCATAGCGGTTGCCTAGGACATAAGACGTCTACATACCACATTTCAAGATTCTAGGTGTTATCGTTTCGGAGTAGTAAGTCCGTAATTCTCTTTTTAACCAGTTTTTTTTTCCCAGGGGAATGAGACATTCTGCCACTGTAAAAAGTATTCTAGGTGTTGACTCGGTTACTCAGTTATCTCCACACCAAATTTCACTGAAATTCGTCCAGTTTTAGCGTGATGTGTGCACAACTAGACAGACAGAATTGACTCTATGGAACAGCGGAAGCTTCTATCACTAGCAAAAATGTAAATTACAATTTGGTAACCTTTCTTTTAAGGTTACCTAATTTATAATTGATTTTTAATTACATATTTTTAATTCTCTCTTCCTCCCTCAGGGTTATACCAACAGACTGTTTATACAACATGTAACAGAATAAGTTTTGATAGCTATATGTGGAGACTTGTTGTCAGCAACTAGAATACTCAGTTTTTGAATTTATTGTCATGTAATTAGTCTGTAAGTCTTCCCAAAAATAATAAAATAAAAAAATAAAGTAAATAAGCGCAATTCTTGAAATTAGTGTGTTCAGTATGGTCTAATTATTAAATTTCAGCTATTTTTAATATGTGTTAAATTTTTCCTAAAAATGAATTAGCGTAGCTGAATTTAGTGCTATTATCACTACATAGTATAAAACAAAGTCGCTTTCTCTGTCCCTATATCCTTATGTCCCTATGTCCCTTTGTAAGCTTAAATCTTTGAAACTACGCAACGGATTTTGATGCGGTTTTTTTTAATACATAGAGTGATTCAAGAGGAAGGTTTTAGTATAAGCATTGCACCCGTGCAAAGTCGGGGCGGGTCGCTAGTTAATCGATATTTAAGAAAATTGGTTAGACACAACTAAAGTTCGACTGCATCATATTTTTTGCGTGTATGGGGAATTGCGCTTTTTCTGTTACGCGTTATATATATTTACTAGATATAAATATTTAGTATGCATTTTTTCATACTTATGTTGACATAAACTATAGTTTTCTAATAATAGTGTGTGATATCAACCATAAATGTCCATTAGCGTCAATAAAGACATTTATGTTGTCATTACCTATCAAACCCCACGCTCGGCGTACCGCAGCGACCTCTAGAAAGTCACCATGAGAAAGGTACGGTTCAAAACCGTAGCGGAACAAATCACTAATTCATTAAATTATGCAAATGTATTTTTGGACAGTAAAAGTTGCTATTTGGATTGGATTAGAAAATTAAGTTAATGTTATTAGAGAGAGATTTGAAAGGTTCAGACTAATCTATTATCTATTTAAGTCTTGTTAGAAGATGTCCCAAAAATATACGACAGCGGTGAAGAAAACATTGAAGATCCCATTTTGTATTTTGTTGTTGACAGTCAGCTTTATAAATGAACTAGCGATCCGCCCTCGCTTTGGTTTATATGGTATAGCGGTTGTATGTCCTCTTTATACCTAATATTACGATAGAAGTATAGATTAGCTCGATGGTGAGAGAAAACATCGTGAAGAAACTCGAAGTAGCCAGAATTAATTCTCACACCGGCCCGTCGATGGACTCACCACCTAAAACGTTCACCTCTCCGTCTACTTCATTGGCTACAAAACATTAAATTAAATTGCATATTCAAAGTGGTTGCCGATATCCTAATTAAAACACAAGAAATTATATAAACTCGATACAAAACCGAGAAATTTAAGTGTAGAAAACGACCAAATTACCACTTTAAACCCATAAACAAGAAATCGCTTTTTCAACGAAACATCGAAAAATTGCAAATCTCCAAAATTAATGAACCACCAAAACTCTCACGTAACGAAATCCAAGTAAATGTTATTAAAATATACATATCAAACTGTTCCGAGACGATCATGATTATTTATAAGAGGTCAGAGCTAGACGAAAGTGACATTGGCAATGAAAGTGAGGGGAATGACCTTTTGACGCGAAGATGGCCGCGGGGCAAGTTGGAATGGATTTAATGAAACCGAGATTAGGAATGCGATAGATGAATAGGAAGACATTTTGAAATGCGATGACGTCATGAGAAGAAATGATTAATAGGTTTGTGTTAATCTAAATGAACTCTGTAAAGGAGCGTATGTTAAACAAGAAAGAGAGGTGTACCAGGATTGGAATGTGAAATTTGGTAGGTATTTTAAATTAAAAAGTGGCAAACAAGTAGGCAAGCGACGATGGTACATGACGGTAAATGAACATCGTCGCCCATAGATATCTGCAAAACCAGAACCAATGATGCTTTGCCGGCCTTTTTAAGACGTCTTAGCTTTTTTGTGGCTAGTAAAAATATTTTTTTTAATATTATAAACATTTCTGCTTTTGCTGATATAAATCTTGGGATGAAGTTTATGCTTCGAGAACATTAGTTCCCGTAACTCATAAAAGCAATGATGAAAACAATTTCCATTCTTTTTGGAATAATAATTTTGGCACATTTTATGAGCTACTGGATAGGTATTTCAACCTCCCCATGAAACTTTCAAATTGGTTAAATAATAGTGATTCTACAAAATTCACAGACTCATATTTCAGATATCAAAACTGACGACCAAATATGGTTTACCAAAGTAGCCGAAGTAGGCACTCTGTAGAAACTCTGTACTCTGCGCTAGTAGAAAGATGGGAATTCACGTGGAAAGAAGGGGAGGCAATGGGCAGACTAAACTATGCAGAACTACTGTGGGCTACTGTGACATAGGATGATGACATATCAAGGGAAAAGGTAACAATGCCTGATGACAAGACCCTTAGCTCAGCAGTGGGCTGTTACCGGTTGGTGATAATGATGATGATGACGATCTGGACGAAGCAACTGTTTAAGACACTTGTAGTAATAATAATATGCAGATTTTTTACCAAAAAGCCTCACAACCTAACCTTGAATGGTGTGAACCATATTCTCCATTCCCACGACGCAACAACACGTAACTTATTCAAATGCTTCTTTTGCATTTCGTAATAAAGCTTTCTTCTTACATCATGACAAAAGACAAGTATTTAAGGTAATCTGAATAGAATTTGGAAGGAATTTTAACCACGAACCAGTAAAATACAACTGAATTCGAAATGAATTTGAACAAGACACGACGACGTATGAAATTAAAGCAACTTATACGTTTGTAAAATTTGGATAATTGTGATGTAAACAATTGTAATTAAAGGTTATAACTAACACTAGCCTTAAGTTTTTTTTTGTTTCTTTAAATAAGTACTAACACATTATGGATTTTAATTCTGAAATAAAACATTTTTATTTATTTATAATGAAGCGGTTTTGTCTTTCTATTGTTTACATTTGGAACCGAACCGCAAACCGGTGGATACTGTTTACAGTCAGCCAACCTCCATGAACGACTTTAGTTTTCACTTGTTATTAGACTATTGACGTTTCTAAGTGGATTGAATTGGATATCTAGCCCATGTTAAGACAGAAAACTAAGCTTTTTATTGGTAAATGAATTTTTAAAATCGGTCTAGTAGTTTTTTCGTTAGGTAAAATATAAATCTTTCTTCTTCATAATATTATTAGTGTAAAAGTGTAGATTAATTCTGAGGCATATGTAACAACAGGAGGGTCTGGCGATGGACTCACTACCTATCACGTTCAGAGGTCCAAAGAATGTACTGGTGTACTATTACTAGCAATGGAATATATACCTTACCCCTCAGGAATAAAGGCTTGAGGTAGGTATTTATAATTTTTTATTTGTTCTGAAAATATAATGTCACCGCCACACAACTTCGTAAGGCAAACATACGAAGAAGTGTTTGATGTTGTCGTCGCATCGTCTGTGTATACCTTAACACTAATTCAAAGATATATTTATCTAAGATGGAGTCGTGACCGCCAGAACAGGTGAAAGCTTGACCGCTTATGTTTGGTATTTCATTGTTACGACCGAGAGTGAAAGGCCGTGATAACGAGGTTCGATTCCGCTTCGGTTATGAAATGTGATGCGATGTTGGGCGTAGTGTCGGTTTCTTCTCAAATTGCTTTTTAAACCGACTTCAAAAAAGGAAGAGGTTTCTCAAACCGATCGTATACAATATGTAACAGAATAAGCGCAATTCCTAAAATTAGTTTGTTCAGTATCGACTACTTAATCGATTTCAGCTAGTTTTAAAATGTGTTATTTACTTAGCTTGACTGATTTTAGGGCTACTATTATTGTTCTTTATTTAAGAAATTTGGTAAGACAAAACTAAAGTACGAATGCATATATATTTTATATAAAAAAAAACATATACTAATTGGGGTGTATGAGGACTTGCGCTTATTCTGTGACGCGTTGTATATATTATATTTTTTATAGCTTAAACCCGCAGCTTCGCTTACGCACATTCATTTCAGCCCCTTAGGGGTTGTTTTCACAATCCTTTCTTAGTGGATGCCTACACTGTATAAGGGCATTTTCGCCAACTTCACTGTTTTGGGAGAACGAGAAAAAAAGTTCAAAATTAGAAGTAAAAAGGGTCAAAGTGCATAAAGGATCATTTGAACATCAAAAATATGTTGAATTGCACCGAATCTGTATCTTAATTTACGAGATATTTAGCAATAAAGTTTTGGTAAAGACATTTTTGGACCGGTAATGACAACTTTTAAAAACTCTGAAGATGTTTTGAAGGGTTTGTATCCACGGATATTAGCCACGGATAACGACGAGTTGTATGAGTTGGGCTAGTCTGAATACATACTACATATACATTTTAAGAACATTCGAAAATAAAATTAGTAAAATTTTGGTAGCCATCAACATTCCGCATACATTAAGGTGGTGTTTTTTTATACAAATGCTAAAGGTATCGGCTTTTTATTTACCCTCTTGAAGAATTCCCTTGATTTTCCAGTCACATTGTATAGTGTTATAGAATAAGTCTTTATACTAACGATTTCTGTAAATAACTAAAAACATATAAACTCTCCACAATTTATATGATTAGGTTAGTATCAAATTTAAAATAACAAAACTTTTTAAAAAACATTTAAAAAAACAAATAACTTTTTGCCAAACTGTAAATCTGCCGTAACTTAGGTAAGCACTTTATTTTATACAAAAGTCAAAAACAAATAATATAATTGGAACATTCTTACGAAATAAGAAATAATAAAAGACTTTTACTTGAATTAACTAAAACGTATTTTCTCCAAAATGTAAAAGAAAGATACAAAACAAAAACACTCTTGCTTCAAATGCTAATAGTTTTTTATAACATTTAATGCTTAAGTATATTTATGTTCTAAATAACAAACAATAATTCTTTAGTTTTTAGTTTTAAATGATACCTACCCTTAAAAATAAACAAATAAATAAATTTCATTTAGTACTTTAATATTCATATTATAACTTGATATCCTTTATAGCCCAGTCATATTAGGGGTGAAAATTGGTTTTTCGCAAATATCTTTGTTCCTATTGCTTAAATGAGATTTACACTTATTATAAAAGTTGTAGAGTATACAATTTTTTACAACTTTTGTTTGAAATTTATACTTTACAACTTTTATAATAGGTGCAAATCTCATTTAAGCAATAAGAACCGATATATTAACGAAAAACCGATTTTTATTACCTTTGACCTTCAATATCTTAAGACGCGAACACGATAGCATTTGTGACTTTTGAGACAGTATTTAGGACGACAAAACAAAGTTTTATACCAATTTACAGCTTATTTTCTTTCATTCCGAGGTTGAGGTCCCTTTTTTACCTAATATGACTGGGATATTAGGATAGTTCTTTCTATAAAAAAATTAAATGTCATTACCATCCCAAAACTGTCCTTACCGCTCTACTTAACAGGACCCGGCGAGGACAGTCGTGGTAAGGACATTCGACGGTTTTTGTGACTTCATTCTAAAACTTTCCAATATTACACCGGTTTTTTAGACGTATTACGCACAAAAAAGCTGTTTTTATAATATATCTAGGACTCAGACATATATAAATAGTACTTACCTTAAATCTGGATGTGGTGCCGGTGTGGACATATTTTCAAATTTTTAGAAGGAACGCTTGTACAGCAAAAACAAAGGCGCGCAATCTAACATTTCTACGCTCAACGGACGAATGACGAGCTTGCCTATGCACAGTGATGCGCCTGTATGTGTGCGGTGCATAGTTTACTTATGCTTTAACATTTTGTTACGAAAACCGGTAAGGACAAAAATTGCTACCAGAAGTTGTAACGTTGTAAATAACATGTTTATGAGGCACCTACAAATTTATTTTCTATTTTTACTTAATGCTAAAACTATATTCTAATGTATAAAATCATAAGTAAGTGTAAATTTGCTAGTAATTTTTTTGTACACCGAGTCAAAGTTTTAAAAGTAGAAATGCAGCACACGTTACACCCCGATTTTTTTGTTTCAGTCCAGTATTACTTCCAATTTAAATGAGTTGTTTGAAAGACAATCTTATAAAAAGTAAGTTAATAAGGCATTAATTGATATCGTAACAGAAATTTCACATTCAATAAAGTAATTTTTAAAAAATCAGGTTGCAACCAGTTTTTGGCCCTTTGGCGAAAAGTCCCATAAGCTATCTATGTAAAAAATTTCAAGTCTCTAGACCCAGCGGTTTAGGTTGTGCGTTGATATATCACCAATCAACCAAAGAATAAATAGATTTTGATCATTCTTTTTTTTGGAAAGTTGTTATTCCAACGGTGGTACGATATTAAAGAAAAGGATCTGATGATGGCATCCCAGAGAAATCGGGGGGAACCTTCTTTATTCGTAGTAGCAACTAGTGCTTTTTACTATTTTTAGTTTAGGGGTCCAATATATTTCGTGAAATGTGGGTATATCCAGTAATGGAATACCTCTGCCTATCCCCTCGGGGATAAAAGGAGTGAGATTATATTATTATTAGTTTCCTGTTTGAAGTCGGTTTTTTTCTTTAATATGAGTCATTGTTGTTAACGGTAGTTACAATGTGGTGATTGAGTTACATTATGAGTGATTTACATCCTTCTGATTAAAGGGGTGTTATTGAGGTTCTGCTGTCTGTCCGTCCGTCTGTCACACACCTGCACCTACCTATATAACAACAAATGAGAATAAAATAAGAAGGAAAAATTAATAAAATAAAAGTAAAAAATTAAGAGAGATCCCAGATTTTTGTTTACTGTATATTGGTACGGAACCCTTCGCTTCTAGTTCAATTCGCACTTGACCGGTGTTTATTTCATTTAAAAAAGTTACAAAGTTCTCTCTAAGTTATTTATCTCTGCAACTTTACTTCTACTTAAAATTTCCTAGATTTCCTACAGCTTAGAATTTCAAAGAGCCATTAGCTGTAAATACAATGTAAGGAGCGGTGATAGCCCGGACGGTTAAAGAGCCTGCCTAAAATCAGTGAGGCTCGGGTTCGAATCCTGGCATGTACCAAGGAGTTTTTCAAAAACTTACGTACATATTTATCACTAGCTCGACGGTGAAGGAAAACATCGTGAGGAAACCTGCAGGTCTCAGAATTAATTAAAACCAGCTATAACGTTTAGGGGTCCAATGTATCTCGTGAAATGTGGGTATATCCAGTAATGGAATACCTCTGCCTACCCCCTCGGGGATAAAAAAAGGCGTGAGATTATACTTATACAATGTATTTCAATGGACACTCGGGCATATGTTTAAAAGCATTTAAATGTGGACAGAAATAGGTTTTCTATTAGAAATCTAGGATGCCGTGAGGAGAAATGCGCATTCAGTCTAGACTAGAACATAAACTAGGTACTAAAGTCTTATCTAGTCATATTCGGCCTTCGTAGTATTTAGGTTATTCTAAGGTGCATTCGATTTTTTATTATTATTTTAGCCCGCATCTCATTCGTAATGCTCGGGTTCGAACTCTGGCATGTAACAATGAGTTTTCAAAAACTTACGTACATATTCATCACTAGCTTGACGGAGAAGGAAAACATCGTGAGGAAACCAGCAGGTCTCAGAATTAATTCAGAGACATGTGTAAATAGACTCGGTCCAGCGATGGACTCATCACCTATCACCAAAGAATATTTCGTGAAAAAAAAATGAAAATGACAAAAAGAAAAAACTCTTTATTTAAAAAAATAAAAATAATAATCTCACGCCTTTTATCACGGAGATATACTCCGTGATAAAAGGCGTGAGATTATTAATTTTTATTTATTTAGTTTTACCAAAAGATAGCGGAGGTAGGTATAGTCAGGGGAGGCACACTGCGTGACGTCATCGCGCCGCTACAAGTACATGATGCCGCCGGCCGCCACCCGGCGGTCTAGTAATGGTTGCCGCGCATTGGTTGTATAGATATTGAATTCTAATAAACTATTTTTATTTACATTATATAATGTATGTATGTAAATAACCAAGTTGTATGTCTTCGTCCTACATTTTGCAGAAACAGGCAGTTTTGAAGTCATAACATAACCTAAAGGCAAATTACACAGCTTTTGTTTAGTTGGGTGGTCTTTAGTACCTAAATAAAGAATAATCGTAATATCGCAGGTAAAATACACTATTATACTAACTAATACTACTAACGTATAATTTAATGGGTCAAGCTGCCGGCAACCCTAGATCTAAGGCTCCGCCTCCGAAAGAGCGCGTTGCATGCGATAGAAAGAGATGGCCACATTTAGGTACGTTTGAAGTACCTAAACAGGGAATTTGTTTACAGAGAACCTTCTGTACGTAGTACTATTACTTATTCTGTGGTATAGTATACTTACGACTAAGCCAATAAATATCGGAAATATTACCGGTTGTTTAACCGGTTGTTTCTCTCTAGACAGACAAAAGGTACTAAAGTGAGTATACATGTGGGTGTTTGCAAGGTGAACAAGAAACTTGAGGGAACTTAACTGCATTAAGTGCACCTGCACTACAATTGTGGATTTTTTAGCAGAATCTTCAAACTTCTTAACTTATTAGAGCTTTAAACAAGCTTAATACAACACTACCAGTTGACCTGATAAAATAATATTGTTTTATACTGGATGACTTTTTTGACCGTCTGGAAAAAAATATGGCGTATAAGGTATAAATTTAGAGCCGAAGTTATACACGAGATTAATTGTTAAATATAGTCATGTTCAATGCAATACACAAAGTCAAGAAAAGTACGCACATTGCTATGTAGCAGCTGGCGGTTATAGGTAGATTGCGCATGAATGGAAGCTACGAGCTTGTTTCTTCTCAAAATACTATTTCAAATATTCCACTATGTAAATATATAAAATAAAACACAAGTGATTTTAATTGTTAAGGTTCCCATTGGAACCGCGCGGTGCTCGACGAATTAACTGTAATTGATTTTTAGTATAATCTTATTATACGAGATTTGTAATATATTTTTTAGTAACAATTCCAAATGAATCTATTACCCTTACCTGTCCGTATTTCGTAATTTTTTGCAGGATTATAGGCTTAGAATTTAAGTGTTTTTTATTTCTTTAAATAATAACTTTTGAATTCTACTATAATAGTTAGCTTATATAATTTATCTTATCTTATATTATCATCTTACTGCTTACCCTCTCGTCGGCAGGAGTGGTTTTTGTTAGCAAGATGCCTTTAGTACCTTACCTGCAAAAAACAAGAATGTTAGTTACATTTTAGACGAAAATAACTAAAGTTGTAGCAAGCGACCCAATAGTTTAGTAATTGTGACATACTGCATCCTATTAAACTGGTTTCCAACATCCCAGTCCCAGGTACAGTCAAGAGCACATGAAGCTTTACTTGTAGTGCGAGTCTGACCTCTAAAGTGATTGTAATAAGAGCGTTACAAAGTCCAACGTGTCAAGCTCTACGTGCTCTTGACGGTATTTTAAGGAATGGAGTATATCTGCCGACTCTTCGGGGACAAGACGAGAATACCTTATTATAGTTGATAATAATAAATTGTGGGACACAATTCACACACTGTACTATGGGTACTAAACAACTGTTAGACATACATATAAATATTAAACGACCAGACACGAAGCCAATGGACATCTGACAACAAATGTTGGCCCCGAACAGGGATCGAACCCGCGACCTCCGCCTTAGAAGGCACTACCAACTGAGCCAACAGCCTCGTCAGAATTAATCACTACATAGTATAAAACAAAGTCGTTTTCTCTGTCCCTATATCCCTATGTATGCTTAAATCTTTAAAACTACGCAACTGATTTTGATGCGGTTTTTTTAATAGATAGAGTGATTCAAGAGGAAGGTTTTATGAAAATAAGTGATATGAATGCGAAAAGTAAGTAAGTAAAGCATAAACATTGCTATCGGGTGCATCTGTTTTGTTGCCAAACAGGCCTTTGTTTGGTAGAGACTCAAGATTAGTATCTTTTGTTTCAGGGTTTCACAACACTTCTTACCAATAAGTTTACATCTTTAATGTGATAGTTGTTTTTGTGTCGTTTCTTCCCTGTAGCATTGGTACTCGTATTACGAAGTTGTTGTGACTACCACTTTATAAAATTTAACATTTATTTCAGCTTCCATACTAAGCAGAACGCAGAGTAGCTCTAATAGGGTCCTGAGGATGATATCGAAGAGATTAAACTCTACTCTGGAGTAAGATTGATGTATAGAGTGAAGAATAGTGTGATCCGAGAGCGTTGTCGCTTGAAAGATGATATAGAGACTAGGATTGAAATAGGAATGCTTGAGCGGATGAATGAAAGTCGTCTAACGAGACAAATATACAAGGGTGTTGTGAATGGGCGAGTCGGTAGAGGACGACCTAGGCGTACCTACATCGACCAGATCGGCGATGTGTTGAAGAAAAGCCAAATAAAGAGTACCCGAAACCGACGAGCATGCATGAGTCGTTTGATGGATGTTTAGGAAGCACGAGAGATCTGCCAGGTTCGTAGCAAGTGGCGGTCTGTTGTCTCTGCCTACCCCAATGGGAAATAGGCGTGAGATTATGTATGTATGGACGTAGACTCTACTCTCGTCGCCAGGTTCCTCGAGTTACATGTGAAACGTGTAAAGCGGGGAACGCGGTGACGTCATTTTCTCATTTTGTTTATTTTGTTTTAAAACAAACAAAACCCCCTTATACACACATCTCCCACTCATTGATTCAGCCCCCCCCCCCCCCACCTTACACCCACACTCACACACCACACACACTAACTACTATAAGTACCTATTTAAAATTGTCAGTAAGTAATTTTAGGGTAGGTATAGAAATATGTAAGGCGCAGTACGGAGGAACACTGACTTCCATAATACAGATCTATTCTAGTTTGGAAGTCAGAAGTTTTATCTAAACTTCTGACTTCCAAACACATTTATGGGCTGCATGGTCAGAAATAAAGAATTTTTATTTTATCTTATATTGTATTTTGAAATTGGCTATTAGAAATGTATCAGTATAATTATGTCCTTTTGATTACTTACTCCAATAAGTAAATAAATAAATTACATTACAAAGATGATATAAAAAATTAATTTAATTTAAAATTCACGATCATATATATAGTACCCTCCTTTAGATGCCATCGGTTAAAATTATTACAACTAGTAAATCACATGGCCATATCTAGTAGTTTCTTCACACCGTAATTACGAATTCACAAATCCATATACAGGCAATAATGACAATAGAATAAACGTAATGATAAATAATTGAAGTTAACCAACTTGATTTGCATTGTGCAATGTAAGTAATTGCTATTCCTCTCTCATAAGGCGTGATTGTGGGTGGTATAGGCCTTGGTGTAATTACTGAGTAGGCCTGGGCCTATTGTGATGATTTTGACCTCAGGCCTATTTACGAGCAACTAACGATCCGCTCTCGCTTTCCTTGTTTAATAAAAAAAAAAAAGTGGGACTCTATTTACACACGGTTATTCAGTATCAAACTAGGCAGAGCCTGTACTATAGGTACTAAACAACTTATAGACATATTTAAGTAAATATTAAACACCCAGCCACGAAGACAACAGACGTGTTTATGCACACAAATGTTGGCCCCGAGCGGGAATCGAACCCTTTGACCTCAGACTTGTTTCTTATGAGTAACTAAGGATCCGCTCTCGCTTTCCTTAAAAATCAGTGATAGCCTTACGGTTAAGGAGCCCGCTTCTCAAAATGATAATCAGGCTCGGGTTCAAATCCTGGCATGTACAGTCAAGAGCACGCTAAGCTTGACACTTTGGACTTTGACCCGGCCCTGTATTCTATAGCGCGCAGTACAAATGAGAGCTCAGCTTAAACTGGTAGTGTCAAGCTTGACTTGCTCTTGACTGTACCAATGAGTTTTTTAAAAACTTACGTACATATTCGTCAACAAACTAGAAGGGAAAAACTCCAGACAAATTAAATATCATCAAGAAACCATAAGGTGGCTGCAGCAATTCCAAACCCTCATGTAGTATAATTAGAGTGTAAATTTGTGTTGAGGCTTAACACAATCTTTAATATTTAAGATTAGATATCATAATGTTAGTTTTTAAATTGGTATAAATTCGAAATATAGTTTTTTTTTATATCGCTTGCTCGACGGTGACGGAAAACATCGTGAGGAAACCCGAAGGTCGCAGAATTAATTCTGAGGCTGAGGGTGAGGTTAATGCTAGTAGAGACTGGTAGGGATGCGTAGATACTGTTTTATTATCTTTAGACAATGGGTTCGATTCTGCATTACAGCGACTAAACTTATTTTAGTTTATTCCTGTCTTTATTTTACCTCAAAAAAAGAAAAGGGATAGAAGATAACCTACCGAATTTAGTCCTGTCAGATGCTGTATTTTAGTCGTGACTTATTTACATATGCATTAAACACGTTATGAAATGCCTTAGTTGACAGGACTAATTTTAATTTGACAGGACTAAATATCACTCGTCTCCTTTCTTCTCTATGAGAAAGAAAATGACAGGACTAAACTAAAATAAGTTTAGGCGCTGTAATGCAGAATCGAACCCATTAAGCCAACAAAATCACCTGTTAAGTTTCAAAATTGCATTACGATAAATCCGTAGTTCAATATATTACCTTCGATATACAGACAGACAGATAAATTAAGACTGCGTTTATTAATGATAACACTGACGATAATTGAAGATTGACAGATAATCTCAAATACGCGCTTTCTAGTTAATAGTGTAGCGAAGTACCTGTTACTTTGTAACTGTTATTAGGAACTAGTATTGTACTCTTCAAGCACTAGTTAGCAAGTAGGAGTACCCATTGTTTATTAAGCCGGACAACTGTGAGTCGGACTCGGATATAAGGGGTTCCGTAGTACCCGTACCTACAATAAAAATGTAAAAAAATAGGTTTTTTGTATGGGGCTGCATTAAATTTTTATAACAAATTAAATGTTATTTGAACTGTCATATTATAGTTCATCCGATATCACTAACGGACAGACAGACGGACGGACAGTGGGTGCTTAGCAGGAGGTACCCTTTGAATATTGAACCCTAAAATGTAATGTTTTTACAGTGTTAAATGGTCATAATCACATTCTCATAATATTAAAGTACCTAAGTATATTCTTTGATAATTTATTATGAACACAATGCACAAAAATAAGTTGCGGATTCCGCTCTAGTTAGAAGTATATGTTCCAATGTCTTCATGTAAAAGATATCAACGCGTGCCCACAATTATTTAAAATATTTTTTGTATTTAGTTGTTTTTTATTGCTTGAATCAATTGATTGATTTTACTGAATGAGAAAAAAAAGAAGGAAAACATAGATTTTTAATTGTGTCTCGGTTCTAATTGGAACCCGGTTCTTCACGATTTAATGAGATTATCATGACAAATTATCTTTGATCTAGTTACACCTACGAATTGTATGCACATTTTTTCATTACCTGTTCATAATGATGCCGGAACACATAACTTAATTATTGGATAATACACTTGATCTGTATTCTTACTTCTTCCTGTTTGTCCACTTTAGTTTTATTATAGCATAGTTATTAAATAATTAATCTGTACTAATATTTTACAGAGCTAAAGTTGTGTGTACTTTTTTTTTTCACTGATATTAAGTTACATTATTCAAGATAAGCGTACATATTTTATTATGATAGCCTTGTGGTTAAAGAGTCACGCGTGAGGCTGGGGTTTGAATCCCAGCGAGGGTATGTAAAAATGCGACTTTTAAAAACGTACGTTAGTACATATTTATATTTATTTCGACGGTGAAGGAAAAACATCGTGAGGAAACCAACAGGTCCCAGAAATAATTCTGAGGCATGTGTAACAGCACCACGGATCGGCGATCGGCACAACACCTATCATTTTATACACCTATCGTTTTGGAATAAGTAGTTGGGTATTCCCACGAATAGAACACTTCTGTCGATCCTCTCGGGGATAATTTTTATTAATTAATAATTGACGGGCTTTTTGGCTCAGTTGGTAGTGACCCTGTCTTCTGAGGCGGAGGTCGCGGGTTCGATTCCCGCTCGGTTCCAACATTTGTGTGCATGAACATGTCTGTTGGCTTCGTGTCTGGTCGTTTAATATTTATTTAAGTATGTTTATCAGTTGTTTAGTACCCATAGTACAGGCCCTGCCTAGTTTGGGACTAAATAACCTTGTGTGAATTGTCTCCCACAATTTATTATTATTAATTATTTTATTTTTTATCTAAAACATCTTTTGTCAATGTTGGCGGAAGTTACCTAACAAAACAGTACAAAACTTGAATGACATGAATCAATTAAGTACAAAAACTACATAATTGTATTAATTATGCAACTAGAGCAATAAACACTGAGCCTAAAAGTAATTGATTACCAATTAGTGATTACATAAATATGTAACAGGTACCAATCACAGTGACCAACGTACTGTGACGTTCCCCGTTAAAATACTAGTTAGGGTTACCATATCTCACGATTGGTCATTAGATTAAATGTTTTTTTCACAATAAACATACACAAAAACATATTCTTCTTTAGGTAATTTTACATACATACATATGCTCACGTCTTTTTACGAAGGAGTAGGCAGGACCTTAGACCACCTAAGCCACATAAGGACTCGACAGATTTTCCGATTCCTAGTCGAATATCGACTCGGCCACTCACAATTACACAAATTTAAAAACTTATTTATACTTTATTTTAGGTTTTTAGTTTTAGGTTCATTATAATGTTATTTCTTGCAAATAAATATTACTTCATTTTATCATTTACAATTTAAAAACACTAACAAAAAAGACATATTGATATAATTTACCTCTTTGGCTTGTAGAATCAACTTTTAGAGAATTGCATTTTTTTTATTTACCTATTAAACTAGCTTTTTTGTACTTGCTTTGCCATATAGTTATCTATTGTCTTAGTCGTTTAGTAAAACAGTTCTATAAAATTCTTCGCATGTTAAACTCTTCAATTTTTATTGTAAAATCATAGGAATTTTTTATGGAAATTTGGTATTTTCTCAGGACTTTTTTTGGTAACCCTACTCACTAGCTTGCTACAGAAGGGAAGGTACAGTAATATCCTGCGAGTCGCAGGAAATAGTGCGAAGTGTATAAAGATAATCTCAAAAGGAAATTGGTTTACAATTTGGGGGTATAACTTGATTGGTGATTGAGCAAGACCGGTCAGCAACACATCGGAAACTTAATTTTAGTTTGGGAAGAATCATCGCAAAATGTCAGATATGCAAAATGTCGGAATTCTGACATTCTGCTTATCTGACTGGAATGTACCAATGAGTTTTGCAGCGACACTATATAGAACGCGCCAATAGACGGCAATAGAATTTATTTTATTTTATTTTATTAATTTATTTAAATACATTTAGGCAACAGACTTACAGTGTACACTAAAGCATCAACCCTGGGACCTCGGAATCAACATGGACGAGTTTTCTCTCAATATTGGTGTTGTTTTTCGTGTACAGTAAAGAGTTTTTTGAATAAATAAGAACGTATTTAAAACTGTAAAGTCGGTTTACGGAAGAAAATTTTACGGGATAACATCATAAGAAAAAATGGATGAAAAATTGCATACCGAAATGGAAGAGAGATAGATGCGTTACAAGCCGAACGCTTAGGCCGATCGTGCCTCTCTATCGCTTGTTCCGCGCTCTCGCTTGCACGCTCGGCTCAACCGGAACATGACACATTTTCGTGCGTGCAGAAGGCGTTCATCGATTTATAAGACGTTATCACCTCAAAAAAATCTTGACCCAGAATCAAACCACTTACTTCCAAGTTCAATACTTTTTTGCGATTAACTCTCTTATACTATTAAACTTTTCCATTGATGGTCAAACCCAGGATTCAAAGTCTAGGTCAGCTGTAAACAGATATCTTCGTCACTATAATTGTCTGGTGAATTACATCAGACAACTTTGCGCAATCGAGTAAGAAACAAAAGACAGTTGTTACTTGTTCGGCCAAAGAAAGTCCGGCCAGCGAAAGTGCCGCCGAAAAACAAGAAAAAGTGTGTTCCGTTCTACGTAATTGTCGTAATCGTAACCACTGGTGTAATGTCACGGGGAATGGAACGGTACTGTGCTGACAACTTTTTTATTTAAGCGGGTTAAACCGTATAATAATTCGGAAATATAAATCCTACTAATATTATAAATGCGAAAGTTTGTATGGATGGATGTGTGTTCCTCTTTCACGCAAAAACCACTAAACGGATTTTGATAAAACTTTACAATTATATAAGCTATATACATCAGAATGACACATAGACTATATTTTATCCCCGTATTGTAAACGTGTACACCAAGTTTTTTTACGCTTTTATTTTTATATAAAAAAAAAAAAAATATTCTGTGAAGATTTTCACATTATATCTATTACGCTTTACGAGATCGATGTATTCCCGTTGTCCCCATCTGTATCCCCATGATGCTGACAGACAGAAAGACGGGCGGACTGATGGGCTGATTTGTAATAGGGTCCCCTGGGCACCATTTAGAATACTTCTTTATTTGCGTCAAACATGGTTTTACAGATGGAAAAATACAGTGTTGGCAGTGCATACATGTTCGCCGTAATTAAAAGGCATGCAAAAACTTAGACATATACGAGTAGACATACTTATTTCATTTTAACCTTCGGTCAGTCGCGCGTTTTTTGTTTACGCGGTTGGTCACGTGGGGTCTTTGAAGACCCCAAAAAAAATCAGCCTAAAACACCTTTTTAATTAGTTTTTCCTAATTATATAAGCAAATCATTGGTGATTAACTTAATTACAATAAAACTACCACTAGTTACGTAAACATATTTTTTGATTTCTGCCTTAAACTTGCAATCTAAAAATAGTAACATAAATTTCTCTTCTTCAGATCACAATCACAAAAAAATATATTTAAATCTACTAAATGAAGGAACTTTTCCTTTTTATCAATTTATATGCGATAACACTAGTATATACCGCCTTTTATCCGGGTATATACCGACTTCACTTTTTTCATCATCATTACCACCTTAAACATCATTACTTTCATCCTCTAACCAGTTTAATATACGAGGTTGTTGTTCTTCGTTCATTTCTAGTTAATAAAATCTAAAACAAAAATACATAAAAAACTCGGCTACTAAGAAAATCTAAATTAAAAAAAAAAAAATTTTCACTTACGCGGTTAGTCACGTGGGGTCTTTCAAAGCCCGTCCACACAAAACACGCATATATCACGCTACGCTTACGCGCGATCTGAATTTGGCGTCGATGTGCAGCAAATGTAATCCAACTTAGGAGGGTACCTAAAATATTGAATTGCTGAAATGGTTTTAATAGCTTAAATTTTACATTTTTGTAATACCTGGGCTTTCAAAGACCCCACGCGACTAACGGAAGGTTAAAATTCATAAATTCATTAATATTGTAAAAATTACATTCATTGAGCCATTTATACAATTTTGTTTTAAACATTTTAATGGGTAAGTCCTTAATGTCTTTCGGAATTTTATTATATATTCTAATACTCATGCAGAGACAACTTTTATCATATTTCATAATTTTTGGAATTGTTTCAAAGACAAGCCGGTTTGGGTCTCTGTGACTACGAGTGTTTATGTCACTAGATGCTGTTTAACAAAAACACAAATCTCATATATGTATTAAGGATTTTGTTTACATAACCCTTAAAATTGCCAAATCCGACCATTCTAACGTTTCATTTCTATTAACACGTATATTAAGATAACCATCAGTCTATCTGTGTTCAAGCTCTCACTCGGCGTTTTCCACAACATCTCCGCTTCGGAAAGTCTATTTGCGGCAATGCTCAGCTGGAAGTGAAACTGCGACAATTGCTCCAGATGTCGTTCCCCGCGACGCGAGCGCCGGCCTTCGGAATTTGGACCGTTTCCACTTTCATACGGTGTACGTATGTTGGTAATGTTTTATATAAAAATAGTATATTACATGCCAAGGGAAATAAAATAAAAAATGTCTGAGATCACGTGCAATTGTCGGCCGAGGCGCAGGCGAGGTCTACCAACTTGTGATCTGAGGCTTTGTATTTGAATAAGATGCGTTCATAAGGTTCAATTTTGTTATTTTGACATTTGTGACATTGTAAATAAATATGGCGCTTATGTCTGTCCCTTTCCTTTCCAAAGAGGTGGAAATGAATAGAGCTAACCTAATTTTAGCTGTTCTGCAGAATCGAGTCCAGTGCTTCCTAAGACACAGGATATCCTAGTTTAGGAGACAGGGTTCACCCGAATTATTACGCCTTTCAAATATTACTGTTACACTCGGTTTAAATTGTTATCTAAGTATAAGGTTTTGGTTTGGTTTAAATAAATTATTATTAATATTACTAAGTTTAGTTTAGGTTTTCGTTGTGTTTACGCACAATGGAAGTCGTTAAGCCATGTCAGATAGGGTGGCTTGAAAAATTCTAACTGTTAAGTGGCTACTAGCTTAACATCATCTCCCAATCCGCGTTGGGCTCGCGTTTGAGATTAAAGCCCATACTTCCTCATGTGTGAGGAAAGACCCTTAGCTCAGCAGTGGGCTGTTACGGGTTGATGATGATGATGATGAATATTATAAAGAGGAAAGTTTTGTGTTTTTATATGTGTGTATCTTAGAAACGAATAAACTACTGGACCGACTTTTCAATTCATCAATTCAAAGCTTACTTTTATAGAAGTAACATAGGCTATATTTTATCTCCGTTTTAAAACACATAATCTCGTTCCCGTCGCTAGTATTATATAAAAAACACAATTCTTTGAATTTGTACTTAGAACTTATTAGGGTGTGCACTAAGTTATATCAGTGTTCACGCCAGTGTCGACACACGCCGCGCAGTGGGCACTCGCCCCACTGATCCAGATAGCCGCAGGCGCAGCGCACGCGATGCGCACTTGTTTTTTTATGAATACGTAACACGTAAGTAGGAATAGACATTTTTTGTGTTACAATGTAATCTTCAGTTTTGGAGCATGAAATGGGTTCGGTGACCTGTCGAATTAGTTTTTTTAGGATTGAGACATCTGGTTGGTTTGGTTACTGAGGGGGTATTTTTTATTGTTGACTGGCTTAATCTTTACCCCAGACTAGCCTAAAGGTAAAGACGGGGCCTACGATAGGGCGAGCTTTGCCCAGAAGAATCCTGATGATGATGATCGTTCAACAAAAATATCTAATACAACATGTAACAGAATAAGCGCAATTCCTGAAATTAGTTTGTTCAGTATCGACTACTTATTCGATTAGATCTATTTTTAATATGTGTTAAATTTTTCAAAAAAATGAAATATCGCTGCTGAATTTAGTGCTTTCTATGGAAATCGTGCTATTATTAATCGATATTGAAGAAAATTGGCTAGACACAACTAAAGATCGATTGTATCATATTTTTTTTATATTAATATACTAATTGGGGTGTATGAGGAATTGAGCTTTTTCTGTTACGCGTTGTATATAAATATCAGCGACCCGACCCGGCTTCGCACGGGTGCAAAACCTTCCTCTTGAATCAGTCTATCTATTATATTAAAAAAACCGCATCAAAATCCGTTGCGTAGTTTTAAAGATTTAATCACATACAGGGACATAGGGACAGAGAAAGTTTGTTTTATACTATGTAGTGATTTTTAGATATGTATGAATTTATGTACGTAATCTGTTTTTTTTTGTACTGAAAGCATTATTGACATTCATAATATCATCTAGTATTTTACGAGATTAGGTACTTGTGAGCTCCACCAGGTGGTAAGCTCATCGCTAAACCAGGGTGCTGTTACACAAGCCTCAGAGCGAATTGTGGGACCTGAGTGTTGCCTTATGATGTTTTACTTCACCATCGAGCTAGTGATGAATATACACACAGCTTATAATATACATTTATATAATACACAACTATGAATTTGTAAATTGTTAACTAGTTATTAAGTTATATTATAACTTGGTATTATAATAGTTAATTAAATGTTGGTCAACAAGATGCGGTCAGTAATTATGGAGTAGTTAAAAGAAATTTGGAACGTCAGTGGTTCCGGGTTCAATTCTGGGGCCGTACTTTAACCAATTTTCTGGTACCATAAATCTTCATCTACACTTATAATATTATAAAGAGGAGAGATTTGTGTTTGTTTGTTTGAATTGAATAGGTGCCGAAACTACTAAATCGATTTTATAAATTCTTTCACCAATGGAAAGATACGTTATCAGGAAGTGACATGAGCTATATTTTATTCCCGTATTTCGACGGGAACGGGAGCTACGTAGGTGAAACCGCGCAGAACAGCTACTATAATATAAGGTTTTTGCAGGAGGGTTCCTTGTGAATAAAATCATGTGTTGCACTGTACATATATACAAAAATGCATAATTCATTTATTTAAGTAGGTATATAAAATACACTTTGAAACTTACTGTATAATAATAGTAAATTATGATATAAGTGCGGTAAGTTGAAAATTACAGCCGAGGCGATATTGCTAGCCCGAGCCGTAGGCGAAGGTTACAAGTAAGCAGAGGCTGTAAAATTTATCAAAGCGCACGTATGTCATACGACGTTTTATAACACATTTGCGAGGAAATAAAATAAAACTCGGACTATGATAAGCGAATAAAAACAAAACAGCGTTAAGCAATTTTTTTTTTTGGTAAAGGCACTAAAACAGTCAGTATTACTAATAAAGTTAATTAATATTTTTGTGTTCTTGTTACAGATTAATTGGTTTTAATTTACTGTCAAAATTAATGAAATTAAATAATTATGTACATAAATGTTTCTTTATTATACTTTATCCCAAAAAGTTAATTTTAATCATAAAATGTTAACAACTTTTTTGACATAAAAACTCTTTGCTAAGATTTTAAAAAGTACCGTTCGTTTTTAGGCGGAGCATCTTGATAAACCGTGCGTTTTACATTACATTACCGCACTTGGGCGTAATGGGATACAATACAATACGATATTGAAATTGGTGAAATAATACACTTTTAACGAGCAAATGTGTCATAAATAAAATAATATGTTTGTGTAAAGAAAGCATATCCAGGAATTGAATACCTCTAGATAACGTGCGTAGTTCCATGTAGAGAATAATAGATGTCGCTACTTATATAGCTCTCATTGCAAGGGCCAGAGGTCTGAACAGCCCAGACCTTGATCCTCAGACCCTCAGGGTCGACGCAAGAGGTCAGTGACCCCAATACTTTCGCCAGATGAAAGAAAGTTGTCACTAACTCGATTAGCGTCGGAGAAATGCGGATGCTTGCATTAAATCACCACATTTAGCATACTGTTGCCTCATACTGCCTAAATCTGACATTATGTTTGTTTATGGCCTAACAGTAGCTTAAACATTGGGGTCAATGTACCTTGAAAGACTTTCATATGGTGATACGAGGCTAGGTTTGTTTAAAAGACTATGTAAAAAGTGAAAATAAAGTACTATTTATATTGCATATATAATAATAATACTTTATTTCAGATTATATGCACTGGCTTTTGCTCAAAAAAGCGGACAACGTGTGAAAGGCGCTGAAAATATTCAAAACATTACTTTCCTTCTGGTGCAGTCGGACAAAAATGTAGCCTACGACACTGCGCATACTCTAAAGTTAAACAAAAATCTGTTGAAACAAGCTAAGTGTGAATCGGTCTCAGAAACCCAAAGTACAGGACAGAAAACTCATTATTTTGTTTCATCATCATCACCATCACTGCTGAGCTAAGGATCTTTCCTCACACATGAGGAAGAATGGGGTATAATCTCCCACGCGAGCCCACCGCGGATTGGGAGATGGTGTTTGGTTAGATTATTTAATTATAGTGGTCTACTAACTGCCAGAATTTTAAGCCCCAGTATGTGCCATGACTTAACGAGTCACAACGGAAACCGGGACCAACCGTGTAACGTGTTTTCCGAAACACGGATTTTTTGCACAACACAAACTTCTCTATCTATTTATGATTTATTTCTGCATAGCCTGATGGTGGACATACCTTTAGGCATTAGGTAATTTTTCTTGGTCATCATCATCAACCCGTAACAGCCCACTGCTGAGCTAAGGGTCTTTCCTCGCACATGAGGAAGTATGGGCTATCTCCCACGCGAGCCCACCGCGGATTGGGAGATGGTGTTAAGCTAGTGGCCACTTAACAGTCAGAATTTTTCAAGCCACCCAAGGGTATCTGACATGGCTTTACGACTTCCACTGTGCGGAAACACAACGAAAACCGGGACCAACAATTTAACGTGCCTTCCGAAACACGGAAGCGCTCGTAATATAAATGCCACTAGGCGGTCACCCATCCACTGACTGACCGCGCCCAACTTTGCTTAACCAGTGTGATCGTTACAAACACACTGGCACCGCAGGGCTACGAGCGCTTCTATTTTCTTGGTACATGAAGTTATATTAATAAATAAATTATCTGGCTATGCCGAGCGGTATGTATGTCTAACCGATTTTTTTATCAGCGTGTTAAGAAACGACAGAAAAAGTAAAAAATATAAATAGCTTTCATTATATACATATATCTGAGCTGGATATATAACATGTTACTTTCTAATCATTAATGATTTACACAGCAGCCGTCATTGTAAAGAATCATTATAGCAAATGCAGCGGCTAAAGCACCCGGACGCGATCGTGTAGTTAATAAGTTGTTAACGATATAAGACTGGACACGAACTTTCGATTAAGAATTGAAACTTTATAATATCAACACTATCTTTATATTTTTACGTTTGTAACGAATAAACAATTAAAATTGAAAAGCTTCATTATCTTTGAGTACAGACAAGAGCAGTGATAGCCCGGACGGTTAAAGAGCCGGCCGAAAATCAGTGAGGCTCGGGTTCGAATCCTGGCATGTACCAATGAGTTTTTCAAAAACTTACGTACATATTTATCACTAGCTCGACGGTGAAGGAAAACATCGTGAGGAAACCCGCAGGTCTCAGAATTAATTCTGAGACATGTGTAAACAGACCCGGTCCGGCGATGGGCTCACCACCTATCACGTTTAGGGGTCCAATGTATCTCGTGAAATGTGGGTATATCCAGTAATGGAATACCTCTGCCTACCCCCTCGGGGATAAAAAAGGCGTGAGATTATATTATTATTATAAATTATATATATATTATAAGAAAATTAAATATGCTATAAAATCGCCATCATGTGCGAGTTCGACTCGCTCTTGGCCGGTTGTTACTATTAAACCTAGGTAGGTACTTCCTACTATTATTAATACTATAAATGCGAAAATGACTCTTGTCAGTAATTTTCTGGCGCTTTTCCCATAACCCCCAATTTGGGGTTAGGTTAGGTTAGGTTATTAACAGACAAAATAGTCTGTTATTATTCCCTAATCTGATGTTGGTAAGAATTGGTAGGCCTCTTGATGAAGAGCATAGGCTACATTTCATCAGAACGCGTGTAAAGCCGCGAACAATAGTATAATATAATATATTGTTCGCGGGTTTCATCACGATGTTTTCCTTCACCGTCGAGCTAGTGATAAATATGTAAGTACGTAAGTTTTTGAAAAACTCATTGGTACATGCCAGGATTCGAACCCGAGCCTCACTGATTTTCGGCCGGCTCTTTAATCGTTCGGGCTATCACTGCTCATAAGAATAAGCCGCGAATAAAAGTAAGATAAAGCAAAAAAAAAGTCTTATAGGAGAACCACACGCTTTCGACTCACCGGTCGCAATGTCGCGGCCATTTTATTATATGCGGTCAAATAAAATGCGGCGAAAATCTTACAATAAGCGAGAGTTGATGATAAAATTATATGATTATTATTATGACTGCTTCATTTTAACCGCAGAAATAGTTTTTAGTTTCACCGCAACGGTTAGTGAAATCTTGTGCGAGAAAGAAATCAACTTTGAGTGACCTTTTGACCTCTACGTAACAATTTATGATTCCCGTTGTGTCTCGTATTGTTGCGTCCACTTGGTCATACTACTTTTAAAATATAAAAATAAATTATTCACGCTGTTTTAAACCGAGGGGTATAAGGATTCGATTGACATGAGATAAAAAGAGCTGCCCTTGAGTTTCTTGCTGACTGTTCTCAGGGTATTGAATTTGGAACCAGCGGTGGAGATGGGCAGCTGTTTACATTTAGCCAATCTTCATGGAGGAGTTTAGAGTGCCTTGTTATTAGACTATTGATCTTTCTAAATGTACTTTTTGTACCGAAAATGAATTATTTTTTACTCGATTCCTGGAAATCCCACTTTTAATCGGAATATTTGTGGGTCACCTAAACGTGACAGGTATACAAAGATATTTTATATAAAAAGACGTAGATATGTTACTACAGCGCGGAAAATGAGGCCGACAAATGTAGCTAATTAACCACATTTTATTTAGTGGCATTGTATTTAAAGTTGTATTTCAAACGCAACTCTTGACAGATACCTGTCTCTTTCTTTGTTATTGGTTCCGTATCCTCTTTCGTCGTCATTGTTGTATCCTATAAATATGCTAAGAAGTAAGTATGTACATTATTGCACATGTTGTAGCCACTCGTAGCGGATCAAGTTTCAAACGCCCTCAGTATGAATATAACTCATCCTTACTTTAATATCTTTGCAGGTATAAGTATAAGCCCATCGCCTCAGAATCAATTCTGAGATATTATGCGGGTTTCCTCTCGATATTTTCGTTCACCGTCGAGCTACTTTTATCAATTTTAACCATTTAACGGGCATTGACACTAATGGACAGTTTAAATTTTTCATTGGTTCGATCTTATTTCAATTACATAGAGTTCAATAATATATGATGGTAACTATTTGCTCACTGCCTTTGAGTATTAAAACAACCGGAGACGCCACTGACAGGCGTTCCCTTCTGCCAAAAAAAAGTGTCGGTCAACACGCATACATGTTATTTTTGGGAAAAAAAAATTTTTTTTAAGTAACATTGTCAAATGAATCTATTACACTTACCTATCATACCACATTTTTTTCCAGACGGTAAAAAAAGTCACCCTGTATATACAACTAGTTTTTTTGAGTTCACGGAGTGCTTAGATTGGTGAATGTATTTGTGTGCATCTAGCTCAAGCTAGTATTTACTTGTTTAGTCAAAAAATGCGTTTGTTTTAACATTATTTGTGTTTGTTTCCTCGTCCCCCGCGCAGAAATTGGCAGACTATTTTGCAAAAAAAACTAGTGCGTATGACGTCTCCTGTTGGTTTAATACTCAAAGGCTCACTGCCCGTTAAAAGTGTTAACTACATGGTGTGTTATAAGTTTGCCTTTCTGTGTATCTGCATGACTGGCTGTAGCATCGTAGCTCTCAAACGGCTATCTATAATCGAATTTGATTTAGGTTTTTTGTTTGAATGGTAACGTAATTTGAATTTTTGTATGTTAAATTCATGTATGTATATTATATTTTGTTTTGCAACATCCTGTATAAGCCCGCCTACTTGTAAGCAATACGTGTCTGAATAAGGCAATGCCTATAAAAAGTAAGTATGGAGAGACGCGCCCTTGAACCGCAGTGAAAGTGATTGAATACAACCTGTATATCGCCAGTAGAGACGACATGACCAACTCTTAGTGAAAAAGTAAAAAAAAAGTAAAAAGTCACTTATTCTTAGTACAGGGACACCTAATTTGAGAACCAGGAGACATCAATGTACAAAATAGTTATATAAGTGAGTAGGTACATCTCTGTGTCACTTACTGCATATTTTTATTGGTGTACAATAAAGAGTTGTAACTTTCTTGCTTACAAGGTAATTTATCAAAAATTGTAATTTGTACAACTAGCTTTGGAAAATAAAAAAAAAATAATTAAAAAAAAAACTGACAAATTTATATATATATATATCTCACAACTTTTATCCCCTAGGGGGTAGGCAGAGGTATGCAATTTCTGGAAATACCCACTTTTCACAAGGATATTCGACCCCTAAACGTGATAGGTGGTGAGCCCATCGCCGGACCGGGTCAGTTACACTGCCTCAGAATTAATTCTATGACCTGCGGGTTTCCTCACGATGTTTTCCTTCACCGTCGAGCTAGTGATGAATATGTGCGTAAGTTTCTGAAAAACTCATTGGTACATTTATTTTCTGTCGGTATAAAAACTAGACTTAGATAGGTCAATAGTCTAATAACAAGGCACTCTAATCTCCTTCATGAAGATTGGCTAAATGTAAACAGCAATCCATCTCCACCGACGGGTTGCTGGCACAGCACAACTTAAAATTTCATCTTGAATCATATGATCACGCTAGGTGGAGTTGGGGGCAAAAGAAACTAGCACCTAATTTTGAATGTTTTGTCAACCTATTTCATTGTGCCTTATACGTTTATATCACATGTAATCTAGTTTTAAATTCAGCGGTATTAATTATTTTAAGATACAATGTATTTTATCTAAGCAAGCAGTGATAGCCCGAACGGTTAAAGAGCCGGGGAAAATCGGTGAGGCTAGGGTTCGAATCCTGGTATGTACCAAAGAGTTTTTCAGAAACAGTACGTACATATTCATCACTAGCTCGACGGTGAAGGAAAACATCGTGAGGAAACCCGCAGGTCTCAGAATTAATTCTGAGACATGTGTAAACAGACCCGGTCCGGCGATGAGCTCACCACCTATCACGTTTAGGGGTCCAATATATCTCGTGAAATGTGGGTATATCCAGTAATGGAATACCTCTGCCTACCCCCTCGGGGATAAAAGCCTTTTCTATATATATATATATATATATATATATATATATAAGCATGTAATTTGTAGTTTGTATTGCATTGATTGTTTAAAAGAAAAGTATGTTGAGAAGATTGTTGTTCCGTTTCTTCTTCTAAACTTTAACACACGCCGAAGCTAAATAAGTGGTTATAATATAAGCTTCTACATTAGCTAAAAACAATTTGATTTAAAAAAAATCTAAAATACGCTCTCATTAACTTTAAAAAATATATAAAAAATTACATACCTTTTAGAAAAACACTCAAAAATTCCAAAGTCGAACCACCTAAAAGTCTAACACACAAAAATCCCAAAAAAACTGTGAACTCAAAATCTTGACTGAATCACATTTTCCATCAAACAAAAATGGTTCATCCTTGCACCGTAACTCAAGTTATAGTGTTGGTTAAGTTAGCTCAAGTTGTTTAGTCGGTCCGGCGACTGCGGTGGAACTGACTCCAAGCTGCAAGCCGCGGAGAGAGCTTGGCTATCACTTAACGAGGCAGGGACCCACTCAGGTAGGAATTAGGCAATATAATTTTAAAAACAAGTAGATGCCACAAAACTTAACAACAAGAATAATTTGTTTGTTCCCTTGGTAATAGTTTTAGAGAATTGTATACTGTGTAGCTATACCTATAGCCTTTAATTTACGTGATGGTTATACAAAATACGGAAATAAAATACGGATTGTTATACAAAATTATACAAAATGCTGATTGTTATACAAAACAATCACACAATATTTTGCAAATATGTTATTAAAAAAACTGAACAACAACCACTTATCTGTTATTTTGGATAGTCATCAGCACAAAAAGCTATGATAGACTTTTGCAGATAAAAAAATATTTCAGTCAAACTATCATGTGACAAGCATGCATGTAAATAAAAAGTAATAAAGAAATTTGTAATTATGGATGGATTCTTGATACCCTTTTACGCAAAAACTATTGTACGGATTTTAAACTTAATACTAATATAGTTCATACATCAGAATAACACATAGGCTACTTTTTGTAATGATGAGGACTTAAAGTTTTTAAATATAAAAAAAGTTGCTGCACTTTCTTAAAAGAGGGACTATTTTATTCCAAATTAGTATATGTTAATTTTGAAAGTCACAGCGATAGTAACATACATTATTAAATTTGAAGCTATAATGTTAATTTTCTTTTTAACAGGATTTTGTTTTTAAACATACATTTTAATTCCTGAACTGAGTTCGGCCCTGCTCTCATATAACAACAGCAACAGATTATACCTACGACATTTTTTGCTTCCAAACTTTTTCTAATCAAATACATTTTTTTGCGTTTCCTCCAAAAAAGTAAAGGTTTTTTGTGCCCGATTAAATACATTTTTTTACTCTGTGGGAGTTAAGGTTTGAGTTTTTTAAGATGGAATTATCTTTAATGCTCTGGTTATTTGATTAACTTTATGGTCTTATGTACAAATTGGGTGGAATGCAAATGAGGACAAATTATTTCAATTGCTCGCTTGCTTTGGTGAGCAGACTGTGAAATGTTACAAAAGGTAAAATTGTTTAATTTCTCGTACATATATCTGCTACAGAGAATATACCAAATTAAAAATTGGATTTTAATATATTTTTAGGTTAAGTTTGTGTTTTAACTTTCTACATAATTTGAATTATAATAAAAATATGAGCTGGATGTGTTAAGGCCATAAAAAAAAATTAAATGTTTTTTTTGTTATTGCATTGAAAACATTACCATATTTCTGGTAGAGTCGGGTAAAAAATTGGCTTATGACATTCTGGAGATGACGAATCTAACAACATCTGGCATTTCAGTATCCGTCCATGTGTAGCGCCATCTAGCGATTCTACATAGAACTAATCAACTAACTAAAGCACCGTAGACGGCAAGTTATCTAATTGTTCACATGAGTTTATATAAATACATCTGTCCCCGCGGTCCCCAGGCACGATCACCTCTCTTAAAGGAAAATCTTCCCTTTTCAAGATGATGGAGCATTCCACCTCCGCTCCTTCATACATGTCTCAACGAAATACGCATAATATATATAGTCGGTAGGATTACTTAACAAATTCTCCTTAGAAAGAAATCGCTAGGCTATAGAGATTCCGGATGCAATATTTACATACTAGTCGCGGAATGCGGCGACTCTCGCCATTTATGGCGTCCAGTGAGTTAGGATAGTTACGGCTACGATCTTTTGGATACTTCTAGCTCAAACAGTTGGAATAGTCCACTACTGGTGTTAAATGTGGGCATTTCTTACCCAGAAAGGCGCCGACAACTTATAAAAATATGATATTCCGATTTATAATTTTTTTTTTTAACTGTGTAAATGGTCAAAGTTATGTTTTCTATTCTAAAAATACTAAAACATCAATTTAATAAAAACTGTACATACTTGTATTTTAAAATTGTATATATTTATAGAATTTATTTGTAAACATGATCTTAAATCATTAAACCACAGAATATGTAATAAATAGTAACTCATCCTAAGAAAGACTTGGTTCCACCATGGCATACCATGGCAAAACCGTTTGTCAAATAACGATTGAAGATATTATAATCAAGATCCTCCATAGACAACGAATAAGATAAGGAATTTCCTGACATTATCATCATGAGAAGGAATCAAATCGTATCATAGACCATCTCAATGATATTAAAAAAGTAATCTCAGCGGTTTTTACAGCGGATGTAATTATGCACAAAGCTATCAAAGTGCATCTTTCTCTGTCTAACTTGTAACCCGGGCCTTTCTTTTATTTAGTTTCTCTTTCTATCTGCCCGTGGTTTCTGGAATATTCTAATAATAGACATTGAGCGTAAAAGTATAGTAGGTATATGTATAATTACAATCCTAGGGTATTTGACGAAAAACTATTACTAAAAAATATTATTTGATTAATTTTTATTTATTTATTTATTTCATTGCTTGTCACATGGTATGGTACGTAGGATTTTATTTCTAAAACTGTTCAAGACACATGACACCTTGTAAGGGCAAAGTTAGAGAGGGGGCGCTATTCATTATTATTATTATTTTTTATAGGAAAAAAGGGGGCAAACGAGCGGACGGGTCACCTGATGGTAAGTGACTACCGTAGCCCATGGACACCTGAACTCAAGAGTCACAACTGCGTTGCTAGCCTTTGAGGTGGGAGTAGGGGGAAGGATAGGGGTAGGAGGTCTAAAGTTAATTCAAACATGCAATATACCTAAAACTTCTTCACACAATAATGTCATACTTCTCATTTAACAAATTTTTTTTTCTATTCCATGTACTATAATATGATTTTCAGATACAGACATTACAGCTACTACCGCTTCGGAATGATATAGCTAGACGCAAATGATCTGTCTTTCTTGTCTACACATAAAAATAGGATCAAGATCAATGGAGTAATAGCATTCTGCGTCTGCAGACACAATACCTATTGAAGTTTTTCTCAAGGAATAAGATAAATTGTAGGAAGAGTGAAAAAACTGCTTAACTTTATAATGTTGTATGTACCTATACCGCCTGATTTTAAGCTATTGCATAGCTTCTATCGCGGGCCTTGAGCGCGGGGACCGAATCCAGAAATTCCGTAACGAAAAAACCTCACGCTCCCCACTCCGACGGGCACGGAGGCGTGGCTTGTTTATTGGGCATAATCCAAACCCAAGTTATGATAGTAGATGAATGGATGGATGGATGGACGGACAGACGGACGGACCGACCGACCGACCGACCGACCGACCGACCGACCGACCGACCTACCGACCGACCGACCGACCGACGGACCGACGGACCGACGGACGGACGGACGGACGGACGGTCCGACGGACGGACGGACCGACCGACCGACCGACCGACCGACGGACGGACGGACCGACGGACGGACAAACGGACGGACTGACCGACCGACCGACCGACCGACCGACCGACCGACCGACCGACCGACCGACCGACCCCACTCCGACGGGCACGGAGGTGTGGCTTGAAGGCCGTGCATTGTCTAACGTCGTTCGTTTCTTTTCGGCAGTCTTGTTGATACAAAATGCTATGCAATAGCTTTACCGCGGCAGTCCCCGAGTGCCACACGTCTTTTTTTTTTTACCGTTTGGAAAATAATGTGTTGTGATAAGTGTACATAATAGATTCATTTGGCATTTCTTGCTTAACTAATATACATTACTGAATTGAAACACTGAAATATTTGAAGAAGTATTTCAATAAGAAACAGGCCCGTAGCGTAGGTAGATTGAGAATGAATGAATCATGCTCAATCTATAACCGCCAGCTTGCTAGATTTTTAAATTGCATTAAACATGACTATATTTACTCTAGATACTTTATACATCATATTTTTTTCCAGACGGTAAAAAAATCATGCAGTACTTATATATTGAATAATGAGATTGTATAGCTGAGATCATCTGGTAGTTGTATCAGCTGCTCTCTGGAATAAATTTATTTAAAAACGTGATACAATTAAGTCATTATGTGGATGGCGTAATATACTTTTCGGTAAATTATTTCGTCACACAGAGTTTTCTCGATGTTATTACTAAAATAAAGTGGTTTCAACACCGTACATATAACATTGAAGTTATGTTTGTAAATATAACAAATTAATATATTTAAAAAAATAAGGCATGTTTTTCTCTTTTTAGTTATTTTTCTTTTGCTATTGGCTCGGTTTGTAGTGAACCTACTTCCTGAGTCCGAGGTTCTGGGTTCAATTCCCGCTCGTGGCCAACATTGGTGAGCATGAACATGTCTGTTGTCTTTGCGTGTGGATGAATAATTATTTTAGTATGTTTATCAGTTATTAAGTATACATTGGACTCGATTCTGCAGACCAGCTAAAATTCCTAATTTTAAGTTAGCCTTTCCTTCTCCATAGAATACGAAAGAAAAAGGACAGAAACAAACCATAGAATGAAGAGTAATGTCACACATGTAGGTAAAAACCAACTAATTTGAACCTTATAAACGTGCTTAGCCATCATCTTTTTATATCGTCGCTAAAATTGCTAAGCACGCCTTAGTTGACAGGACTAAATATCTCTCGTCTCTTTTCTTTTGTAGGAGAAAGAAAATGACTGGACTAAACTAAAATAAGTTTAATCGCTGTAATGCAGAATCGAGCCCAAGATACTGGTTCTGCCTAGATTGTGACTAGGTAACCGTGAGTGTATTGTATCCCAAAACTTATATTAAAAAACTCAGAGTGTTTTTGTTCAGTATAGAGGCTTATTAGTCCACTTATTGAAAGGCATTGCAACTTCACCGATTCGGTAAGTATAGTTGAGGAGAAGAACTGGGGCAAGAAACTCCTCAACACATCATTGTTTTAACAAATCTATACAATACAAACCACAAGTTACGTGGTTTCTGTATAGGCTGGAGAAAATTTACACCAAACATCATTGTCATTTAAATACTCATCTAACTTATAATGTGCCATTTTACATAAAATCATTTTATGTGTTGTGGTAATTTTTCTGGCATTTATTTTATTTTCTAGTCACTTAGCAATATTTAACAAATTTGACGACATTTAAAAAGTACAGAACCATTGGTACAAAAATCATTTATTTACTACATACATACATACATATGCTCATGCCTTTTTCCCGAAGGGGTAGGCAGAGACAACAGCCCGCCACCTGCTATACGATCCTGGCATACCTCACGTGCCTCATCCACATTCATCAATCGGTTCATACAAGCTCGTCGGTTTCGGGTACTCATTATCTGGCTTTTTTTCAATACATCGCCGATCTGATCGATGTAAGTACGCCTAGGTCGCCCTCTGCCGACTCGGCCACTCACAATTCCCTTATATTTATTTACTGTAGGTACTAAAGGTACACTTAGAAAAGTCAATAGTCTAATAACAAGCCACTCTAAACTCGTCCATGAAGATTGGCTAAATGTAAACAGCAGCCCATCTGCACCGACGAGTTGCTGATTCCAAATGCAATACCCCAAAAAGAACCAGCAAGAAACTTAATTGCTGCTCATTTTAATCTCATGTCTTACCAGTAAATATGGTTTACAATATAATTATGATTAATAGCCTTACATAGCGTCGAGTCGGTTCATATGTGAGTTGTTATAATTTTTCTGACACTATTTTTAACTACCTAGCAATATTTAAATGTAGCGACATTTGAAAAGTACAGAACCCTTTATAGGTACAAGTAAGTGGCCACTTTTACCGTGTCTCCCGGAACTGCGTCTGCGTTCAGCACACACTTACGCTCATGAGTGGACAAACACGCACTTTCCTCGCCACGCCTTCGTTGCGTAAGCGCAGCCGGCCGGCGCGGCGGATGAATCTTTGCTTGCTTTAAGTACCTAGTATTAGGTCATGTATGGGGAATATTTAAAGAGATATCGTAACAATAGGGTATTTGACTGCTTCACATGAGTTTTTTTTTATGATCTATCCTAATGAAAATTTTGTATGAAAAATGTACTGAATACTTTTGTTGTGACGTCATCAGTTTAAGTATCTACTCAAATACTTCACTTTTTATATATATTTTATCTTTTTAAAATCGGTATTTCAAATCGGCGATGTATTGAAGAAAAGCCAGATAAAGAGTACCCGAAACCGACAAGCATGCATGAGTCGTTTGATGGTTGTGGATGAAGCACGAGAGATCTGCCAGATTCGTAGCAAGTGGCGGGCTATTGTCTCTGCCTACCCCAATGGGGAAATAGGCGTAACATTATGTATGTATAGTTATTAATTGAAAGTCAAAAAACATTTAAAGGTGTCTTTGCGATAATCTGTTTAATGAATGATTACTCACAATTGAATTTGGATAAATTCAAATACCCTATTGCGAACATACGAAGTGTTAGTAGTTAGTGAGATGTATACGAAAATAAGTAGACAAAAAAAACGATAAATCGAATGGATTGTGTACAAGATATCACACCAAAATCATTTTTATGTCAAATGTTTCCAAGACGAGGCACTCACAAACTCTACATATTAGTCAAAATAGGTGGTTTGGTCGATTCAGACCAAACAGTACTTAAAAACTTATAAATTCGGTTAAGACAGAAGATCTAAGAAAGTTTGTAATTTAAGCTTTATAGTCACACAATCTTTGAATATCTGATCGCGTCAAATTGGATTTGGTTACCGTTTAACATTCAATTTGACGTTTGCAAATTGAATAGAGATCGACTGTATAGTTGGTAGTGACCCTGCCTTCTGAGCCGGAGGTCGCGGGTTCGATCCCCGCTCGTGACCAAAATTTGTTTGCATGAACATGTCTCATGGCTTCTAGTCTGGTCGTTTAATATTTATTTTAAGTATGTTTCTTAGTTGTTTAGTACCCATAGTCTGTACTATTTTTGGACTAAATAACCGTGTGTGAATTGTGCCCCACAATTTATTATTATTATTATTGTTTTGTCTATCATCACTACATAGTATAAAACAAAGTCGCTTTCTCTGTCCCTATATCCCTATGTCCCTTTGTATGCTTAAATCTTTAAAACTACGCAACGGATTTGAATACGGTTTTTTTAATGGATAGAGTGATTCAAGAGGAAGGTTTTAATAATAATAATAAAAAATTTTTATTTCAGACAAATTATTATCCATAATGTGTTAGTAAAGATCTTAAAACTACGTTAGTAACCACTTAATCTTATTTAACATTAAATATGATCGGCCTGGACTCGAAATGTATGGAGTTTCAGTGCCGCACAACTGGGCAGTCTGCCCGATCCAATATGGAACTGAGTAGACCGTTGGGACTGTCCCGCACTCGCCGCATCAGGGAGGCTATCCTCTTCCGAACTATTGCCTGGAAACTGTCAATTCTAGCCTCTGCAAACATACCTGATGCGCTGCAAAAGCGGGGCAACCCCAACAACATCCTCAGTCCATTATTATACTGGACGCGCAGGGCACTGAAGGATTTGCGAGTATATCTAACCCACAGGCTGCACGTGTAAAATGTCTGGCAGTAAGCCTTAAAGAGGGTTATTTTGACTGCCTTTGTACATCGTGCGAACCTGCGGGCCAGCATGTTACTGTTAGCATTGCATCCGTGCGAAGCCGGGGCGGGTCGCTAGTTGCTAAATAAATCTGCTTTAAAATATCATAGATATATCGTAGGTAGTGAAAAAACTTAGGTACATACAACGTCTGCAGTACACTCTTACACTGAGCTTTCGTATTGTTTCAAAAATAAAATAAATAATCTAACGCCTTTTATCCTTTAGGTAGGAAGAGGTATTCCATTTCTTTAAATACCCACGATTCACCAGTATATTAATTGGGGCCTAAATGAGCCCATCGCCAGATCAGCAGGCGTATTCACGGAGGCTCGTTTCGGTTCGATTCAGATCGAGTGAAAAATTTTCCGAATCCTTACGTCACATATGACATTAGCAAAGAGGTTGGAAGAAAATCATTCTCTTTCCTATAGAGTGCCAATGTAGTACATCTCGCCCTAGTGAATCCTCGCCAACATTCGGTTGACAGACCGTATTTTGACGTGACCGCTGGTTTGACAACACAGTGCCATATTGGAAGTCAGATCGAAACAAGCTCTCGGTTTTGACAAAAATATGCCCGCTTGCGTAGTTGTGTGGTGGGGAAACTCCACAGTAAATTCACGGAAATCCAATACAGGCGTTACCTATCACCTGTTAGTATTTTCCTGTTCAGACAACACCACAAAAAATATATTTAAATAATTGTATTTTTATTTATAAACATTTCCTTAGTGCTTGACAAAAAATATATAATATCGATAGAATAATTTTATGTCGATAAAATTTGCAATATTTTTTCGAAATGATTTTCAGATTTCCAAGAGATCTCAAGTTTTTTTTTGTAATTTAGTGTTCTAAAGATCGAATCATACTGTTCATTTAGAATTTAAAAATAGAATAACATTTACCTGAAGTCTATAAAGCTTCTTGAGATACTAGCTTTTGCTCACAACTTCATCCGCTTTGCAGAATTAAATAAAACTTATATCCTTCCTCAGGGTGCAGCCTATATTCCTACCTTTCATCGACATCGGTTCATTGGCTTAGCCGTAAAAATGTTACAGACAGACAGCCAGAGTTACTTTTGCATTTATATTATAGTAAAAAAGGATTTTTTTTAAAGAAGGAAGTAAAATAATGAGATAATTTATATTTATAATTCAAATTTGTTAATTTTTCAAATCAAATGAAATTATAGTACAGGTTGCAGCATTTATCGATATCGATTGTGTGGTATATGATTACTTCACTAGTCCGTCACTATTGGAGCAAATTCAAAAGTAAAATAATATGTGAGCTTTTTGATTGGCCGAGCGCAAAATGTCCTTTAAATACTATTGTTAAATTGATTGACATTTAGTACGTCATCTCATACTTCGCCCCCCGCGCCCCGATTTTTGGTTGAAGCGGTTTCCATAGTGTTTTTAGAACATTAGCAGTCTATAGGAGAGAGAAACTTTTTCTTTAAACGTCTTTGGACATTAGTTTTCGACACCAACATCAGCCCATCTCGAAAGCGTTCGACAGATTTTTCGATTCCGAGTCGAATATCGAATATTGAAGCTCCGTGAATACGCCTGCTGGTCTGTTACACATTCTTTAGACTTTATTGCGGGCTCTGCGGGTTTCCTCACGATGTCTTCATCTATTCATGTCGATCTAGTGATAAAAATGTAAGTAAAGTTTTAGAAAAAACTCATTGGTACATGCCAGGATTCGAACCCGAGCCTCACGAATGAGAACCGGGTTCTTTGACCGCAGAGCTGTCACTGTTCTATTATTGTTTCAAGTGCGCGCCAATTCTAGTAGCCCATAGCTAAAGCCCCCAGTTAGAACAATCACTCGAATCGATCCCGCGATGTCGCAAGAGATGAACGGCGACCCACTGAGCGAACTTTCTTAAGAAAGTTTGGTTACCACCTGCGGTAACCAGATATTGCGTAACAGGTGTTACTTCAGTTAGACTGTAGGTGTTACTGTTACCATGTTACGTGTCAAGGAATGCGAGGGCTATAGATGTTTTTAATTAAAGAGGCTTTAATAGGTTGCTGCTTAAAAAAGAATAAGTAAGGTAAATGCAGCTATTACCGACCCCCTTAAGCAAGTTTTGAAATTGATTATTAGATTTAAGGGTAGTGGTTGCAAACACACCAGATTTTTTTATTTTATATTTAAATATAGATTGTATATTTTATATTTATATTTTCACTTGTTTATAAATATTATGTTTTCATCGAAAAAATAATCAAAGGATTGTTGAAGTCGATTGTTTCTATTACCGACCCATCCGAAACGCTTTGAAGCTATTACCGATTTTTATGAATCTAACACCGACCGTAAGTAAATAAAGCATACTTTTTTTCACAGAATACCTACCTACACGTTCGATTCTCAAAATAACTTAAACCCTTTTTTTTATTTGCCAAAAAGCCTATAGTTTTTTTTCGAACTTCCAAAGTTTAGCGCAGCCGAAGGTGAGGGTTGACTGTCGGAACAAGTTGCAATGACGGTTCCGCACATGTATTTAATAACTATTTTAATACAGTTGCGAAAAAATTAAGCAATTTAATAAAATAATAAAAATACAATAAACTCAACTAACATTTTTGGAAAATCGCGCCAACCGTAAAAGATTAAAAGCAGAGGTTTTTTTTGTTTTCTTCACCCATTCTGGGTAGGCAAAGGGAACGATACGTACAGCCAAGTCTTCAGTAGAATTTTTTATGGATATGAAATAAAAATGAAATTTAATGACATTAAATTAAATTAAACCTAACCTAACTCATTGAATCAAATCATTATATTTAAACAAATTAGTAGCTTTACTTTTAGACATTACAAATCGTTAATCAAAAAATACCAATTAATCAGTATAGAATCGGTGATAGCTTCTCTTTGTTGCAATTACCGATTCATATGGATCGTTAATTAGTGTTAAATAAAAAAATTAACAAATCTTTTACCGAGCCACGAAAAATAATCGATATTAATTGTAATATATTTCCCTCATCTGTTTTAATACAATAATTTATTGATTTAATCCTAAACTATAAAAAAATACACCATTTTTATATAAATACGAAGAAAACTCTAAGTAGTTTCTTTCATATACCACGTCTAAATGTTTAATAATGCGTGGCAGTTTATCGCGGAAAAACAAGTTTATAATATAACATGGTGTATGTCGCTAATAGATGCTTATAATTTTAGAATACTTAAGATTGAAATGGTGTTATAAAAACTTGTTTAATTATTATAAGCATTAACGAAAAAAGGAAAAAATAAAGAATAACCTCTCAGCCATTGCCGATCCATGGGTCGGTAATGACTGCACTACTAAAATGCACCGCAGCTATTGCCGTTCTATTTTAATCTCAAAAATACTTTTTAAAATCCCTTAAAACACAATAATTTAGTTGCGAAATGTGGAATATACAAATAAAGGAATATGTTGAGTTATTCAGAATAAACTTAACGTAAATATTTATATATAAAATATCTTAAGCAAAAAATTTGAGTACTTAACTGAGGAAGTAAGGGTTAGTATGACACGATCGGCGCACTCGCTACGTTCACAAAAACTAACGTATTTGGTCACATTCCCGTGTACCTACGTACACTAACACCAGTAAATTAATTAGGAAACATACAAACATGTGTGTATATTATACTCTCTTGTGACTCAAATCGTTCCAAACCGATAAAAATAAGAATAAGCTGAATGGGTCGGCAATACCTGCAGATTTTCGATGGGTCGTTGATAGCTGCGTTTACCTTAGGGGCTTAAAATCAATGCCGCTGCTACCGCTTCAAAAGTGATTTACTCGTAGCTGAGAAGACGCGGGAATTATATATTATAGTAAGTACTTTAGTTCACCGCCTACCCTAGTTCTAATTTCCTAGTTTCATCCATCCTATAAGGTGGTCTGGAAGAGATGTCAATTAATACACCCGCGCTTTACCCTTACAGGGATTGACAGAATCATTCATTTCGGAATCAAACATGTTTCTTTTGCCGGAAAAAATGTAATGTAATGTAATTTGAAAACTACTAGGAAATTAAATTAATAATTAAATTAAGCAGTGATAGCCCGGACGGTTAAAGACCCGGCCGAAAATCAGTGAGGCTCGGGTTCGAATCCTGGCATGTACCAATGAGTTTTTCAAAAACTTATGTATATATTTATCACTAGCTCGACGGTGAAGGAAAACATCGTGAGGAAACCCGCTGGTCTCAGAATTAATTCTTAGACTTGTGTAAGCAGACCCGGTCCGGCGATGGGCTCACCCACCACCTATCACGTTTAGGGGTCCAATATATCTCGTGAAATGTGGGTATATCCTGTAATGGAATACCTCTGCCTACCCCCTCGGGGATATAAAAGGCGTGAGATTATATATTATATATAGGAAATTAAACAACAACAGTGAACGGCTCGACGGTAAAGGAAAGATCGCGAGGAAACCCCCAGGTGCCTGATTCTGAGGCATGTAAAAGCACCTCTCTCACAATGTATCACCTTTAGGGTTCCAAAAATTTACAATTTAACAGTGGACATCTCCATAAGTACCCTTCGCCAGGTCTAATTTTACTTCGAATTCATTCTTTTATTGCTGTCAAAAAGCCTACAATACGCAGATATCTCACATTGATCCTTTTAATAATACCTTCAAGAAGTTTAAGAATGAAGTAGATGAATATTTGCTCAAACTAATAAAATAAAAATCAACTATTATAGCTGCACAAAAATTAGTATCACATATACACAATGTATTGTATCTCCTTTGTAACACAAGGACTCTGAATATCACTACATACTATGAAAAAAAGTCGCTTTCTCTGTCCCTATATCCCTATATCTCTATGTCCTTATGTCCCTATGTATGCTTAAATCTTTAAAACTACGCAACGGATTTTGATGCGGTTTTTTATAATAGATAGAGTGTTTCAAGAGGAAGGTTTTAGTGTTAGCATTGCACCCGTGCGAAGCCGGGGCGGGTCGCTAGTATTTCTATTTGTTAAAATCAAGTAGCTATCATTTGTATCTAATCCTAACTCGATACTTAGAATATTGTTAAAATTAAGGTAAAATTCGGTACTCTAGGTCTATCATTATTTAAGAACTAGCGGATGCCCAGCGGCGTTGCCCGCGCGGATTCCGTTTATTCCCGTTCCCGTGGGAATTTCCGAAAATCCCTTCATAGTGGTTGCCTACGACATATTTGAGACACCTACATACCATATTTCAAATAGCGGGTGCCCAGCGGCGTTTTTCCGCTTGGATTTAGTTTATTCCCGTTCCCGTGGGAAATTCCGAAAATCCCTTCATAGTGGTTGCCTACGACATACTTAAGACACCTACATACCATATTTCAAATAGCGGGTGCCCAGCGGCGTTTTCCCGCTTGAATTTAGTTTATTCCCGTTCCCGTGGGAATTTACAAAAATCCCTTCATACCAATTTCCTATGACATATCAGACACCTTCATACCATTTTTCAAGTTTCTAGGTGTTATCGTGTCGGAGTAGTACGTATTTCTCTTTTTAACCAGTTTTTTTATTTTCCCGTGGGAATGAGATATTTTCCTGGAATAAAAAGTGCCCTAGATGTTGACCCGGGTACTCAGTTATCTCCATACCAAATTTCATCAAAATCCGTCCAGTAGTTTTTGAGTGATGCGTGCACAACCAGACAGACAGACAGACAGACAGACAGACAGACAGACAGACAGACAAAAATTCCAAAAATTGGTGTTTCGGTATCTATATCGATAACTATATACACTACCGTTGAAATTTTCAAAAAATATTTAATGTACAGACACGGCCCCGTTAGAGTTTTATTATATGTATAGATATAGATCTGTAAATATTTTGATAACATGACTGTCTGTTGCCAAAATAAAATAAAAATAAATCGAAGGCCTCTACCGATACGCCATCTATTTTTAAATCGCCGCTGTCAGCTTCATGTGAATCATTAGGAATGTAGCAATAACCACATTACTCTTGTGCGTAGGTAGGTACTACCATGCTCAGTGATTTGATTACGTTGCATTACGCTTAATCGAAAGTACTTTTGTCCATCTGGTTGCTGTACTGCTGCGGATATCTACGTAATAATATGGAATTAGTCTAATCCAAAGTATGATTAACGAGTAATTTGTACGTTAATAGTTTTATGAAAGTTTTGGGACCAAGATTTATCGAATTTATGAAGAGAAATTTACAATTATTGATTATTTAGATCATTTTTTCGCAGTGCCCTGTTGGAAATGAGTTCGCCTCTCATGTGTGAGACTCGGGTTTGATTCCTAGTGTCTACTTTTAACCTCAGATCAAATAAAAAGTATAGATGGAGCGCTGTGCATTTACGCTCACAAACACATTTCCCGATGACATTTTTTTTTTGGTACGTATTTTTTCAATTGACGAACTAGTTCTAACTGATCGGTGTAGGTTGAGTAGTTTGCTTGCAAATTTGTGCGTGCGAGCGTAAATGCACATAGTTTTTCTGGCTTCAGATTATCCTCCGCAGCGCTCCATTTTTACTTTTTATTTGATCTAAGTATGATTTTTTATACATTCACGTACATATTTATCACAACATTTACTGTGACAGAAAACATTGTGAGAAATCCTTTATGCACTGCTGTGAAGTGGTTATTTTCAAAAGTTTAGTACCTCTGGCGACCCTCTCGGGGATAAAAGCGTAAAGCGTATGCACGTGACAAAAATAATTTAACTGTTTGTCTAATGGTTTAAGTGCCTTCTGAAGCATGGAGGACCTTGTTATGTAATAAAGCTCATCTCTATTTTAAAACCTTATTATTTTGTCACATCTGAGATTACAGCAGTGAGTGAGCAGCCTTATACGGTTAAAGAGCCCGCTTCACATGATGATAATCAGTGAAGCTTGGGTTCGAATCTTGTCATACACCAATGAGTTTTTAAAAAAACTTACGTACCTATACCTACATATTTATCACTAGCTCGACGGTGAAGGAAAACATCGTGAGGAAACCCGCAGGTCCCAGAATTAATTCTGAGACATGTGTAACAGACCCGGTCCGGCGATGGGCTCACCACCTATCACGCTTAGGGGTCCAAAAAATATCTCGTGAAAAGTGGGTATATCCAGAAATGGATTACCTCATCCTTCCCCCTCGGGGATAAAAGGCGTGAGATTATTATTTATAATATTAAAGTTTGATCTTCTTTTAACTATCATATAATAATATGCACGTGTCTAAGTAGTTATTTGAAACCTGAAATCATTACGTAAGCTAGTGCGCGCAACTGGATATGTCTGCTTTCTAACTTCAAGCGTATACAGGTATTATAATAACATGTTAAAAATATAAATAGAGTGTGTCGCTTACGTAAACAGTAATTATGGTTGTCGAGCACATATCACCTCGGCAATGGATCAGCAACGCCTCAACTGGAACCGTTTAGTATTATTTGTATGAAATTCTATGCAATGTAAACTCAGCATCGTATCGAGATAAATAAAATAAAATATAAAATAAAGAAATAATCTCATGACTTTCATCCCTGAGGGTATTTCCAGGGACGGAATATCTCTGCAGATCCTTAGGGGATAAGGTGTGAGCATTTTTATTTTATTTAGTTCGCTACAGCGAACCCCAAAAACAAGAAAATAACCTTAGGCACCGGTTTTAGATTATTACAGCCTAGTTTCAAAGACCTAAATATCCTATACGGTATGTGACCTCGACTCGCTACGTTGCTAAGGATCAATGCAGAAGACTTACTTTTTGTAGGATACCGTCGCAATGAAAGATGTCCTAGCGTTATTCTCACCTCGTTAATGTTGTTATCTTCTATTACGAGACAATCTTAGTGATATTATGTCTCATGGTCTTGTATGAAATCGCCAATATTGAGAAAATTACATACATGCTATAATTTAGGAAGAAAGAATAAACGACCAATTGCTACGAACCTGGCAGATCTCTCGTGCTTCTTCATCCACATCCATCAAACGACTCATGCATGCTCGTTGGTTTCGGGTACTCTTTAAGTATCCTCCTTTCCTTACAAGTTCGAAGCGCTGCGCGCTGGCAATTGTCGTTGGTCGGTTGTCACTCGTCTACGCCGGCCCTTAATGGAAGCTCGTTTAGTCGTCCAGTTCGTCTGCGGTGTGAGATTTGGAGCTAGGTTGTGGAAAATTAGTTTTTTGTGATGCGAATGAGAATTAATAGTGCAGTTTGTTAAATTTGAAAATTATGGTGTTGAAACTACTTGAAACACACTACTTATTAGTAAACGAAGGTACTTTAATTTACAAAGTAATATTACTTACTTTTATTCCAGAAAAACTAGCTCGACGGTGAAGGAAAACATCGTGAGGAAACCCGCAGTCTCAGAATTAATTCTGAGACATGTGTAAACAGACCCGGTCCGGCGATGGGCTCAACACATATCACGTTTAGGGGTCCAATATATCTCGTGAAATGTGGGTATATCCAGTAATGGAATACCTCTGCCTACCCCCTCGGGGGTAAAAGGCGTGAGATTATATTATTATTATTATTACTCATAAAAAATGACCTCCAAAGAGGAACCATATGGGGCAGTTTCCAAAAGCCGCATTCCTACTGTGGATTTTAGGAAATTATAGTATGAATTATTTGCGATAAATATGGTTCGGATGTATGGATGAAAGAAGAGTAACGAAAGAGATTTATGGTGCGAATGTTGAAGGATGCAAGGAAAGAGGACGCCCCAGAAGGACGTTCACGGATTAAATAAGTGACGTCCTTCAAAAAGCTGGGGTCCGGAGTGCGAAGAATAAAAGAGCGTGCATAAAAAGGCTTATGGATGTGAAGGAAGCGAAAGAAGAGTGCAGAGATCGAGCAAAGTGATCCATCGTCTCTGCCTACCCCTTTGGGACAATGGCGTTAGCTTTATGTAGGTATGTATGGTTCGGTAAATGGATAGAGCTGCCATCCCTCTGGCCACCTGAAGACGCGACCAAAAGCATTGATAGATCGTAGTAAAGCAGCCGGGACTCTGGACCTCATCGTCTTCGGCAAACGGCACAAAATGAAAATGAAAATGTATTTTATTCTGCAGGTAATAAGAATTACACTTAACTTAACTTAACTTACAGAAAAGTCAATAGTCTAATAACATAGCACACAAGACTCTTCCATACTAAATTCTTCCACAAGGCTAAATATAATAATAATAATAATAATAACTTTATTCAGGTAACTTAGACCCTATTGTGTTAGTAACAATGTGCTTAATGCTTATCCTATGTTAGTAATAATATAAATTAATAAATCAAACAATAAACTAATAAAGCGGCAAAAATATGGCCAGTGGGGGTCATGTGTCTGGTGTGGTGAGTACCTTCACACAGTTCCGCACAATGGGCGCATCGTACCTCCCGGCAATGACCCTCAGGATGGAGTTGGAGCTGGCCCGCAATCTGCAGAGCATCGAGGCGGCGCGCTTGCGCATGATGGCATAAAAGTCATCAGTGTGCGCTTCCGCAAACATGCCTGATGCACTGCAGAAGCGGCATAAACAGCAGCCCATCTCCACCGACGAGTTGCTGGTTCCAAATGCAGTAGAAGCATGGAGCCCTCGTTTAGGTCGGCATGTTTGCGCCTTAGGCTTAGTTTTTTACTATTTTACATGCCTTTACCAGGTTCGAACCCAAACCTTATGCATGAGAGATTCACTAACCACAGGGATATTACCAAGAATCTCTTTCACATCCTACTAATGTTATAAATGCGAAAGTTTGGATGGATGTCTGAATGTATGGATGTATGTTTGTTCCTCAAAATCCGTTCAGTAGTTTTTGCGTGAAAACGCAAAAACTACTAAACGGATTTTGATGAAACTTTACAGTTATATAGCTTGTACATCAGAACAACACATAGGCTATATTTTATCCCCGTATTCCCACGGGAACGGGAACTACGCGGATGATACCGCGGGGCGCTGCTAGTTTATAATATTACCTAAGTAGGATTTACTGCAATTTAGTTAACAGCAGTTTTTATTTTGTAGGACACGTAACATGTCACTGTAACGAATAATATATAAAATAGTCGCGTCTGTGTCAGTGCGTGTTTCCGTCAAAGGCAGCAATTTATAAAATAACGACTATTAGTTGCTCGTGCGTGTGCTATTTGGACATGCGTATGCGCAGTTATGTCACGCTATCGACAGGTTTTGTGCAGGAAATGAGGTTTGGGGGGTAAGTAATACAAGATAGAAATACAAAAAAACGTACATTCAAAATAACACTGTTACGTCGCATAATTTCGATGTGTATAAAATTTATTTGGTGTAAACTTTACATAATTTAAAAATATAATAATATCACCAAAAATACATAACGATTATTGCATAGAATAAACATTTGGTATATTATACCAACACATACCTACTCGTAGTACAAAAATTCTAGGTCAACCACAGTATATTTTTACAAGCATTTATTTAACTTGCAATGTACCTAACTATGTTTATTCGGGTGGAATCTTGCAACTCAATTTTGAAGCAGATATTATCTTCAACCGATGCCATACCGATTGTGCTCAAATTTATCATACTTATTTAAGTTAGGTGACAATACAATATTATGACACTCCCGTGATGGAGAAAAGATTTGGTTATCGCAACTCCTCAATGGCTACTCGTAAACCTCTCGAGTTTGGGCTCATTCGATTTTTTATGATGCCATACATACAGAGCCTGTTTTTTTAGATTTTATAAATTTAATATAAATACGTCGTATGATGGCCAACGCATACGCAAACGACAAGCGTAATACGACGATGTGCTGTCTTTTAATTCAGATTTATTATTATAATCGAAGTCTGTTCTAACTGGCCAACTGTCTGCCTGTCTGTCGAGGGCCAGTTAGGACACGAAGGACGTATCCGCCCTTGCCAAGAGCCCACTGCTGATCTAAAGGCTCCCAATGGAAGCCCGAGCTCAAGGCTACTGCTCGCTTGCTAGTTACGTAACACAAATCCCATAATCCTGTGTTGGGTAAGCATCAACCGGGCTACTGGGTCAAGGATACGGCGGCAGACAAACGGACAAAACATAAAATCGTCTTATTAGTGCACTATGTATGCGCAATGTTGGATGAATGGAGTAATTTTATTACTGTAGGTAGGTACGTGCGGCTCGCACGCCAATGTGAAGTGCTATAGTCACGTATGGACAGATTGACTGTATTGGCACTGAATAAATTTTTAGGTGAGTTATTCCTCCAAGATGATGATGAAAGAAACATTAAAATTATGACACTCTTTTTATCCCATTAGAAGAAGTTTTAGATGCAGATTGCAATTGTCAGAAGTTTTGACACCACCTAAAGGTAGGTATCTGATATTTAGATGTTTGTTTATTTCCAAACTAGACATTGCTTTCTTTTACTATTACTACTGAACAACTGATAAACATACGTAAATACATATAAACACCCAGATACAAGATCTACAGACAGAAGGCTAAGCTAGTTAGGACGACATCTAGCGGCTAACAGAATCAATATTATATTTGTGCAGCGGTCTCTATCGTCGAGTAGAAATACTTGTTTAGTTGACTTCGTCTCAGTTTTACAACGCTACCTATACTTTGATGTAGGAACTAATTATGTAAGCAAATGATTCACTATTTTCGCGTACCACTACTAGATGGCGCTTTTATGTATTGATATGAATTTAAATAAAAACCAAAAAATTTAAACAGCCAGATAGAAAGACAAAGAGCAAAATGAAATTAAATTAATGCCTACAATTTATATAATTACATACAGGAAGTTAAAAAAAAAAAAATTTTTTTTGAAATGCAACTTTATATTTTACTGCGCCATCTGTAGGAAACTGTTTGAACTACTTCACATTGCTTTGTCTGGTTTGGGAGTGAAATCAAAAGCCATTTCTCCTTGTGTAACTAAAAATATTAACTTTTTTTACACAAGATGTCGGCAGCGGCATGACAAATTCAACATTTCGTACCACGTTACTTCTGTCGTCGGTAATAAAAATATACATAATGTAAGTACGAATATTGTGTCCATAAATCAGTACTATTAATTATTCTGTGTCTTATATCAACGTGAATCAGAACAGTAATGTTAACGAAACTAAGTTTTATATCCTGTGAGCAAGTTTTAGATTCTAAGGCAGCTCGTATCTCCCTCCCTTGAGACTGTCCGTTCACCAGAAACTGATCAATGGAACTTCTTCTTGTGGCAAAAGGTACGGTAACACTAAGCTTTAATAATGAGACACATTACACATTACAGACTACTTAGTAGACCAACATGCATGGGATTAACCGACTCGACGCTATGTAAGGCTATTAATTATAATTATTATTGTAAACGATATTTATTAGTAAGACATGAGATTAAAAAGAGCTGCCCTTGAGTTTCTTGCTGGCTCTTCTCGGGGTACTGCATTCGGAACCAGCAGCTCGTCGGTGGAGATGGGCTGCTGTTTGCATTTAGCCAATCTTCATGGACGAGTTTAGAGTGCCTTGTTATTTTAAAATATTGACGTTTCTAAGTGTATATTTTAATACCAATAGAAAATAAACGATTTTGATTTTTTTTAAAATTTTTTTGAATATTATAATAGTAAATTTAGTAAGTAGTTACTTAAATTATTATAATATAGTAAATTATATCCTACATATACTTAGTAAATAATATCTTAATATTATTGACGTGACAACGTTTTATAATTCGATGGAGCCGGCTGCATGCACGAAAAAGTATGACGTATGCGGCGTTCCAGCAAGCGAGAGCGCGCAACGAGGCTCAATCCATTCCATCAGTATTTTCTTAAGACGTTGTCACGTTCAGATATCGTCAGTAAACCGACTTTACAGACAACCGATTTTTATTATAACAGCTACTGATAGCTCTGTTGGAAATAAACTTTTAGTGTGATTTGTGTGGCGAGGGCCATACCAATGAGTTTTAGGAAAAACTTACTCCCATATTTTGTGACTAGCTCGACGGTGAAGGAAAACAACGTTAAGAAAACAGCATTCCACATAAGTGGTTCTTTGGCATGTGTAACAACACCCCTCTGCGATGGGGTCAACACCTTTCATGGTTAGGTGCTAGCTAAAAACACTAGAGCAGTCATACCAACATAGAACTCTAAGAGTAAAAAACCGACTTCAACGAATTATACTAAAAAATACAGTCGTTGAATTGAAAACCTCTTCCTTTTTTGAAGTCGGTTAAAAAAAGAATCATTAAAATCGGTTCACCCAGTAAAAGTTCTGAGGTAGCAAACATAAATTAAAAAACATACGTGTCGAATTCAGAACCTAATCCTTTTTTAAGTCGGTTGAAAATAGGCTACTTTTCATTCTGAAACGCTAACAAAGTGACGGGAAATCACCGGTTTACTATAATCGTTCAAGCTTGGCCAACATAGGTACCAAAGAGATATGATAGCGTAGGCTACTCTACTTTATCACTCCACTTATTCGTGGCGCATCTCTGAGGGGCATAGCAGAACCCACAGACATTAATGAAGTTTCCGTGTAGCGATAGTGGCGCAGGCAGAGACAAATGAAACGACTAGTCTCAGGGGAGGACGGAGGGGACGCTGAGTTCATTTTAATGTCGCACAGACAATACGAGTAGGTACATCGCTTTCATAATGTACGAGAGTCTTCTAGCTAGGCAATTCATCAGGAATTATAATAGTATATTATGATATAAGTGCGGTAGGTTGAAAATTACAGCTGAGGCTGTAATTATCAAAGCGCACGTATGTCATACGACGTTTTATAACACATTTGCGAGAAAATAAAATAAAACTCCGACTATGGTAAACGAATAAAAACAATACAGCGTTAAGAAAAAGCGCGCGGCGCGCATCAGCATTTTTTTTTAGGCAAAGGCACAAAAAACAGCCAGTATTACTAATAAAGTAAAATAATATTTTTGTGTTAAGTATATACTTTACTCTTACCGCACTTGGGCGTAATGAGATACAATACGACATTGAAATTGGTGAAATAAGACACCTTTTACGAGCAAATGTGTTATAAATATTATTACCTATACAATATGTAACAGAATAAGCGCATTCCTGAAATTAGTTTGTTCAGTATCGACTACTTAATGGATTTCAGCAATTTCATTATTCCGAAAAATCAAATAGCATAACTGAATTTAGGGCTACCTCTGTAAACCGTACTATTATATTACTGCTCTTTATTTAAGAAATTTGGTTAAACAAAACTGAAGTACGAATGCATCTTTATTTTTGTATATTAATATAATAATTGGGGTGTATGAGGAATTGCGCGATATGGCCCATACTTCCTAATGTGTGAGGAAAGACCACAGATTATAATCGTCTGTGGGAAAGACCCTTAGCTCAGCTGTGGGCTTACGGGTTGATGATGACTGATGAGTCTTTTTAGTGGTATTCCTTGAGGTCGATTTGTATTTTTATTTATTTCTGAGTAAGTATAGTAAGTATATTATATCTTTTTCATCTCTCCGGACGCAAAGCGTTTCTTTCGCCCCGCTGCACGAGCTGCGCTAAACGAGTTGCCGCTTTTCGCATCCATCGAGCAGAAAAAAGTCCCGGAAACCTCGGAAACATTACATTACATTTGATCTGAGACATTTCTTACTTTACTTCCCTAGGTATCTTACTGTTTTTTTTAATAGCGGGAACACTTCGCATTTATAAAAATCACGGATCCAGTCACAAGCTGCAGCTGGGTATGCCAATTGCTACATAGTGAGGCATCGTGTAGGTATTGTGTCCTTCAAATTGTTAAACGTGTGTTGGAACACGCAGGGCGCGGCGGACATGACTCTGCTATTAGACCAACATCATGACACACAATTTAGATAGATAAATGTATAGAACATAATAAAACAGTAAAAACTCAGTAAGCACTTTAAGTTTTCACAAAATTATATAAAAATAGCATAGAACTCTAAAGATTAAAAACTGACTTCAACTTATATGGTTTTCTCATGGATGCCGTTGTCAGAACTGGACCAAATTGAGATTTTTTTTAAACTTTTAAGGTTACTTGTGTTGCCAGCAACAGTCTGATTTGATGGTAGCCTTTTTTATGTAATTTTTGGTTACCTAAAACACAGCGCGCTATAAGGAAGTGCTCTGTTTAGAACGTGTTCTCATTTGGTGGTGGTAATGTGGGGCGGCGTATACGTGCGCCGGCGCACTTAGCACGTTCGGTTCTGTTTTAACGCCTCCTGTTGACTCTGATAAATAAATTGGTGTCTACGCACACACCGGCGGAATAAATTGGAGACTCTTATAGGTAATGGAATAAGAAACGTTGCTAGAATTGCGTTAGAATACCTACTTGTGTAATTTAGTACACACCCATTTATTAGTAATCACTTTTATGCCAGTATTCGCATCATCTGTGTCATCAAATCAAACTTTTTTGACACATCGCTTTGGGTCAGCCACTTAATATAATTTAGAAAGATACGATTATTTTTACATTATTTTACAAAACCATTATAGGTACCAGTATTTATAATTTTTTCATGCCCTTAAACTCCTACATTGCTACCAATATTATATTATGCGAAAAACACTGTTGGTAGCTAAAATTTTAATAGTTTTTATACATACATACATACATATGCTCACGCCTTTTTCCCGAAGGGGTAGGCAGAGACAACAGCCCGCCACCTGCTACGATCAAACATTTTTTTTTATACAATAAGGAAATTTTGGTCGTATTCGTATTGAAACTTAAAAGTAGGTACTCTCATTGCCATCCTGAAGCAACTACTGCGTTGTAAGTGTAAAAAAAAAGTCAAGAATCATTTCTTTTCTGTACCTGCATGTACTGTATGGCTGAGAAGGATTCGAGAAGCGGCGCAATTTACTTCACTTCACAGAATATAAAGAAGACTATATTGTACAAACCACTGACACGTTTTCTCAATTGAGTGTACGTACTACACAGTGTATATTTTCCAATGTTTGAACTCACAATTAGTTCGCGAGGTTGACAAACGGTATCACCACTGTCTGATTCAAAAGACTGACTTTCCAGGAATCAATTAAACTGGAGTGCCGTTAAAACAAGTATATTTCTGACTAGCGGTTCTGCGCGGTTTCACCCGCGTAGTTCCCGTAAGATGAAATAATTTCTCCCGTTTTTTACACATTTACCACTATATCTTTGCTCCTATTGGTCGTAGCGTGATGTTATATAGCCTATAGCCTTCCTCGATAACTGGACTATCCAACACAAAAAGAATTATTCAATTCGAACCAGTAGTTTCGGAGATTAGCGCGTTCAAACAAACAAACAAACAAACAAACTCTTCAGCTTATTAGTATAGATTTTCATGATATCTTAAAAGGTAATGTCTCATTTTAGACAAACTAAAACGATGGGAAAATATGTTTTGATGACAGTTTCTTCACAGTTGAACAAGCCGCCTTGCCCGATGGGTTTGAGAATAAAAACTGGACAAGTGTGAGTCTGATTCACTCGTCGAGAGTTTCGGACAAGGACAAACTTTGTAGTTAAAAACGATTAAAAATAAATTGTCTGTAAAGTCAGTTTACGGACGATAATTTTACGTGTCATCACGTTTAGGGGTCCAAAGAATATCTCGTGATATGTGGGTATATCCAGAAATAGAATACCTCTGCCTACCCCTTCGGGGATATAAGGCGTGAGATTATTTTAGAAACAAATGACAGTCAAGGTAGTATTAACACAAATCGAAACGTTACTGTCGACATACGGGGCAATATAATATCGATATATGCGTCTCCCTCTCTCTTATAGACCGTTTGCTGAGCATTCGTCTGTTATACTTAGGTTGATGATGATGACTGTGTCTGCATATCTTTGCTTGACCGATTTAAGTTTCTTGCTGGTTTTTATCGGGGTACTGCATTTGGAACCAGCAACTCGTCGGTGGAAATGGGCTGCTGTTAACATTTAGCCAATTGTCATGGACGAGTTTAGAGTGCCTTGTTATCATTTCTAAGTAGATACTTTTTAAACCTACTTACAGAAATAAATGATATTTGACTTTTTTGACTTTTGTTTGCAAAAGCTTCAACTATTTTGCTAGCGTTTGTTAAAAGGCAATGTGTTGCGAAGTCCAAAGTGAATGTGTCAAACACGAAATCTATAAAAAGCCAAAATTGTTTGTCAAAAAATGTAGTAAAATAATAACCCGTTGCGAGCTACGGAGGCGCTAATAGGAAACGTACACAAGGCGCAGAGAATCGTGCGCCCCAACGCGGGGCGCGTTGCGGGGAGGGCGCTAACTCGACAGTTTGACCAAGAATGTCTGTATAACCGAGTTCATATAACCCGTGAGCATTTAAAGCTCGAGTGAGGCATCTTCTGGGCATGCTCATCCCATCGTAGGCCCCGTCTTTGCCTTCGCGATAGTCTGGGGTCAAGAGTGAGCCCATCAGTAACAAAAAAAATTAAGAAAGCAATTATATTATGCTAGTTTCATCTGTTTCTCGTCTTTGAGTATTAAACCAACCGGAGACGCCACTGACAGGCGTTCCCCTCTGCCAAAAAAAAGTGTCGGTCAACACGCATACCTGTTATATACAACTAGTTTTTTTGAGTTCACAGAGTGCTTGGATTGGTGAATGTATTTGTGTGAATCTAGTTCAAGTTAGTGTTTAATTGTTTTGTCAAAAAATTCGTTAGTTTTAACATTATTTGTGTTTGTTTCCTCGTCCCCCGCGCAGAAATTGGAAGACTTTTTTGCAAAGAAACTAGTGCGCGTGACGTCTCCTGTTGGTTTAATACTCAAATTTTCTCGTGCGTCAACAAACCACAGTCTAAGTCATTTGTAGGGTTCCGTACCCAAAGGGTAAAACGGGACTACTAAGCCTCCGCCGTCCGACCGTTGTCTGTCTATCTCACCATCAGTCAGGCTGTATCTTATGAACTGTAAAATAAAACAAACGTGATTTTTTTCAACTGGTGTAGTTTGATGTCAGTGAAAAAGAAAATCCCAGTTGGATTAGTAATTACAATGTTCCAAAGTCAATGTAAAAAAAGGCAAAAATAGCAAAAATAAAAAAGAAAATATTTCTGTTTTTTTTAAAATCGAATTAGGTAGTACTATATTTTTCACACTGTCTAATAACTATCACCTATCTTAATCTAGAGATTCTAGAGCCCTTCTCTATTATGAAATTACCATTCAAAATAATATGTATAGCCTAAACCGCAGAAATAAAAAGGCGCGAAGATCGCCCCCGCGCAATGGCGGGCCACGGTTTGCAGGTTATTAGCAATAAACAAAAATGGCCGCCGGGCTGAGGCACAGGCGGTAGCGGGCGAAACATAAGCGGTCGCGGGAGGCGCGGTACAAGTATAGGTGTAGAGTCTAGAAAGAAATAGATATAGTCTATTTCACACCAAGTGGGTTCGGTGACAGTTCACATTTTTCCTTTTTACGCATACAACTTTCGAGTAAGGAAAATAGATGGTTCCAAAAATAATAAATAATTTATTATTTTGTCATTGCTAAAATACAATAATTGTCGTCTCTTAAATTCTAAATTATAATCTCAAACTATAAATCAAGAAAAATATAAAAAACAATAGATAAATAAGATATCCTAAAAATACGTATTGCGTGGAACGGAACTTTTACTCATAGTGATTAACACAACTTAATCTACATTAAATCGATGAATCGAAGCTTTTTGGCGGGAATCCGAAAAAAGGTGCAATGTTTTTGTAAAATTTTCATTTTGTTGTATCTTTTGGGTTTAAAATAGTAATAGTGTATTATTTGGCAGGGGTCTGTGAAAGTATGCAGTGATTTGTAGATTCGATAATGTAAGATATTTTCGTATTGCATTAAAAAACATCGATGTATTTTTTTTTTATTTTACAATGTTTTTCCCTTATATAACCTGTGAAGTTTAAACATATTCAATAAAAAGTAAACTTGAAAAATCATTCTATCAATAAAGTATAAAATCGATTCCATTTCCTTTACAAACTTACTCGAAACATTAGAAAAATCGATTGGATTTCATTGGGACACATCACTTCAATTGTCAACAGTGAACTGTCACCGAACCCATTTGGTGTGAAATAGACTATAAGTAATAAGTGCGAGGTGGCGTCGTACACAGAGTACAGTAAAAAAAAATCGGTTGTCTGTAAAGTCGGTTTACTGTTCACGTTCAACTATCGTAGTTACTACCGTAGTTACTATCGTAGTACTATGACAACGTAACATATACACATACCTACATAAGAAAAAACTGATGGAATGGATTGTGCCTCTTTGTCGCTTGTGCGCGCTCTCGCTTGGACTGGAACGCCGCATACATCATACTTTTTAGTGCATGCAGCCAGCTCCATCGAATTATAAGACGTTGTCACGTCAAATACATTTCTTTTTCTTGTGACCTCATTAAAACTTTACTTTTTTTTAGTATTTTATTAGACTGGCGGGTGCCCCGCGGCGTTGCGCGGTAATGACAAATCCAGTTTATTCCTTTTCCCTTGCGAGTTTCTGAAAATCCCCTCTTACCTATCATTTGCCTACGACATAATATAAGGCACCAAAACGCCATACTCGTATTTCAAGTTTGTAAGTTTAATCGTTTAGGAGTAGGTAGTACGTATTTCTCCTTTTAATCAGTTTTTTAATTTTCCTGTGGGAATGAGACATCTGGCAACGGTAGTAGGTAGGAAAAAAGTGACAATGATTTCAAAAAGAACATTGCGTCGTCTTATTGCTTGAAGGAATTTCTTCCAAATATACTTAGGATGGATGTAATTGAGATAAACAAAACGGTACATGGTTCCAACATATATATATGACGTTGGAGGATCAATGCACTCAACTTCTACAATTTCTCTCATCTCTTGCACCGCACCTAATAAATCACTAAGGTTAAAACATCATTAATATTAAATCACGGGCCCCTGATTTATACGCGGGGGCCCCTCTCGGGGGGACTCTGCGATATGTTGCCTTGGCTCGGATTTACAATGAGATGGGTTGTTTATTTTATTCGTGAAGTTATCTAAAAGAGTTGTTAGAATCAACTGTAATATAATAGTAATCAACTGTAATGTAATATAATCCTTAGATAGAAAATAAAAATAAAATGCTCACGCTTTTATAACCGAGGGGGTCGGTAGAGGTATTCCATTACTGTAAATATCTTCTTTTCGTATATTTTGTGGACCCCTAAACGTGACAGGTTTGATAATGATGAAAATTATCTCTCAGTTTCATCCATCCTAAGGTTGTCTGGAAGAGATCGCTAAAAGCGATAAGGTCGCCCATTGTACTTTAGTTAATGTTTATATCCATATAGTGTTGTTTTTGGTGTACAATAAAGAGTTATTGTATTGTATTGTATTATTAAAAAAAAAGAGTTTCTCGCTATTAACTGTACCTCTATATTGACAGAATAAACCTTGGGTGGCTTGAAAAATTCTGACAGTTAGGTGGCCACTAGCCTAACACCATCTCCCAAGCCGCGGTGGGCTCGCCTGGGAGATTATAGCCCATACTTCCTCAGTGTGGGAAAAGACCCTTAGCTCAGCAGTGGGCTGTTACGGGTTGATGATAAATGAAATCCCAGAATGCCATTTGAGCTACGGAACCCAGGTACAGTCAAGAGCACATGAAGCTTTACACTTGTAGTGCGAGTCTGACCTTTAAAGCGATTGTAATAACACCATCCTTAGAGTAGTGTAGGGGGTAAGTGTGAGTGTCCTATAAACCATCATTGGGCAAATTTATTATACTACTTAAATAAAATATGAATTGTTAGTCAAAGTTTATCATAATTTTATTATTTATTGAATTTTATTGTTAAATAATTTTATTGTTTACTGATATTTTGTTATTTAATGACATTTTATTATTTATTGACCTGTGATTTATTTCGTGTAATAATGTAAATGTATTTAATTTAAATTTGATTTTACAATGTTCAATTTAATTTTAATTTTGATTTAATGTGTCGACATGTTTTATATGGAAACTGTTTTCTGAAATAAATAATTTTTATTTTATTTTAATAAGAACGTTACAAAGTCCAATGTGTCAAGCTCTACGTGCTCTTGACTGTACAGGGCAGTAGGAAAGTTCCCGACGTGTGAAAACAACGCGCCTGCGCCGTGAGCGGCTCGTTCACACCTCACAGGGTGTTACTATTATAGAATTTCGTGTTACTATAAAATATAGTTGATGACTAGTCATTGTTTTCTAACTTAATGTTACTTTAACATAATTATAATCTAACCTTATGAGGCTAATTGTAATTATGTTATTCTTAGTTTCTGTTAAGGGTAAGACAATTTGTTCATGTGTTCTTAATTTTCACTGTCACTATAGTTTACACTAATGCACTAACTCAAAAGGTTTCGTTCTTTTAAGTCTTTTCACTGTGTCCGTGCTGTCGAGGAGCTGAATGGCCTCGAAATTCACGTCATGATGGTGAAGTCTCCTTTCATGACTGTGCGCATATTTAGTTAGTTATCACTACATAGTATTGTATGCTAAGGATCTTTAAAAGTACGCGACGGATTTCGATCCGGTTTTTTTAATAGATAGAGTGATTCAAGAGGAAGGTTAGATTAGGTTAGAAAATAATACTAGTGCCAACCTCCTCATGGACAATAATATATACCTTCAATTTGGGAAAACACATTTTTTTGTTTCCATTGGTTAGTTCGTTAACTATGACATACCTACTCAATAAAAGGTTAAATAAGCGATAGACAAATACATTAACGTTTCAGAGCACCCTGTAAATACAACTGTAGTTCACATAGCGTTTTGACGTTTGCCCGCTAATTGCGGTATCAGCTACCGTGCGCCCGCACCGCTTCCGGCCGCCATTTCAATATCGAATTTTCGAATTTTGAATTTTGAACGACAATCGATCTCCTGGGAGGTCGAATTAAACTTGGAATTCTATTTTTAGAAAAACTTTTTGTTGGTTGTTTTTGTTGTTGGGAGGTTTTCGTGAGAATAGAGTTTTATTGCCCTTTTTTCACTTTTTTAAGGTTCCGTACCTCATAGAGGACAAAACTGAATCATTTATAGGTTATACATCGTTGTCGGGCTGTCTGTTTTTCAATGTGTCGAGGCCTTAATTTAATTTAAGAAATAACTTTTTTAAAGTGAACCCTCTACTCTAGTTTAATCTCTCAGATTCAACCATCCCAAGGTTATCTCGAAGAAATCGCTAAAAGCGATCAGACCACCCATTGCATTTCTTCTTAAGTAGGTATAATAAGGAGGTTACAATACCTCTTAGTCTTAGTAAAAGTCTTCATCATCATCAGTATCAAATTGATAATTGATTGATTAATTGACGATTTATTGATTAATTATTATTATCGCATAGAATAGATGTGTAGTAGGACCTAAATAGAACAACAAACATGTCAGACGTCAGTTCTAAACCGCACTATCGAAGTTCTCTCAAGAGTTTGTATAAATACAGCGGTTGGCACGATCACCTCGCTAGACCACCTCTTCCCTTTTCACGTTGGAGGAGTATTTCTCCTCGTTCCTCAACAGGTGCAATCAAAATGGCCGTCGAGAAGACCACTCAACATCGGAATCGGACTCTGCTGTTGCTAGGCACGATATTGCAGTAAGTATAATATGAGTATACTATATGTATAGGTAAGATTGTTTCTAGGTTGAATATACGGGGAGATTTTCTGAAGGAACGCTAAAAGTTTTTCTCTTTTCTCATTTTATTGAAGTTCTTTTTTGCCGGCTGTGCCAGAAGGAGGATAAATTGATTAAAAGATAAATGTGAAAGAAAGAAAAAAATTTTTATTTTTGCCACAGATACACACACACACATTTAAAGCAATAACAATTTTATATTAACACATAATATTAACAGTACAAGATATCTATTACATATAATAAAACTCTAACGGGGCCGTGTCTGTACATTAAATATTTTTTGAAAATTTTAACGGTAGTGTATATAGTTATCGATATAGATACCGAAACACCAATTTTTGGAATTTTTGTCTGTCTGTCTGTCTGTCTGTCTGTCTGGTTGTGCACGCATCACTCAAAAACTACTGGACGGATTTTGATGAAATTTGGTATGGAGATAGCTGAGTACCCGGGTCAACATCTAGGGTACTTTTTATTCCAGGAAAATATCTCATTCCCACGGGAAAATATAAAAACTGGTTAAAAAGAAAAATACGTACTACTCCGAAACGATAACACCTAGAAACTTGAAAAATGGTATGAAGGTGTCTGATATGTCATAGAAAATTGGTATGAAGGGAATTTTGGAAATTCCCACGGGAACGGGAATAAACTAAATCCAAGCGGGAAAACGCCGGTGGGCACCCGATATTTGAAATATGGTATGTAGGTGTTTTAAATATGTCGTAGGCAACCAATATAAAGGGATTTTCGGAAATTCCCACGGGAACGGGAATAAACGGAATCGCAACGGCATCCGCTAGTATAAAATAAAACAAAACATTAAAACAAATAGTACTCTCTCTCCTTAGTATCCTCTACATTTTGAAGCAGTCGAGTTGCAAATACTTTCAATAAGTGGACTTTTATGCCCTTACTTTGAATATATTATTATTTTTTATGAATAATAATATACTAATAATAATTGTAGGACACACAAGTCAAACGCTGTTATTTAGTCTTAAACTAGGCAGGGCCTGTACTATGGGTACTAAAGAACTGATAAACATACATGTTCCAACAGACATGTTCATGCACACAAATATTGACCCCGATGGGATCAAACCCTAGACCTCCGACTCAGAAGTCAGGGTCACTACCAACTGAACCAACAGGCCCGTCATTAGGGGGGGTAAACGTCGTTTACTAAACGAGCAGACGGATCACCTGTAGCGCTAGCATGAGCGCCACGATAAAATTTTGTCGTGTTTTTTATCGATTTTAGTTGACGTCTAAAATCGATAAAAAACACGACAAAATTTTATCGTGGCGCTCATGCTAGCGCTACAGATGGCAAGTGACCACTGTCGCCCATGAACACGACACACACGACAACTCGAGAGTTACAAGTGCGTTGCCTTTGAGGTGGGATTCTGGTTTGAAGGTCGTTTCGGTCCGGAAATACCGCAGGCGACAATTTGTTCTACAGATCGGTTGTGCAAGGCAAAAAGTTTCGTGAAAACCGCACAGTGGTGGATTGCCAACTATACAAGTAATGTGGATGATAGTTTTGTTGATGATTTATTATTATAATTAAATAATATAGAAAATATTTGAGTGTCCTGGACCCCACTCAGCACAAGCTGAGGCGGTTTGTGAAACGCCACAACACTCGCGCTGGTATTATGTGGGGCCACTACTTTGTTGCCAATATCGTGCAAAAAAACTTTATGTTGTAAAGTAATTGACTTACCTTACATTACATATCTTACCTTACGTTACAACATAAATTACGGTACTACGGTCTGCGGCCCGTATAGTCCCTACTTCGAATAAAATATTTTTTATATAATATATATATATAATATAAATTGTGGGACACAATTCACACACGGTTATTTAGTCCCAAACTAGGCAGAGCCTGTGCTATGGGTACTAAACAACTGATAAACATACTTAAATAAATATTAAACGACCAGACACGAAGCCAACAGACATGTTCATGCACACAAATGTTGGCCCCGAGCGGGGATCGAACCCGCGACCTCCGACTCAGAAGGCAGGGTCACTACCGACTGAGCCAACAGGTCCGTTTATGATTTTAGTAAATATATATTTCAGGAATAGAAGCCATTCCGTGTGTTTTCACTTTATTGATGAAGGAGGAATTAATTTGTCAGTTGTCTCCCCCTCTCCCCTCACTCCGCGGCCATCTTGTCTCTGTGACACCGCTTGTAAATGTGTTTTTCTTTTATTCTACTTTTTGCTTTAGAACGTTTTCTTTTCCCGAATAGTTTTTGCTTTCCTAATTGAAAGTGGTTAAACCAATCATTTCATTCAATGTAGGAATAATCAAGAGACCTAGACTGACTAAAATATCTTTATAAAGTAAAATAAGTTCTCTTTTGTCCCAGATAGGCTAGGCAGAGGTATTACATTTCATGAAATACCAACGTTTCACCAGCATATTCTGACCCCTAAACGTGATAATTGGTAAGCCCATCGACCGACCGGGTCTGTTAGATCTGGGGTTTCTTAACGATGTTCACCTTCACCGTCGAGCCACTGATAAATATGTAGGTATAAGTTTAAAAAAAAATTGTACAGTCACGAGCACGTAGAGCTTGACACATTGGACTTGGTAACGTTCTTATTATATTCGCCTTAGTGGTCAGACTCGCACTACAAGTGTAAAGCTTCATGTGCTCTTGACTGTTCATGCCCTCGCCTGGATTCAAACCTGTGCCTGACACACATGGCTATCACTGTTCCTTGTTAATGCATACTTAATGAATACATGAAGATGACTCAACCCGTAATACTCAAATAGGGGTCAAAAATACCCCGCCAATACGTCGATATTAAATAAACTGTAATCAGCATATCAAGGGGTGTAGGCTGTTAACATAGCGCGTGTGATCTATTATAGATCACAAGCGGGCAGGTGACGGCGCACGCGCTTGCCACGCTGTGCGCCGCTTGGTACCGGGTAATTGATCTTCAAAGAGAGAAATAAATACTTTAAATGTGGTATTTATGTTCACGACTTTATCTCACAGGGGATAGACAGAGGTTCCTACCGAATTCCTGGAAATACCCACTTTTCACAATTTTTAGGGACCTCTAAATGCGACAGGTGGTGAGCCCATCGCAGGGAGCTGTTATAAATAAATAAAATAAATATTCTCACGCCTCCAATCCCTGAGGGGGTAGGCAGACGTATTCCATTTCTGGATATACCCACTTTTCACGAGATATTCTTTGGAGCCCTAAACGTGATAGGTGGTGAGCCCATCGCCGGACCGGGTCACACCATGCCTCAGAACTAATTCTGGGATTTGCGGGTTTCCTCACGATGTTTTCATGCGTAGCACACATGACGTGACCAATTCTAGAGAGATGAGAAAAATACACAGCAACTCGTCGGCGGAGATGGGCGGCTGTTTACATTCAGTCAATCTTCATAGACGAGTTTAGAGTGCCTTGTTATTAGACTATTGAATTTTCTAAGTGTAATTTTTAATTACACTACAGATATAAATACATTTTTATTTTTCATTTTCAGACATTTTAAAGATGCTATGGAGGAGCGGAGGTGGGATGCTGCTCCATCTTGAAAAGGGAAGATCTTCCTTTAGGCGAGGTGATCGTGCCGTACCGCGGTCCAACGGTTGATGTTGGACAGTTGTATTTATACAAACTCATTAGAAAACTCCGATAGCGCGGTGTAGAACTCGGCCGTCTATTGGCGTTCTATGTAGTCGCTACCACGTCGCTACAATGCTATAGCGGCTACAAAAACCGTCCAACACTAGTTAGATTCGCACGCAAAGGGTTCCGTACCAACGTACAACAAAAACATGTTTCTTGTATGCGCCCGTTTAATTTTTAATTTTATTTCTTTTTTATGAAAGTGAAATTAGACATGCCTGTGGTTACTGATCTACCTACCTATCGTGTGCGTCTCACGTTCGAATCCTGGTGGAGGTCCAAATACAAATACAAAATCGAAAATACACTAAGAAAAGTCAATAGTCTAATAACAAGGCACTCTAAACTCGTCCATCAAGATTGGCTAAATGTAAACAGCAGCCCATCTCCACCGACGAGTTGCTGGTTCCAAATGCAGTACCTCGAGAAGAGCCAGCAAGAAACTCAAGGGCAGGGTCAAAAGATACACTATTGAAAAGTAGGTACTTCTTTAATTTAAATACCTCTGCCTACACCAGCGGGGTTATAGGCGTGAGCATATTATTATTATACAGAATTGGTCGTAAGTGGAGCCCAACACAACATAATGCAGCAAAGGTGCATTTAATATCTGTTGATTGATGTATATTGCACGCCACCAACCCCCTCTACCACCTAGCAATGCACCCAAAAAAACTAAACACTCGACCTTATTGCAACTAGTATAGAGGCAAAAACAGGTTTAGGTCTAGCTGGTTTACAGCAAAGTTATTTTGGTAGTAAGTTAGTATGAATATTGTGCTACGAATGTCCACAGAGTTAAATAGAATTAGAACGGAAACATTTGTAGACCAATAGATTATTTTTTCATCCATGGCTACCACTTTGACTCTTTGACAGAAAAGTAAAATAAAAATTGTATGTACCTAAGCTCTTTCTCTATTTTGTAATAACTTAGCTTTTGTCCTCGACTTCATCTGCGTTCCGGTATAACAAATAGCATAAATCAGTTCATATTCATCTAACAATTTTTATACAAAAAATGGTGTTGCTGTGTGAAAGCAGAACGAACTAACAAATAAACTTCCGCATTTATAATATCCACTAGCTTTAGGTAAAAGTATAATAAAAAAGCATAATCCAAAAAATTTGTTGTCTCTAAAGTCAGTTAACGAACGATAATTTTACGTTATAATGTCATAAGAAATAAATGCCTCACAAGTCAAACGCTTAGGGCGATAGTGCGTCTCTATCGCTTGTTCCGCGCTTTCGCTTGCATGCTCGGCTCAGGCGAGGCGGAACGTGACAATGAGTCATGCTTTTTCGTGCGTTTAGTCGGCGTAGTTCAGGCTCTGGAGTGCGATTTTTCAATCTCACTATCACCAGTGATATCAAAATCACCAGTGACTAAAATTATCACCGATGACTTTTATGTCACCATTTTCCAAAAGCCGTATTTTCGAAAGTCACACGCGGTGTTACCGCCTCAGCGGTCTTCAATAAGTTCAATTAAGTTTGTTTAGAATCATTTAATAAATTAAAACCAAAATTGTAATATTATAAAATTAAATAGAATGTAATAAATTAAAGATAAATAGATATTAAGCATGTATAAAATAAATAAGTAAATTCCGCCTTACAATTGTTTTAGAGCAAATAAAAGTTGCTATTATATTCGATTAGGCAAAACATTTCTATATAAGCGAGAGGCAATGAGCTCCCGCTCTCATTCCTTTACTAATTTTCTAAGGTCAACATTGTAATACATAATTAAAATTTGAAACTATAATTAATTCTTTGATTTGTTGGACTCTATATGTTTCCTGCCAGAGTTACGAAACCAATCAGGATCATATTTTGGCGACCGTGACAGGACACTGCTAAGTATTAGCTTTGCTTCCTGAAATTCTTAGATCAAAATTTAGGCCACGTGGGAGTTGACCAAGCCAGGCCTTTCCCATTCGAGAAGCCGCATCGCTCTTGAGGGAGGTCAGCGTGTCCAGGAGCCTGCAGACGGCGGTGAAGCGTCTCTGTATTGTGCGCCACGTGCATCATCAAATTTTGAAGGTCAAGTTGAGGTCATCCTTGGGGCGTTGGCTTCACTGCACAGAGGACCACATCGACCAGTGCCGCAGCCAGGATCATCCAGCCGCAGCGCCGTCGGGGTCATCTCTTGAGCTAAGTGTTCATATCCTTTGTTCCCCCAGACTCTCATCTATACCCACCATACCTGTTATTTCATCATAATCCTACAAGGGTCCACATAAAGTTTTTTATTAATTAAAAGTGTTAATTTCCATTTATAGTGAGCACATTTAGTTCGATCTACCTTATTTAACCCATCAACTTACGGCACGCAGCCACAATAGGATTATCTATTGTTCTCGAGCACTCGTGGCCGCTAATGATTGAGTATTTAACTTTACCTACCTACCTAAAATAATTTTAAAAAATCTATTTATGTGCAAAGTATAACAATTCACGTGTTTCAACCACTAATTTCAGGCAAATCAAGTGCACCTAGGCTGCGGGTATCGCTTAGCTGTTTTATTTTTGAAGGCAGCGATTGCCACGTGCTCTGCGCCCGGCCTGCCCATTGTGCTGCTTTAGTGAGGAGCGTGAGCCTTTTTTATTTATTCCTTTCATTTTAACTGTCCAGTTGTTTTCGAGTTTTGCGAGCTGAAACATTTAACAATTATTTTAATAAAACATTAATCTTATCCTTTCACTATGCCGGAAACCTCAAAGAATACTGAGGAGCTCAAAGCTGCCATGGTGAAACGTAGCTCCATTAAAGGACAAATATCCAAATTTAGAAATTACCTTGACAAATTCTCGAAATATCCGACTAGTATTGAATTAACAGAATTAAAATTAAAGCTCACAAAATTCGAATTAATTGCCATAAAGTTCGATGATCTGCAGACTCAGATTGAGGTTTTAAATTCGGACTCGTTAGATTATGAGCTAGATCAGCGCGAAATAATCGAAGCTGATATTATTACTTTAATAGCCACCGCTAAGGTTTTCTTCGAGGATCACAATGAGGAGGGGCACCACGATGATGGTTCTCGTCTCAATGTTAAGTTGCCTCAAATTCAAATTGCTAAATTTGATGGTTCTATGTTCCGCTGGCCCGAATTTCGAGACACTTTTCAAAGCATAGTGCACGAGAGCAAACAAATAGCATCGATACAAAAGTTTTATTATTTAAATAGTTATTTAGAAGGAGAAGCTGCTCGTGTGATTTCGAATTTAGAAATTTCTGCGTCAAATTATGACAATGCTTGGAAATTACTGAACGATCGCTACAACAACAAACGTTTGCTAATTGATCAGCATTTAAATTCACTTTGTAACATTCAACCATTGACACGTGAGTCTGAGAAGTCACTAAGATTTATAATTGATCACGTAAACAAGAATTTGCGCGCTTTATCTAACCTAGGGTTGCCAACTGAAAGTTGGGATGCACTTCTCATATTTATGCTTTGTAAAAAATTAGATTCTCGTACTCTTTTAAAATGGGAAGAATTACGGAGTACTTCGGCAACTGAAATTCCTTCTCTTGAAATGTTTAATAATTTCTTGTCCGATCGTGCAAATGTTCTTGCTGCTATGAATAGGAGTAAACCCTCTGTTTCTGGTAATTCCCAAATTCCTAATTCTTCTAATTCAAATGTTTATAAAACTCCTATTAAAGGTCAACTAGTTCTCACAAGCACCGAACACTCGGCCACAGCCAATCACAATTGTGTAATCTGTAACGAAAATCATTTGGTATATAAATGCCCCACTTTTAAAGAAAAAGATATTCCCGAAAAATTATCTGATGTAGATAAATATAAGCTCTGTGCTATTTGCCTGCGACCCGGACATCCTGTTAAGAAATGCAGGATGGCACCCTGTCGCATATGCACGCAGAAGCATAATATGTTACTACATCAAGAAGTTCAAAATGAACATAGTACCCCTGCTATTCAAGTTACGTCCTTTTGCAACCAGACGAGTAAACAAGCGTTATTGTCTACCGCTATTATTATGGTGACAAATCCTGCTACAAACAAGTCGGAAAAGGTGCGTGCATTACTTGACTGTGGTAGCCAATCTACATTTATTAGCAAGTCCTTACAAGAAAGGCTATCGCTTAAATCAAATCCTATAAATACTATAGATATAATTGGTATAGGTAACTGCTCTGCTAATAAGGTGCAAGAGAGTTGTGTCGCTCAGCTGGCATCAATGAGTCATCAATACCGCGTGACGCTCTCGTGTTTAGTATTGCGGGAGTTGACGGGCCAGATACCGAGCGCACCTATAGATAGAAAACAGTTATGCATACCTACCGATATACAATTAGCCGATCCTTCGTTTGACCAGCCACTTCCTATCGACGTTCTTATCGGCGCTGATTTATTCTGGGATATTTTGTGGCCTAATCAACTTTCGTTAGGTCCAGCTTTGCCTAAGTTGCACAATTCCCAATTTGGTTGGATCATTGCGGGTTCATTTACTCCTAAAATACAAAATGTTATGGTTAAATCCGTATCACTTCATTGTCATAATATGTCAAATTCTTCTTTCACAGAAAGTGAAATAGATAAATTCTTACCTAAATTTTGGGAGCTTGAGGAAGTCCCTAAAAGACCAATTCTTAGTCAAAATGACATGCTTTGCGAGCAACATTTTTTATCGAACACCGTGCGTCTTGAGTCAGGGAGATTTAATGTCAGACTGCCGCTCAAGGAGACTCCTGACTGCTTGGGAGATTCTTATCACGCAGCGAAAACACGTTTTCTATATCTAGAAAAGCGATTTAGAAGGAATTCTGAATTGAAGTCGCAGTATACTCAATTCATTCGCGAGTACAAAGAATTAGGTCATTTGTCTGAGTCACCTGTGGCTATTCCATATCCAGGATATTTTTTGTGCCACCATGCTGTCTTCAAAGAGCTAAGCGAGTCCACCAAGCTACGTGTTGTCTTTGATGGCTCCAACCCAACTTCTTCTGGGTACTCGTTAAATGACATTCTTATGGTTGGTCCAAATGTCCAAGATACTATCTTCTCCATCTTGCTAAGATCGCGCACTTATAAATATTTGCTGTGTGGTGACATTGAAAAAATGTACCGCCAGATTTCTGTCGACCCACGTGATCGCAGTTTACAATTAATATTGTGGCGAGAAAATGAGTCACAGCCTATAAAGACCCTGCAGCTAAATACCGTCACCTATGGTACAGCAAGTGCGAGTTACCTCAGCACCAGGTGTCTGTGGCAAATTGGAGAGGAATGTGACGATCCAGGTATAAAGACTGTCATACAGAAGGACTTCTACGTGGATGATTTAGTCACAGGTGCAAATACTGAAAACGAATTATTATTAGTAAAAAATTCAGTGTCACGGGCTTTGAATTCCGCAGGCATGAATTTACGAAAATTTAAAAGTAATTTACCAACAATCTTTGAGGGTACTTCAGATGAAGGTCAGGATCTGTTGTTTAGTAATTCGACAAACACGTTAGGTTTAGGTTGGAATTATTTTAATGACACTTTGAACTTTCCGACCAAGCCCACTGAAAATACACAAGTCACGAAACGCTTCATAATGTCACAATCATTTAAAATATTTGATCCCCTTGGATTGTTAAGCCCTTGTGTAATTATTCCAAAAATGATATTTCAGACTATATGCGCTGAAGAACTGGGCTGGGATCAACCATTACCCGATTCGATAAAAAATGAGTGGCAAAACTTTTATAATAACATCAGCTGGTTATCTGAGTTGAGTATTCCACGGCGAGTAACTTGCGACAAACCGGTTTCCGTAGAATTGCATTCCTTTAGCGACGCGTCCGAGCGCGCATACGGTGCGGCGATATATCTCCGTTCGGTAAACAATAGTGGTGACGTCACCGTCAGATTATTATGCGCTAAATCAAAGGTTGCAAAGCGCAAGCCATTGATAACTATTCCACGTTTAGAGTTATGTGGTGCGTTATTAGCTGCACATTTGTGTAAGGCTGTAGTTAATTCTATTAGGTGCACACTTACGTCAATAACACACTGGTGCGATTCTAGTATTGTTCTTGGGTGGCTAAAGGCCGATCCCACAAAATTAAAGACGTTTGTTGCGAACCGTGTAGGAGAAATAAATGAATTGACTGAGTCATCTGAGTGGCGCTACGTGCCTACCGATTATAATCCGGCTGACTATATATCTCGCGGAGTTAACCCTTCTCAGCTGGGTGATCTTGACCTGTGGTGGTCAGGTCCAAGTTTTCTTTCTTTGTGTAATTCGAAATGGCCAAAGCTTGCCCTTTCTGATGACTTATCTAAACTACCTGAAATTAAGAACTTACAAACTAATATAAAATTAAAAGAAACTAAACCTAAAAGCACTTCTAAATCTAATAAAACTAATATACCTAAAAATATAAATGTACAAGTACTTACCTCAGCGCTGCAGCTGGAGCCTGTAATAAATTTTAATGATTATTCGAATTTAAATAGGTTACAGAGAACAATTGCATATGTAAAACGATTTGTTTATAATTTAAAAAATAAAGCTCAAAGGCTTACGGGCACTCTCTCACCTGACGAGTTAAATGATTCGTTCACTTACCTGTGTTCTATGGCCCAACAGCAATCGTTTCCTGTCGAATATGATATACTTTCCAAGCAGCAGTCGCTTAAGTCAAAGTCACCTATATTATCTTTATCTCCATTTTTTGACGGCAATGTAATTAGGGGCGGAGGTCGCATTGAATCTTCAGGATATAAATATGAGAAAAAGCACCCTGTATTGTTACATGCGGCACATCACTTGACAAAACTAATTCTCAAGGGAACATGTTCGTCAGTTACATGCCGGTCCACAGTTATTATTAGCTGTTGTAAGAGAATATGTGTGCGATGTACCCGCATATCGGGCAAAACCATATTTCCAAAAATGGGAAACCTTCCCGCGAATAGGGTTACTCCTGATTTGCCGTTTTCGTCTGTTGGTTTAGACTTTGCTGGACCGTTCTATATTTTGAATAGAAAGGGCAGAGGTGCTAAAGTAACAAAATGCTATCTATGCTTGTTTGTTTGCTTGAGATATAAATGTCTCCACTTAGAGGCCGTCTCTGATTTGTCTAAAGACGCCTTTATTATGACGTTGCGACGTTTTGTAGCTCGCAGAGGACGGCCAGCGGAAATATTTTGCGATAATGGTCGTAATTTTGTAGCGGCAGCTAAAGAGTTAGCTAATTTTCTTAATATAAATAATACAACTTTTTCTGAGTTTGCAGCTCAAGAGGGCATTAAATTCAGTTTTATTCCAACTTACGCACCTTCGGCGGCATATGGGAGGCCGGAGTAAAATCCGCTAAATTTCACTTAAAGCGTGTTATGGGTAACTCACACGTGACTTTTGAGGAGATATGTACTTTGTTTGCACAAGTAGAAGCCGTATTAAATAGTCGGCCCTTGTGTCCCCTTTCCAGTTCCCCAGATGACTTCCTATTCCTTTCCCCAGGACACTTTCTCGTGGGACGGCCACTGACGGCTCTGCCGGCCCCGGCTCTCGAGGACCGCGCCGAAAGCTCGCTCACACGCTACGCCCGCCTTGAGAAGATGCAGCAGCACTTCTGGACTCGATGGCAGAAGGAGTACATCGCAGAGTTGCAGCAGAGAAAGAAGTGGAAGTCGGCTGCCAATAGAAAACTTGAGATTGGCGATTTAGTTATTCTCCAAGAGGACTTCGTTCCACCCCTGTGCTGGAGACTCGGTCGCATCCGCAGACTTATTCCGGGCGCCGACGGTACCGCCAGGGTGGCTGATATCGACACCACGAGGGGCTGCGTGCGACGGCCTGTGGTTCGCCTGTGTCCTCTTCTGTCTCCTTCGTCTGAAGACTTGTCCTGAAAGGGGGACCTTTCAGCGGGGGGGAATATGTTACCGCCTCAGCGGTCTTCAATAAGTTCAATTAAGTTTGTTTAGAATCATTTAATAAATTAAAACCAAAATTGTAATATTATAAAATTAAATAGAATGTAATAAATTAAAGATAAATAGATATTAAGCATGTATAAAATAAATAAGTAAGTTCCGCCTTACAATTGTTTTAGAGCAAATAAAAGTTGCTATTATATTCGATTAGGCAAAACATTTCTATATAAGCGAGAGGCAATGAGCTCCCGCTCTCATTCCTTTACTAATTTTCTAAGGTCAACATTGTAATACATAATTAAAATTTGAAACTATAATTAATTCTTTGATTTGTTGGACTCTATATGTTTCCTGCCAGAGTTACGAAACCAATCAGGAACACGCGGTTTACCAACATGCAGGAATTTTACAATGTCAGTCAGAGACAATCTTCCCGTTAAGTTCCTTTTTACGCAGATGTTATAGTGTTGCCCTTAATATCGGTTTTTATATTCTCATACTTTAACTTAAAATAGATTCATCAAATTGGTCAAACGTAAAACGTAGCGTATCTGTCAGTGTCATGTAAACGAAAATTAAAGTTTTGAATTGTAAAATTTACTTAATTCACTAGAAAAGGACGAATAAAGAGAACATAACACAGATTTTACAATTTATAAGAAAAGGTATGTACATTTGTTAGTGGCATATGTTTTACAAGTATATTTAACTTAATAATTGTATTAACTAATAACTTGGATATTTTCAATAAATCGTCGCAATCACAAAATATCACAATCGAGCAACGCTGCTAATTCTTCCGAAAAACATACTTTGGCACTTTTGGCAGATGTCACATATTACGTCAACTGTCAAAAACAATCGCATGGTGATTTCAATTACGAGTGGGTAGGGGCACTCGTAAATCGATATTATAGGTATGACAAATGTAAGTCACCGATGAGTTTCAAAAATACGAACTTTCGGAAATCACTCACATCGGTGAGAATTAGTCACTAGGTGAGATTTAAAAATCGACCCCTTGCTTAGTTTGGGACTAAATAACCGTGTGTGAATTGTGTCGCACAATTTATTATTATTACTTTACTTTTTGGGCCACAATTCATTTCTAGTCTTTCATAATTCTATGTCTCTCTCGTGAGAATGCTTTGTATAATTACAGGGATGTGATTTTATTTGACAGGCGCGTGCGTGAATTGTGTCTATTTATTATACCTCCGATCGAAGGTGAGTCCCATTCAATTGAATATTTTGAGATGATTTGTCAAAGGAAACTGTTTTATTGCTTTTTTGAATCGAACGATGAGAATGTGCTTCCCAGAATTAAATAAATTGAAAGATTCTTTTAATTTTGTTGAATTATTTAAAACTAGCGACCCACCCCGGATTCGCACGGGTGCAATGCTTATACTAAAACCTTCCTCTTGAATAACTCTATCTATTAAAAAAAACGCATCAAAATCCGTTGCGTAGTTTTAAAGATTTAAGCATACATAGGGACATAGGGATATAGGGACAGAGAAAGCGACTTTGTTTTATTATACTATGTAGTGATAGTGTGAGTGATTGTACCTAAGTCCATGGTTCGATCACTGTTTCCTAATTCCCTATTAAGTCGCGAGCATTTCGGTATATGATTTGCACCGTTTCACATTGATATAGATTGAAGTTTAGATCAATACGAATCAATTTGGTCCAGTCAATTAAGGTGCTACGTCGCTGCGTTTTTGAGCTACAGCGCCTTGAATTTTAAAAAAAAAGAGTCTTAAATCATTTGCACATGTCTGCTTCTGGGACTGGTCGTAATCATCCTGAAAATTAAGAAAATCGAAGAGGCAAACATCCAGGCTTCTGATATTTCAAAGGCAAACCATTTAAAAAAAAATCTCGACGCTCGCGCTACAATCGGACTAGTGGGAACAAACCAAGCTACGAGTACAACTTTAATAGATTCACGCCATATACCTGAAGGCAGAGTATTCCATACCTATAAATATCTACCTACTTCTTACCAGTATATTTTTTGGACCCCCAAACGTGACTGGTAGTGAGTCGCGGAAACTGAGTGCTGTTACACAGGCCTTAGAATTATTTTGCCTGCGGGTTTCATCACGATGTCTTCCTTCACCAAGCTTGAGACAAATAATATGTTCGTAAGTTTTGGAAAAACTCACTCGTACATTACCAGGATTCAAACCTGAGCCTAACGCATTAAAGATTCACTATCAAGAGTTATCAGATCTGTTTGTTTACTAATAAAAAGGTCAGGCCTTCGATAACATGCACAAATAATTTTAGTAAATATCTTACCATTTATGGACAATAAAAAGATGGTTTTTAACAATAAGGGCGGGCGCACACGCCGCGCCACGCGCCACGCGCCACGCCGCCGTCTCCCAGCAGGTGGCGCTACACAAACATTGGCGCTAATGTGCTGCCAGTAACGTCTTGTTTGTTCTGACACAAATGGGGTTTGGCGTGAATCCTGCCAATGGAGTTGCATAGGTTAGTAATTAAAAGTGATGTCGAGATTTTTGGGTCTAATCGGGTCTTTTTCATGGTTTCTTAACGAGAGGGTTGGCAGCGGGACCTTACTCTCCGGACGCCATTACAAAATATATTTGAGGGCACTGTGACCTCTTAGTTTTATTTGACAGCAAAGAAAAATCTCGTTTTCGTTGTGTTTACGCACAATGGAAATCGTTAAGCTATGTCAGATACCCTTCGGTGGCTTGAAAAATTCTGACTATTAAGTGGCCACTAGCTTAACACCTTCTCCCAATCCGCGGTGGGCTCGCATGAGGGGTTAAAGCCCATACTTCCTCGAGTGCGAGGAAAGACCCTTAGCTCAGCAGTGGGCTGTTACGGGTTGATCATGATGATGATGAAAGAAAAATCATAAGAGTTGGTAGGAAATTTTAAGGTGGTATAATTTATCAACCGGTACAATATACCAGACTCTGTCAGTGGGCTGTATTTCCATTGCCACTATAACAACAAATATTAAATTAATATAATTTGGGACCCGTTTGTACAATACAGTGTCATTCACTTGTACATACAGTGCCATTCTAGTCATAATGAGTATAGTTCAAAATCATATCTGTCTGTTACTAGATTATAAGAAGTCCTACAGACAATGCGTTTTACAAGTATTTATTCTTTACCGCGGTAAAGAACTGGATTTGCACGGACAAAAAACTACAAACTACAAACTTGAGACTTATCGTCAGCAACTTGACTATGTAGTTTTTAAATTTACTGTCATAAAGTGATTCTGTATGTCTTTCCAAATTTTTTTTGTCAGCCTATATATTGTCCCACTGCTGAGTAGAGGCCTCTCCTCTATCCCTCCACTTATCCCTATCCTGTGCCTCCTCCAGCCATGTCTTTGAGAAGGCGTCAAGTTCATAATAAAATTTAAATAATCGGTTGTTTTTTAAATTTTCGTCGGTTATTTAAATTTTTAAATTTAAATAACCGACTTTCGGTTTACTGACGCTGACAGTTGAACGTGACAACGTCATACTTTTTGGATTGTGCCTCTTTGTCGCTCGTTGCGCGCTCTCGCTTGCACTGGAACGCCGCATACGTCATACTTTTTCGTGCATGCAGCCGGCTCCATCGAATTATAAGACGTTGTCACGTCAAAATAATAAAATAAATAAAATAATAAATAAATAAAACTTTTCTGCAACTAAAATTAAAGTACTCAGCTCATCACAGGTATTCAAATTAAAAACGTCCCATCAATAACTACAGCAATAACATATCTTTGTTAACGAAATGTGACGTGTGGAGTCAGCTAGACGGGCGACAGGTCGCGCGATTAGTTGGCACGCGCCGTGTGCGCCGCCCTAACCCCGTCCCCGGCACGTGCTCGCTGTAATTCTGTTTGTAATTTCATTTGATTACAATCCTTGGGATTACAGGTTGTGACCGTGTCTGTTTATTTCGGGCACGGCTCTTTAACTTCAATCGTTTAATTTCAACGGATTCTATTTTGATTTTTATGAGGAATCTTTTTTGATTAATAAATGTGCAACCCTCTCTTATTGGCTGGGTGCGAAGTAGGTGGTGGGGGAACCACGAATCGATCGCAGCGCCCATGGTGGCTGAAAAAGGAACAAGGGACGGACGAACTGTCACTTTTTACTAGAGAAATTTGCGTATTCGTGCATTCTTAGTGAAAATAAATACTTGAACATGGGTAACGAAACCTGCTGCGTAATCAACTGCAAGAATAATGGCAAAAATAGCGATCGGAAATTCAAAAAATTTCCAAGAGCAAGTTGAAAACAAGATCAACGACTTCAATGATCTTTTGTATGGCGTTGATGTCACTGAAGTTTGTCTATTTACACTAGCTTCAATGGTGTGGCTCATTTGATTTTCACATTTTGTTTCTTTTACATCTTGCACATGTTGAGCCAAAACTAACTGTTTGCCTTTTGTGGTGGTTTGTGACTGAAAAACTATATTGTGCGTTATTGTCCGGAATCCAGTTTTTATAATCAATTTGGCCATGTTGAACTGAAATTACACAACAGTCTGCATTATTAACGACAGTACTGCTATAAATAATGGTCTACAAGATACATGAAACGCTCTAGTCGATAAATTTTGTCCATTTCTTTACTTATTTACCGTGAAGCCATGAGAAAGTCCGTGTAGGTATACTGCCTGAAATTTACTGATTGTGGCATTTTTGACGCGAAATAAAAAAGGTCAACATTATTATCGACGCTATAGACTTACAATATCCAACAGGACCTAAGTAAATAACGTTGTTTCACTGAAATTATTTTTGTGTTTACTTACTTTTCGTAATGACAGCCAGACATTTGACATTTCCAAGTCCGCCCTAATTCTTACCACTAGTTGGCGCTGTCATCGCGCACCCAGCCAATACGTTGCACTTTTTTCAGCATCTTTCAAATAATTGTTTTTTTATGTAACTCAACGGTGACCAAAATACTTTTTCTTACAATCCGCTCCCGTTCAACTTTTCTACATCTTAACTAACTCACAACTTATTTTTTATAGATATTTTTTTATAAAAAAATAGTTTTTAGGTCCCTACAGAATTAGTTTCGCATTTGTAATATTTGTAGGAAAGTATCAATAACAAATTTATACTGATAAGTGTTTAAAGGTAACGAAAAGATAGCGCGTTTTAGAAAATCATTGCTTATCAAAGAGGTTCGAAGGAAATCATTTTAGGAGAAACTTTTTCTTTAAACGTCTTTGAAATAAAAAAAAATAAATAAAAAACTCCTTATTTTCTCCATACAGTCCTTATAACTAGTTCAAATTAATGTAGATACAATTCTTAAGATGTCAGGAACATTAGTGCAGACTGGAGCCCAAACTTTGTTGCTCATATTTACGCATAATACACTATTTGTACATAGACATTAATTACTTGATAGCAGTGATAGCCCGGACGGTTAAAGAGCCGGCCGAAAATCAGTGAGGCTCGGGTTCGAATCCTGGCATGTACCAATGAGTTTCTCAAAAAACTTACGTACATATTTATCACTAGCTTGACGGTGAAGGAAGGAAGGAAAAGGAGGAAACCCGCAGGTCTCAGAATTAATTCTGAGACATGTGTAAACACATCACCACCTATCACGTTTAGGGGTCCAATGTATCTCGTGAAATGTGGGTATATCCAGTAATGGAATACCTCTGCCTACCCCCTCGGGGATAAAAAAGGCGTGAGATTATATTATATTATATATTATTATACATTGATTACTTTATATCTTAAAAACATCATTTTGTCAGTAGTTAGCGATATTGCATATTGTTAAATAACTACGTAGGGTACCTATATTGATATTCTAATACTGACAGATCGTAACAAGAACAATATAAGTCGATCTTTTATTAGTTTTTTTTTTAATATTAAAATATGCGCTGACTCAGCGTTTCTCATGGCAGGGGGCGCTATTTAGCGGGCATTCTCGGTTCATTACGCTGCATTTATTATTAAAGGGACCAGTTGACTTGTACCCTCATGGATTCCCTAAGGAAGAGATGCAAAAGGTTAGTTCAATATATAAATATACAACGCGTAACAGAAAAAGCGCAATTCCTCATACACCCTAATTAGTATATTAACATAAAAAAAAACCGGCCAAGTGCGAGTCGGACTCGCGCACCGAGGGTTCCGTACAACCTTGCAAATTTATGGTTTTCGTAATTTTTCCTTTATCTATGCTATAAGACGTTGCTTCGTACCAAATTTCAAGATTCTGAGTTCACGGGAAGCACCCTGTAGGTTTTGATTCCCTTGCAAGTGTCGAAAATTTGCGGCATAAACGGCTGTATCTTTTGATTGCGTTGGCTTAGAAGTTTGATTTTTTCACAGCTTCAAGGGACAGTAGACTTGAGTAATTGATGTAAATTTCAGCTTCATACCTCCACGCGTTCCTGAGAAAAAGGGTCTTGACAGACGGACGGACGGACGGACAGACGGACAACAAAGTGATCCTATAAGGGTTCCGTTTTTTCCTTTTGAGGTACGGAACCCTAAAAAATGATGCATTCGAACTTCAGTTGTATCTAACCAATTTTCTTAAATAGCGATCCATAATACCACGATTTCCATACATAGCACTGAATTCAGCTATGCTAATTGATTTTTCGGAAAAAATTTAATACTTGCCTCTCTATTAGGGATGTTACGGAGGTGGTTTTATCGAAGCCGAAGTCGGAGTCGGAGTTTTTAAATTTGATTTTTCGGAGTCTTAATCGGAGTCGTAGTCGGAATCGGAATCGGATTTTGGACGAAATCAATTAATTGACACGCCACACAAAACAAAACAGACCAGTGGGTCTAAAATGGCCACTTTGAGCAATTCCTCTGAGCAATTCTCCTTTTCTGAATTCTCAGCAAATCCTAAGCAATTTCTCTAAATTTCGTAAAATGGTCCCATAATTTAGTGATTCACTGACAATTCAATTCATTAGCAGATTCGTATTTGGTGAAAATTTCGAATATGAATCGAAATAGAATTCTATTATGATTCACCCGAAACGGCCTTTTTAGACCCGCTGATTATATGAATCGATGACAGAACGCGTGTTCCCCGGGCGAGATGAGTAAACCTGTTCGTACACGTTGACTGGAGCCGCCGGCGCCCTCCGATTACCTCCGATTTAAATGTATCGGAACTGAAGTCGGAACCGGAGGTGTAAGATCAATCGGAAGTTCCGACATATCTTAATCGAAGTCGAAGCTCCGTAACATCCCTGCTCTCTATACGGCAAGTGAAAGAGGTCGGAAGAAAATCATTCTCATAAAGAAATTTTGTCATGAAACGTCTCAATGCCTCAAGCAGATATTCCATTTTTAGAAATACATACTTTTCACAAGTATGTTCGACCCCTAAACGTGATAGTTGGTGAGCCCATCGCCTCACCGGGTCAGTTACACACATGCCTTAGAATTAATTCTGGGACCTGCGGGTTTCCTCACGATGTTTTTCTCATTCGAATACCATACATTTATATTCCTATAAGTATCCTCCTAGAGATACATCCGCGAGATCCGCCAGATCCGCTGGTCCGCTCGGCAGTTCCGCATACAAACGCCGTGGCATAACTCACGCATTACTCTGATTTATAAAGCGCTCTAAACCCCCCCTCTGGAGGGGGGAGTGCGGATTTTGCGGATGTTTTTTTCATATTACGGTCAACTTTATTTGTTTGTGCTGTGAACTTATACAAAAGCAATTTTCAAACCAAAATGTTTAGCCATCTGCTTGAGCACAACATGTGTTAAATATTTTTAGCTGTGCAGAGTCTAAGTTCCTTCAAAACTTATCGAAATGTCACTTGGTAATCGACAGTACACTTTTACTCTTCATTTGAAGAGGCTTCTGTAGGCAATTGGAAACAGTCCATTCCACGTAATGTCGAATTTCTCATCCACGGCACACTATCTCTGAGTCTTAATATTACTACCGCTATTATGAGCCAAAACAGGCCGAAACTCAAAATATATATAAAATTTAAAATTTTACTAAAACACGACTCTCCTCGGATTCCTGCAAAAAAGATTTAAGGTTTCGACAGCACTATCTACTCGTATACAATGCGTAACAGAAAAAGCGCAATTCCTCATGCAATCGACCTTTAGTTATGTCTAACCAATTTTATTAAATATCGATTAATAATAGCACGATTTCCATAGAAAGCACAAAATTCAGCTACGATAATTATTTTTTTTGAAAAATTTAACACATTTTAAAAATAGCTGAAATCGATTAAGTAGTCGATACTGAATAAACTAATTTCAGGAATTGCGCTTATTATGTTACATGTTGTATTTAAATTTTTTTTGAATAAATATAAGTTAGATATTATATAATACAGCATATTTTGTTGTTCATTTTATATGTTTGTGGTCTACTACGGAGATTTGATATTCGATATTCGGCTCGAAATCGGAAAATCTGTCGAACGAAAGGTTTTCGAGATGGGCTATTCACAGATGTTTTAATTGACATAAGGATTCGACAGATTTTTCGACTCCGAGTCGAATATCGAATCTCTGTGAATACATAAAATTTCTACATAAAATTGTTTTATGTGTTAAGTAGTTTCTGTAATTTTTTGTTGTCTATGCCAAATAAAAAGTTTCTTTCTTTCTTTCAAATAAAACAATTAGATAATAGATGGGACATCAAACTCTCGTTTGCCATTTAACGTGAAAGCAATAACTGTGACGGTATAGTTACATCTACAAAATAACAACGGACGTGATTCTGGTCCGCAGTAGGTATTCTGTTACAAATAACAATATATTTGCTCCCCGGGGAGCGCGAACAGGGCTTAGCTCTTACGCGGCCGTAGGGAGGGGACGAAAGAGTAATGTCGATAAGAAATATTGCTAGACAGGCAAATTTGTCCGCCGGACTCGTGGTTGCCCTGTTTTGTTACCCCAGGGTGGGGTATTTACTCGTATTTACCCTGCTATGAAAAGGATTGTACTTGACTGAATCGTAAATAGTGGAGTGCCCGACAGATAAAATATTTTTATCAAACTCGAGTCTTTACGTGACAAACCTGTACCTACCTGTGTAACATGAGAAGGGTGAGTCTGTGAAAATGTCACATCTAAAGATCTAAGCTATAATTATGGGATTTTTTTCATATTGTTCTTCTTTGAAAGATGTGTTTTTATCTTATTATGTAGGTATATCATTTGTTTTGTATACTTAGTACAAGCTCTGTCAAGTTATAACCAACAGCACTGCATACGTCATAAGCCTCTTTCAAAAGTAATGCAAATAATCATATCTAATAGGCCTAGACATTTAGGACTAAACTATGTCCTATCATCAATCGGAAGACGTCCACTGTTGCCGAAGGCCTCCTCTATAGAACGCCACAACGAACGGCAACTTGTCGCTTGCATCCACCGGTTGCCAGCGACCTTGACGATATCGTCGATCTACTGGGGAGGCGTACCTACTAAATATGTCCCATCATGGTCCTAATTATTATTAACAAAGTTTTATCGATACAATTTTTATCGACACCTTTCAGACTGCGTCGCCTCCCTCAATTATAAAGTTCGTTTCCGCCCGCTAAAGACGCGTTCATTTCGCTCTGAATTATGCGCCTTGCTTTTGTGTTTTTATTTTATCGGGACTGTTTTGAATATCGGTCTCCTTTTCCAAAAAATGGCGGACTATTTTGTATTTAGGCTTACAAGATAAAGAAAATCTTTAGTTGAAGTGAAAACTGGCCAAGTGTGAGTCGGACTAGCACACAAAGGTTTAAGTACAATGAAAACGTCTGTTGCGAATTTCAACTGTTTACTTAATACAGCCAAATGATAGATACCTATACATATAGGTATACTGAGTGTTAGAAAAAGTACTTCGGTGTTTTGCTCTAAAACCATAGTTTTCTGGTCGAACACGTTTTGGACATTCTGTGATATGGACATTTTAGGATTTGGTCATTATGGGATATGGACGTTTTGGGACATGGACATTTTGGGATTTGGACAATCTGGGATTTGGACTTTCTGGGATTTGGAGGTTTTGGGATTTGGGCATTATGAACCAAAACGCTACAGACAGATGAACAGACAGTGGAGGCTTAGTAATAGGGTTCCGTTGGCACAATTTAGGAATGGAACTCTAAAAAGTTAAACTTTTAATATATTTTTAAGTTCAAAGTACCTAGTTCTGGGGGCGCACGATCACAATACATAAGCTATTATCTCGCAGAATTGTTACCAGACTGGATTTATTGTCTATCTATAATTGTAATTGCAATCGTTTTTATTTGACGTTTGTTACCGTTCATTGCTTGCTCTACTCACACCGGGGCAAGTACGGGTTTACGTAAGAAGCAACGTACGTTGAATACAGATGATTGCGATTAAGGTTGTAAATAGACAATAGGTCAGCAGGTATTGTAATCAATGCTAAACGCAATAAACAAATAGACAGACAAACATACTTTCCCATTTGAAACACCAGTAATGACAACAGTATTTTTTGCATCGCGTAACAATGAACATTAATAAGCACATAATTTATTCATCGCTAAGTATCAGCGGCGCGGGCGCAGAGTTAAAAACCGTGTAAGTTTATTACAAAACATTTGGGATAGGGTGCCGTGCACTAGTGGCCACTAGAAAGTATACACACCGAAAAATTTTTACTTCATAGGGGCTACTGCCGGTCTCCAATTTACGGTATTCAGACTTGTGTCAAAAGTGACACCGCCATAGTGTCGTTACGAAAATCGTAAATCGGAAAAACTAATGACGTCGAGTTTAGTCTGTGGTTACTGCATGAGTTTTTTTTAATGAGTCTGTACTAGTTATATGATTAATAAACATCTGATATAATATATTAAAGTTTTATGATCGTGTTTGAAATAAATATGCTTAAAATTTCGAAATAATAAGTTTTATTTTCTAACAAGAGCAACTGCACAGTAAGAACACAGGAAAAGTTATGATATAGGCAGTGCTGCCTCTATTCCCGGAACTTAAGTATCTTGAAACGCGTTCGTAGGCGCATGCTTTAGCTAGTGTAAAAAATGTCTTTAATACGTTTTCACTTAAATCTTTTTTATTTTTTGTTTGCAAATACAAATTTAGTTTAAAATTAGCATAAGCACCAGTCTTCACTGATTGAGACTAGTCTAACTTAGATACCTAATTTACCTAAACTACAATTTACAAATATAATCTTAGGATGCACACTCAGACTGTGAACATTTGTCTGACAATACAAAGAAGAATCCTCTCATCTTCAATCATTTCTGGTATGTGGAATTTTGGAAATGGATTGTGTATACAAAAAAAAAAAAATATTTTTTTTATTGTGTATACATACACCGTGGCTTTCAGTGTAGCGCAGACAGGGCGAGTTAAGGCGCGTCGGCAACGCGTATTAACTTATAATAAACTGCGCGTGGTTTTACGCTGCATGCGTTCACCCTAAATAACCGACTTCGCCTTAACCACCACACAACTTTACACTACATTCCACCTTAAGCTAATAGACTTTAGGTTCATATTCCCTTGCCAATTTGATTAAGTGTTTCCGATAGAATAGGTTTGGTTGTTCAAAGGAAATAAACACTTTTTAAGAAGGATTTAGGATTGGAATTACTTCGTGAGGAGGTCAGTTGTTACGTCATTGTTATGGGGAGGGCTTAGGAGATAGGTCGGGACCATAACCGATATTAAACCAACATTCATGACTACTACAGGCTACTAGCTTAAGTCACTTGCAATTCACTATAACAATCCTACTATAATATTATAAACGCGAAAGTTTGTTTGGATGGATGTCTGGATGTGTGGATATCTGGATGGATGTTTGTTCCTCTTTCACGCAAAAACTACCGAACGGATTTTGATGAAACTTTACAGGTATATAGCTTACTAGCAGCGCCCCGCGGTTTCACCCGCGTAGTTCCCGTTCCCGTGGGAATACGGGGATAAAATATAGCCTATGTGTTATTCTGATGTATAAGCTATATAACTGTAAAGTTTCATCAAAATCCGTTCAGTAGTTTTTGCGTGAAAGTGGAACAAACATACATCCATACATCCAGACATCCATCCAAACAAACTTTCGCATTTATAATATTAGTAGGATACATCAGAATAATACATAGGCTGCTACCTGCCCCGGCTTCGCACGGGTGCAATGCTAACACTAAAACCTTCCTATTGAATCACTCTATCTATTAAATGAAACCGCATCAAAATCCGTTACGTAGTTTTAAAGATTTAAGCATACATAGGGACATAGGGATATAGGGACAGAGAAAGCGACTTTGTTTTATACTATGTAGTGATTATCAGTTTTTCTCTACTAGATTATGCATGTATTATATACATATAAACCATTCTCTTGAATCCCTCTATTTATAAAAAAAAACACATCAAAATCCGTTGCGTAGTTTTAAAAATCTAAGCATAAATAGGGACAGACAGACGGGAAGCGACTTTGCTATAGTGATTGTGTCCCGCAATTTATTTATTTATTACTAGCAGCGCCCCGCGGTTTCACCCACGTAGTTCCCGTTCCCGTGGGAATACGGGGATAAAATATAGCCTATGTGTTATTCTGATGTATAAGCTATACAACTGTAAAGTTTCATCAAACTCCGTTCGGTAGTTTTTGCGTGAAATAGGAACAAACTTCCATCCATACATACATACATCCATCCATACAAATTTTCGCGTTTATAATATTAGTAGGACTATATATTAATTAAACACCCAGACGAAAACAGGAAAAAATAGTTATCGTCTCCAATTTTTGTGCTTATACATTTTTTTTTTGCATCAAAACTCACAATTTACAGATGATAAGTGAGCGAGTCAAAACGAGATCCGCTCGACTTGTGAGCCCGCGGTACCGCACCAGGGGTGTGTTTTTATTAAAAATCATCGCTTAGCGCCTTACGGCTAATGGGATTTTTTGTTAGTTTACAGTTTGTTTACTTATCCAGATAAGTTCGCGTATTGTTATCTCTTTGTTTCTGTTCAAAAGAGATAGCTGAACTGCCGCTTCTGACTTGACGGGCTTGTAGGCTCGGTTGGTAGTGACCCTGCCTTCTGAATCGGTCGCGGGTTTGATCCCCGGGGCCAAGATGTGTGTGCGTAAACATCTCTGTTGGCCTCGTGTCAGGTCGTTTAATATTAATTTAAGTATGTTTATCAGTTGTTATTTACCCTGTACAGGCCCTGCCTAGTTCGGGACTAAATAACCGTGTGCGAATTGTGTCCCATAATCTACTATATAAAAATAAGTCGGGTTTTCCTTCCTGACGATTTAACTCGAGAACGGGCGGACCGATTTTGATGAAACTTTTTGTGTGGGTTCGAGTGGGTCCAGGGATGGTTTATAGCAAAGAAAATTCAGCATTGCACCCGTGCGAAGCCGGGGCGGGTTGCTAGTTTATTATAATTGTTAGTCTATCTTTTCTGAGACTAAAATTTCACTGAGAAATATTTTTAGTTACGACTATTTTTGACCGTTCTACGTCACCGAAAGCAAGTATGTCAGATTTAAATACAAATTTGGAAATGATTAAAATAATCTCTTAGAACTGAAAATACGAATTCGAAAGAGTAAAAAACCGACATCAAAAAATATCACTAAAAATGTCATCGATGTAGGTATATACTTACCTACAATTCGTAGACTTTTGTTGATTTTTATAAAACCGCTAAACCAATTTCGATAAAATGGAACCACTTCTGAACCACCATTTTTCTCTATCAAACGAAAAATTATAATCAAAATTGATTCATAATTGACGGAATTATCGCGTAACATAGATACAAAAAAACATTGAATTAAAAACCTCCTTTTTTTAAGTATGTTACAAGAAAAGTAGTTTCATCAAATGAAAATGATTTAAACGAAGAAATCATACGCATTCGTAATTACCACCATTTTAACTGGGCTACTGTTCTATTAAGGCTACGAATCCAAGCCTAATCAAAAATCGGCGTTTCCCGCCTTCACTCACCTTCACTTTCCCGACTTAGCTCACTTAATTCACTTATCTTACTTACCCTGTAGTCGCGATTACCGCTAATGCGTCTTTACTTAAAACTAATACAATTAGACAGACAGGGACGGAGATATAGGTGGAAGAGAGATGTTAGTTCAGTTCATTCACTTCAGTTTTGTATGTTTTAACTATTTTCTTAAAACATGCAGATGTTGTACAAATTTCAGTTGGTACTTATATATTTATACGTACGTTTCACTACATAGTATATACAAAGTCGCTTCCCGCTGTCTGTCTATCCCTATGTATGCTTAGATCTTTACAACTGCACAACGGAATTTGATGCGGTTGTTTTTAATAAATAGAGTGATCAAGAGGAAGGTTTATATATCTTACTAGCGGATGCCCAGCGGCGTTGCCCGCGCGGATTCCGTTTATTCCCGTTCCCGTGGGAATTTCCAAAAATCCCTTCATAGTGGTTGCCTACGACATATTTAAGACACTTACATGCCATATTTCAAATAGCGGGTGCCCAGCGGCGTTTTCCCGCTTGGATTTAGTTTATTCCCGATCCCGTGGGAATTTCCAAAAACCCCTTCACACCAATTTCCTATGACATATCAGACACCTTCATACCATTTTTCTTGTAATAAAAATAGGGGACACCCAGCTTTTTCTGCTTGTTTATCCCCGTTCCCGTGGGAATTTCGCAAAATCCTTACTTATGCTAAGACGATACCATTGGGACTGGAATCACGAAATTTTTCATGAAATTCCCACGGGAACGGTAATAAATACCCTCTAGTGTGGAATTAAAATAATAGTTTTTGAGATTGTTTTCTCATCGCCTCAAGAGTTAGCTTTGACGTTTTAACATAAACTCAACGTATTCCTGTGACGTCACAAGCCCTCATCTCCAAATCGCTGCCTTTCACAATATCGCGCAGATTAATCGTAATCCTATTAGTGTCTGCAGAGCTCTCGAGTTGTCCGTCCGTCTGTACATTTGCGGCCCCTATAAGTATACGCGCACTGTTGTCAAATAAAATAAATAAAACCTTTAAAATAAAAAAAAGTTAGCGCATGCGGACTTTTTCTATGGGATTCTGTGTTTTGCGAATTTTTGTTATTTTTAGTCACAAAACCCTTTTCGCCTGAACTTGTAGCTTCAGAGGATTTTAAAGACTACATTTTTCGAAATCAACGCACTTGCTTATATGGGTGTGTGTTTTTGTATAAATTAAAAAGAGTACGGTTAATCAGCCTGCTTCACATGATGATAATCAGGGGCTCGGGGGGTTCGAATCCTGGCATTTACCAATGAGTTTTCAAAAACTTACGTACATATTGACGGGCCTGTTGGCTCAGTTGGTAGTGACCCTGCCTTCTGAGTCGGAGGACGCGGGTTCGATCCCCGCTCGGGGCCAACATTTGTGTGCATGAACATGTCTGTTGGCTTCGTGTCTGGTCGTTTAATATTTATTTAAGTATGTTTATCAGTTGTTTAGTACCCATAGTACAGGCCCTGCCTAGTTTGGGACTAAATAACCTTGTGTGAATTGTGTCCCACAATTTATTATTATTATATTCATCACAAGCTCGACGGTGAAGCAAAAACATCGTGAGGAAACACGCAGCTCCGATAATTAATTCTGATTCATGTGTAACAGACCCGGTTCGGCGATGGGCTCACATCACGTTTAGGGTAAGGCCAAACGAGCGTAATTTCGGTTGCAGAATTTCGGTTGCAGAAATTCTGCCCGACAGAAATTCTGTTGGGCTGCCAGACGGAGCGTAATTTTGTGAGTCGTGAGTAGCAGAATATATCTTATTTCTCACTCCCTCTTGAGTGATCCGTTACATTCCACTGTAGTATCTCTTTCACACATTGTCTATGTCTACCCCATCGCCCCGCGAACTGAAATTCGGTCCGCATAATGCATGTGAGTCGGCAGACAACTCATTTTGCGTCGCCGTGTGAATCAAATAGGACTTTTGTATGAAACCGAATGCAGCAGAATTTCAGCGACCGAAATTCTGCTACTCACGACTCACAAAATTACGCTCGTTTGGCCTCACCCTTAGGGGTCCAAAGAATATCTCGTGAAAAGTTGGTATATCCACAAATGGAATAGCTCTGCCCCTCTACCATTTTCATTGGCAGTCACATCACGCTATTATTGTTCCTACTGCACGCGTACACTGTAGTGCAGTGTAAGTGGCGAGCTTTGTGAACGTTTTATTGCTCGCTTGTTCATACCTGGTGTAACCCGGTTCAAAATGCGTGGCGCCCTTGGGGTTGTTCTATTGAATTCAAAATTAAACACAATACCTATTTATTGGATTCAAAATTAATCGAAATGTTTTTAAAATAATTAAATGGATCCTGTGTAAATTTGGCCTAAATAAGAAAGGTTTATTTTTTAGTGTTGGTTTGTATTGAATAGGCTACGAAACTACCGGACCAATTTTATGTTTTTTTTATCACTGGACCATGTAAACTTTAGGAGTCAACCTGAATTGTTGTTAATGGATTTAATGTCAGTAATGTGGTGCAAATAATTACTTTTTCAAAAATATTCTAGAAAACTATTATATTGTCACTGGTTACGCCAATGGTAAAGAGGTATGATTATGTATGTATTTGTTTTGGAAAGTTCAATAAAAATAGGGAACATAATGACATGAACTCACTTTTGATCTAACTATACGACGATAATACGCCAACATCCAAATAATAATTATACGACAAAAATTTAATATCACAGAAGGGAGAATGTAATAAAATCGTAGCGATGACTGTAGTACCTCTCCAACGGTCTACGCCGTAGCGCTACGGCGTAGCACCTGCATTCCAGCCCCCAGCTACCCCCTCTCCCCATCTTCCCCCCAGGTATAATTGCTCGTCGGGAATTCCTGGAATGTAGCGTAGTTTTCAGACGACATGTTATTGGCTCTTATTACGTTCAGTTGGCATTTTCAGGTACGAGGGGTACAGTATATGATGATGAGGAAAAAATGGAAGAGGAGATGTAAAAAAGTGGCACTATAGAGGTGTATTGAAGCGTGTTTAGCTGTAATAAAGTGGCTTTAAAGTGGTTTTAAATGACCGGCTGGTCGTAGTGTAGTTTGAGATTAGACAATTAGTTTTATAGTAGCTTTTTTGCACATTGGCATGGCATAGACGACATTTGTAAGATTTATTTTATTTTCGAAAAGTAATATTGTTCCCCATTTTATTATAATCTGCCTTGTTTTGTTCACAAATGATAAGAAAAACGATGTCTAATTTCAAGACTGTACGCTTTTCCTTTTTTAGAACATAGTAGAAGTATTATCGCATTGCTGTTCACTACAGGACATATTATTATTTTTATTACATTCCGCATAGAATGTGCACCGTGCTCTTTGAAGAAGGCTCTTGTTGAGGCACAAATAAACATGAAGTTACAAAATCTTCGTCTTTGGATATAAATGGATATAAGGTTTACATTTGACATTTTATTTTCCATACAAAAAAAAATTATTCTATAATAATTAGGTAGGTTCTAGCAATAGCTGTATTATAGTGTTTTACAACACAATATAATTATCTCCCGTTGTTTTAGGACCGTTAGATTACACTTTTAATGAGGATTCTTATAATTGGTATTTGTTTCATGTATGGTATAGGGATAGTTGAGTTGAGATTCTATAAAACGATATTGGGTACCTACTTATTATCCAGATTGAATAATTTATTAAAATGTTTGATTGAAATGCAATTCAATAAATTATAAGTATTTTAGAAAGTGTAAAGACTCCAAAGACAATCAATTTGATCCAAAATATATAGTTTTGGAACTGTTTTTTTTTAATATATTGTTACTTTATTTCTACTTACCTACCTACTTAAATAAGCATAATACGATATATTTAAAACAAACAAATCCCAAAATAGAGCTTCCCGCCGTTCCCTATTTGTTTTTAAGCGGTAAGTATCAACGAATTGCAGAAAGATATACACGGTCCATTCCCATTCCGTACCCTGTCGTCCCGCATTCCTTATTCAGCAATGTCCGAAAATTAAAGGCGCTTTACAAGAAATCGCACTCAGCGTCGCGCTCAGCCGTCGCGCCGTGGAGAGCTCTTATTTACTCTACAACACACGTATACCGCTATAGCTCTTACACACTGTATTTGTTTTTTCCATTAGAAAAGAACGAAACGCCCTGCGCGAGATATAGCAATAATATTTCAATATCACGACGCGAGAGCCAGCCCTAGCCGGCTTCAAAGTGATTTCTCTGCGCTCCCATTGGACGCCTCCGAGCGCCCCGGAACGCGTTCGATATTCAAGACCTCCGCGCGACAGAGATGGGAACGTCAACTACAAATGGGTAGCTAGCGGGACGAAAAGAGACGGAGGTAAGTTTGTAAGTGCCTGAATATTGCATGAACCCAAAAGGCCCGTATCAATAATACGTGCACGAATGAAATAATAGATTATTCGTTTGTTCAAATCGAACGTAAACAAAATGTAAGCATCCATTACTGATGCACGCACGTGGAAGTAGGGAGAGGCTTATGGGGCGCGGTGCGTGCGAGACAGGGACGACTATGGTTGGCTTAGCGTCGCGTCGTCGGCGCGGGCAACAATGCTCGCGCTATCTGTTTTTGTAGCAGTCGCCAGTCGGTTTTCACATTAAACGATCATTTTAAGGGCGAACCAATCAAACTGCAAATTTATACAAATTGATACTAAACGGGTTATATTAATTTTATAACAAAAATTAAGTGTGTAAATAAGTTTGAACCGAGTCGTAATTAAAACTAATTGGCTGTAATATAGCGCTAATTGTTTTGTATCAAGGCGGTTTTTCGTCAAAGTTTTGTCCTTTTTGACATTTTTCGCGGGTGACGCGGCTTTTTCCTTGTTACGTGCGTGGATTGTAGACTGTTAACAATGATTGGTGGGCCGCGGCTATTCGGTAATTTAGTGGCTGAATAAGAGTGTTAGTGGGAGCTGGTGGTTGCGGTGTGGACAAGCTGGTGCATGGTTTGTGGGGGTGTGTGGCGGACGATGGCGACATAGGGGGCGGCCAGGGTTGGCCCTTCGAGGCCATGCTCAATAACCTCACGGCGACAGCTTTAGGAGGTGAGTTGGTGAACGGACTTTGGTCAGGCAGAGGAACTGAGCAAGCGTCAATGTAAACTCAACAATGATTTCTGAAATCTTCGCTTTTTGACAATAAATAAAAATATTAATAGAAACACCGACTGTGTGTGAACTGGACCCGTAAGGTACATGAAACAAAAAAACGTTTTTGTATGAGGCCCTCTAATTTTTAATTTTATTGCATTTCTTGTTTTAGCTGCAATATTGTAGTTTTTGTAATGGCGGCGGCTAAGAGACGGAAGCGCGCCATTTCCAAAACAGTCATTTTCTTCTAAAAAGTGATTAAACGTAAACCGATAGTCAAATACAAATTATACAGTGTGAGTCTCCATAAAGTGCACATATGAAAATGGGTGAAACTAGACACATTTTTATCGAGCAGATTTTTTTTATTAATTTATTGTAAATATTTTTTCTTTTGATTACGTACTGTTGACTTTATGTAAATAAAACGTTATAACTTTTTAACTAAGAAGTATATTGTGATATAATAAAAACAGTTATGATGTAAAATAACAGAAGATACTAATAAAATAAAAAAAATACCCAAAAACGGTACCAAGAAATATTAAAAAGGGACTTTTTGAGGAAAATCTGCATTGAGCTCTTGTTTTTTTAATTAATGCCTATATTAAAATAAATATATAATAAAAACTACTATATGTAGTTTTTATTACTTTATGTTATTCTTCATTGTATTACCTTTCAAAAAACAAAAATCTCGTATCTTTATCCATATCACAACGTTTACTATGAGTGTTTGAACTAAGTCATTCCGGGTGCACCATTCAACGCTTCGTTCTAGATTGTCCCATTTTATAATTTCTTAGTACCGTTTTTTGGTATTTATTTTTATTTTATTAGTATCTTCTGTTATTTGACATCATTACTGTTTTTATTTTATCACGATATACTTCATAGTTTCAAAGTTATAACGCTTTCTTTACATAAAGTCAACAGTAAGTAATCAGAAGAAAAAAATATCTATAAAATATAAAAAAATAAAATCTCAGTTTTTTTTTTAACATTTTTTCCGTCGGTAAAAATGTGTCTAGTTTCACCCATTTTCATATGTGCACTTTATGGAGACTCACACTGTATAACTAATACCAAATAGTTGTGTCGCGCGATTTCACCCGCTTAGTTCCCGTGAGAATATACGGGGATAAAATATACTACATGGCTATACTAATATTATAAAGAGGAATGATTTGTATTTTAATATGTTTGTAACAAATAAACTCAAAACTACTGGACCAATTTAAAAAATTCTTTCACTTATGGACACCTGCATTATTACTGAGTTATATATAGGCTATATTTTATGCCCGTATTTGAACAGAAACGGGAACTAAAAAAATAAAAGATTTTCTCTTGCATACAAAGCTTGGATTTGGATGTTTCCATCCTGAAAATAATAATAACAATGTAAGTGTAAAAATGTCTGTTTTATTTAAAGTATTCCCTATTGACTCTGAAGGGATTGGAAGAGGTATTAAATTACTGGATAAACTCTTCAACCAGTATTGTACCTACTTCTCCTTTAAATTCTCTACACAAAACGGCAAATTCATTGCTTAGACCAAATTTTATATGTGGGTATATCCAGAAATGGAATACCTCTGCCTACCCCCTCGGAGATAAAAGGAGTGACATTATTTATTTTTATACCATTAGCCCGCGGGCTAAGTGGTCTGTGGGCTCATTTGACCACAAAGCCCAAATTTTAATACAAATCTTTCCTCTTTATAATATTAGTGTAGATAGATAGACAGTGTAGATTATCCTTCTTGATATATATTTTCAAAAAACGCAAAGTAATTACAAATTCCACGTGGACGAAGTCGCGGGTATCAGCTAGTTTTAATATAAATTGCTAACATTTTCAAACAAGCGTACTCGTAGAAATCGTGACGACAAATGATGAAAAATATAAAGTAAAATAAAATTAAATCACATAAATCTGGTGTAAACTATTGTGTCGTAAAGTAAACCTGCAGCTCAGTCGAATAGCAGTTTATTAGGGCGGGATTAGGGCTGTCACCGTTCTATTTACAAAATTAAAATAAAATGTAAATATTTGAAAATAAGATGTAAATAAATAGAAATTTTGTAAGATTTCGACTGACATTTAATATAAATAAAATTATTCTCCCACCTTTATCCCAGGGTTGGTATCCTTTTCCTGGAAGTACCTACTTTTACCATTGTATTTTTGTACTAAAAAACCGACCACTCTCAGATGTTTTCTTCAATATGTGTCCCGTACTTCTCTGCTAATATTATTAATTTATTTAAAGAAAACCAACGTTCATATGAAATATTATAGTAAAAAATATTAGGTATAAACATACTCGCACAGGCCAATGATAAGTTTTCAAAGATAAAAAAAAATGTATACTGACACTAAAGACAGAAAGTTAACTCACGCAAAACAAGAAGGAGGATATATGGGATATCATTAATTAAGATTAATGATTTGGTTTAGGTTAGACTTGAAAAATTCTGCCTGTTAAGTGGTCACTAGCTTAACACCACCTCCCAATCCGCGGTGGGCTAGCGTGGGAGATTAAAGCTCACACTTCCTCATGTGCGAGAAAAGACCCTTAGCTCAGCAGTGGACTGTTACGGCTTGATGATGATGATACGAGTAAGCTAGGTACATCTTAGGCAAATGAAATAAAATAAAAAGAGTGCGCTCAGTCAAAGAAACACCTCACCAATTTTTGTCTCATTGAATAAGTTAAGTTACTTTCGTATTATAAATGCTTTAAGAAATAATAATACTAATAATAGTAATCGCCCGTGGGAGGCTGATGCTTGAATTGATTTCTCGAAGAAGGACATACATTTCATCCAGGAATAGTAGATTGTGTCATAAGGGAGCAAAACGATATTTCTACGGCGAGGGCGTTTTTTTAAATCACGAACATAGTGAATGATTCTAATGTAGAATCATGAACGAAGTGAGGGGTTGAAAGTACTTAGCCCAAGGTAAAAATAATTTTGATACCGAATGATAACTACACTCTGCTTTTCATTCCTCTCTATGAGAAAAAATATTGATGGCATTGTTTGCTTCTTTTTTTTATATTTTCCGGTGTTTAACTATCACTGCAGTCACTGCTACTTGAATTTATTTTAAAATATAAAATACACAAACAATTCGATTTTGGAATTCGAAAATTTGGCGTAAAACAAAATGTGAATTGTGAAAAATAACTACGAAAGCGCATTGCCACAGCAATTTTTCTGTCAGTGTGGCACGACCATTGAACGTCATTCAGCTTTGTCAATGTCAACCTATGCGGCGAAAAATGGAACTAATGTTTTGTTATAGTACTTAAGGTACAGTGGCGCCAACCAGATGCAAACTTATATTGCTACTCCCTTTTTCTAAGAATGTTGAAGAATATTTTTAATTCCAAATTCAAAACACTTTTATTAGCACTTATTAAAATCCTATCGGAAAAGACTTACTTTGCTCCTTCTTATTTTGGACCAAAACGTCACTTTTCAAATAGATGGTATGAAAAAATACATAGTTCACGAGGATGGACATGTAGGAACTATCAACTGCCAACCTTCAAATAACATTAAACATTAAAGAAAATCCTTCAAAAGTTACATAAAGGTTATTTCTTTCAAGTAATTCCAAAGACCGAAATAGAGAGCCTATTCTATATTTTTTTTAATTTTAAGCTTTTCTTTTGGCTTTTTTGAATACTAAATTCTTAGCTAACTTCACCGTTTTGCACCATTCTATTTCTGTAAATGTACACCTCTATGGTACACTATTTTTCTGAACTTAAATAAATTAACAAATTATAATTTTTTTTGCCTTTTGCCAACCCTAAAGCTAACGTCCCAGCTCTAACCCCGTCAGTTCCGTTTTACGGGACTCGATTCCATTAAAGCCTGTTTATGATCCTGATAATCCCGGCGCGGGACTTTTATCCCGGGGTCCGCGGGATCCCCAGTTTGTTATTACGGGACACTATTGCGGGTGTTTTTGCCAAAAAATATGTGATAGCCCGAGCCGAATGTCTATGGCCTGTTTATGGTAATATCGGAGGAAGTCGTTTAAGGGGTTCATTTCGTCTTATTGGTTATTGGTTTGTGATTAACTGATACAAAATTAGGTTTTAAAATATCTAAATAAGGAAGATAGGACATTATGCTGAAATTACCCGTCTAAAAAAATTATTTATCACTAGCTCAAAGTCAAAAATAATTAATTTCTGTACGTACAGAAACAAAGAGATTAAAATATAATAGGGCAAGAGGGGATAAAGGGAGAAAAAATGTAAGCCGAAAAGTTATTCCTAGTGGAATAAGTCTAGTATAATTTCGATCGAATGACAGCTTGCGTTCATACTAACTGACATGACGCTTGAGCTTCATAGTTTTGTATGAAAATATTCCCAATGCCCCCTCTATGTCCTTTTATATTTTAATCTGTTTGTACAAAAAGTACACTTAGAAAGGTATAATAGTCTAATAACAAGGCACTCTAAACTCGTCCATGAAGATTGGCTAAATGATAACAGCAGCGCATTTCCATCGACGATTTGCTGGTTCCGAATGCAGTACCTACCCCGAGAAAAAAAATTAAAAATTAGTCTCACCACCTAATGTTAATCAAATTGATAAATATATTGGAGTATAGTAGATTGTATGACAAGGGAGCAAAATAATATTTTTATTGAGGGCGATAGGTTGAATCCAGAGCGAAGCGAAAGATTCTAGAATAGAATCCCGAGCATAGCGAGGGATTCTTCAAAGTACATCGCCTGAGGGAAAAATATTTTTGTTCTCGAGTCATATACCTACTCTACTTTTCATCTTAACACTTTTAGAATAGAAGGGATGAAAATACATCCTGTTATGAGAAAGTTTGAGTGGGTGAGTTAAACACCTGGATACAAGCGTTTATTAGTTATAAACTGCTTGCCTGATTAATAATAATAAAAAGCTTTCTCTCCGAGGGGTCAGGCAAAGGTATTTCATTTTCGAAAATACCCACTTTTCAATTGGATTTGGACCCCTAAACGTGATAGCTGGTGAACCCATAGACGGATAGGGGTGCTACTACACATGTCTCAGAATTAATAGAGGAGAAGGTGGTAATGTGACCCTCGCAGGTAGATTGGCCCCCTTCGATATTTCTAGTTTAAAATCACGTCATCTAGCGCAACTTTTTTGTAACGGGGAGCTTCAATGACAACATAAATTTAATGCACAAAAAAGGTGCATTTGTTACTAGAGGTAGTTTGACCTTGCACTTGCAAAAACTTTGTAATGTGTTTCATTTAATTGCATAATTTTGGTAATACCGAGTTTTCACACCTGAGATTTAGATATTGTGTTCGATTAACGTTTTCTTATTGGATTTTGAAGGTATTTACGAAAACTATTTGATATTTGATATTTTTAAAGGTTGATTTGTAGATTCCACAATACTGGTAATTTGCCCCCCTTATATTGGTTGTATTATGGTCCCGGGGGCCATATTACATGTATGAGTGAATTGTATGAATCTTTGCGCTTAGCAGACACTCCTGGACGTGGACGTGGTCGCGGTTGGAATGATAGAGACGTAACATCCAGCAGTAGGTCCGATAATGACAAAATAGTAGAAAGCGACTCATCGGGATGTGATGAAAATGTCTGTCCATCTGTAGTTCCTGAAGACTCAGATAGAATTTGTATATTTTGTGACAATAATTACTCCAGCGACAGATGTGGTGAGGAGTGGATTCAGTGCCAAAGCTGAAACTTATGGGTTCATATGGGCGAATATTATATTTGAGATTTTTGTCGTTAAGTGTAATACATTTAATTTTGCCCCCCTGGGTGCCATATTACCCTCACTTGATCTCAAATTGTCAAATTTCCATATTTTGTAATAAATTTATTTTAAGATTATCTGTTGCTTTTTTATTTGTTTCATACTATGTCGTGTATTGGCAAATAAGTAAGAAAACTAATGATGTATTTATTACATATGCTTTCCTTTTATTTTTTACATGAGACCTCAAAAACAAAGTGGGGGGCCACATTACCACCTTCTCCTCTACTTGGCCTGTAGGTTTCCTCACGATGTTTTTCTTCACTATCAAGGTGATAAATATAATAATACTAATGGAAGACCTGTTGGGTCAGTTGGTAGTGACCCTGCCTGCTGAGGAGGAAGTCGCGGGTTCAATTCCCGCTTCGGGCCAACATTTGTGTGCATGAACATGTCTGTTTACTTCGTGTCTGAGTATGACTATCAGTTATTTAGTACCCATAGTACAGGCTCTGCCTAGTTTGGGACTAAATAACCATGCGTTAGTTTTGTCCCACAGTTTATTTTATTTATCTACTCATACTCATATGAACGTAAAGAGGAGTGCTAACCTTACGGCTAAAAAGCCTGCTTAACATGATGATAATCAGTGAGGCTTCGGGTTCAAATCCTGGCATGTACATTCATCTGTAGCTCGACGGTGAAAGAAAAACATTATGAACAAACCCGTAGGTCTCAGAATTAATTCTGAGGCATGTGTAACAAACTCGGTCCGCTGGGCTCACCACCTATCACATTTAGGGGTCGAATATTCTCAAGAAAAGTGGGTATTTCCAGAGATGGAATACCTCTGCCTACCCCCTCGGGGATAAAAGGCGTGAGGTTATTTAAAAAAAATCATGGATACATAATGCCCTCGCCAGTATTCGAATCCGAACTTCCCATAGAAGCTGTTTAACCAGAGGGCTATAACTAAACCAACACACCAAAATTAGTATGCAAATAAATTCGTATATTTAAATAATATTCCAATTGTTTTCAATCAACAAATCATAACGTAAGACTTGACGTAGCTCCGTAAAAGGTATTCTTGGGGATCGCTGGCAAGCCAAACTTTGCCAATTCTCCCCGTTTTGAGAGGCAGTTTGCCGGCGAATTGTTTCCGATGAGCTCTCCGCTTTAGATGGTGTTTTTGTTTTATATACATTTAGAGTTCCCTTTCGTTTATCAAATAAGCAAGACACGGTGAATTTGGATATTAGCTTGTGACGACTTAGTTCGCGTTAAAACTCCAAAAGTAGTTGTGTCATTTTTCAAGATGCAAGCTATCTGCCAATAGATAGATAAAAAAATTAAATAAAAATGTTCTTTTATCCCCGAGAGGGGTAGGCAAAGGTATTCTATTTCAAAAATTACCTACGTTTTAACAGTATATTTTTTGGATCAGTAAACGATAGGCGATGAGCCCAGGTCTCTGAATTAATTTTGGGACCTGCTTTTTCCTCACAATGTTTTCCTCCCGTCGAATCTCGAATCGATTTTCATTATTATTTTTTTGTTCTGTATTTTGAAATTTGATCAAAATGGGTCAAATTGTTTTAAAAAATATTACTAAAATAAGAAAAAAATATACTTCGATGACATTTTGATGCTATTCATTGAAGACGGTTTTTTGTATAACGTAAGAGTCGTTTCGCCAAAGTACCCGTGACGCAATGCCGACATGCGTCATATAGCGTGATTCATGTAAACAGTCTATTGAACCTACAACTAATGTGACGTCATCGCAGGTCACAAAGAGTCGTGCTCGGAGGAGTCGAAGCAGCACGAGATCAAGCCGAGCCTCGAGCGGCCGCACCATGCGCTCGGCGCGCGGCTACACATCGCGCACAACGTCCGGCCCGAACACTTGCAAGGTAATGCATTGCTGGGACAATACCAGATTGGGTTACGTGGGTAAGGGTAAACTGAGCAATGGATGAGGTTTTTTAAAATATGAGCGCTCAAGGTGATTTTGGTAAAGGGGCTCAACGTGTAGTTTTAACAATTGCAAGGTAATGCATTGCTGGGACAACACCAGATGGGGTTACGTGAGTAAGGATAAACTGAGCAATGGATGAGGTTTCTTGAGATATGAGCGCTCAAGTTGATTTTGGTAAGGGTGCTCAACGTGTAGTTTCAACAATTGCAAGGTAATTCATTGCTGGGATAATACCAGATGGGTTAGCTGGGTAAGAGGATGTACAGTCAAGAGCAAGTCAAGCTTGACACTACCAGTTTAAGCTGAGCTCTGATTTGTACTGCGCGCCATAGAATACAGGGCCGGGTCAAAGTCCAAAGTGTCAAGCTTAGCGTCCAACCATCGCTAGGTTGTCGTGGTTTTAGATATGAGCGCACAATATGATTTTGATATGTTCCTACCTACGTACAACGTTAGTCCAAAGACTTTCAAGGTAATGTATTGCTGTGACAATACCAGCTAGGGATACGAGAGTAAGGTAAAAGGGAGCAATGGATTAGGTGGATTAAGATATGCCCCCTGTATAATTGCAAATTGGCCCTTGCAAATCCTGGCATGTACCAATGAGTTTTTCAAAAACTCACCACCTATCACCGACACTGAAATAGCTATCGTATAAGTTTCCGACAGCCACGGAAAATTTTTCAAATCCTTATCTATACATATAATAAAACTCTAACGGGGCCGTGTCTGTACATGAAATATTTTTTGAAAAATTTAATGGTAGTGTATATAGTTATCGATATAGATACCGAAACACCAATTTTTGGAATTTTTGTCTGTCTGTCTGTCTGTCTGGTTGTGCACGCATCACTCACAAACTACTGGACGGATTTTGATGAAATTTGGTAGGGAGATCACTGAGTACCCGGGTCAACATCTAGGGTACTTTTTATTCCAGGAAAAGGTCTCATTCCTACGGGAAAATATAAAAACTGGTTAAAAAGAGTAATACGTACTACTCCGAAACGATAACACCTAGAAACTTGAAAAATGGTATGTAGGTGTCTTATATGTCGTAGGAAACCAGTATGAAAGCATTTTTGGAAATTTCCATGGGAACGGGAATAAACTGAATCCACGCAGGAAAACGCCGCTGGGCACCCGCTATTTGAAATATGGTATGTAGGTGTCTTAAATATGTCGTAGGACCACTATGAAGGGATTTTCGGAAATTCCCACGGGAACGGGAATAAACGGAATCCGCGCGGGCAACGCCGCTGGGCACCCGCTAGTTTCAAATATGACATTGGTTTTCGATTCCGAGTTGAATATAGAATCTCCGTGAATACGCCTGCCGGTCCGGCGATGGGCTCACCGCTGGACATGGGCATTGGGCATATTAGTATATTTGACCCTTAAACCCATGTCCATGTCCATGCTCATGTGAAAAGTGGGTATTTCCAGAAATGGAATACCTCTGCCTACCCTCTCGGGAATAAAGGCGTGAGAATATTTATTTTTAATAGAAGGAGCTGACGGCCGACAGTCTCATTGGACTCATGTCTGATGACTAGACATGGGATTATATGCATTTGCATATTTGCATATGCAAATGCATATAATTCTATTTTTATAGCGCTATTGCATATTTCGGTACTTCTTCATTAACAGTGCTTATTTCAGTAGTTGTACTTGACGGAATAAAAAAAAATTACGTCTCTGCAGAAACGGTTCAAGTTCTGTTCGCTAACGTCAGTTGACGTCGAAAGGTCATTTTCAGCCGATAAATTGATATTAAAGTGACAAACGTCATAAGTTTGATGTAGAAAACCTGGGAAAATGTATAGTGTTTACTGTCACAAAAATTTTAATAAATAAGTTATATTTTTCTAGGTTTTACGCAACATTTATAAGATTTATAAATCTTATAATCTTAATAATTATAAATCTTATAAATTATAAGTAATAAAAATTTAAATAAATGTCAAATTCTTATTATAAATCGTCTTTTGATTGTGCATATTTCACCCTTTTTTAGTGCATATTTGCATGCATATTTTGGAATTTTGATAGTGCATATAATTCGATGTCTACTGATGACTATTATATACTTACTCCATAATATCTCTTTACGTTGCCCTAGGGTAAATACTCGAAATAAGTCAGTTTTTTGCAGTACCACCTTATAAAACAAATTATATGTCCAACGCCTACTAACATTCCTAGAGAATGTAATGTGCATAACAAATTATTTTATGAATCTGATATATTTCATTCACCTCTATCCAAATTTTTAAATGAAATCTCTCTTAAAATTGTATAGTTTCAGTTCCGGTATTACTTTTTGTTTTTAACTTTGTTTGTATAGTACCTACTTATTTATACATATTTCTGTTCACTGTTTTTATTGTATAATAGTGAAAACTTTACTGGTTCTATTCATTATTACTTATGTTAGATTAATTTGTTTTATTATAACTGTTTGGTCCCGAATAAAAAATAAATAAATAAAATATTATAGGCGGTTCTGCGCGGTTTGCCCGTTGTTTGGGGTATAATGAAAGTGAACGAAGCGAAACAAGTGTGTATGGATCGTAGCAAGTGGAAAGTAGTAGTCTTTGCGTATCCCTACGGGAAAGAGGCGTGATTATATGTAAGTATTCTTTAAAAATCTCCATACAAAGTCAAATTTCTTTTTTTGAAAATTCTCTTCATATGGGATCCCTAATTATTTTTCGTCATAGATATTGTCAATCTTACTCAGGGATATTCAGCTTTCCATTGGTGAACGAACTTTTAAAATCGGTCCAGCAGTTTTTGAGTTTATTCATTACAAACATACAATAATACAAATCTTTCCTCTGTATAATTTTAGTATAGATCAATTTATTGTTCTTATTATTTCGTCTGCTTACTTATTTTTTTATATTTAGGCAGTCTATAGCACTAGCTACTTAGTTTTTACTTGTGGTCTTTATTATATTGATGTTAAGTGCTGTTAGTCTTCCTAAAAGTAAATTTAGAAAATAAGTCCTTTTTTTTATTTATTTTCTTTATTGCAGTAGAGCTCTGTATAGAGCAGTGATAGCCCAGACGGTTAAAGAGCCGGCCTAAAATCAGTGAGGCTCGGGTTCGAATCCTGGCATGTACCAATGAGTTTTTCAAAAACTTACGTACATATTTATCACTAGCTCGACGGTGAAGGAAAACATCGTGAGGAAACCCGCAGGTCTCAGAATTAATTCTGAGACATGTGTAAAAAGACCCGGTCCGGCGATGGGCTCACCACCTATCACGTTTAGGGGTCCAATATATCTCGTGAAATGTGGGTATATCCAGTAATGGAATACCTCTGCCTACGCCCTCGGGGATAAAAAAGGCGTGAGATTATACTTATACTTTCTTTATTTAACTTCATGTACCAAGAAAATGTACACATGGCGAACTTAATGCCTAAAGACATTATCTACCAGTCAACCATCAGGCTAAGCAGAAATCATTTGGCGGAATTGGCCGCAAATAGTAAAAAATATATTAATAATTAAGGAAACAACCCTACGGTAAATCCTAATACAAATATTATGTTGATAAAATAAACTAATACATACTATATATCCTAATAAACATAAATACAAAAATACTTAGGTACATAAAATAAACTAGAGATGATGACTTTCTTTCGAACAATTTATGCCTGACCCGATAAAAAAGCACGAATTTTCCTATTTCTGAATAATGACTCCGTCTCGTCGGCAGGTGGCATCCACCAGCAGCACGGCGGTGGGCATATGTCCGCGCCCGTCAGTATGTCTTCCTCCGCCTCCGACAGCGACAAGCCCGCCAAGCAGAAGAGGCATCGCACCAGGTAAGCTCACATTCGAATACATTTACTAGTGAGACATGAGATTAAAAAGAGCTGCCCTTGAGTTTCTTGTTGGTAACAACTCGTCGGTGGAGATGGGCTGCTGTTTCCATTTAGTAAATCTTCATGGACGAGTTTAGACTATTGACCTTTCGTACCTACAGAAAACAAATTATTTTTGTCTTCGACTAAAATAAATACCTCAGCTGATGCCTAAGAGCCTAACATTATTCTGGCAGTTACATCCATCCATCCATATGCTCACGCCTTTTTCCCGAAGGGGTAGGCAGAGACAACAGCCCGCCACCTGCTACGATCCTGGCATACCTCACGTGCCTCATCCACATCCATCAATCGGTTCATACAAGCTCGTCGGTTTCGGGTCTTTAACTAAAATAAATACCTCAGCTGATGCCTAAGAGCCTAACATTAATCTGGCAGTTGCATGTGATGTAATAAACTTTTAAGAAACAAAAACTGATTACAACTTACTGAAAGACAGAAGACTGCTGAGTAGAACCTTCCTTTAAGTGTATAGATTATTCTAGTGAAAGAATAAGAAAGAAGAAGAAAGAAAGTACATAAGAAATTTTTAAAGAAATCATTTAAAGCATAAAACCGACAAAAAAACTGTTATAAAAATCGACAAGAGGTAAAGGCACAGCACAAAAACGAATAGGACGTAGTTGATTATGAATTTAATGTAGTCATAATAATATACGAATTTATTGATAGCAAAAATACTATATTGAATTTTTAACGCTCGTCAGATAAAGCATAGCATGTTCACGTTCACTCGATTGGAGTCCTCGTCTCGTTGATTCGGTTATTTTTATAAAAAAGTGAAATGGCACTACATGTATCGTATGGAAAATTCGTATCGAAAAACATGGATTGGCGGGCTGGTAAAATTCAGGCACACAATAGAATAATTTTATTGTTTACACTGCAAAATATCAAGCGTAAGGAGATAATAAGTTAAAAGTGAATCATTCCTCAATCAATATAATATCATCATCATCAATTAATATAATTACTAGGCATAATATAACATGATCTTTACATTATGACCTATAAACCCTAGAGCAGACGTCCCAACTGACATCAATGTATTCAATTTTTTAATACAACTTTGTTTAAAAATAAGTTGCCTAAAAATACAGTAAAACTTTCCAAGCTCAAAAACTACTACTAAAATTTGAGTGATTTCGATACATTCGGTGATATTTTTCCTTAAAAAATTCAACAAAATGCATTAGAAAGTTATAACCGTTCCGCAACTTTTATTTTACAAGATCATACTCGTATCGTAAGTATGTGTGTAGTGTAGATGCTCTTACTTAATACCTATATTCGATGTTGTATGCAATGCGTTGTTTCAGTGGTAAATTAGTAACTCCGTTCTTCATTCGCATAGCAAATGAATGGAACAGCCATACTAAGTAAAGTTTTAATTGAACGATTGCCCGTGACTCAGAAGAATTCCGGAAACATTCGTCATAGCTGACTAGCTTATAGTTTCATCGTGGCGTTGTTTGCTCTCCGCTTCTGTGATGACACTGCGATTGGTAGCAAAATTTTCCATTTTTACGTCACATATTTATTTATTTAACACAACAAACAATTACATAAAGAGCTTACTATATAATCTTAACCTACGCAGTAGTAGTTACCCAACCAGCCTCGTTGTCCCCAAATTAACAAAATCGGAGTAATCACCAAAAAGATGAATGCAGAAGACGGCTTATCGATCAACGTTCATCCAAATGATTTAAGGAACAGTTTCCAAAGTACAAAGTATAATGTCCGATGTGCCATAAGCCAAGAATCAAGTATAAATAAGGATAAAACACGTACCTATTAACGAAAACGATATATCAAAAAACTAGATGTAACTTACTTGTGAGATATGTTCTCGTATAGTCCAAGAATGCCCATAGTGTTGTGTAAAAGACAGTTTATTGTAATGCTCATTTAAATGGATAAATGATTGAAAAAAAGAAAGAAAAATATTATATATAAAATTTCCTAGAATATTTTACAAAAAAAATCACTTAAAATTATTATTATTTAAATACATATTACTTTTTTTTAAATTATTAATTAAAGCTTGTGATTCGCCTTCCCATATGAATGCTTTTGATATCACTGTAGTGCTTTGTTCTGTAATAAAAAAAACTGATGAGTTAAAAATAACAAGAACATTTTATATTTGTAAAGGATGTTGTGTGATGTAGATTAGTTGTTATATCTGTGACACAAAAAAATATGCTTACTCCTTTATCCTCGATAGAGATATTCAAAATCAATTCTGGAACCTGCGGGTATTCTCAATGATTTACTCCATCGTCAAAATAGTCATAAATATTTCTCACACTACGTCATCACTATCACTACATAGTGTAAAACAAAGTCGCTTTCTCTGCCCCTATATCCCTATGTATGCTTAAATCTTTAAAACTACGCAACGGATTTTGATGCGATTTTTTCATTAGTGATTCAAGAGGAAGGTTTTAGTATTAGCATTGCACCCGTGTGAAGCCGAGTTGCTAGTATAAAAATATAATAAAGCTGAAACAATCTTAAGTGAGTTTTTTCTTATAGGTTTACACCAGCACAACTGAACGAGTTAGAAAGATGTTTCTCCAAGACACACTACCCTGACATCTTCATGCGGGAAGAAATCGCCATGAGGATCGGCTTAACAGAAAGCCGAGTGCAGGTCAGTTGTGTAATAACACCGATTATTTAGAAGGTGATGTAACTGTCCAAACAATATCGAAACCAAACCGTTACCTTGCATCCGCTGGCGAAATATTATAAAAAACTTGAATAAAAAATAAAGACGGGACCCAGTATACTGCCTTGTGCGACCCCTCTTCGCACGTTGCATACAAAAGTTGCACTACGTCGATACATTTCACGGGACCTTCTACCTGCCGTAGCCTCCGCGCTGTCACATATAAACTGCCAGTAAGCCGGGTTATGTGCGAGTTAAACGCGTCAAATGGGTGGTCGATACAGTCAAACGCTTTAGTTAAATTTTCATGGCGCGCGAGCTGTTTTATTGGCTTTTATGAACTTTGAAGCGCGGAGTATTCTGTTTACTGGTTTTTTGTTTGCTTTATTACACTGTTCGGCTTCCGTGTGAATAGTTTCATTCACAGAAGTCAGTGTTTAACGTGAACATGGGACTCAGTCTGTAAGCTTTTATGAACTTTTAAACCTTTTATTACTGCGCGCTGCTAAATTTATCTTAAGGATTTTTACGTTCTTTGTTATTTACTTAGTCTGTATAACAAAACAAAACCTGCACCTTTTAACAAAGTGAGGGCTTGTAAGTATATTTTTATTTAAGTCTTCTTTGCAATATTTATTGTCCATAACCGATCAAATGATTCAATAATAATGTTAAAAACACAACTAACTATTTCATTGCGGGATCAATAACCCGATCAGCCAATCGCATCGCACGTTTGCATTGATACCGTATGCGTACGCGCACGAATCTGCTAACTGCAGCTTTGTCCAAGCACTTAGTTTCAAGTTAAACTGCGCTTTGCGTTAGGCATTAGGCTTAATTTGTGTCGTGTGTCGACTAATATTTGTATTTCGTTAACACTCGTGACACACTGCTTTAGAGATTAAACAGCAAATTACAGGTCCGTGGATGCCGTAATCTTTTATTAAGTTATGATTGGTTGAGGAAGAAAAGAAAAATATAAAGACACAAATAATATCAAAATACATATTATCTTAATTATTCTTCAACCTTTCAATAAAAAAATTATTACACAATCGTTTCACCTCATGTATTTTAACTATATACATACACAAGTTAAGTCAGTCAGATCAAAAACAATAGATCACCACTACTCCATTCTCAAATCTCAAGTCTCTCTTGCTCCTTATAATTATATGTATGTCACACGAATCTTACACTAAATTAGTAAGTAATTTTCTAAACACAATAATATTATCTTCTACAATTTAACCGCCATTACAAAGAACATAATATGTATCAGCGACTGAGTCAAAAACATCTTCTATGATCATAATATTTTCTGTATCCCCAACACCATCTACATCTACGACATGTTCTTCAGCCAGTCTATCTGTGTGTCCGTTGCCGTTGTAATCCGTGAAAATTGCCGGCCGATCGTTAACCGTCGTTAGAATATTAACTCTACTGATTGTCGGTTGACAGCCTTTGCCTGCTACCGGCGGTATATAATCTGTTGACAATCCCTTTAGCGCATCCGTAATCTACTTAGCGATATCTCTGTTGAGTATTAACTCTTTGGGTTTAACAGGTGCTCAATAATTGCAGCAGTCTGTCTAGATGTTCTCTGGATATGAGTTCTAAATGGATAATTGTATAGTAAATTGGACATGACTTTGAGATATGCATTATTATTATTATTAATTTATTATCCTCAAGAATGTGTGAATGTGTGTAAGTATTTTATATTCTTGTTAACTTATTTAATTTATATCTACTATATAAAAATAAGTCGGGTTTTCCTTCCTGACGCTATAACTCCAGAACCCACGAACCGATTTCCACGGTTTTGCATTCGTTGGAAAGGTCTCGGGCTCCGTGAGGTTTATAGCAAAGAAAATTCAGGAAAAATTTCAACAGAAAAGCGGGAAAATCTTATAAGCATTGCACCCGTGCGAAGCCGGGGCGGGTCGCTAGTTATGTATATATTTATTTATGTAATAATGTGTAAGAGTATGTTCAATAATATATAGTGCACCGTCTACCCTAGTTCTAATCTCTCAGTTTCATCCATCCTAAGGTTGTCTTGAAGAGATCGCTAAAAGCGATAGGACCGCCCATTGTACTTTAGTTAATGTTGGTATCCATATTGTGTTTTTGGTGTACAATAAAGAGTTATTGTATTGTATGTTGTCAGTTTTATTTTATTTCGATGGGCTTACTCTTGATGCCAGACTGGCCCGAGAGCAAAGACAGTGTCTACGATGGGACGAGATTGCCCCGAATATGCCTGTTCACTCGATCTTTAAGTGGGTTATATGAACTCGGAATTACTCACGCATAATAAGAATACTACACTACAACTACAACAAACTCGTCCGTGGAGATGGCTGCTGTTTACATTTAGCCAATCTTCATGGACGAGTTTAGTGCCTTGTTATTAGACTATTGACCTTTCTAAGTGTACCGTTTGTACCCACAGAAAATAAATATTTTTTGACTTTTTTGACACGTATTGCAAGAAAACGTATGAAAAAAACTCGAATGGAATTCAAATAGTAGTCTCTTTCATTTGTTTCATGATAATTACTAGCTTCGAAGTTGAATCACTCCGTACAAACTTTTATTTCCCTTTTGACTCAGGGAGGAGTGTAATTTTAAAAACCCTTTCTATTTGCTTTTATCTATATAAAATGTTATATGTATGAATTAGAACAAGTGGAACTAAAACACGACTTCGAATTTTTTTTTACCTATTTTGGGCCTGTTTTGCTCAGCTGGTAGTGGCCCTGCCTTCTGAGTCGAAAGTCGCGGGTTCGATCCCCGCCAACATTTGTGTGCATGAACGAACGTATCTGTTGGTTTCGTGTCTGGGCGTTTCATATTTATTTATCAGTTGTTTAGTAACCATAGTACACGCTCTGCCTAGTTTGGGACTGAATAACCGTGTGTAAATTGTGTCCCACAATTTTATTAACATTATTATTATCATATGGAACACATAATGCTAAAACATAACCTATCTTTTCTTCCGTTCCTTGTGGCTTCGCCGAAGTCGGGTAAAAAGGTATAAGTTCAGATTGAACGGCAGAAGTAGATGCAACATTGTAAATATGAGTTCGTGATTCTGTGTTGATAGTTCTCGGGCGATGTGGGACCACGTTTCCCAAGCAGTCTGTTTGCTGAGTCGGCGGCGTATTTAGATAATACAGTTTGCTGGCGATAGGCAAATAACGTGGAAACTGAACTGTTTGCCAATACGCGGTCGACATGGACAATGGACATTCCGTATAGTCTGCAGAGATTTCATTAATATTGATTTAAAAAAATACCTTCCTGTTTTGTTAAGAAATACTAAGTTTTATTTTCAGGACAGTTAAGACCTCAAAAATCCGTTTTAAAATCAATATTATCGATAATTCTATAGCTGTGTGTAAGGCATTTTATTTATTTATTTAGAAACATCTACGGCGTACATAACGTGCGAGAGGTTATAAGTATAATTGTCATTTTCATGGAAAAAAAAACAACCTATTAACTGGGTGTAATAATAACAGTAAGAAGATTAGATTGTAAACTGTCATCCTATCGAATTTCCTCAGAATTGCTCCATCGGTTTAGCCGTGAAACAGACAGGATTTCTTTCTTTTAGTATTAGTAGTGATCATTGGCGTAGTAGTGGCGTAGCTAGGGATTTTTCCTGATGGGAGGGGGGGGGAGGGCCCATCGCAGGTTGGGCGAGTGAGCTAGACTTATTGCTAATTGTTCTAGAAAAACTACTGATCGGATTTTGTTGAAATCTTGCAGTAATACAGCTTATACATCAGAGTAACACATGTATTACTTTTTATACCGCAACGCAGAGAAATTCACAGGTAAAACTTACTAAATGATATGTCACATGAAAAAAAAACTTACGTAGGCACAACCAGAACAAAAGCTTTCAACTTAACGTTAAGTCTATTCATACAATCGTGACTGGCAACGGAAATTATTACCAAAAAACAGTAGTCTGCTGACCACACCGGCGCATGGGCACTAGTAACCCCCCCCCCCCCCCCTTTACCCCCTTCCCCCCTCTCGTCGCGGGCACTTCGCGCCACACTGCGAGATTCTTACGCGGTTTATTATTTATTTATTGCGCACCTTTTTGTCGACTGTACTTTTTTGAATGTTCGAATTTTGAATTTAGCTTCGGTGGTGTTGAGGTATTGAAAACCAATAGATGTGCCAGACAGGCAGTAAATAAAAAAAAATTAAAATAATAGATATTATATTATTTAAGTGAACAAACAAAACATAGTTAAAAAAATATTTATTGTAAATGAACAATCTTGTGTGTTCACGGAAATTTGAACGATTGCGACAACTTGAGCACTCTTCCAGTTCTTATGTGCTTCGTAAACGCTATTATTAATAATAAATAATAATAAAGTATTAATTTATTGCTGTCGTACATAGTCAATAGTCCAACGGGCCTTCGATTTTTAAAAATACAAGATGTGTTATCGAAAGATTATTTCATTGAATACAGTCGAGATTGAATGATTGCAGTTGTATCTTTCATTGATTACCTTTAATTTGTGTTTTGATATGCCGTGACGTAGGTACTGCTACTGTGACGTCACTTCATCAGTGAAATAAATACTTAAATGACAGAATAAATACAACTTAGTGTACGTAGAACGCGCCAACGCCACTAGACGGCCGAGTTCTAAACCGCGCTATCGAACCAATATGGAGGAGCGGAGTTCGAATGCTCCTCCATCGTGAAAAGCTTCTATAGCTTCTTCTCCCCAACTATACATACCGAAGCGGTGGAGTCGCAATGACTTTCGATAAGAGGATTTATAAGTCCCTTCATTGAATAAAAACTTTTGACCTTGACTTAGGCTAGGTGATCGTGCCTGGGTCCAACGGTTGATGTTGGAGAGTTGTATTTATACAAACTTAAAAAAAACTTCGATAGTGCGGTTTAGAACTCGGCCGTTGATTGGCGAGTTCTATGCAGTGTCGCTACAAGGTAAACATTGAGATCGTTTCCAAAACTCAGCCTATTTAATGTTGTACCCGACCGTACGAGAGAGGGTCATGTTTTTAATCTTTTCAGTGCATTTTACACACAGGTTTTCTGTAATTTTTTTTACAGTATTATGATTTTACTGCTGCTTACGTAATACCGGTAAACAATACACAAGACAGATAAAATCTTATCCGGTTATGTAACATTTATGTGAGATAATAGACCGGATATCTGAAAGATAAATTCACATATTTATATCTAGCCCAAAATGATTATTTAATTTTACGATCATATACCAAGATAACACCTGAGTCATACTCAGTCATTTTTAATACAGTGCGGAATAATTGGAATCGGTTAGCGTGATATTGAGTTATAGTTAATGCAAATTTAAGACTTCTCGTAGACGCCATTGTCAGAACTGAACCAAATTAAAATGGGACCACACGGAAAGCACCGACCATTTTTCAAATAAAAAAAATCATCAAAATCGGTTCACCCGGTCGAAAGTTCTGAGGTAACAAACATAAAAAAACATAGACTCGAATTAATAACCTCCTACTTTTTTGACGTCGGTTGAAAATCAACGCTGACAGCTCTTTGAAAGCTGGGTAGAAGAGAAACGGCCGAGCTACATATTTTGACTAAGGAGTAGAGTTTGTGAAATTAATGCTTGTAGAGTCAGAAGTTTGCTCTACATGGGATTTCATAACTTTTTGACAGCGCAAACCATATGGTCTCGTTTTGGCTACATCCTATCCTACTACATAATATTATAAACGTGAGTATGGATGTATGGATATTTATTACTCTTTGCACGAAAAAACTATTGAACGGATTTGGATGAAACTTTACAGTTATATAGCTTATACATCAGAATAACACATAGGTTATATTTTATCCCCGTATTCCCACGGGATCGGGAACTACGCGGGTGAAACCAGCGCTGCTAGTTTTAAATAAAAATGTTTTTGGTATGATAAGGTATATTTAACATTATGCCCTTTATTTCACTACCTATGCCTGTAGAGGCTGCAGAAATAGCGAATGTGTTATACCCCACAAAGCCCCAATAAAGCCCATTCAGCTTGTATAGAAACCGAAAAAACTTGCCAATCGTGAGACGGACTCACGTACTAAGAGCTCCGTAGGCTTCAAAAAAAACAAAAAATCCCCCTTTTAAACCTCGGTCCTCCCATTTTTTTCTTTTTGAAAGAAAAATAAAAAAACATTTCTAATAGGAAAAGTTGTAAAAATATTACAAACTTCAAGGATCTACTTACAATTAGTTGCCGAAATAAGTACCTAGGTGTAACACACAGACAAACGAACGAATCATTCATCATTCATCAACGTTTTTGTTTTACCATTTTCTAAACGGAACCCTAAAAACGGAGAACCGCTCGTTTTAGCACAACCATAAAAATATTAAGCCCGAGCTCGATTGGCGGTTTTTGCTACTTGTTTGTTCAGCAGTTGCAATGTGGATATGAAGCTTATTTCAATAGATATAAGATACAATGTTGCTATTAACCTGCTTTGAGTTTTTTCTCATCAGCATAAAAAGACTTAACTCAACTTGCTAGGCTTGTGTGAACGTACGAACGGACCCGACACGGCGACAGCCCACTGCTGGGATATGTTATTTCTTCGCAACTAACTTAACTTCGAATCAACAACGCCAGTCAACCGGATGGTGTTAGACTGGTAACCACCTTTTTTTTTCTATGTATTGTCCCACTGCTGAGCAAAGGCCTCTCCTTCCTCCCTCCATTTATCCCTATCCTGTGCCTAATCAGGCCATGTCCAGTGATAGCCCTTACGGTTAAAGAGCCGGCCGAAAATCAGTGAGGCTCGGGTTCGAATCCTTTCATGTACCAATGAGTTTTCCAAAAACTTACGTACATATTTATAACTAGCTCGACGGTGAAGGAAAATATCGTGAGGAAACCCGCAGGTCTCAGAATTAATTCTGACACATGTGTAAATAGACCCGGTCCGGCGATGGGCTCACCACCTATCACGTTTAGGGGTCCAATGTATCTCGTGAAATGTGGGTATATCCAGTAATGGAGTACCTCTGCCTACCCCCTCGGGGATGAAAGGCGTGAGATTATGTATGTATTATGTCCTCGAGAAGGCGTCCAGTTCATCCCGCCATCTCCTTCGGGGTCTGCCTCGGCGTCGACGACCAGTCGTTGGGACCCAGTTGGTGCAGATTTGTGCCCATCTGTCCGACTGCATACGACAAACATTTTCAACGCACTCAATGGTATCTGACTGGCTTAACGACTTCCATTGTTCACAAACACAACGAAAACCCGGACCAACTGTTTAACGTGCGTTTTTAAACATGAAGATTTGATATTGCAAGTACCTAGGTCAACCGCTGAACTTCGACCCCTAACAAAACATAAAAATATCATCGATGTATACAATTTTTAGACTTTTGTTGATGTTTTAATAACCGCTCTATCGATTTAGATAAAATTTAAATGGGACAATTTCTGAAATATGATCTACAAAACAAAAAAATAATTATTAAAATCGGTTCATTATTCGCGGAGTAATCGCGTAACATACATACATAAGTTTTTGAAAATTTTAATCTTTTTCAGTTCGACTATTATTTGTTGAAGTGGGTTTTTCACTCTTAAGAGTTCGTTATTATTTTTTAAATCAGTTGAAAAGGACACTACCAACTCAGCCAACAAGGCAACAACCAGTAATTGCCAGTAGTATTCAAGTTTCCCAAACAGCCAGTGATCGGGCATGTTGATGTTTAATTAAGCTAAATTAACGTGGGTCGTATGCCGGCTGTCTCGAGCGGGTTGATCTATATCTGGCGATAAAATACATGTTGGAAATAAACTGTAAACCGTATTCATCCATATAGTTACTTCTCTATACCTACCATTTTTTTATTAGCCTATGTATTGTCCCACTGCTGAGCAAAGGCCTCTCCTTCCCCCCTCCACCTATCCCTATCTTGTGCCTCCTCCCGCCATGTCCTCGAGAATGCGTCCATTCATCCCGCCATCTACTTCCGGGTTTGCCTCGGCGTCGAACCGCCGGTAAACCTAAGAATAAATAAAGAAATTATGGGACACAATTCACAACATTTTGTTCTAAACTAGGTAGCTGTACTAGGGGTACTTACTATACAACATGGTACAGAATAAGCGCAATTCCTACAATTAGTTTGTTCAGTATCGACTACTTATTCGATTTCAGCTATTTTTAATATGTGTTAATTTTTTCCCAAAAATAAATTAGTGTAGCTGAATTTAGTGCTTTCTATGGAAATCGTGCTATTATTAATCGATATTTAAGAAAATTGTTAAGACACAATAATTCAAGTTCGATTGCATCATATTTTTTTTTAAATTGATATACTAGGTAATTGGGGTGTATGAGGATTTGCGCTTTTTCTGGTAGGCGTTGTATATTTGATAGACATACTTAATTAAATATTAAACACCCAGACACGAAGCCCATAGGCATATTGATGCACACACATGCTAGCCCCGAGCTGGAATCGAAGGCAGAGTTACTACCAACTGAGAAAAAGGCCTGTCAAATACAAATGCAAGTACCTTTCTCAGTTTTACTTTTTAAGGCTAAAACCGAAGAAAACTTAAAATGAGAGGTCATATCAATAGAAACCAAATTATATATTATAGAAACCATATTGAAAGTCAATTAAATTTAGCTGAAACATTTCCGTTTGACATTTATTTTAATATCACAGACACATCAATTTTATTATTTGTCCATAAGAATACTTTATCTTATATATTTACGCTTCATCATCAACCCGTAACAGCCCACTTCTGAGCTAAGGGTCTTTCCTCACACATGAGGAAGTATGGCCTATAATCTCCCACGAGAGCCCACCGCGGAATGGGAGATGGTGTTAAGCTAGTGGCCACTTAACAGTCAGAATTTTTCAAGCGAGCCAAGGGTATCTGATAACTATTATTACTACTATTCATGCTTGTGTAATACATAAAAGTAACCGCCTCCAGTCATCTAGATAACCACCTCAACAATCTGTGATTCCAAAATCGAATAGCTTAATTGTCTCGTAAATAAATAGCGCGTCTCATTGGCTATTCTCGTCAATTAGACAGCTGAAATGTACTGCATGGTACACGGGAATCTTTTTCTGGTGATCTATTATGGATGCAACTTTTTCGGCGCGTGACTGCGGTAATTATGCAGCGGATATGTTTACGGAGTGCAACCACGGTTTTGCATTTCGTTTCTTACATTTTTAATTTTGCTCGCCTATTTGGGTAGCTCTGAATTTATTTTTAATAGTCTGTTAACGTTTTTGTTGCTTCTTTAGTGTCTCTTTTCAGTGATATATATGTTTTTCTTTTTTAATAAATCAAAACATATTATATTTAGTAACGGATATAACTTGTTGCTATTCCAAATTTTAATGACTTCTAATAAACCACGTTTTGTTCAAATATTATTTTAATCCTAAGTGGAGAATATGAGTTAAAAGAAAGAAGTAATTTTATTTCACGATACTCACTTTTCGTCTTTGACGATAGCTGACTAAGCTTACTGTTTCGATATGGTTAATGTTTGTTGTCTGTTATTTTATGTAGAATTTATTCAGTACCTATCTAGGCTCACTTTAAAACGTGACCGAAGAACGACAAACTTAAAAAAAATACTCAGACACATTAAAGTCTATAGTTTGTTAGGTGGTTAGTTTAGTAGCCTTACGTTAAAACTATAACCTACAAAATATAACCTACATTTCTGTTTGAAATTCTAGCAATGCTCCAGAGTTTTGTTGGCAACACTTTTATGTTTATCCTTGGCTCCACTATATCTTCGGTAAGCTGCAGCCGTCCAGCACGTAGCCCCCTCCTCCCCCTCTCCCCCCCCCCCCGAAGCTCCCCTCGCGCGACATTAGCGGGCATTAGCATGCGCGCGCTGTATTAAGATTTATTAGCCAATACCCCTCCCCCGTTGTCAGGTTATTGGTCACTGTACTGTAGTCTCTATTTTTAGAAGTTACATAAGATAGTACTTTTTGTGGAACTTCTGTATTTTCGACTATATGTTTTTTTTAAGTTTGTCGCCTCAGAACTTTCGACTGGGTGAACAGATTTCGATGATTTTTATTTGAAAGCTGGTACTACCCGTGTGGTCTCATTTTAATTTGGTCATGTTTTGGCATGGTCCAGGCTTGCATTTTTACAATGGCATCCATTAGAAAACTATATATCTAAGTTAAAGTCAGTTTTTTCAAAGAGATTAAAATATAATAGTACATAGAGAATATTGGGAATATTTTCATACCAAAACTTTGAAGCATGTTTGAAGCTCAAGCGTCATGTCAGTTAGTATGAACGCGAGCTGTCGTTCGGCCGAAATTGTACTAGACTTATTTCACTTGGAATAACTTTTTCCTTCAAATTTTCCTCGCTTTGTCCCCTCTATGCCCTATTATATTTTAATCTCTTTGGTTTTTTTACTCTTCAGAGTTCTATATTATTAATAAGTGATTGAGAGTCCGAATCTTTCCAGTCGAAGTTTTTCTAGAATTACTCTGTTCATGTTCATAGCTGGGGTTCTTTAAGTTTACAGCAATGATTTTAATTAAATTCATTTTTTAAATTAAATTTTTTTTTTTATTACGGCTTCAAATCCTGGCATGTACCAATGAGTTTGTCAAAAACTTATGTACATATTTATCACTAGCTCGACGGTGAAGGAAAACATCGTGAGGAAACCCGCAGGTCTCAGAATTAATTCTGAGACATGTGTAAATAGACCCGGTCCGGCGATGGGCTCACCACCTATCACGTTTAGGGGTCTAATATATCTCGTGAAATGTGAGGATATCCAGTAATGGAATACCTCTGCCTACCCCCTCAGGGATAAAAAGCGTGAGATGATTTTACTTATTTTATGTTTTTAATAAGATGAATACAATATTGTCTGTTCATATAAGTATATGATATCCTTATCTACAATTTATAATTATGAGAATTATCTCAATGGTCGAAACGGTCTGGCGGGTAAAGATATTATAAATACAAAAGTAAAATTTAATGTATTAACATTGTTAGTTTTACTTTTGTATTTATGACATCTTTATCCGCCAGACCGTTTGTTTCAGCAAATTCGAACAATCGTGTTAGATGACTTGAAAAATCTAAAGGCCATTTTCATTCGACGCACTTGGCAGCCATTTCTGAATGTAGGTACCAATGATCTCTGTAAAATAAAACTTGAACATCAATCGTAGACTTTTGACAGAGCAATATTGTACACATATACCTAAGGATTGCAATCTATTTCATACCACAATGGTTTCATTACAATGCATGTATCTGTTTTGTTTAAATACATAAATAAATAGCCCCCCAAGAAAACCAACCAAGTCACCGATAACACAATTAATTTACCAACACCATCTGCTCGTATCAAATCAAATGAAAGAGCAATAGCCCAAAGTGGTCGCAAGGTGGTTAGTGGTTACGTGTGTGTTAGCACCTGGCCGCGCTGACGTACCCGATTATCGATGTCGATAAAATGATCGGCTAACCACTATTGTGTTTATTGATTCCATTGTTCGTTTATCGGTGAAGATTGTATAGGTCATTGATGTGATTTTGACAGTTGAATTTGGGGTATTCGCGTGTCTATTTGTTTTTACTCGAGTGCGCCAGTGAAGGGTAATGTTTTAACCGGGGTTGACTGTCGGCATTTTAAACAAAAAACTAACTTCAACGAATTATACTTAAAAAGTACAGTCACATTAAGAACTTCTTCCTTTTTAGGGTTCCGTACCTCAAAAGGAAAAAACGGAACCCTTATAGGATCACTTTGTTGTCCGTCTGTCCGTCCGTCCGTCCGTCTGTCAAGACCCTTTTTCTCAGGAACGCGTGGAGGTATGAAGCTGAAATTTTTATCAATTACTCAGGTCTACTGTCCCTTGAAGCTGTGAAAAAATCAAACTTCTAAGCCAACGCAATCAAAAGATACAGCCGTTTATGCCGCAAATTTTCGACACTTGCAAGGGAATCAAAACCTACAGGGTGCTTCCCGTGAACTCAGAATCTTGAAATTTGGTACGAAGCAACGTCTTATAGCATAGATAAAGGAAAAATTACGAAAACCATAAATTTGCAAGGTTGTACGGAACCCTCGGTGCGCGAGTCCGACTCGCACTTGGCCGGTTTTTTGAAGTCGGTTAAAAAAAGAATCATCGAAATAAGTTGGCGTCACTGGCGTGATATTGAGTTACGATTATTCGTAAATTTAAATAATAGTGGTTCCGCGCGTTTTCACCCGCGTCGTTTCCGTTCCCATAGGAATACGGGAATAAAATATAGCCTATGTTACTCAGGGATATTCTAACTTTCCATTGGTGAAAGAATTTTTAAAATCGATGCAGTAGTTTTTGAGTTTATTCGTAACAAACGTACAAAAATTCAAATCTTTCCTCTTTATAATATTAGTATAGATTAGTGTAGATATTATGTGATAAAAGAAAAATTATCTTAGCGGCTGAACGGATTTAGATGAAATTTGGTAGGTAGATAGATTACGACCCGGATTAACATATAGGCTAATTTTTATCCCGAAATAACGCGAACGAAGTAGCAGGCAACCTTTTAAAACGACAGAAATGCAAAAATTTGCTAAGATCGAAAAAATATATAAATTTTGAAAGGCTAAATCTCGGAAACTATTGGGTCTACAGAGACAGTTCTAGTATCATATTGTAGTTAATTTAGTCTACTTTAAAAACGTCCTTAGAAAGTTTTTTCATAAACTACTCCTTTAGGGTTATAACCGCGAAAATTTGAAAAAAATTTTTTTTTTTCGATTTTTGACAAAGTTGCGTTCGTCGCTCGAGGTCACAAACTTGGATTATACATTAGGACAACATCATAAACAAGTCTGCAAAAAATCAGAACTACCGGATTTGACGCATACGAGCCCATATATTCAACCGACAAATTTACTGGACTAAATGTACAATGTCTAAAATTTTATTTTACTAGTAGTCGTTATTCCCAAGTCATATACGAAAGAAACAATACCATGGCAACCCATTAAAATTACATCATCATACGACCATAAAATTTCTCAATAAAAAATAATGTTGCCAGCAAAAAATATGTATCGTAAGTCGGTGCCACATTAGCGGGATTTGCGCGTGATTTAGCATTATTTGGTGCTGGCAACCCTGCGGCAGTTAATTTGGGAGGGCGAGGGTCAGTCGGTTCGATTCCCGCGGAGTTAATGAGATAGTTGTGAGGTCATTATTTAGATTCTAGGTTATGTTCGGTTAAGGGAAGTGTTTGAGGTAGCAGCAAAACTTTGATTTGTTTAAATACTAGTACGGAGGAGCGGAGGTAAAATGCTCCTCCATCGTGAAAAGGGAAGATCTTTAGGCGAGGTGATCGTGCCTGGGGACCAAGGTCCAACGGTTGATGTTGGACAGTTGTATTTATACAAACTCATTAGAAAACTTCGATAGCGCAGTTTAGAACTCGGCCTTCTATTGGCGCGTTCTATGTGATGTCGCTACACGAGCAACTGGTCACGGCTTTGTCCTATCAAAATCAAATATTGTAGGCTAATCTACCACCACTGCTTAATAATCATTTATTTTCTGTAGGTACAAAAAGAAAGGTCAATAGTCTAATAACAAGGAACTCGAAGCTCGTCGAAAGCTGGGGTCCCACGGTCCGCTATTCTACGGATCAGCCACACTCAGCCGACGAGCACGGACGGCGACGCACCGCAGGCAGGGCCGGTCCAACGGTGCGTGTCGGTGTGTGTAGATGTTTTTATGTTGTCATAATGCAAAGCGAAAGAAAGAGAGAGAAGAGCGCACCTTTGAAGTTACCGACTCACGATGGATACGGGCGCACCGCCACAGACGTTCTGTGCTATCACGGACGAGGCCGGTCCCACGGTGCGTCGTGCGAGCTGGTCTGCGTGCATCCGCGATTTTACGGACCGTGGGACCCAAGCTTAACTCGGCCGGAAAAGAAGCGACGCAACAAACTCCACAACCTTTACTTTATATACTACTAGCAGCGATCTGCGGTTTCACCGTAGTTCCCGTTCCCGCGGGAATACGAGGATAAAATATACCATAATATATGTTACCTACTTCCTGATAATGTAGCTTTCCAATGGTAAAATTATTTTTAAAATCGGTTTAGTGGTTTACCTACGCTTTCACGCGTAGTAAAAAAACACACAAAGTCTCTTTATTAGGGATACTCGTAGATGTTATAGTTGCGACTCTTGAAAAAAACTTCCATACATTGTCCATTTAACTATTTAGTCTGACTAACTATTTGTCTGTCAGGCAGTATTAGACTTATTAAGTAAACTAGCTTTTTCCACGCTTTCGTCCACTTTCCGAAACGAAGCCTATTTCTTCAAGGTACAAAATACCTGCAAAATTTCATCAAAATTATTTCAACAGTAACACAGTTGCCTTCGCATTTTATTAAACTAGGAATAAATATTCAAAACAACCTACAACTACATTACGTTATCTGCAACAACAAATAAAATAAACACGAGCTGTAAGCCCACTGTAATTCATTTCGCGCCCCTGCACGACCGCATGGGGTCGCAACTAATTATGCGCCCCCGGCTCCTAAATCCGGCTGTTTATTATTAACGGATTACAACGCTCAATTATCCCGGTGTTTGGCGATACGCGGCCCAGCGGGTTTTTTTAACAGATTTAGCCTGTATACAAACGGGCCGGTTGGCTCAGTTGGTAGTGACACTGCCTTCTGAGTCGGAGGTCGCGGGTTCGATCCCCGCTCGGGGTCAACAGTTTGTTGGCTTCGTGTCTGGATGTTTAATATTTATTTAAGTTTATCAGTTGTTTAGTACCCATAGTATAGACTCTGCCTAGTTTGGGACTAAATAACCGTGTGTAAATTGTGTCTCACTGTCTATTTGTGACCTACTAAACTAATAATTTTTTTAGTTTACAAAATTAATTAGTTTACAGCTATTATGTTTTTATCATAAATATGTAATTTTATTATATTTTTTTTACCGTCTGGAAAAAAATATGACGTATGAGGTATCTAGAGCCCAAGTTATAAACGAGATTAATTGTTAAATATAGTCATTTTTAATGCAGTTTACAAAATCTAGAAAACTACGCACAGTACTACGCGCAGCTGGCGGTTGTAGGTAGATTGCGCATAAATGTAAGCTACGAGCCTGTTTCTTTTTAAAATACTATTTCAAATATTTCAGTGTGTATTATTGACTATAATTGAGTAATGTATATTAGTTTAAGTAAGAAAAAAATTTTTTGAAAAAAAAAAATTTTTTTTTTAAGTAACATTGCTAAATGAATCTATTACACTTACCTAACACACCACATTTTTTTCCAGACGGTAAAAAAAGTCACCCTGTATATCTTAGGCATTATGTATCTAATTAATAGTGATAGCTGACGAGCATGCATGAGTCGTTTATGGCTGTGGATGAAGCTGGAGAGATCTGCTAGGTTCGTAGCAAGTGGCAGTCTATTGTCTCAGCCTACCCCAATATAAAATTGGCTTGAGATTATGGATGTAGTGATAGCCCTGTTGGCAGTACGTCCGCATCTCACTCGTAAGGCCGGATTCGATTTCTAGTGAGGCATGAACACATGAGTTTGTTTTTAATAAAAAAAAGGGGGCAAACGAGCAGACGGGTCACCTGATGGTAAGTGACTACCGTCGCCCATGGACACCTGCGACTCAAGAGTCACAACTGCGTTGCCGGCTTTTGAGGTCGGAGTACGCTCTCTTCTTGAAGGTTTGAAGGTCGTATCGGTCCGAAAATACCGCCGGCGACAATTTAAAAATAAATTACGTTACACAAACAAAGATCGCGTTTATTTAAAAAAAAAAATTGTTCGAAATATTGTACCGATGTGTACAAGCCCAAAACTTAAAATCAAAGACAAATGTCTTGTGAATAAAATCTCTATGTAAATATAAAGTCAATAGTCTTTGTTATCAATCTCTCAGTTCAATATTGACACAAACAGTTTCACTCACTTACCGTTTTTGCGAACGAAATTCCTCCATCAAAACGACCCCAATGAAACAGGTCCATCCATTTGCGGGGACAGACAGACGGACGGACGACACGGGAACGGCGTTAACTCTCCTTAGGGACTCCGCCCCGGTGCTCAGTGCACATCTGGCTCGCTGGGCTCGCTCGGTGTCTGTTTATGGGATTCTTATTAGATAGTTTGATAAAATGATAGCCCGGACGGTTAAAGAGCCGGCCGAAAATCAGTGAGGCTCGGGTTCGAATCTTGGCATGTACCAATGAGTTTTTCAAAAACTTACGTACATTTATCACTAGCTCGACGGTGAAGGAAAACATCGTGAGGAAACCCGCAGTTCTCAGAATTAATTCTGAGACATGTGTAAACAGACCAGGTCCGGCGATGGGCTCACCACCTATCACGTTTAGGGTTCCAATGTATCTCGTGAAATGTGGGTTTATCCAGTAGTGGAATACCTCTGCCTACCCCTTCGGGGGTAAAAGAAGGCGTGAGATTATATATTTTATTATGTATATATATATATTTGATAAAATACCGTTTTTAACATACTCCAAGTAACAGAATTCTAAAGGTAAAAAACTGACTTTAACGAATAATACTCAAAAAATTTTGGCGAATTGAGAACCTCTTCCTTTTTTTAAGTCGGTTAAAAAAAATTTAAACCGTTTTTCGTGATATTGAGTTATTCGTCTATTTGTCGCGCACATATTTAATGCAAATTTAAAACTTATATGGTTTTCTCATGGATGCAATTGTCAAAACTGGACGAAATTAAAATGGGACTAATTTGGAAGCACCAGCTTTCAAATAAAAAAAGAATCATCCAAATCAGTTCACCCAGTCAAAAGTTCTGAGGTAACATACATTTTTTTTAAACCCAGTCGAATTGATAACCTTCTCTTTTTTTGAAGTCGGTGAAAAATACCGTTTTAACATACTTCAAAAAAGGGAGGTTCTCGATTCGATTGTGTTTCTTTTATGTATGTTATGCGATTGATTATGAATCGATTTTTATGATACTTTTTTGTTGGGTAGATCATACTTCAAAGGTTCAAAGGTTCCATATAAATTTTATCAATATCAATAATCAACAAATGTAATTTTTTTTTATAAATCTATGAAAATTTTAGTGTTATTCGTTGAAGTCGGTTTTTTACGCTTTAGAGTTCTCTCAAGGAGCCTTCGAAAATTGTAGTGGTGTGACAAGTGCTTTTTTACTTTTCTTAGTTTCCTATTTGAAGTCTGTTTTTTTGTTAAAAATTATGAGCGTATAATTTTTGTCATACATTTCTACAACGCGTACAAAAAAATAAAATCGGAGGGACATTACGAAATCAAATAGATTCCAATCACAAGGCGATGTTACCCCAAAACTCGCCAACTGAGCCAACAATTAATTACGAAGAAAATAATTTGAATATAAAATGACAGACGGACGGACGGATGAAAGTTCCGTAATCCGAGAGCCGTAGAAATTAATACGAGTTTCGGCGAAGTTCGTTTCAGCCATTTGTAGATACTATATACTTCAAAGAACACGGAACTACGATCGTATGGATTGAGTGGAAAAGCTCATCTCTAGAGACTAGCTGTTCCGCGCGGTTTACCCGCCTCGTTCCCGTTCCCGTGGGAATACGGGGATAAAGTGTTTGTTGATGAAATTTAAAATAGCCTATGCTTTTTCTGAAGATGCAGGGACGTAACCTGTATCATAGGCTACTTTTTATCTAAGTAGGTATCCATACGAAAACACCAATAAACAATACTGCTTACATAAGTCTGTTAAAATATTCAAAATATTACCCTACTTCGAGCGCAGCCGGGTAAAAATGTAGTCTTTAACATTTTGCCCATTATGATAAATCTAAATAACGTTAAATCGTTTAGGTCACAGGAGGTCATAAGAAAAACTTACACGCAATCCTACTAGGTAATATTATTTAAAAGTTGGTGAGAATAATTTGATTTTTGTTTTTCTTTCACTCAAAAACTACCCAACGGATTCTAATGAAACCTTACAGCAATATACTTTATACGTAAGAATAACACATAGGATACTTTTAAACCTGGAACCCATGTAATGTTTTGCGCATAAGTTAGAACTCACATACTGTACCTACTCGAAACTGTTCAGCCCCCCTAGCCAAGTGGCATTGTACAATCTAATCGAATGTTCTTTTAGATTGACATGTATGGGATTGACATAAGCACTTGCCAACGAGCGCTAACGCTACTGTCAATCCCATACATGTCGATCTAAAAGATCATTCGATTAGATTGTACAATGCCACTTGGCTAGGGGGCTGTTATAAAAGGCCACTGCTATTGCAGCCTTCGACGGCTCAAAGTGGGCACGCGAACAAACCCAAAGGGCCCTTCTAATGGATTTAATGGACGTGGCTCCGGGAAACAGCTCAAAGGATTCCATTTAATTAAGCCGGAGTAGGACGCCCGATGATTCTGTCTCGCTCGCACGGATTAAACTGTCAGCGATATTGTTTCCTCGGTAAATTTTGTTGATTTTCACTGCTATTGTGATTTTATTGCAAGTTATATACGGCGACATTGCACTCGCGTTTTTCTCTTTTCCATGTTTTTTTTTAGAAATGGGTGGCTAGGTTGCAGAAGCTAGCTTTATTACAAAAACCTTCACATGAAAAAAAATCAGTCAAATGTTATATTGTGTGTTAAACTTTTCCGAAAAATTAATTATCATAACTAAAATGGAGACCGTACTATTATTGCTCTTCATTTAAGAAATTTGGTTAGACAAAACTAAAATACAAATGCATCATATTTTTTTTTAAATAATGTACTTATTAGAGTGTATGAGAAATTGCGTTTATTCTGTGGCGCGTTGTATAAATGAATATTTCTTTGATTGTCCTCTATAATATGTATGTCTAAACCATTCACTCGAATGCAATGAAATTTTGATGAGTTATTGTGGGCACATCGGGGAAAGTATATGAAAAAAAAATTCCTACGGGAACGGAAGAAATGCCTTATTCCCAAGGGAAAACTAACGTTCACGTGAACGGAGTCTTACCTACACACCCCTCCACATAATATGAACTTCCTAAAAATACAATCATTTACAATACATATAACTTCCGGCGGAAGCAGGCGTGGCGAGTAGGGATGGCATTGTCATTATCGATAACTATTTTTAAGTTTTGAACGTGGGTCTATGATCTAGGTTGTATTAATTTTTGACGTGACAACGTCTTATAATTTGATGGAGCCGGCGGCATGCACGAAAAAGTGTGACGTATGCGTCGTTCCAGTGCAAGCGAGAGCGCTTAGTATTTTCTTATGACGTTGTCACGTTCAACTATCGTCAGTAAACCGACTTTACAGACAACCGATTTTTTTGGACTAGCTACGGAGTTCGCTTTTAGCTGTGTATATATTAAAACAGACTATGTTACTGGGGAATATTCTACCTTTGTATTTAGTACTTTCAGAATGGGTTATTCAGTAGAAGTAGTGCCAGAGATTATTCCTACAAACATACTTTACCTCTTTATACACTCGGCGTCAAAAAAAATCGCACCTTTGAAAAACCACTTTTGATCCCATTTAGAATCAATGATGATGGGACTATTAGGTATTTATTTATTTATTTATTTTTATTTATTTATTTATTTTATTTGGTACATCAACAGTTATTTACACTAATCTTGCTTACATTTTTGGCCTTAAATTTATACAATTGTAAGTGTAATAACTACTTATAGATGTACTCCACATGCATTTAGACTAGGAGATACGGTAAACTATCAGCATTAAAATGACAAACAGTAAAGTGATGACAGTGACAAAAAAAAAGTACAACGGGTGGTCTTATCGCCCTAAGCGATTTCTTCCAGACAACCTTAGCATGAATTCTCCAATTTCAAAATTCTTAAAAAAAAGTCTTTCTAAAAGTACCTACCTATTAAAATAATAATTAGTGGGCCTCGGTTTTTATAAAATCATGCACCAATTTAAGCACTTTTGGAAATGAATCGTTATGTAAGTCGATTACAGCACTACAGATATTTACAATTTTGCACATTCTTGAGATTGGGGAATTGCTACCGAGTACGGTGGTTCTAAAGGTATCATTTTATAGGTCTAATCATCAACATTCAGCAAATCGTACTTTAATCTTGCTAGGTCATAAAAAAAGAAGAAGAAAAAGTTTGTTGACAAAGAATTAAAGTAAGACAAAAAAATGCTTAAAGATGACTAAAACCCTAGTTTTACCCCCCCCCCCTTTTATACCTCTAAAAGGTAGCGCAACTAGCGGCCCTTTTATAAAGTAATTATGCATTATTTTTGTATAACGTCGTTATGTGGGTGAAATGTTTTTTTTATGGCATAAATGATTGTTAATTTTAATGTCGTTAAATTAATGTTTAAAATGATACTTAACAGTCCCATCACCATAGATTCTAAATGTGATTAAAAGTGGTTTAAAGTATTATTTTCCGAAGGTGCGATTTTTTTGACGCCGAGTGTACTTCACTAATATTAGAATAGAATAGTACAGTCATTAGTACAGTCAACAAAGTTGTTAGTGTTACATTTCCAAAAATTAAGATTCACTTTTCTCTTAAAGCCTTAAATGTATTTATAGTATTTTTTTGGTAAATTATAGGGATCAAAGATACCTTTCGAAATAAACATTAATCAATAAGATTTATTTATGACTTCCCCAGAAAAATGAATTGTTAGTTACTGGCCATGTAACCCTAACAACTTTGTTGACTGTACCTAAAGCTTTACACTTTTAGTGCAAGTCTGACCACTAAGGCGATTGTACTAAGAAAGAATGTTACAAAATCCACGTCAAGCTCCACGTGGTCTTAACTGTACATTTCTGATTTCAAATTTAACAATAACAAACATTTTAAGAATCTTACAATATATTAATTTAAGTTGGTAAATATAATAGGAAACTGCGTAAAAGCTTTACTTCATTCGAAGATAAATAATTACAATTAAAGTCGAAATATCATCATAATATTATTAAATAGTAGTACGGGTAAATGGATTTTAGTCGATACTGATTTTAAAGGCAATGAAAAACCGCTGCCTTTTTTTTACTATTTATATTTTACTCGACATAATAATACTTTTTTTTTATCGACCAATGCACATCACTAAATGAGCTGGGCGCGGGGCGTTTACGCTTGCGTGTATATATCGAGCGATTCCGACTGTGGCCAGGCTGTCTGTGTGTGTGACTGTATGTACTATGGGTGGTTGTGTTGCACTATGTACTGAGCTTGTGCAGCTTCATCAAAGTGGGAATTAATTGAAACGTGATTTTCAGAACAAAACGTTAGGCGAAGAGATATTTAAATTAAAAGTTTTATTAATTTCTTTTTTACCAACATTTTCTACACATGATGGGTCGTAAAAATAATTTCAGGAGGCCGTCAGTCAGTGACCTATTAGTGGCGTGTTTCGAAGGTACAATATACAAGGTGAATTTTTCAAGTAGGCGTGGATGGGTAAATCGGAAACTACAAGGAATAACGAAAAGTACTTAAAGGGGGTCAATTTTGATGAAAACTAAAACTGCGTCTTTGGATTTTTGATAATCAATATTCTTAGCCAAAAATCGAACAGGATGATTTTGAAAAAAACACACACTCTGCATTATTACACCATTCGATAGTGTCGCTAATAAGGATCAAAGGTCAACATAATGCCATAATGGATTTTAATAAACTGAAGTATATTTAAAAGTAATGTTTTAATTCATACCTGGATTACCTGTGTCTTGTCCGAAATGATGCTCAATATTTTTCTCAACACAGATCCGCAGCGCGGTCATCTTCACAGATATCATTGGGTGGCATGAAAAATTCTGACTGTTAGATGGCCACTAGCTTAACACCATCTCCCAATCCGCGGTGGGCTCGCGTGGGAGATTATAGCCCATACTTCCTTAGTGTGAGGAAAGACCCTTAGCTCAGCAGGGGCTGTTACGGGTTGATGATGATGAAGTCATTGCTAACATTGACCAATATCTTTACCGAAGTAGCCCACTAACAATTACCATAAAAATCTCATACTATTACAAGGCACGCCAATAATATCGCATAAAAGGAATCTCGATAACTCCCTTAAGATAAACGCTCTTTTACGCGAATATTACGCCCTTTGATCCGCGCCTTAACGTATCAGATACAGTTTAAGGGCACGGCTACATGCATGGGTACTACTAAATTCGTAATTTGATGACAGTCAATTTTGAGAGGGTGTTCTCAAATCTGTAGGCGTACTTAATACGTTAAGCGCCGTGTGTATTCTTTTGGAAACACAATGCGTTTTCATCTGAGGTCACGTGTTTTCTTTTGAACACACAGGCAGTGGTCTGTTTAGAGGCCAGTGTGTCCGCCAGTAAACACGTTTTCATACGTTTATTACGAAGCCTTTTACCTCTACGGTTATTTTGGTTCAAGTGGGTAGTATGTGGGACTTATAGGTAAACATTATGACAAAAAAGCGTGTTAATCGGTTAAGAACCGCCGGTTCCAATTGGAACTGAGACACAATAAAAATCTATTGTGTCTGTGATTCATGGTCTGAAAGGATAAGTCAAGTTTTAATCAAGGCGAAGATGTGACCGCGTATTTAAGCAGTATAATACTATCATATTAGGCTGACATATAACATAAATTTATTTTTCATCATGACTTGTTTAGTATTGATGTTTTCTGGCTGTGAGCCAACTTTGAAGATTTAAGTGCTACATCTATACTCTCTCCCAGAGAAAGAGTCGTTCTTATGTCACCTTTCATGCCAATAACCTAAATAATAAGTCCTAAAAGAATTCAATCCAAGTGTAAGAGGGTACAATGTACATCTTTTTCTTAGGTATTTAGTCACATTCTAATTTTTTATTACCATATACGACTTATAATTTGACAAAAAGGGGGTATGTACTTTCAAGATTGGAATACCTTCGTTAAACTGCTCGGTTATTTTATGGAAACGTTTATCTTGAGTGGTCGATGCTTGGTCGTTGCAGAAATGATACAAACAAGAAGTATCACTGTGCACTCAATACCTTGATACCTAAATACACACCGTGTACCCTCGCCCTAAGAGTAGCTACCAACGATCGCGCAGATTGATATTTACTGCTCGCACGCGGCGAGCGTCCCTACGACCAGATTATCTCTCTCTCTTTCCCTCTTGATTTTTCAGCAAATTCAGAAGGAGTTTTGTTTTTGGAAATGGGATTGGAGTATGGGATGTTAAGTGTTGATGGTTGAAACTTGCTATAAACGAAATTGCAGTATTTTCGTTGTTTATTTGGGATATTGGTTCTGTAATCTGTAGTGGTATTACCTCTTAGGCTATTATCTTTACATAGTGTACAATTTTGTCGCTTTCCGCATCTGTCTCTAATCTGTTATATCCGTTAACTATACCTAAACCACGCACCTAATTTTGATGCAATTTCTACTAATAGGAAGCGATAAAGCAGAAAAGTTTGTCTATATCAAGTTAATAGAGTGAAGACCTGTCATTGGCTTCGTTTTTAGTTAATTATGTGTTTAAATCTGTTTTATAGCTGTTTTATGCAAATGGTCTTCCGACCATTAAATAAATAAATAAAAATAAATAAATAAATAGATTGAGGGCGAGTCGCTAGTAAACTATAACTCCGTAATGTAGCTTTTGTTTTAATAGTTGTAGAGTTTTAATACTCAAAGTATTGAACGGCAACGCGATACGCCGTATTATGGAACATCGGTACTTAGAAAAGAAATCTTATTACCATCGCAAGTAGAGTCATAATGATGTGTCAGGAACTCTTCAATTTATTATATAGTAATACAGTTGAATCTTGAAAAACCGACTAATGCACATTAATTAGGTCTAGAAATTCATTATAGTGAAATGAAAACTTCCTGTCGTTGTTTCGCAAGAGTGAGACAAAAGCCTGCGAAAGATATCGAGTAGCGAATGATTCAAGAATTGAACTCCTTGTGACTGAAAGAAAACCTTAAACCAAAGTGTCAGAACAGAATAGATACAAATTAACTTTCCTTTGACCAAACAGCCTCTAACAGATGTATATTTGAAGAACAAACGCAAGAGCACCCATTCCGTTATCCATAGCAACAGTAGCTGTGCACTATGAGCGCCTCCCGGCTCCGCTCGAGGTAGCTCGCTACCGTGCGTGTGTGTGGCGAAGCAATTAACACGGGGAAACCTGGTCTAAGGCACGGGCGGTGGCGGTAAGCGGTAGCGGGGAGCGGAACGAGTTTAGGGATTGCAACGGCCGCAAATTACTAGGGGGCCAATTCCACTAAATGTCAACGGTTACAGTTGGATGACAATGACATATCAATGGTCAGTCGATATCGACGTTCAATAAGTGGACTTGTAAGTTCCTATTTTGAATAAAACATTTTGACTTTTTGACTTTGACTTTTTGATTGTTATTTGCTCTGAAAAGTGCCAAAATAACACTATTGACTGACTGCATTGACATGTCATTGTCATCCAAATATAACCGTTGACATTTAGTGGAATTTCACCCCATAATATTCGCACCGATGTAATAATAATAATAAATTGTGGGACACAATTCACACACGGTACTAGGCAGAGCCTGTACTATGAGTACTAAACAACTGATAAACATACTTAAGTATTAAACACCCAGACACGAAGCCAACAGACATGTTCATAAACACAAATTTTGGTTCCGAGCGGGTATCGAACCCGTGACCTCCGACTCAGAAAGCAAGGTGCCCACTGATCCAACAGACCCGTCAATCATAAAGTGCATCTCTTTATTTTATTTGATGGTACGAGTCATATACAATGGCATAATACGGTCAACAAAATAGGAATAGACTCTAATATTACATGGAATGCCACCATTTCACGATATAGTCAACTAGGTATTTATTTATTTATTTCACGACGTACACAACAGCTAACAATCAGCAAATTATATTAACAGATTAAAAGCTAAGGGTATTGTTCTAGATTGCAAACCAAAACGTGCAGATCGGTTAAGCAGGCTATATCTGAGTAAATATACTTTTGATAATACAATCAATTTTACGACCTGCAGACGTATTCACGGAGACTCGATACCGTTTCCGTTCGATTCAGATCAAGTGAAAAATTTTCCGAAGTCGAATCTATCGACTTCGGAAACTTTATTCTAGGCGTTTCTGACAGCCACGGAAAATTTTCCGAATCCCTAGGTCACATATGACATTAGTTTTCGACATCAACATCAGCCCATCTCGAAAGTGTTCGACAGATTTTCCAATATCGAATATCGAACCTCCCTGAATACGCCTGCTGACTATACGACAAATATATTTTGTAATAACTGCACTCCAAATTTTTGGCAGTGTAACCTGAATAGTGCAAAATTTTGTATGTATGGAGTGCCTTTTAGCGAGCGTTAGAATTTTCTTTGTTTAAGTGAGCTCCCCTTTTGCGCTGTGTAAAAAAAAAACAAAAAGAAGTTATTTCTGTAGGTACATACAAAAATTACAGTTACAAAAGTCAATAGTCTAATAACAAGGCACAGCAGCCCATCTCCACCGACGAGTTGCTGATTTCAAATGCAGTGCCCCACAAGAACCATCAAGACGCTCAAGGACAGCTCTTTTTAATTATATCATTTTATAGTTATATGGTTCTTCAAATAGGCGTATCGACGGATTTCTCAGAGGTTGTCACGGAATGGGTGACTTCTTTGATGATTCAGACATCCATTGGGTACGATGTCCATTTTCAATTAGAATGCTCCTCAGTCCACTCCACTTTTTATAATTTACTGACCATGATGATGATGAGATGTTCCCAGGAATTCACTCTCGTAAGTCCCGTTCCCGTGCGAAAATTATAGCCCATGTTACTCAGAAACCTAAGATTTCCATTTATAAAAAAAACTCTTTAAATTAATGTAGTAGTTTCGGAGCTTATTTATTACAAACAAACATACAAAAACAAAAGTGAAAAAAAATATATCAAAAGAGTAAACAAAACAACTTCAACTTTTATGGTTTTCTCATGGATACTCGTACCATTGTCAACTCAGAACTGTACCAAATTGAAATGTGACCACATGGTAAGCACCAGCTTTCAAATAAAAAAGAATCATCAAAACCGGTCCACTCAGTCGAAATTCCTGAGGTGACAAACATAACAAAAACAGTAGAATAAAAAAATACATAAAAAACCTCACGCCTTTTATCCCCGAGGGGGTAGGCAGAGGTATTCTATTACTGGATATACCCACTTTTCACGAGATATTTTGGACCCCTAAACGTGATAGGTGGTGAGCCCATCGCCGGACCGGGTCTATTTACACGTGTCTCAGAATTAATTCCTAGACCTGCGGGTTTCCTCACCGTCGAGCTAGTGATAAATATGTAAGTAAATTTAAAGATCCTTTTTAAAGTCGGTTAAAAAGTGCTGTGTCGCATATGAGTTCTTACAGGTTCTTATTTTATTGGGTTCGATTCTGCATTACATCGACTAAACTTATTTTAGTTTACTCCTGTCATTTTCTTTCTCCTAGAAAAGAAAAGAGACGAGAGATATTTAGTCCTGTCAAATTAAAAATAGTCCTGTCAACTAAGGCATTTCATAACGTGTTTAGTGCTAAAATACAGCCTCTGACAGGACTAAATTCGGTAGCAAAGACGTTTAAAGAAAAAGTTTCTCTCTAATGATTTTCTTCCAACCTCTTTGTTCGGTAGGTTATCTTCTACCCCTTTTCTTTTTTTGAGGTAAGACAAAGACAGGACTAAACTAAAATAAGTTTAGCCGCTGTGAAGAAGAATCGAAAACATTATTCCGCTACCGCTCGTGGCGAGTACCAAGCCTCCTAGCGCACGACGCTCAAACACAATCCGCTAACTGCGCGCTCACGATGGCTGACGAAATGCGGCGGAGTTGTGAAACTGACTGGAAAATGACTACGGCATATTTGGTATCGGGGCGAAGTATACTTGTAGGATAATTCTACTTTTACGGAACTTTTAAGCCATGTGAGATACCTTTGGGTGATTTGAATGACTGTTAAGTTGCTCATCACCATCTCCTTATCCGCGGTGACTCGCGGGTTATGGTCCATACTTCCACAGAGCAGAGCAGTGATAGCCCGGTCGGTTAAAGAGCCGGTCGAAAATCAGTGAGGCTCGGGTTCGAATCCTGGCATGTACCAATGAGTTTTTCAAAAACTTACGTACATATTTATCACTAGCTCGACGGTGAAGGAAAACATCGTGAGGAAACCCGCAGGTCTCAGAATTAGTTCTGAGACATGTGTAAATAGACCCGGTCCGGCGATGGGCTCACCACCTATCACGTTTAGGGGTTCAATGTATCTCGTGAAATGTGGGTATGTCCAGTAATGGAATACCTCTGCCTACCCCCTCGGGGATGAAAGGCGTGAGATTTTTTTTAATTTTTTTTTATTTTTTTTTACTTCCACATGTGTGATTAAAGACCCTTGATGATGATTATTTGTACCTATTTGCGAACACCTGTAAATGGCTTCGTTGATTTGTTTTTCCGTGTTTCGGAAGGCACGCAAAATTGTTGGTCGTGGTTTTCGTTGTGTTTACGCACAATGGAAGTCGTTAAGCCATGTCAGATACCCTTGGGTGGCTTGAAAAATTCTGACTGTTAAGTGGCCACTATAGCTTAACACCATCTCCCAATCCGCGGTGGGCTCTCGTGGGAGATTATAGCCTCGTGTGTAAGGAAAGACCCTTAGCTCAGCTGTGCTGTTAGGAGTTAGTTATATTTTGTAATCTAGCTGTATAGGTGTTCCGAATAAAATAAAATAAATAAATGATACCCGTAGCAAAGAGTATTGAATGCTAGTTTTTATGATATCAAGAAAATAAATTAAGAGTGAAAGGGTTGGATATATGTTAGAATGAGAGGATCGAGGAGGTCAATTCATAAAACAAAGAATGTACTTAGCTACATAGCCCTTATTCAGATCTGTAAGCTATAATACTGATTTCAAAGAACAGCTAATTCCGACGTAGATTTGTTAACTGTTTACGAATACACTCATATTATTATACAAACACACACGTCTGTAGTAACAAACATTGACAGATATACTTCAGGACCTTACTCGACAGTGGCGCCAACTGGTGAGCACAAAAATAAGACTTAACGTACAGCTCACGCTATTGTCCCCCAGGGGTAGGCAGAGATGATGGATCGCCACTTCGATCGATCTCTGTATACTTCTTTCGCTTAATTCATATCCATAAGCTTTTTCATTCACGCTCTTTTATTCTTCGCGCTCCAGACCCATTAGGGCTTCTTTTGAAAGTTTTCTAAATACACCTTCTTAAACAAGTCAAAGTCATATCGCACCCTAAGTTATCAAAGTCACCACCAAACTAATTGTTAACCTTTGCCATCTATAACCCCAAATCGCTGTTAGTCCCTTAGGACCCGGGAATCAATAGCGGCGGATGGCGCGGAGAGTAATCCCGTATCATCAGTCAAAGTTTCATCTATACTGGATGATTTTTTTTACCGTCTGGAAAAAAATATAACGTATAAGGTATCTAGAGCTGAAGTTATACACGAGATTAATTGTTAAATGTAGTCATGTTTAATGCAATTTACAAAATCTAGAAAACTACGCACAGTACTACCACAGATTAGAGAATAGTGTACTACGCGCTGCTGGCGGTTGTAGGTAAATTGCGCATAAATGGAAGCTACAAGCCTGTTTCTTTTTAAAATACTATTTTAAATATTTCAGTGTGTATTATTGACTACAATTGAGTAATGTATATTAATTTAAGCAAGAAAAAAATTTTTAGAGAAAAAAATTTTTTTTTTTAAAATAACATTGCCAAATGAATCTATTACACTTACCTATCACACCACATTTTTTTCCAGACGGTAAAAAAAAGTCACCCTGTATATAGCCCATAATTTGGTAGAATCTTCTCAGTCTCTAAAACTGTACTGTATAACATAGAACTCTGAACAGTAAAAAATCGAGTTCAACTAAAATGGTTTAATGGTCAGAACTGGAACAAATTGAAATGGGACCACCAGCACCAGCTTTAAAAAAAAAAGAATCATCAAAATCGGTTCACCCAATCGAAAGTTCTGTGGTAATAAATATAAAAAAACATAGGTTCAGTCGAATTGAGCCAAAAAAAATACGTAATTATAACATTCTTCTTTTTGAAATAGGTTGAAAATAACATAAAACTCTAAAGACTAAATCACATACTTCAACGAATAATACTAAAAAAATATAGTCGAATTGAGAACCTCTTCCTTTTTTGAAGTCGGTTTACAAATACTACCAGTAAATCTACACCTGTAGGTAGGAAGAAGAGAGCATACCAGTAGGTTATTCAAAACCATTTTAAACGGTATCCTCCATTACAGATCATTCTACAAAGTTTCAGCACATGCATTATCCCGCAGACAAATAGTGTCGCAGTCACTAAACAAAGTCGGCGAAAACGCGAAAACTCCACAAAAACAAGTGAGCGGCGACCGGGGCGACCGCGGGACAGGGTTGCCAACCCTAGAACATAAAATTTTCCTCGTACAGAAAGAGGTTATACTTTATTTGAGATCTCAAACCTCACACAACATTAAGTGTGAAACCAGTGCACCTTCAGCATCCCAGGAGTGATCAAGGACATTAAATTATCTCACTGTGTCTGCATCCCGTGAGAGGATGGACTATTCTTAGACTTAAAAAATATACATAAGAAGATTGAATTTAAGTGTTTTACTTATTGGAATAAACAATTACAATTTTATTCCAAAAAATTAACAATAGTAAATCTTATTTTATCAATAAGCTAATTAACATGGAACTTTCAGAACTTATAAATTTCTTTTTTTGATGACTTAATTGAAAACTTTTTTGTGAAATATCAATTAACTTCTGAAGATTTTTTAGTAAAATATTAATGTATTTATTAGAATTAGCTTATAGCGTTTAAACTGACTCTACCAACTCATTTCTATTTTAAATTGTTGCCTGCCAAGGAAAATCGTGTAATGAATCTCGTACAAAACTGTAGGTACTCGGTAGCCATTGTCGTCGTATCTCGTACAGGCGCCCACAAATCTCGTACCTATTCGTACTAGAAACCTCGTACGGTTGGCAACCCTGCTGCGCGATAAATAATGGAGCCTTGCCGCTGACAGTTCCAAAATGAATCGCGTCGTCCTGCTCACACCTACGGCCGCAACTCTTCCCTCTCCCTCGCACTTGCGGTGAATTTTTAATGCGTCTGTCTTTTCAGAATGTTCGAGAGTTTTTCGTTTTGCTGTGAGATGTGTTTCTGTTCGGTCGGTCCATTTTGTTTCCTACTTGACAAACACGTAATCTTGTATTTAGGAGTTCGGTTAATTTTTCATTTCGGCCATGCTATCTTGTGGTAGACGTTTTGGAAATGGCTTATTTCGTATTATGTCTTTAGCATAAGAAATGAAAAGCACTTTAAAAAAATCTACTCAAGAACACTCTCAACACTGGTTGACAGCAAGGCACAGCTGAAACTGGTGAGTCTAGATTCATGAAATTTTGCACAGGAGTTATTTAAATAACGTCAGTGAACTATAATAATAATAATTTAATCATGACCCAACTAGGTTACTAAGACATGAAATTAGATAAATTATGGAAACATTTTTGAATGAAATTTAGTAAATTCAGAAAGTTCGTAGGTAGGTACTGAAGTTTGTCAATATTAGAAATCTCATTTGCCTTTATTAGGTTTACATAGTCATAGAAGCGAATGTAACTCTGACCCGGCCGTTACTTTTTCGCGGAAAAACCAGAAGATAGTTTACATCTTTCGAAAGGACATATTACTTCATTCCGGAAAAACAAGTTGGTGGAAGACTCGATAACCTAAAAGTTATCAGCCAGTATTTTAATAATGAAAATGATTATACCTACTTTGTTTTTTTTAATTATTATAGTATTCCTTTTAATACAATTTTCTTCTCTTCTCTTTTCCTATAAATTATACATTCTCTACAATCACAATTCTAGAGAATAATATAGCATTTACAACACATCATAACCAAAAACGCAAAAGTCCGCTCAAAACACTGGCATAAGCTAATTCTAACCTCAAAATCCATCTAACCCTGCATTCCCGCGGGTCCCGGTACATCCCAAAACGTCAGCGCTGCGTAAACAGCAATAAATATCACTTGATCCACCATTATCCGAATCAATAAGTCACGCGTGAAAAATGACGAGCGATCTGAGATGATCTCGGATTACGAAGGTCGGCTGATTGATGGTAGCGGTAAGGGAATGGGGAAACTTTAGGGTTTTCGGTTATGGATTTATAGACGAGTCTTAGAGCAGTGATAGCCCAGTGGTTAAACATTGTAACAAATTGTAACAGCTAATTAAAAGAATATAACAGCTAATTAAAAGAATAGGTACCACATGTACATTTCACCTAATTGTAAATGTTTAATGTCAAATAAAATAAAGACCCGATACTGTTCAGTTGCGTATGAGGTTTTACATACATGCATACATAATCTAACACCTTTTTCCCATTGGGGTAGGCAGAGACAGTATACTGTCACTTGCTACGAACCTGGCAGATCTCTCGAGCTTCATCCACATCCATCAAACGACTCTTGCATGCTCGTCGGTTTCGGGTACTCTTTTTTTGGCTTTTCTTCAATACATCGCCGACCTGGTCGATGTAAGTACGCCTAGGTCGCCCTCTACCGACTCTCCCATTCACAACACCCTTGTATAATTGTCTCGTTAATCGCCTTCCATTCATCTTCTCAATATGACCAAACCACCTCAGCTGTCCTTTTGCAATCCTTGTCACTATATCTACTATGAGGTTTTACTGTAGACAAAATTTCCGCCTGATGCATTGTTTGAAAGCTCAAGTTTTTACTCCTTTTACTCCCCGCCTCTAATTAAAAGTCAGTAACACCGTTTTTTTCCTATTCTTCGGCATTTTGGTCTTAAGTTTTTTTTTATTTATCGTCGTTACAATGTCGCCTGACGAGCCCTCTTCTTATTTGTGAGACTCGCGTTCGAATCCTGTCATGTACCAACAGTTTATGATGGTTTCTCAGCACACACTCGTCGTCGTCAATTCATTCATCATCAACCCGTAACAGGTCACTGATGAGCTAAGGGTCTTTCCTCACACATGAGGACGTATGGGCTATAATCTCCCACGCGAGCCCACCGAGGATTGGAAGATGGTGTTAAGCTAGCCACCTAAGGGTCAGAGTTTTTCAAGCCATCCCAGGGTATCTGACATGGCTTAACGATATCCATTGTTCGTAAACACGAAAACCAAGACTACCAATTTAAGGTGCCTTGTAAAACACTGAAGTCCAGTGATGGCATGTATTTAAGTAATACTGCGATTTTCTTAGATTGGAAATGTAACAGTATGATTTAAAAATCTTCCAGTGAAGTTTTCCTATCACGTGATGGTCATAAGAGCGCGATTCGGCAACTTCTCGTGAAAATCATGCGATTTTCGACCTTGAATGTTGTTTGTTACAGCGATGGGAACAATGACCCTGAAACTGAAGCCTTCTTCATGTTTGAAATTCCACTATTATTCCATGATTCATGAATTATAAATGCCATAAAAAAATTACTTGAAAAAAACAAGTATCGCAACGTTGTAAGATTCATGTAAGAAACACCAAGTCGGTTAATTTATTTAGTACTAAGGGATCTTTTGTCTTAAGTTACAATATCTTATAGTGACCTTATCAATATCAAAAATCTTTTATGTAAATAAACAGAATGACTTGGCCATCGCATGATAACACATTGTATCTCACAAGTGAAACATATTGTATTAAATTAGATTGTTTCGAGAGTTTGTAATCGAGAGTTTTCTTAGCTATAGTTTAAGAAAATATATCCTGCCGTTTGTTTTTATATATACACTAATATATATTAAAAAGAGGAAATATTTGTACTTACTTATTGTTGTTGTAAACATTTTGTTTTAAATCAGCTCAATGATTATTTTCCCACGGAAACGGGAGTTACGCCACAGCTAGTCATCTACTATATAAAAAATAAGTCGGGTTTTCCTTCCTGACGCTATAACTCCAGAACGCACGAACCGATTTCCAAGGTTTTGCATTCGTTGGAAAGGTCTCGGGCTCCGTGAGGTTTATAGCAAAGAAAATTCAGGAAAAATTTCAACAAAAAGCGGGAAAATCTTATAAGCATTGCACCCGTGAGAAGACGGGGCGGGTCGCTAGTTTCGTATATGTATCTCTTAATTAAGTAGCCTCGTCTCTCTCCCCCAGGTGTGGTTTCAGAACCGCCGAGCGAAATGGAAGAAACGTAAGAAGAGCACGAACGTGTTCCGGTCCCCCGGCTCGCTGCTCCCCTCCCACGGGCTCCCCCCTTTCGGGGGGGACGTCTGCTCGCCGGGGGTCTTCGGGGAACGGCCCTGGTCCATGCCAGCTGGTAAGATTTACTGGTTAATGTACTGAATACTACATTCAGCGGCGTGCACTGGTTTTCAAAGCAAGTAATCACACAACCATACTTCCTCATGTATGAGGAAAGACCCTTAGCTCAGCAGTGGGCTGTTACGGGTTGATGATGATGAATCACACAACCCTTGTAGATCTACTCTATGCAAACACAGACAGACGTAGTTTTGGATATAAAATAAAAAAAATATAGGAAATCTATTTTGAGTTGCGTTGTGTGCTCAAATTATTTTCTTATCGACTTCTCACTTTTTTAGCACCACAGATACGAGCAAAAATTAATGATACGGGCATTCTTACTACACTACAAAGTAACATTAATGTTTTGTAGTATTACGATTTCCTACTTGGTGCGCAAAGAAAATTTGGTGATTGCGGAGCATTTCAGTTCTAATTCTATTCCGTTCACCGTTTATAGGTATCATTTTGAAGAATTCTAGACGTTTTTATATTTCACAGTTGTAGGCGCTTTCTAAATCCAATACTAAGTAGGTACTACGTCTGTGTCTGCATAGAGTAGATCTACACGAAAGGTCTTGTGATTCAGAGATCGGCATTAGGTAGTGTGATTAGGTACCATAGTAGGTAAATTTTGCTACGAGGATGTAATATGGAGTTGTTAAAAAATCTACTATATTTGGGACTTATGAAAATTTCCCAGGAAATTTCCGAGATTTTTCTACAGTATCATATTTAATTACTAAATATAAACTTCTTTTGTTCTTAGGTGATTTTGTCTACAGTGGCCGGTTATGGAGATAATCAACAAAATCTGCATATTTGTAATAGTACGACTCCTTAGCTAGAAAAAATTGGAGTTTCGGTCCCATCCGACACAAAGCAAACATATGAAATTTGGCATTTCATATGTGTGCTTCGATTTAAAAGTAGGAACATGGTGGTTTTAACAACTCCATATTATATCCTCTACCTACTTTGGTACCTAATCACACTACCTAATGTCGATCTCTGGTGATTATACTTGCTTCGAAACCCAGTGCACGCCACTGACTACATTGTAGGTAACTGTAACACCAATGTTCGTTGTTATATTTTTTTTTTTGCTAAACGAGCGCTGAGAGCAGTGATGGGTAGGCTATAAGCTCGCCTCTTATGCATGAAGTTTTGGATTCGAATCCTGGCATGTACACTAGTACTGTCAAGAGCATATGAAGCTTTACACTTGTAGTGCGAGTCTGACCTCTAAGGCGATTGTAATAAGAATGTTACAGAGTCCAATGTGTCAAGCTCCACGTGCTCTTGACTGTACAAAAGAGTTTTTCAAAAACTTAGATACGTATTTATTACCAGCTCAACGGTGAAGGAAAACATGCAGGTCTCAGAATTAATACCTGGTCCGGCGATGCGCCCCACTATTACGTTAAGGGTACAAAGATTATACTGGTGAAACGTGAGTATGTACAGAAATAGACCTCTGCCTACCCCCTCAGGGATAAAAGGCGTGAGATTATTTATTTTACGAGTATAATTGTAAATAACTTAATAATAATAATATAATATAATATAATCTCACGCCTTTCATCCCCGAGGGGGTAGGCAGAGGTATTCCATTACTGGATATACCCACATTTCACGAGATATATTGGACCTCTAAACGTGATAGGTGGTGAGCCTATCGCCGGACCGGGTCTGTTTACACATGTCTCAGAATTAATTCTGAGACCTGCGGGTTTCCTCACGATGTTTTCCTTCACCGTCGAGCTAGTGATAAATATGTACGTAAGTTTTTGAAAAACTCATTGGTACATGCCAGGATTCGAACCCCAGCCTCACCGATTTTCGGCCGGCTCTTTAACCGTCCGGGCTATCACTACTTATAACTTAATGAAAGCAATTTTAAGTTTAAAGCAATTTAACTTACTATCTGGAGTGCAATTTTTGAATCTCACTGGTGATATCAAAATCACCGGTGACTAAAATTATCACCGATGACTTTAATGTCACCATTTTCAAGAGCCGTATTTTTGAAAGTCACGCACGCTGCTTTCAATAAATCGTCGCAATCACAAAATATCACAATCGAGCCCCGCTGCTAATTCTTCCGAAAAACATACTTTGGCACTTTTGGCAGATGGCACTACGTCAACTGTGAAAAACAATCACATGGTGATTTCAATTACGAGTGGGTAGGGGCACTCGTAAATCGTTATCATATTTATGACAAATGTAAGTCATCGATGAGTTTCAAAAATACGAACTTTCGGAAATCACTCACATCGGTGAGAATTAGTCACTTGGTGAGATTCAAAAATCGACCCCCTGATCTAAAGGGTGAAGCCAGGAGTACCACAGCACAGGTTATCCTAGTTAGGGCTCCTGTCTTCCACCTATCCTCTATTATCTTAGCCTTATTTCTGTTACTTTTTAAAATCTTGTGGGAGACATATTGAACAATTTTTTTCTTCAATGCTGTCTGCCCTATTGTAGTTGTCAAACTAATAGCACCAATTCTCCAGGTCTCGGCCAGCTGTCCCAGGGCGGCGTCTCGATGAGCGGCTTCGGCGGTGGCCTGCCCCAGCTGGCAGCCGACCTGAACCCCTCGTTGCCCATCAGCTCCGTGGCCTCAGGGCAGCCATACCAGTCACATTACCCGCTCAACTCGCTCGGTAATAATTCTTCAATCCATTTCTGTGTTTACCTTGGATCTAAGAGCTCTGAAACATGTAAAAACCGGCCAAGTGCGAGTCGGACTCGTGCACGAAGGGTCTCGTATAAATAAAAACGCCAAAAATAGTAGATTGTTATACAAGGGTCGGAAGGAATCAATTCCCATACGAGGTATTTAGACGCCCGAGCGCAGCGAGGGCGGATATAGTTCGAGTAGGAATTGATAACTTCCACCCGCGTTGAACACTCTACTTTTCATTTCGAATTCAAGGAAAGTAAACAAAAAAAAATACAATTTTACAAAATTCAAACATGCAAAAACGCAATGATACCTACAAAAAAAAACAAAATTGTCAACAATACAACCAAAGAGGTTGGAAGAAAGAGAAACTTTTTCTTTTAAACGTCTTTGAATACTACATCATAGAGTACCTAACCTAAATAACATTACAAAAATAATATACAAATCCTTCCTCTTTATAATAATATGTACTTTTAGCCGAGTAATAGTGTTCTGTGCATATTAGTGTCGATGAAAAACAAGATTTTGAATTTCGGAACAGCTTACCAAATTATTACTCTTTTTTTTAAGTTTCGTATCACTACTAATTAAGTACCCAAAGAGGTTGGAAGAAAGTCGTTCTCTTTCCTAGAGAAACTTTTTCTGTAAACGTCTTTGCCAAATGTAGTACTATTTTTTTTAATTCATTCCCGCCCTAAGGCCGGAAGCAATTACTATGAGTCTTTCCCGACTGAGGGCGGGAATCACAGCCCTGGGGGTCGATTTTTGAATCTCACCAAGTGACTAATTCTCATCGATGTGAGTGATTTCCGAAAGTTCGTATTTTTGAAACTCATCGGTGACTTACATTTGTCATACCTGTGATATCGATTTACGAGTGCCCCTACCCACTCGCAATTGAAATCACCATGTGATTGTTTTTGACAGTTAACGTATGTGACATCTGCCAAAAGTGCCAAAGTATGTTTTTCGGAAGAATTAGCAGCGGGGCTCGATTGTGATATTTCGTGATTGCGACGATTTATTGAAAATATAAAAAACCTCTCAATTAAATAAAAAAATATCCAAGTTATTAGTAAATACAATTATTAAGTTAAATATACTTGTAAAACATATGCCACTAACAAATGTACATACCTTTTCTTATAAATTGTAAAATCTGTGTTATGTTCTCTTTATTCGTCCTTTTCTAGTGAAATAAGTGAATTTTTCAATTCAAAACTTTAATTTTCGTTTACATGACACTGACAGATACGTTACGTTTTACGATTGACCAATTTGATGAATCTTTTTTAAGTTATAGTATGAGAAAATAAAAACCGATATCAAGGGCAACACTATAACATCTGCGTAAAAAGGAACGTAACGGGAAGATTGTCTCTGACTGACATTGTAAAATTTCTGCATGTTGGTAAACATCGTGTGACTTTCAAAAATACGGCTTTTGGAAAATGGTGACATAGAAGTCATCGGTGATAATTTTAGTCACCGGTGATTTTGATATCACCAGTGAGATTCTAAAATCGCACTCCTGAATCTCTCTGTGGTGGGAATCATCACTTCCGACTCGGTACTCAGATCAAACATACACTACTTTCCGAGTATGAGATATGAAAAACACGTTTGTTGTATGGGAGCCTTAACATGGAAACCTTAAATATTTTCCTTTAGTAGTATTTGTTGTTTTAGCGGCAACAAAAATACATAATTTGTGAAAATTTCAACTGTGTATGTGGGTCTTGAGATACAGCCTAGTGACAGACGGACGGACTGACGGACAGACAGCGAAGTCTTAGTAATAGGATCCCGTTTTACCCTGTAGGTACGAAACCCTAAAAATCAGGCTCCGCAAGCCATCTGACAAATCAACCATGACTTTGATGTATCTCTGTGAGAGTTCAATTAGTACCAAACCTTACGTACTAGATGTCTCTACAGGTGACACGATGATGTCGTACTGCAACAACATCGGCGGGCAGCAGGGGGCTCCACTCGAGGGGTCGCCCACCCCTCCGCACATGCACTGCGCCAACAACAACGCTTCGCCCACCGCCTCTGGTGAGTCCTTTAGCTCTTCCATCATCTGCATCAGCTGTTATTGCACCATCGGTGCTACGTCTAGCGTCTTTGTTGAGTTCTTTCGCTCTTTTATCATATGCATGAGCTCTTATTGCACTATCAAAGCCACTTCTAGCGTCTCTATCGAGTCCTTTGGCTGCTCCATCATCTGAATCAGCTTTTATTGTACCATCATTACTACATCTACCGTCTCTGTTGAGTCCTTTCGCTCTTTTATCATGTGCATCAGCTGTTATTGCACTATCATCGCTACGTCTAGCGTCTCTATCGAGTCCTTTTGCTGCTCCATCATCTGCCTCAGGTGTTATTGCATCTTCAGCGTTAGGTCTAGCGTTTCTATTGAGTCCTATAGCACTTTTATCATCTGCATCAGCTTTTATTGCACCATAATTACTACATCTATTTAAAATTCTTTGTTGTCAGTGCCACTGATATATTCACAATTGTAAGCCCAGTCACAACTTTTGCCCCACCAAGCACAAGTATCAATCCAGTGAAGAGTTGTAACTTACTACCTGCGCGTGAGTGTAATTCTTATGTGACAATCAGGCAACGGCGGCGAGCCGGCCGAGGAGGAGGTATGGCGCGGTCACAGCATCGCGGCTCTGCGCAGGCGCGCCTCCGAGCTCTCAGCGGCCATCCCGCCATACCTGCAGCTCAACTACGACGCCCACAGCCCCGTCTACTGACGCTATCGCCCAACGCTGCGTCCCACCCACGTCCCACAACAAGACGATGCCGGCCAGTCAGCGTAGTGACGGCTGCTCACAGTTTCCTGACTATTCCTGACGCGAATCCTGCCTGCTAATCAAGAGTGCGCTCCACTGACATGCGAAATACTTTCGTTTGTTTTGTCTCATGAAATAAATCAAATGCTAATCAGTCGTCAGCGTACTGACCGCTGCTGATCAAGGTTTGCTGACTATTTTGACTGACTGACTGCCGTGCCGTACTTATCACAACAGAGATATCTCATCTTCAAAAGTCAAAAGATTTTATTCAAAGCAGGAACTTACAATACTGAACGTCATTTCAACTCCACCGCTTCAGCAAGTATGGTTGAGGAGAAGAAGTGGGGCAGAAGAAGAACGAAGAAGATCCTTTACTTCATCAACGACCCGACTTTCAACTATAAGATAGTAAGAACTACTGATAGTAATCAAAAGATAATTATTGTTTTGTACTATGTTCTTCACTAGTTCCACGGTGGAAGTTTCAGTTGGTAGGACATTGTCAGCGAGCAAATAGTGAATAACTGACTTGCGCCGAATTATCGCATTAAATCGTCTCGTGTTTTAAGTTTTAAACAAAGCTACCAACATACAGGTACAGTTCACTGTCTAAAACTAGGTTCGTGCATCGTAGTGTAAAACTGATCTTGATTGAATCACACAATATGATAGAGATTTTACGGTAATACTGGCGATAAGGCTTACTCAATGTTGGATGAGTCCGGCCTCAATGAAGCAATGCTACTTTAAAACGTGAAAAGCAGAGGCAGCTGTAGAATGAGTTAAGTGACAGTATCACAATATTACATCTCATTTAATCAATCAATCAATCTCAATTTATAATGAGCTGATTGCAAAAGAAAGAAAAATATTTGATTTAGAAACATTTTTCAATTGAAACTCATCCTTTTACAGCTTTGAGTTATAGGTACCTACTCTGTAGGATTTGCATGCAAAATAACAACAATTTGGATATAAACAAATACTCGTACATTAATTATTAAATCACCAAAATCCCGATTGCGTGTAACAGATACACTGAAAACATTTGAAAGAAGTTTACCATATTTCTGGCGCACCCGGGTAAAAGTTTGCCGTAAGACATGACACTGCGGAAATGAAGACGAATGTTACGATGACTCTCACGTCACAAACGACATATGTGTACATACATACCTACATGATACATACAAAACATTACCACCCTTCTGGTGCAGTCGAGTTACAATTATTTGTATCCTAAACAAGATTATTTTAAATAATCTTGTTTAAGATATCGGCTTCTTGCTGAAGAAATAAACTAGGAAAGATAATACCTACATAATGAAATAGCAAATAAATTAAAATTGTATGGTTTTCATCATCAAAATCCAAATAATCAAAAACGAGGTCAATCTCAATTCTATTACCTAAAGAGAGTTCTTATTACTATTAAGTATGTTATATAAGATGGCCGCTTCGGGAAATGCCCGATTTCTCCAAGTAGCCACGTTGTAGGGTGACAATCGTATACTTTAACATTTCCAGGACAATTATAAAAATAGTGTTTTAAAAATGTGAGCTGTATTCGAGAAAATACATGTATACGCGTTCGTACAATAATAAATGTAATGATAATTATTATTAAAATATAGTAGTGGTAAGCTATTTATTGTTTAAGTAACGATTTATATTTTAAAGTATTAAATAGTGTCTAATTAGTAACTAATATTGATGTGTTTTTGAACATTCGTGGTAAGTATTGTTCCAACATTCCAATTTCAAGTGTAGACTCAATATTATAGCCAAGTTTAAGAATGAATTGGGAGCGTATCGCTCCATTAAATTCTGACACTTTAAAAAGTTTCTTATTTTTGGACTAACCAGATACTTTTCTTCTATCTTACTTCAATAACTCAAATCCCCTTTAATTTTATTAAACTCAAAGTCTAATAGAACAAGAAAATAATAAAAAAATGTTTTTGCACCACGTTTAATGTACCTGTGAGTACTGACTAGCAATAACATTTTTCTTGTTTCAACATTAAATGTGCTGAATTGGAACGTGTACCTATCCAAAGTATATTTCGATGTGTGTGTAAATGTATAGTAGGGTAACCAAACATTAAGGAAACTTGCGGCCACTACTTGTATTAATTTTATTAGTTAAAGGTGGTTGATAGTTCCTATATTTTACCGAGTCCTGAACTGGTTTATAATTTATACAATTATTTTACATGTCAGTTATTAGCTGACGAGTTATTTCCGTCCGTTATTTTATTATGTTTTTACAATAATAATGTTTTTATTTTATATTTGGCATTTTCTTCGGGGCTTTTCAGTGTTTTTAATTTCAGAAATAATAGGTCTAAGTTTGTATGAAATCATTTCATAAACACAAACCAAGGCGATTTTTTGTTGCGTGTTTGGGATTAAAAAGAACTTCTGTCTTCAATATACTACCGTAATAAAATCCACCAGTTCCATCGCGGTAAAAAATAAAAATTACCTATGCGATCTTTTGTCAAAAAAAAAAACTTTTTGTAAAATTCATTCTGTGTTAAGTAAAGAACTGAGTGAACATGCTAGCGTTACGAAATAATTTTACAGTACGATAATTCGCTGGTCCGTGTATCTATAGCCCATGTCTAGTATACTATGTTAGCTCTAAGTATTATTATACATGATATAAATAAATAAAATAGACAATGTTCAGTATTAGCGTTTTATTTTTTAAATTCCAACTCTTCAAAGATTCTGTCCTACTTACTATAATAAAAGTTCTGTCCTATTTGTAGCAAGATTGGTTTAACATGGTAACCGTGAAAAGATAACAGACAGCAAACAGACAAGAGTTACTTTAATATCTGTAAATTAGTAGAGTTAATGAAGGAAAATTGAAAAAAATATATATGAATAGAGAAATGTAAATGCGATGAGATACTGACGAATGACATGACAACGCCTTATAAATTCGTGAATGTTCAAATATGCTTATAGCGTCATCTATACTTTTTATATGAACTACTTACTCTGTGTACAGTCTCAATTCAAAATTGTGCTTCTTTTTTAACAGTTCGTGCGCTCAGTACTAGATGGCAGTTTCAGTCTTTATATATAATCTCACGCCTTTTTTTATCCCCGAGGGGGTAGGCAGAGGTATTCCATTACTGGATATACCCACATTTCACGAGATATATTGGACCCCTAAACGTGATAGGTGGTGAGCCCATCGCCGGACCGGGTCTGTTTACACATGTCTCAAAATTAATTCTGAGACCTGCGGGTTTCCTCACGATGTTTTCCTTTACCGTCGAGCTAGTGATAAATATGTACGTAAGTTTTTGGAAAACTCATTGGTACATGCCAGGATTCGAACCCGAGCCTCACTGATTTTGGGCCGGCTCTTTAGCCGTCCGGGCTATCACTGCTCTGTCTTTATTCAGTTTGCTTAATCCACTTGACGATAGATGGCTGCACTAGCGATATTTTTTTTCTATCGTAGTTAGAAAAATATGTAATGATATTTTTTATAAGACAAATAGGTATACAGAAATATTATATATTATTTTCTTCAACATAATAAAACTTAGTTGGGCAACAACTTTTATTTTGAAAGTTTGATAAAATTATTATTTCCGATACTGAAGATGGCGCCACTCGTATTTGAAAAGCGCTGTGTGGTACCTACAGTTCGCTTCGAGATTTCCCTAAAATACTTATTGACCTAACAAAGTTAGTCGCCACGCAAATCTAATGTTAGAAGAATCGTAGTAAATACTTTGAAAATGTCTATAAAGTCGCAGAAATCTTTATACGACGAGTGTTCCGAGATAATTGAGAAGAGTTATTCGGTTAAAAGTGCTTCGGATGAAAGTTTATCTGGGTAAGTATAAAAAACAAATTTAAATATTATTTAGATAGCCCTACAGACGGACCGGGTGGTACACATGCCTTAGAATCGATTGTAGGACCTGCGAGTTTCCTCACGATGTTTTCCTTCACCCGTCTCGAAGTGATATATTAGTGCCTACTTACGTGAGTTTAAAAAAAAACTCATTGGTAAACCCTCTCGATGAATTATTTTACAGTGGGACACAATGAAATGAAATGAAAATAAAATGCAATTATTTATTTCGGACAAGAATTAGGTAATTAATTAAAAAAACTCATATGTAAGAATCCTCTTGAGGAATTATTTTTGGGACACAATTACCTAATACACCGTTATTTAGTCCCAAACTAGGCAGAGCCTGTACTATGGTACCGGGTGCTAAACAACTGATAAACATAGTTCGAAGTTAGGGGATCGAACCCGCAATCTCCGACTCAAAAGGCAGGGTCACTACCAACTGAGCCAACAGGCCCGTGGTCGTTCATTTGAACCCGATCCTGACGCATGTGAAGCGGCCTCTTTAATCACAAGGTTATCACTGCTCAATAGATTAATGACAATGATGTTTGGCTCAGTTTTTTTCTACCACAGCTCAATACGACAGCGAAAGTATTGTATTATAAGTTTAAGTATTTCCTATAAATTAATTGATAAAAAATAATTTGTTAAGGAGTTTATTGCTTCTTCTTCTCAAATATACATGCATGGATTTAAAATTACTTTCAAAAGTCCCTTCTTTAAATAAAAATTCTTTTTTGTTGTTGTTATTAGTTTTATTACATTTACTAGACCTATTTTGTACCTAACTGTTATGGCTTCAGCCACAACGAGCGGGGCGCGGGGGGACGCGGCCCGACATCTTGACCACCGGGCACCGCCCGGTGTCGTGCGCATTAACTCTCTGAGACCTCCAGCGATAATACCTTTTTTAATTATTAATTTAAATACATTTTTAAACCAATCAGAAGTCTACTTATTTAACTAAACACTGCTATCGAAGCTGAAGTATTAATCCGGCTCGAAAGACCAATCACCAGACCACCAAGGACCAGAGCACACAGAGCGAATGCGCACGACACCGGGCGGTGGTCAAGATGCCGGGCGCGCCCCGCTCGTTGTGGTTGAAGCCGTAACACTAACAGCTCCCTTAAATAATACAGCTCAGATGAAGACGAATGTCTAGCGCGAGTGTTGCTCCACAAGCTGTCACCGGCTGCTCTGAGCAAGCTAAGGCGCTGTTTCAAGCGCTCGCGCGATAGACACCGCGCCGCTGACGTCGACAGGTGAGCTCACTTAATATTTTAGAGGTAGACGGGTTATACTCACATATTGCACTGAATAAGCCACATTTTACCAGACATGAAAAATACATTAATGATGTAGGTAGCTTGTTGAAATCTTTACAAAATATGGGTCTATCGTATGACATCTATATCGTAGAAACGGTAATACATACAACCGTCAAACTGGGTGTGATTATATAACAAGCTCTGTATATAGTAAACAATGGGTAATAATACTAATAACATGAACTGTGGGTAATAACGTACAACCAAATTAAAATGCGACCACACAGGAAGCACCAACTTTCAAATAAAAAATAATCATCAAAATCGATTCACACAGTCAAAAGTTCTGATTCAACAAACATAAGAGACACATACCGAGAGTTTATAACTTCCTCCTTTTTTTAAGTCTGTTGAAAAGTACAAGTTTTGAGGGGTTGCTCTAAATATCCTTATTCTGATTATTCGCTCGTACCACGCTCGTACCCACATTGTAGACGCGTTGAGGAAGTGATGCGACTGGCAGCTGCGGAGGAGGGGATCGAATTCGTGGCGAGACAACAGCCTCCCGGGGACGACCCCCTGTGGCTGCATGAGGTAGGCTTCGTGGAAGCCATCGATTGCGTCTTCGGTAAGTCAACTGCCTTGAAAACATAGTGAGGTGTTTTCCACTGTACATCATTCAGTCAATTGCCGTTCACTAGACGAAAGCCTCACCAATTTCCGATCTTGGGCTACCCGCATCCATCCACTGCCAGCAAAGAGATTAAAATATAATAGGGCAATAGAGGGGGCATTGGGAATATTTTCATACAAAACTTTGAAGCCTAAGGGTCATGTCCTTGTCATGTCAGTTAGTATGAACGCGAGCTGTCATTCGGTCGAAACTGTACTAGACTTATTCCACTTGGAATAACTTTTGACTTCAAATTTTCCTCGCTTTGTCCCCTCTATGCCTTATTATATTTTAATCTCTTTGACTGCCAGCCACCTTCTGTAGGTCGTCATGCCGCAGGGATCCCTACACTTCGTTTGCCTAAACTGTTACTTCCACCCTTATCACAAAGATGCCGCTCTTTTTCTTCTTTACATCTTGTTAACATTTTATGGGCCATTTATACGAGGCCATTCCACTAAGACAATCCACTAAGACAGCATACAAAAAAACCGTCAGGACAATGGAATGGATTGTCCTCACGTTTTTTTTGTATGCAGTCTTAGTGGATTGTCTTAGTGGATTGCCCTCGTGTAAATGGCCCGTTATATTTATTGCCTGATATAAACGGTAGGTAGTATAATATCATTCCTGGAAAGCCGCTTTTTAACTTTTTTTTTTACTTTTAGTTGTGAGAGGTAAGCCCTTCACCAAACCGGAGTGCTACACACATGCCACAAAACCAATTCAGGGCCCTCCTTTACCGTTGAGCTTGTTATAAATATTAAAAATTCTTTGGAATATCACCAGAATTCGAACCCGAGTCTCAAGCTTGAGAAGCGAACTCACTAACTACATAGCTATCGCACTGCTCCCTAAATGGATTCATATCGCAAGAGTTTCGTCTTCGTATCTTTTCGTTCCTTCGACCCAATATATACTCGACATTTTCAGTCTAGTAATTTTATTAAACATCTTCTGGTCCTGATTACAGGAGGTCACAAGTACACCACGCACGCTCACAAGCTGTTCCAACTATTGGACCCTTTCGGCACGGGCCGGGTATGGTGGAGACAGCTGATCTCCAAGATGGTGGACGAGGGGGCTAGGACCACTCGCTCCAGGGCCGAGGGTTGGACTCCAGTTAGTGAAGGAGGTATGAAGAGGCTGGGACATTGCAAGGTGTGTTTGATTACTGTGCAGCTTGACACATTGGACTTTGTAACGTTCTTATTACAATCGCCTTAGAGGCCAGACTCGTAATACAAGCTTTATGTGTCAGTGAGTATATCACATACTGGGATTGATATAGAAGCGATGTACCTACCTGAGAGGTCTAAAAGCAAAATTTTATAAATAGCTTCGCAAGTATCCTAGAGGTAACGAGAAACCCGAGAGCTGTAGTGCGACAGCATTTTAGCACTCAAAATTCTTTTGGGAGAACCTTGTCTCGGTGTGAGAAGGATTTTTACCTTTAGTTTTAATACTTGACATTGCAAAAAAATGTAGCAATATTGACAGATTTTTTTAATAGGTATATCTCTTTCTGTATCAGAGAGAGACGCTGGTACGCCTGGTGAGCATCGAGCGTGAGGATTCGTTCTGCTATGCTGCGGTTTCACGCGGCGGTCGCGTTGGCGTCTACAGCGGCGATCTCGCTCTATTGTATGAATACCAGGTATCTTGCGTCACTTTCTGTCGTCTCAAGTGCTTAGTAAAATCAGCGGATCTATTTGTTTTTTTAAAATGTAGTTCATGCAGCAGCACTAGAGCTCCATTGAAACTTCAACAGATCTTTTTGACTAATTCCTAATTGTAAAAACTTCCAGGTCTTCTACCACAGGACCGGCGTGCATCGACGAATGAAGATCTGTTGGATCACTGATGCCATCTACTTATCTGTGAGTTGAGAAATATGGAAGAGAAGATATTCAGATAACCGGATTAGAACAGTTTCGTAAATAAAATTACAGCCAACGAATTGTCTCCGAGATGGTTGTTCGAAGTATATAATCCGCTCCTAGAATCCTCCACTTGGAACTTTAGACCTCTTAACATGACAGGTGGTGATGTTACAAATACCTTGGAACCAATTTTAAAACCCTTTGCGTTTTCTCAAGCTATTTTAGGTAACCTCATTTATACATGCTCTCACCAGGAATCTCTCCGGAATATGCATGAGAATCGGGCTTACTTTAAACATGTCTACTGCGTAGTCACGGGTATGACTGTGTAGGTACAAGAATTAGTTTTTGATACTTATAAAATTACAATCTATGCAGGACGTGCACTATCTGATCCTGTCAGCATCTGACCGCAGCCTGACGATATACGACGCGGCCACGCTCACACACACCCCCGTCTTTTGCATCACTGGACTACCCAACATACCTACTGTGAGTACTGACATCTTATTCTTTCGTCTCTTGTCTCATGATTACCAGATTCTCTAAATTCTAATTCTAGAGTTATGAAATGTCTAAGCTAATTTAGTTAGCCCATGGACGAGTTTAGAGTGCCTTGTTTGACTTTTGACATTTCTAAGTTTTCTTGTATCTATAGAAATTAATTATAATATTGGGTAAACTGTTGTTGATATACCAAATGTTACTGCATTTAAGACTGTCAGTTGTAAGGAGTCAATTCTAGGCCATACTAAGCCAGTTTTTATGTTTCGCACACAAAGAGTGCAAGCCACTAGTACCCTATTACCAGAGACCAGTTTAAAAACTGGTCTCTGCTATTACTAAGCCTTCACGCCGTCCGTCCGTCTGTCTGCTTTCACTTGTCAGACATCAGACTGTATCTCATGAACCTTAATATTCAAATACATTTTTTTCCATAAACTCTATTAAAGGCGTGTTTTGGAATCTTTCGAGTGAGAATTCGCCTCACACTTGCCCTGTTTTTTTATTGACGTGATAACAATAAATCTATGAAGACCGGTTATTACTTGTACGAAAAAGCATGACTCATTGTCACCTTCCGCCGGAGCCGAGCGTGCAAGCGAGAGCGCGGAACAAGCGATAGAGAGGCACGATCTACATCAATGTTTTCTTCCTGACGTTATCACGTAAAATAATCCCGACTTTACAGACAACATTTTTTTTTTCTTGAAGTTGGTGTTGCTATAAATTGGTCATGTTCATACTGCCGTGTTACAACTTCCAGTGTCTGGCGTACTGCCCCGCGCAGTTCAGCGGCTCGCCCGAACTGGCTCTTGGCACCGAGCGTGGTGATATCGTCAGAATCCGCTTCCTACAACCCCGGGTCGCCCTTTTCTATAGCAAATCGCCTGAAAACATCAATCATTACTTTTGGATGGTGAGTTCTCTGCTGGATGATTTCTTTTATCGTCTGGGAAAAAATATGACGTAAAAGGTATTTAGAGCCAAAGTTATATACGAGATTAATTTTATTGTTAAATATAGTCATGTAAAATGCAATTTACAAAATTTAGAAAACTACGCACACTAGGTACCATGTAGCACCTGGCAGTTGTAGGTAGATTGCGGATGAATGGAAGCTACGAGCCTGTTTCTTTTTAAAATACTATTTCAAATATTTCAGTGTGTAACTGATTACAATTGAGTGATGTATGTTAGTTGTTAGTCTTGTGAAAAATTACATCTAATCACACATTATTCTTCCCAGATGGTAAAAAAAAACAAACGGTATATACTGGCTGTGTTAAAGCACGAAGGGGCCATAGTGTCGATATGTCGGTCTTCCGAAATAGAGAGGTTTAACTAGTGTTGATGCACACTGGTATTACAGCTTTGAGCTAGATTGTTTAGTTGTCACGTGGAAATCTGTTATTTGCCTTACTAATTATTATAAATAATTTTAAATTATAAATGAAATTTCTTGATTTGATTATTCATCATCTTCTCCAGGAGATGTCCTCTCCCCCCCACTCGACGTACTGCTCGATCAGCTGTTGGCGACGAGTGCACTCACGCGCAGTTCGCCGCGTTTGCTACGTGAGGGAGGGGGACATCGTGGTGTCCTGCTCGCACGACTCGGGAGTGAGCGTGAGGGCACGACACGCGCCGGGCAAGTTGAATGACTACGTGTTCCGGGTGCAGAGGGTGAGGACACAAATTGTTGCGTACTTACTAACTGAGCTGCAATTATTTTCGTTCCCGCGGGAATGTTTTTTCCTAAATTTTAATTAGCGGTATGGTACAGACACGCATAGATGACGAATTTTCCCTAAAATATAGCATAGATTATAGTATTTACTACTACTTTTTGTACTTGTTACAAAGAGTTATTCAAGTTTAATTTGGCCGGTGTTGTACTTTTCTTCTCCACTACACTTCTTCCCCTGAATAAATTCTTATTTCATTTAAACCTACAGGGACTAGCATAACTTTAGTGCACCATTTAGTCCACCAACCTTCACCTGTTTATTTCATTTATAACTAAGTTTGTATGGAAGAAATCGTTTAAATTGATAAGACCGCCCATTGTACTTTTTACAAGCTTTTATTTAACTTGCAATGTATGTTTGTTCAGGTCGAATCTTGCAACTCAATTTTGAAGCCGATATCTTCAACCGATTGAGCTGCTACACGTTTAGTTTGGATAACAATGCATGATTAGCTATGTGACGTCATTCTAAATCCAACATGGCGGAACACCTAAGATGGCGGACTAGTTATTTTTAATTTACTCCTGTAATGTGGTTATCAAATGAAAGGGCTTTGCTAAGAAAAACTCAATAATTAAAGTGACGTCACTCTGAATCCAAAAGCTTCTTGATAAAAAGGTTTTAAACTTATAATTTATTTAAATCATTGTATCACATGTTTCATATTTTCATTGGTGTACAATAGAGTTGTAACTAACAGGGAGTGTCCTGTTTCCACATGGTGTGGTCGCTTCGGTTGCTGGCGACTGGCAGCGCGGATGGCGTCGTGCGTCTTTGGGAGAGCACTCAGCGACGCGCTTTTGCGTCGCTCCCTGCGCCGGCAAGGGCCGCCATCTTGGACGTGCGGGTGCTGGCCAGTAGGGAGGTCGTCATGGCTTATTGTGGCGACTGCGTGAGTATCTATATTACATCAAAGAGGAGACTGACTGGCTCACTGATCATTCAACGCACAGCCGAAACCGTTATAGAAGGATGAAATATTGCAAAAGAGTTCCATTACTATTTCACCGAGACGTGATAGCGCACCATCAGTTGCCGCCACTAAGAAAATGTATACAAAGAAATATTGGTTGAGCAGCCAAGCGGTGCCTATCCTACTGAGATACTCTGTATAGAGCTCCATATCATTAGCTCAAGATCTGCTAGTGTATTGATCCGGTTGCGCCGCTATGGGGTCCAGGTAAAATAGGGCTCTAAATAATGAAGCACAAAGAAGGGATTTCTAGAAATTCCTACGGGAACCATGCGAGCAACGTCGCTAGGCAACCGCTAGTAACCGATAAACATACTTAAATATTAAACACCCAGACACGAAGTCAACAATTCAGTTGGCCTACTCCTAAGATAGGGTCACTCACGACTACTGACTGAGACAACAGGCTGAATTAAGTTAGAACTACGCTATCAAATTCAAATTCTTTTATTTGCTTAGAAATGGTTTACAGGGTCTTAAAGTAGGTAGGTACATTTAGTTCACTATTCAGCTAACATACATTAGGATGCAAATTTGTGGTCAAAAATTCATGCACACTATAAAAACAGTAATTTATTAACCACTCCTTTAATTTCCTAGTCATTTTTAATCGTGAGTAGAGTGGTGTGTACCTTTATAACATCAGCAGATTTTAACATTGTTTGCAATTAACTCAGTTGGTGTAGAAAAAACGCGTAGGCGGAAGTATGGAGAAATGTGCGACCCCACTTCGTAATACTCTTTGGTTATTTCCCACTGCAGACACTGCACCTGTGGGACCTGTACGAGGAGTGCCTGTTGCAGTCACTGCCCCTCAAGTTCCCGCCGCTCGGTGCTCTTGGCAAAAGACTGGAGTTCGGCGCAGTCTGCATACAGCCTGGTCAGTCGGTTTCCAGAAGTTGTAGTTATTGTGGTCATTCCATAAAATATATACAAATGAGCTCATGCCTGATACTCGAGGGGGCAAAAGGTGTTCCATTCTTGAAAGTGCCGTGCACTTTTTTAGACCACTAAGTAATCGTGACAGGCGTGACCATCGCTGGGTTGTGACACTATTACACACATCTCAGAACCAATTCTGAGACTTGCTAATTGCCTCACGATGTTTTCCTGCACTGTCGACCTAATGAATACGTGAGTAAGTTTTTGAAATACCAATTTAGGTTATACGATTTAGGTTACCAAGTTTGAAAATCTTTTATACATTATGGTAGACAGGCAAATGATTGCTCTGTTTCAAGGTCCGCCACGCAAACCACATAGCGAAGACAGTCCTTCAGAGACATCACTTAGTGTGGTGGATTTCCCGGAGCTTCAATCTCGGCGCGCTTCCAGCGTGTACCCCAGCTCCACAGGGGGTCTCATGCTGCAGTCCGACCAGCCCGAGGAGAGCTCCAAGGGAATAGAGGGCGATCCGTAAGTACATGTCAAGTTAATATTGATACCCTTGGGACAGAGACATCACCTGATGAGACAAGAATACTACTAATACTAGGAGTTGAAAACACTTAGTGAGACAACAATACTCATGAGGAATAACACTCAGAGACACAACAAAACCCCTAAGTTCTACCACTCAGTGAGACAACAAACTGATAAATAACATTCAGCGAAACAACAATAGTGCTGAGATAAGGTTCGATGAGAAAAATAATACTCAATAAGACTACAATACTTCTTAGAAAGAATACTTAGAGATAGCAATTATCCTAAAAATACTACTCAGTGATTCAGCGAGTAGAACAATACTGTTCAGAAATACGAGTTAGTGAAACTAATAATGCTTAAAGTAAACATTCAGTGCAGTGAATGTATCTATTTGCATTACTATCAGCATCGGCAATTCAGTACCTTATTTGACAGAACAAACAGTCCCATCAGCCATATACTATGGTTTTAGATAATAGACAGTTGAAGAGAAAAAGATATCACTCAAAGGGTATTCTTCGTTCACAGAGAGTACTCCCTGTACGACCGCCAAGAGGTGCTAGTGACGTGCTGCGACTACGTATGCCGCGTGGTACTGGGAGCAGCCGCGAGAGGCGCCACATTGCCTCCGCCGGCCGACACTCTGCGCGCGCGCAGGCCCTCGTGCTGGGATCTGCCCGACGATGCCTTCACTGGTTTGTTATTTAAAACAATACCTATAAAGCGAATATGCATGTATTCTTCTTTACCTAATTTCCTGAGTCATACAATATTCTATCATTTGTATGACTGCAATATATTATTATTTAGATTTTATATTATTATTGCTTGTTTTCTTTAATTTTGTTCGCTCGACTGTATATGTGTGTTTGAAGATACAAATAAACGTTTTATTTTTCTATCTATCTTAGGCCTGTTTTTCAAATAATACTTACCACAGTTTTGTAAAAGAGTTGTAGCGCCATCTATTGGTGCTATACAAAAAAGGCGCAATGGCACAACGGCCAGCATTGGACGCAACTGAATTGTAATAAGTAATTTCTAAACTGCGCTACCAAAGTTCTCATAAAAATCAGTATAAATACAACTGCCCTTTTCATGACAAAGGAGAAAGGAGCATTCCACCATCGCCACTTTATAAATTGCAAATACCATCTCCAATCGGAATTTAAAAATCAAGAATTAATAGTCGTTTCTCTTTCGTTTCTTTCGCTGCGGATGCAGAATCTATTTTTATTTTACAAAAAAGGGCTATACGCGCCATTTACAAGTTAAGATGTCGTGATTCCCTAAGAGAACTGTTCAAAGAAATTAATATTTTAACAATGCCTTGTCAGTACATTTATGAAAACATTATGTATGTACGGAAAAACATATTACTGTATACTAAAAACTGTGACAGGCATAATTGTAATCTAAGGAATAAAAATAAACTAGAGCAACCTCAGTCACGATTAAGTAAAATTAATAATTCCTTTGTGGGGCTTTGCATATGCTTTTATAATAAAATACCAGAAGATATTTTGAAATTGCCTGAAACTGTGTTCAAAACTCATGTTAAACATGTACTTTGTAAAATGGCATATTACAAACTAGACGACTATATAAATGACAATGATGCTTGGAACAGATTTCCTCCAGTCCAGCGCAATACGATAGCGAAAAACAAACGAAATTATGTAACCCAATTTAGTAATATGTAACAATTGATTAAAAGAATATTGTGTTGAGGAGTTTCTTGCCCCGCTTCGTCTCCTCAACCATACATGCTGAAGCGGTGGAGTTGAATTGACGTCCAATAAGTGGACTTGTAAGTTCCTATTTTGAATAAAACATTTTGACTTTGACTTCTTATTCCAGCCTCATCCTCACTTCCACCTTCTCCTCGAACGTCGCTCCCTGGAATCTCTGCTTCACTGCTTCCCCCCATACCCCCTCACTCCCCCCTCCCACAGCCATGGCCCCACTCTGGTACGAGAGCCCCACCACCGCCCGCGCAACTGCTGTCGCCGGCAGCCGCGCAGTACCCGCAGGAAGATCTGGATACTTTGTTGGAAAAAGCAGGTGACTACCACTTAAATGTACGATTACATAAGTACAGCAAAACTGATATAGATGTCACTACTAACTATGGCTTAGTAGTCAGTCCTATAGTTTAGAAATTGTGGTCACATAACGAGTGAAGTCGAGGGAGTGAAGGGAGTGCTCAGCGGCAGCCACCATCAAAAGCCAGAACCAAACGTTATTTTCTGAAACAGTTTTTCCTACAAAAACTAGGTAGTTTTCATATTATAGGAGTTCCAAAAAAAGTTTTCGCAAGGAAAAACGCTTGGATATAAAATTTGTATTTATTTGTAGGCACTATTAATCTGAAGTATGATTCTCTCCAGGTCTTCAAGGAATCCTGGAGAAGGACTTCGTGCTGATGCAGGGGTTGAAACATGATCTGAACAAGAAGATTGCAGACATGCATGCCAACATGGACGTGGTCAGTTAATCAGAATCTGTCTAAACCAGAGACGAATAAGGGAACGAATTCACAATAAGTTGCCCGTGTGTAAGCCCAGCGAGATTGAAAATGATTTAATAGCAAAATCCAATTGCAAACGGACTTTTAAATATATATACGTACTTAAAATCTGGGGGCACGGTAGTGCCCCCGCCAAGTCGAGCAAAAAGCGGCACGGCCGTACCATCCTTTTCTCGAAGCAATTGACGCCATTTTCGACCCCCTATAACTTCGTTGTGAATAAACCTAGAAGCCTGAATTTTCAGTAACCAAGCAGGCATTGTATAAACACAGTATATTTCAAATTTGATCCAATTTGAACCAGTAGTTTTAGAATAAATAACTTCGTTGTGAATAAACCTAGAAGCCTGAATTTTCAGTAAGCAAGCAGGCATTGTATAAACACAGTATATTTCAAATTTGATCCAATTTGAACCAGTAGTTTTAGAATTATAAATATTCAAAGTTTCCTAATTTTGTGACTCACTCACTTACTCATTCACTGACCGATCATCAAAACTCTTAGGCACTTCTAGCAGTGGTAGAAGCTTCAGATTTATAAAATTAACCGGCTTACACACCGTAACTTTTTTTATGATTATCTTCGACCATTATTTAAGCTTCTTTTGCCCAGAAAGTAAAAATCTTTTATTAATTATTTATTTGGCAATAAAACAATTTCTAATGCAAATAAATATCATAAGTAATGGCTCATATATGTATGTATGTGACAGATAGATACACATACAGTGGGGCACCATAAGGGTTTCTTTTACCAAACCATAAAAGCAAAATCAACAAGGAACATTGTTACAAAAATATTTACTACAAATTATTGATAAAAGTGTGTCTCTAATATTGCCACACCATACACATTATAATTTAACACCAATATGCCTACCTGTGAAATGAGTATGTACCTTTACAATGTGAAATTATTTTTATTAGTAAAAACAATGGCCTAAACCTACCTTCGTTGTGTTGCGGGTAGACGCGCGCGGCTGTGAGCGCGGGTGCGCCGCACTTGGCTCTGCGACCGGCCGAGCCGCTCGCGCTGCCACCTGCTGACGACTGTATGCCGCGGTACCGCAGAGTTCTCAGGTGAGGCACCTTACTTAAGCCGTGACATATTCTTAAGGTGTGAGGGTGGGGTGTCGTTGATAGGTGTGGGGTGGAACTTAGAAAATCGGCCCACAATGTCGCGATAGATTTGATACTGTTAAAGATAATGTTGTCACGAGCACACGGGTAGTGGGGTAGTTAATTACGTGTGATTTGTGAGCAAGAACGGATTTTTGCCTGAACGAGGATACTAGATACTGTTGATATATTCCAGGAGCTAGCGGTATCGGACGTACACTAACATTATGTTTGTCGCAGCTTGTTCCCGGCTACCAGCGCAGCGGCCACACCGGCCGGCAGTCAAGGCTCCACCCCGAGAAAGAAGAGCCTGCAACCTTAGATCAAAATATATCCTATGCCTAAGTATATTTATTACGTACAAATTCACTAAACGACACGTTGACTTATAAATCACCATACGTAAGTGTCTTCATAATAAGCAGGTTGTTCAAATTATAAACTTCCGTTTACGTTGCTTAACTCGGACCTAATAAACAAGAATTAAATAGATAGTCTCAAGAGTTACACAACGTCACTAATAGATGGCGTTGTTTCACGGAAACATGTTTGAATGATGATCTATCTAAGTATCTTATTCTGTAAAAACTTGTATAAATGTTAAATAGAGTTTTCTACTCCATAATTAAACAATCAACTACTTCTCGAACTTAAAAAATGATTTTAATAAAATGTACTTGCTTCAATGTTTTATAAACTTTTATCATTAAAAAAAATAACGATTCAAATGGCCAAAGTGATTCACCCCTTGTTGACCTGTACCGTATCTGTTTATAAATTCCAAACAATTTATTTGCTTGACTCCCCATTTTAAACCAGTGATTGTGCATAAATTTGAAAATCAAGGCAGATAATATTATTGTTACAAAAAACCATCTTCAACTTACATGGTTTTCTCATAAATGCCGTTGTCAAAACTCGACGAAATTAAAATGGGAATAATCTGAAAGCACCAGCTTTCAAATAAAAAAAGAATCATTCAAATCTGTTCACCTAGTCGAAAGTTCTAAGGTAACAAATATAAAAAAAAAACAGACGAATTGATAGATTATCAAGAAGGAGATTCCTCCTTTTTTAATTCGGTTAAAATAACTATATTTTAACTATATTTTTGATTAGTTCAATGAAAGTGTTTATCTGTGGCGAGACATTATCTGTTCGCTAATAATCATGGCCATTGATCATGCCCCTAGAAGTGATAAAGCAAAGTAAAAATAAATAAGTAGATTTTGCGTGTGATAATTAACGCGCATTATAATATAAGGAATTTGTTACGATAACCGATAAATGTGATAACACTTGCTTTGGTACATTAATTAATGATGATAATAATTAAGGAAAAGATTATGATTTAGAGATTAGTTCTACTGAAGATTCTTGTCATTTACATCCATTAAAAGTTTTGCAGCTAATGGCTGAAATACACACAGTTTAGTTTGTTTTTTTTATTAAAAAAGGGGGCAAACGAGCAGACGGGTCACCTGATGGTAAGCGTCGCCCATGGACACCTGCAACTCAAGAGTCACAAGTGCTTTGCCTTTGAGGTGGGAGTACGCTCTCTTATTGAAGGTTTGAAGTTGGTCGGTAGATGAACAACATTGCTTAAATAAACGAGTATATGAATACCAAACTTCATAGTAAGCAAGCAATGATTAACCAATGAACTTAACTAAGCAGTGTGTAAACCATCTATAATGAGAGATATAAAACATAGTGCAGATGAAACTGCGCATGTCATTTAGAGATCTTCTATTCATTGGTGCACTGTATCCTCTAATAGGACATTAAAAGGTTAATAGCAGCAGTCTACAAAGATCAATGCATTTTTCTCAAAGCCTTTTAGATAACTTGTTGTTATTGTAATAATATTAGCAATAAATGTTATCTTTGAACGCGTCACGGATAACAATTATAACATCCCAATTCGTTCAGGCGTAGTGGTTTTCAGACTGTAGTATAGAGTGGACACGACACTTCTTTGTCACTAACATCTCTTTATCAGACCATCTACGAAAATCGATTTTATAAATTCACTAGCCTTTCAAACCAGTGATAAAAATAAAAATACGAAATCAATAAATTATTTTAAAGATAGAAACAGCTTGTCTGCGTGAATTATAAATATTATTAAAGTAGAAAAAGAACGCTACAATCTTGAAAGATACAAAATAGAAATAGAAGAAACCGTAACTTTAAGCAAAGATGAAGATGCCAGTAGCATTGAAAGTGACAGGGATGAACAGCAAAGTGATGAAGAAGCTATTCGACCTTCGGCCATCATACACAGTGATGAAGAAACAGCATTCGCAGACATGTCCGGACTTGTTCAAGTGCCACAGTGACCGCAGCGTGGACTTCAGTGACAAGTACAAGCCACTCCAAGAGGAGGATTACAGCAGATTCATCAGCAGCAGGAGTTTAAAGAGGGAACCTGCTCTCACTAGACAGATTAGTAAGTTTTGTAAAAAGGTAGCGGATCTCATCCTCCTTTCCTTCTCGTACTGGCCACCCTTCGAAATTTCTGTACCATTCTATCTACCTGCCAAATCCATAACTTCACTCAAAATCATAACGCAAAAAAGTTATATCTCTATCAATTGATCCAAAGGAACTGAATACACAAATCAAGGCACCGGCACCGTCCGGTGTCTTATATTACCCATTAAATCAATACATCCCAATCTCCGGCTTTATTTTCGCCTCCTCATCTCCTTCGCCAGCCACCTCACAGTTTTACCTAATGCCAATTTTAATTACGGAGAAAAAATGAGACTGTTTCTTCAATAGTTTTATTTGATAGTAAAATAGACAAAAGTCAATTTAAGAAAAACGTTCCAAATAAATTCAATACATAATATTTAAAGGGTAGATCAAAAAATTTACAAGGAACTATTTTCGGCATTGATTTTATTTTTCATACGGTACTTTTCTAGATAACATCGATTAATACAAAAAAAAATAACACGCTGTACATAAAGAATACACGCACAGTGCACAATATTATTAATAATTCCTTGACATTGTATAAAATACTTGTTCATTTAGCTGAACACTACTAATTATTTAAGACCTTTTTTACTTTTTTCTTGCAAATATAATTATTATCATTTTATAAAAAACTGAGCTAAAATAAAAATAAAAAAAGATAAATGAATAGGTACAGTGTAGTCAAAGAGGTTGAAAAAAAAACATTTAGGAGAGAGAAACTTTTTCTTTAAAAGTTTTTGAGTATTAGTATTCAGGACATTATCAATGCTAATTTTAAAAGTTACTCATATCTAACCATTTCTGGAAAGCCTACAATCCATATGAAGTGCGATAACTCCAATGTTAATATGAACTTAAAACTGACATTTAGCAAGGTCATTACATCATACAACCAAATACCAAGTTCAGTGAATTATTATGATAATTATATTGTTGTATTGTGTGTGGCGAATGATAAGAACGGCGATACGGATTCAACGGGCTATGCATATCAAGTGCCGTTAACCTCTCAAATTTTAACAAAAAAATTACTTGTCTGTAAAGTTGGTTTACGGATAACGTCATAAGAAAACATAGATGAAAAATTGCCTACACTGGAGTGGAAGAGAGATAGGTGCGTCACAAGTCGAAGCTAAGGTCGATCGTGCCTCTACATCCCTTGCACGCTCGCCTCAGGCAGAACGTGACACGTTTTCGTGCGTGTAGCGGCGTTCATCGATTTATAAGACGTTATCACGTCAAAAACCACGTTACTGCTGGGTGCTGAGCTAGGGGGGTTTCCTCACACTGAGGAAGTATGGGCAGTAATCTCCCACACGAGCCCAACGCGTATTGGGAGATGGTGTTAGGCTAGTGGCCACCTAACTGCGCTCGTTGCCGTTACCGTAGTAGTGTGTTTCTAACTGGTTAAGCCAAGTTGGAAGTCGTTAAGCCATGTCGGATACCCTTGGGTGACTTGTGAATTTCTGAGAGTAATTTTATCAAAATTGCTGTACATTTTACCTACCTTATAATAAGAAACTACCACACAGATTTTAAAATTCCTTCACCTTTGGAAAGCTCGGGTGTCTGGAAATAACATGGACAAAAATATTTTTTCAACGGGAACGGGACATAGGCAGGTGAACTCGAAAGAAACATCTACTTTTTTGACGTGATAACGTCTTACAAATTGATGAACGTCGGCCGAAAAAAGTGTCACGTTCGGCCTGAGCCGAGCTTGCAAGTGAGAGCGAGAACAAGCGATAGAGGGGTCCGATTGGTCTAAGCGTTCAGCTTGTGACGCATCTAACTCTTCCGCTCCAGTATGCAATTTTCAATCAATCTGTTCTTACGTACGTACGTCACGTAAAATTATCATCCGTCCACTTTAGAGAGAATATTTTTTTTTATAATACCAATGACGACATCAACAGCCTCGCTGGCGTACAAGGTGGGCAAGCAGATGATCTCGCTGGCGGAAGGCATGCCCAACGAGGAGGTGTTCCCCTTCAGCAAGCTGAAGCTGGAGCTGAAGAATGGAAGGACTATGGAGCTGGAAGGGCAACAGCTGGCGACATCGCTGCAGTATGTGCCCTCGCGAGGGTAAGTTGTGTAATTCTTGAATTTATGGCTGATACATAAAACTCAAAAGTGTAAAAAAAACGACTTCAACTTATATGGTTTTCTCATGGATGCCATTGTCAGAACTGGACCAAATTAAAGCACCAGCTTTCAAATAAAAAAGAATCATCAAAATCGGTTCACCCAGTCGAAAGTACTAAAGTAACAAACACAAAAAAATCATACAGTCGAATCGAGAACCTCCTTTTTTGAAGTAGGTTCATCATCATCATCATCATTAGGCCTCCCCTATGTCAGCAATTGACAAGTAAAGGCTGATGATTGAAGTCGGTTGATAAAACTCAAAGGAGTCTAATGTCATTGTATTGTATTGTATTGTGTTGTAATGTCATTGTATGTTGTGTTGTTTTTGGTGTACAATAAAGAGTTATTGTATTGTATTGTATTGTCATTTAGCATTAGTATAGGCGAACTTACTACAATGCGAATTTTCTTCTTCTTCCCCAGGTTGCCAAGCTTGCTCACATCCCTCCAGCAATTCCAAGAGACACTGCACCGGCCGCCTGAGCTGCCTTGCTCGCGCGAACTGCTCGTCACGAACGGCGCGCAGCACGGCATCTACCAGTGCATGGAGTTGTTGGTAGAGCCTGGTGATCCGGTCTTAGTCAGCGAGTTCACTTACACCGGCGCTCTTATCGCTGTAAGCATTGCTTAGTTCATGTCATGTTCACCGAAGTTCATAATTTTGTTGCTATCTGGTCCATGCAGTATGTATTTTCCTTCCATTTATCCCACTTAAACACTATACTTTCATATTTTACTTTGACAAACAATTTTCAGCCTTCCTTGTTTCCCCATTTCTAATTCTATTCATTCTATACACTGGTATATCTGAACAATTCGATTCATAAATAACGGGAAGTCTTATCATGGCCTTATATACCTTTTCTTTCTATAGAGATAAATTTTTTGAGTGTATGTAACCTCTTTGGTATGTAATGTGAGTAGATTTTGTTGTGACCTTACTGATTGTACAATACAGTTTTGAATCTTTTCCATGCCCATTACAGACAATTGGTGTTTTCATGTCGGTTTCTTCTTCCGTTCTCTCATATACCTAAGAATTCGACTGGATCGAAATATTCGGTCAGCTCTTGGATGTTAATGTTACATTGCATCTACCCATTTCAGCTGAAACCTTACAACCCTGAGATCCTCACTGTAATTGAAGACGCAGATGGCATGGACCCCTCAGCCCTTGAGGCCATCCTAGCGACGAGGCTTAAGGCTGGACTGCGCATGCCCAAAGTGATGTACCTCATCCCCACTGGAAGCAATCCCACTGGCGCCGTGATCTCCGAAGACCGCAGGAGGCGGATCTACGAGCTGGCCTGCGAATACGACTTCCTGATCTTGGAGGACGATCCCTACATGTTCTTGAATTATTCTGAGGTTAGTTAAAGCGTGCTTGGAAAGTCTGAATTACTTTGAATTGTTGAAAGGATTTTGTATGAAGTTGTTAAATCATTGATGTCGTTCAGCCTGTGTAGGTATCTGCCGCCACTGCTAATACTCAAAGTCAAAATTTATTCATTTTCTGTAGGTAGAAAAGGTGTACTTAGAAAGGTCAATAGTCTAATAAAGGCACTTTTAGCTCGTCCATGAAGATTGACTGAATTAAACAGCAGCCCATCGCCACCGACGAGTTGCTGATTCCAAATACAATACCCCGAGAAGAACCAGCAAGAAAAATTACAGAAATATTTTTATTTTCGTGGCAAAGGGGCTATAATAATTACGAAGTATTAATTTGTTCATTACAAAAACTATTTAGATTTCATTCGTATCCCATAGTTTATTTATGACCGAAAATATCTTGGAACATTGTATCTTGGCTGTTTCAGCAATATTTTGTTGTTAACTGTGTTATTAGGTGTTTGCCTGTGGCGACCTTTGTAAATTGTTAAATAAGTTCTTCTTTACACAAACACGATGTCCACTAGCCTAACATCATCTTCCAATCTTCGGTGCGGAGACTATGGGCCATACTTCCTTAAATGTGAGGAAAGACCCACAGACCAGCAGTGGGATGTAACGGGTTGATAATGATGAGCTTAATTTCAATTCCACCAAATTATTTATGCTAATCCTGATAGATAATGCCTTTAATCAGTCAATCACCAACAATTAAAATCCATTGTGTCTCATTTTCTTGGGTTAAGAGGGCATAAGTTCGCCATGTGCTCATTTTCTTGGTACATGAAGTTAAATAAACAAATCTTAATCCACCAGACAACGGTGCCGTCCTTCCTGTCTCTGGACGCGTGCGGGCGCGTGGTCCGCCTGGACTCTCTGTCGAAGGTGGTGAGCGCGGGGCTGCGCATGGGCTGGCTGTCTGCGCCCGCGCCACTTGCCGCCCGCCTCGAGCTGCACGCGCAGGCTGAGCTGCTGCATCCTAGCACGCTGTCGCAGGTACGAGGACCTATGCTGACTTGCTGAGTACATTTTTCACCCGGAAAGCAGAAGGATTGCAGATGTCGCCCTTAGTACTCGTTCCATTGTTTTTGTATTGATATTATGGTGAGTTTTTTTGTGTAGGTAATTCTTAATAGTTCTACCTTGTTCTACCCATGTTTCAGACCTAGTTAGTAATTACCTACTTCTCCAGGTAGTAATTTAGTCATGCGTAGTTTGGTTTGACTGTCAGCTAGAAATGGGTTCGATTCTGCTTTACAGCGACTAAACCACGACTACACTTATGTTGGTTTAGTCCTGCCTTTGTCTTACCTCGACAAAGGAAAAAGGATAGAAGATAACCTACCGAATTCAGTCCTGTCAGAGACGGTATTTTAGTCGTAATTTCCTTACTTATGCACTAAACACGTTATGAAATATACTTAGTTGACAGGACTAATTTGAATTTGACAGGACTAAATATCTCTCGTCTCTTTTCTTTTCTAGGAGAAAGAAAATGACAGGAGTAAACGGTTACGTATATAAATGTCTAAAATTAAAAAACCTAATGTTAAATAACCTAAGTTCAAAATACCTAAAATCCTTAAAATACATTTTGTTTTAATATACCTAATAGAATAATACATACCCACGAAATATCTAAGATTACAATACCGATTGGACTAAATACTTAAAACCTAAAATGTTTAAGTATAGTTATATCAACAAATTTTGATATACCAACATTTTTAATAACAAATTACCTTCCTTAATTGGAGGGCACACCATTTTTCTTTAATATTAAACAAAAACGTGATAGAACAATGATATATTTAATAACGGTTCGCTTTATGCGTCGAGTGTGTGAATGTTGTAATCGCAAATTTTGTGTCCATGTTAATTTTTTCGAGTCATTAGGGTCAGCCCCGAAAACAACTTATGATTGCTTTGGTGATAAAAAGTGCGTGAGGCAAAAATGACATCAGTAGGTACCATATCAAAAACTAATATAGGTGCATATTTATAACGGTGAAAGAAATATCGTCGTCGGGCCTGTTGGCTCAGTTGGTAGTGACCCTGCCTTCTGCGTCGGAGGTTTCGGGTTCGATCTCAGCTAAGGGCCAACATTTGTGTGCATGAACACATGTTCAACAGACATATTCTGTTGGCTTCATGTCTGGGTGTTTAATATTTATTTTGTCTTGTTTATCAGTTGTTTAATAAGAATAGTACAGGCTCTGCCTAGTTTGGGACTGCATAACCGTGTGTGAATTGTTTTCCACAATTTATTTATTATTTAGGCCCAGAATTGATTCTGTGAAGCTTGTATAGTAGCACTCCGACTCCGACTTATGACGTCTGGGGTTCTGAAAAATTGGTAACAGGTATTTCCAGGAATGGAATACATCTGCCAACCCCCTTGGAGAGAAGGCGTGATCACATATACAGGGTGACTTTTTTTACCGTCTGGAAAAAAATGTGGTGTAATAGGTAAGTGTAATAGATTCATTTGGCAATGTTACTTAAAAATTTTTTTTTTCCTCAAAAATTTTTTTTCTTGCTGAAACTAATATACTTTACTCAGTTGTAGTCAATAATACACACTGAAATATTTGAAATAGTATTTTAAAAAGAAACAGGCTCGTAGCTTCCATTTATGCGCAATTTACCTACAACCGCCAGCTGCGCGTAGTACTGTGCGTAGTTTTCTAGATTTTGTAAATTGCATTAAACATGACTATATTTAACAATTAATCTCGTGTATATCTTCGGCTCTAGATACCATATACGTCATATTTTTTTCCAGACGGTAAAAAAAATCATCCATTATATTTTGTACTATAGCTGTTCCGCGCTTTTTCACATGCGTAGTTCGCGTTCCCGTGGGAATATAAAATATAGCCTATGTTAAAAATATAGCCTATTTACTCCCTGATATTGTAGATTTCCATTGGTGAAAGAATTTTGTAAATCGGTCAAGTAGTTTCGGAGCCTGTTCAATACAAACAAACAAACAAAAAAACTATTCTTGCTTCTATAATACTTATTACCAAAGAAGTGGCCTCACAGAATATCAGCATTGTGGCGCTGTTTGTTTCACAAACCGCCGCAGCTTGTGCTGAGTGAGGTCCACTGAAATATAATACACTAGTTATAGGTTTTAATGGTCTTTTAGTTTTAAGAATTCAAGGTGTTCTAATAAAATATGTTCTTTCTTTATTTCGCTCAAATGGGATGTTTGTTTAGTTGGGTCCATTTGCGTCCTCAGGCCATCCTCCTCGAGTTGCTGTCAGACCGTGAGTCTCTCGCCTCCCACCTGCAGTCTGCGCGGGAGTTGTACCGGAGGAGGCGCGACGCACTGCACGGCGCACTGCTCGCCGCGCAGCTCGAGGGGCTGGCGGAGTGGACCAAGCCGTGCGCCGGACTGTTCCTGTGGCTGCGAGTGAGGGGCGTGGACGACGTCTATAACATGGTGAGTGCCATGGATGGAAGGAATCAGATTACAAGAAATAAATAGGTGTGTAAAAATAAATAGGTGTGTAAAAATAAATAGGTCTGTAAAAATAAATAGGTGTGTACGGCGAAAAAAAGGCTTGGTTTTGTTTTTGCAATCTTCGCAAATTAGAAAAATGTAATCAAAACCATACTCTTAACCGAAATAACTTTCCAAAATAAATTCAGTTCCAGAAACAAATATACATACTTACCTAAGTACCTACCTAATTATTGGTCGTTTCCTTTAGATGCTTGGCTACAAAATCAATAAGAAAAATACAGAAATCTAATAAAATACATTCACGCCCTATAACTGAGGTATCGTCAAAGATATTCCGTTCCTGAAATTACACACTTTTGACCAATAAGTGTCCAAAAATTATGCATTCTAACTAAGTTGGTACTGTTGGTAGGTATTTATACACACCGGATAACTTCATGTTTTTTTCCGAATAAAAAAAACTGTTAATTATGCATTCGTTAGAATGGTAAAGGAGGGTAAACAATTAATAGCGTAATCTTTTTTATTATCAGGTATTTCAGACAGCATTCAAAAGAGGACTGATGCTTATCCCTGGACAAGCATTCTTGTACGACAGTAGCGCCCCCTCGCAGCATTTGCGTTTAACATTCAGTAAGGTTCCCATTGAAAAAGTAGACACCGCAGCTTGCCATCTAGCGGACATTATTCGCGACGAGCAAAGGCGAACTGCAGAGAGTCGACCACAGCGTTTAGCCACGGAGCGATAGATGGCGCTGTTAGTATTTTATATTATACGTTAAGATAATTAATATTTATTTAATTGTGATTTACTATGTTAATTTATGATATGTATCACCTATTTTAATTTTAAGTAATTTTAGTCTAAAAAAACACTTTGCAAAGACTTAAAGTCCCTTCATTGTTTAGGGGTTGAGTAAAATGTCTGGTGCCGCTACTCGACAACAGATGGCAGCAGTAATCTTTTTGATTTAAACAATTATTGTATTTTATCGTATATTTTTAAGAATTGAATAATAAATTTGTATTAAGCTAGGTTATGACTAGTACCTACCGATTAAAACCCTGACCACTATAAATTAATTACGACGTTTATCTTTTTATAGTTTTCCTCATTTACTTAATTTGAAAGTTTTAAGTTCTAATACATACTTATTAATTTGATTTTGATTTCTTGTTAATTATTATAAAATTTCACACGCATCCCTTGCAACTAACTAACTAGCTAACTAACTATTTATGTTAATTTGTCTCTGCTTTTTGGCTTACCCTTTGACAAACATCAACAACAAAATAAACAATATTCTCACGCCTTTTATCCCCGAGGGGGTCGGCAGAGGTATTCCATTTCTGGATATACCCACTTTTCACGAGATGTTCTTTGGACTCCTAAACATGATAACTTTGACATAAACAGCTAAAAGCTCAGTAAACCCCCGAAAGAAGGGAATTGAAATTTCAATTCAATACAACTCATTGTGAAAATTGTAAGTCGTGCTGTTCCAATCGTGCATGTAATGAAGCGTGTGTGGGGGGGAAGGGGGGACATCCTCAATTCCTCAATAGTTAGCGATTGGCGGCTGACTCCTCATCTCATTGAAGCTACTACAGAGTGGTTTCGGGGCAGAGACTTACGTGAAAATATAGAAGTATATAATCATATATTTCTACATAATAAAGTAATGCGGAATTTACTTTTTAAAGATCATTACTAGGTAATTTATCTCCCACAGCTTCGGAAAGTGTTATAGCTATAGCGGCTCTAGAAACTAAAAGACAAATAAAAACTTAAGTTATCGAGTAAATAAAAAATTGCATTTGTTTGAGTAAAGCTTTGATTTGTGACTTTACTCGTACGGCCAAATGAAGAGCATCTCATCTGTCGCGTTTAGGGGTTAAACATACGAACTGGAAATTTCCAGAAATAGAATACCTCTGCCGACCCTCTCGGAAAAAGGTATGAGTAAGTTTTTTATATTATTTTTATAGTATTTTTACGAAAAAGCCTCTGCACGTGGCCTGCTCTGCGCTCAGCGCCTCATTATTAGAGCAAAGAGTTGTTTTATTCGACGGCGGCGAGTTAGCGCACAATTTCCCATTTTCCTCCACTCATCGTTCATTTGCACACAAAACTCACTCCTATCTTTTGGCATTAAAAGTGAAATTCCACCAACAATCGCTTCTCGGGAAATCACCCACTTTTCTCTTAGAAAAGTTGAAGAATTTTGAATTCTGTGTCATAGATTTAGAGTGTATTGTTGGTTAGACGTTGTGTGTACAGGATAGAAGGTCTTTAAGCAGGCGATTGCGCGAAATTAAGGAAATAAGCAGTTTTAATTGGCGCGCGATTAGTCGCAGATTGCAGACGCTACGACTTTTTAGTCGTTTTCGATTGCGTTGCCATTAAGCTTGGATTGGATGCCACGGATGCTCTCTGGATATTAGTAAGTTCATAAAATGATTGAGGAATGATAATGAGAAAGTAGAGATTAAACGCAAGGGAAAAAACATTATATTTTTCTGAGCAGACTTCGATTTATTTTATACTAGCTTTAATGTATCGTATGCTACAAACTTATTGTTACTTACTGGATCCAAATAATATGGTGATAATAATACACATGCATCATACTTACTACATATAATTCTGGGACCAGAAGATTCCAACATTAAAATAAAAAAAAACTCGCGATTTTTTTTCCGAGGAGGTAGGTAGAGGTATTTCATTCCAGAAAACACCTACATTTAACCACTACAATCTTTGAACCCCTTAACGTGATACTTAGGTGGTAAGGCCATCGCCGGAGCGGGTCTGTTACTCATGCCTCAGAATTAATTCTGGGACTAGTTTCCTCACGATGTCTTTCTTTACCGTCGAGCTAGTGGTTAATAAAAGACTTGCTAAGTACCATGTGATAAGCAAATAAATGAAATTGAAATTGAAGTTGCTGAAAAACTCACTGGTAGAGCCCTCAACAGGAATCCATCGAACTTTCACTGCTCTATAACAAGTAGGTACCTACTTAATAATTACCATTAAAATATACCTACCTGTCTTCTACAAAAGATCCTAAATCTATTACCAAGCTGAAGATTCATCTTCGGATCACATTTTTATATATAAAAAACGTTCTCTGTAAATAAACGTGTTAACAAGTTTTAAAGTAAGTATCCGCCGAGCAATTCATAATTGAGCCTACAAACAAACTGACAAAGCATCTCAAGCGCATAGGTACTTGAAAGCGAAAGTGTTTTGACAAAAAATAAGTAATATCTTCATCCTTGTAAAGATCTCCGAGGGGCGCAGAGCCACAAACAATATCGCTCTCAACATTGCGCAAAACACGCAAAAACGCTTTTTGTGTCAAAACTAACGCCTTTAACAATAGAGTGATACAGTCGGAAACCACACTCCATTTTACTTGTTTCAAAATGGTCGCCATTGGAAAATGGCCGCAAAATGCACTTCAATAAAGAAGTAATCGTTTATTCCTACAGGAAACCTATTTTGTAATAATTCTTTGGCGGTTTCCACAAATAGATTACTTTCGCGGATCACAGAAACTTAACACGTTTTGGCAAACTAAATTTGCGGTTTGTGAAATGGTTTTAACAATAAATGTTGATAAAATACAGAGTTATAAAGAGGCAAAGTTAATATGGTACTAACCACATTGTAATGGAGTATTGTACGACAAAATTAAGGAAAGCACGTGTTTTAAAAATGTTGTAGCGAAAAGAGATTAAAAAGAGTTCTTTTGATGACAACGATTCGGTCTATAAAAACTTTATTAGAGCACTGCTTTATTTTGAAAAAGATCTTTATATCGTTTATCCCTACTTATTGTACTTAATGCTAAAGTTTATAATTAAAAGTATGTTAAACACACACACTCGCATTAGGCGAACGTATGTTGTAATTTTGTTATAACATATTTAAGTTTTAATTTATTAATTTAAATTTCAACATTTCTTTCACTTCACCATCCGACTTCATCCATTTCGCGAAACGTATACCCTATAATAGGTAGGGATCTACGAGTAATATATACCATTGGTATTGTTATAAGCATAAACACGACAATAATTGTTATATTCTGGCCTTAATTATCTCCCTTCGTAATACCACATCATTAAATCCCCATCCCCAGTGCATTATTTAGCCTCACCGTTCACCGACTGCGCAAAAAAGGTGTTAATGCGCTATAAGCCGCGGCCCCGGCGTCGCTGTCACGCTGGGGTATTGTTTATTGTGTTCGTATACAGGATGTTTCCTATTCAAAACAAAAAATATATCTAATATATAACGCGTATCAGAATAACCGCAAATCCTTATACATCCCAATAAGTATATTAATTTTAATAAAATAGCATGCCTTCATACTTTAGTTGTGTCTTAACAATTTTCTTAAATAAAGAGCAATAATGTTACGATTTCCATAGATAGCACTAAATTCATTCTTCGGAAAATTTTTACACATATTAAAAACTGCTGAAATCGATAAAGTAGTCAATACTGAAAAAACTAATTTCTGAATTTGAAAGAAAGAAAGAAAGAAAAGTTTATTTTGGCGTAAATAAACAACAACAACAACAAAAAAGTACAACTAAAAATCTTATTCTAAAAATACACCAAAAATGGTCACCACTCAGCATGTGCTTTAGCAGTACAGGTACTGCTGCAGCGCTGGTCTTCCGTGGCGCCACAGTGAGAGTGGAACTGCGCCGTGACACGGCGAGCGTACGGTATTGCTTCTTAAGATATACACAATTAAAACATAAACAATTAAACATAAATGGTACATAAACATTTTATCAATATAGGATTAGGTAAAACAATTTCAAATAAATATGTTCTATACATTAAAAAAAGAAAGTGATAAAACAATTTAATAAAACAGTTTTTATGACCCGAGAACCAGAACAGCTTTTTTAACTAATAAACACTAATACTAATAAACACTATTGCGAATGTATTAAATGAATTTTTAATGAACGCTTGAAGGAATAAATTGAAGTACATTTCCTGATGGGTGGGAATTCCATTTGCGTTTATTCTGTTACAAATTGTATTTTATTATTCAATTTATTCAATTGTATATTCAAGACTGGGTATGTAGGTAGTTTAAAATAACTTAAGAGATATAATTACTATAAAAGTTTAGGATTTTTTCTATGTATTTAATTTTGCTACTAAGTATTTATGTATATTTAGTAGCTCTAGTACTAAGATTTACAAGTACTAAACGGTGCCCCAAGTCGCCTAAACTGCCCAACACTTTCAAGGCCACAGTGGAAACCCTAACACCCTGTATAAAGCTGTAAGTAATCGTCACCACATTTGCGCTCATCAATCCGTAACACTCATAATGCTGATCGGAGCGTGTTATTATATTACTCCATATTACGCAGTTTAGAGCACATTAGAGCACATTACGTCGTTTCGAGCACATTAGAGCATAACGTATAAGGACTTAAGGGATCAAGCTTCACTATTGCCAAATATTAATTATGTTTCGTGTGAAAAGGATATTGTTTGGCGGGAAAGGATACGCGATGTGTGGTGAATTTGAGGAAATTGTGAAGAAAACGTTTTGATATCCGCTGAGGTAGCGTTTGGTGCAAGCACTAAGATGGGAAGGTTGATCTAAGCTATTGATACTTGTACCTCCTACATACGTCCTTACAAACAACTTTACATATTCTTCTCGGGGTATTGCATTTGGAACCAGCAACTCGTCGGTGGAGATGGGCTGCTGTTTACATGTAGCCAATCTTTATGGACGAGTTTCGAGTGCCTAGTTATTAGACTATTGTCGTTTCTAAGTGTAAATTTGGTAGCAACAAAAAATAAATGCTTTTTTGACTTTGACTATTCATCACTAGGTTGACGGTGAAGGAAAACATTGTAAGGAAACCCGCAGGTCCCAGAATTATTTCTGAGACATGTGTAAAAGACCCGGTCCGGCGATGGGCTCACCACCTATCACGTTTAGGGGTCCAAAGAATATGTCGCGAAAAGTGGGTATATCCAGAATTCGAATACCTATGCCTACATGCATCGGGGATAAAAGCCGTGAGATAATTTTTTGTTAGTTTTTATCTGTTTATTAATTTTATTTCTGCTGTCTGTCTGCTTGTTACCTTTTCCAGGCTAAGCCAATGAATGGATCTTGATAAAATTTGGCATGACAAAAGTTACACCTTGACATGTAAACCGTTTGTCGTAGGCGTTTACAAAAGCCCGCTTTTGGCGCGAGGGATGGAAGTCCACTTTTACCATAACACAATCTTACTAGGTCTGTTCGCTGTACTTGTTAGACTCAGGCCGCAGTCACAATCACAATGAGTGAATATTTCTAATTCCGTTAAGTTTTCCATTTCCATTCGTCGCGGCGGCTTCCTCTGCTATGCTTTGCTTTTAATTACCTGACGTCACTAATAGTCAAGGCGTCCGTAGTATTATGCCGGTGTTTGTAAGTCAGACGGGTTAAGCAATGTTGGGTGCGGTCAGAAGCTGATTTTTAATAAGCGATCGATGTACTAATCAGAGATTTTTTTTGTGTGCCTACTCATCCACTAAGCTGGTTTGGTCATTTAGAACGTTTTTTTTTTATATAAGAGAAGGGGGCAAACGAGCAGACGGGTCACCTGATGGTAAGTGACTATCGGTGCCCATGGACACCTGCAACTCAAGAGTCACAACTGCGTTGCCGACCTTTGAGGTGGGAGTAGGGGGAGGGGAGGGGAAGGGGGGATTGGGGCCTCCGGTTACCTTACTCACTCAACGAAATGCAATGCATTTCTTTACGCTGGTTTTCTGTGAGGCGGCGTATGGATAAAAGAAGATATATGGTGCGAATGTTGAAACGGATGCAAGGAAAGAGGACGCCCCAGAAGGACGTACACGGATCAAGTGACGTCTTTCAAAAAGCTTGGATCCGATCCGGAGTGCGAAAAATAAGAGCGCCCATGAAAAGGCCTATGGATGTGCAGGAAGCGAAAGAAGTATGCAGAGATCGAGCAAAGTGGCGATCAATCGTCTGTGCCTACCCCTGTGGGAAAAAGGCGTAAGCTGTATGTATGTATGTACTCATCCATGTCTGTTCGATTTTCCATCAAAGCAATTGTAAGTGTTTACCACTATCTCATTGGTGAAGGAAAATATCGTGTGGAAAATTCTGAAGCACGTGTACTGTACCCAATTACCTACCCTGACACGATTAGGGTAATTTTATAAAATGAAATACCAGTTTATTCCATATTATTATTATATATTTTTAAATGAAGTATTAAAAATAATAATACAGAATAATTAAATTTGACCAGACATTTCTGCTGCTCGAAAATAAATAGATTTTAATTCCCAAATGAATTTCCCAATTGGATCCCAAAAGAGAGTTGACGGGAAAAATGGAAAATAATCGAGTTACGAAAACAAGTTATTCAAAATGATAATTTCGCAAAATGGCCGGCGCCGGCGATTCTGGCGGACTTCATAATTGGTGCCGCGGCGGAGAGGGAGGAAATTTTGATTTTTTTCCACAGGAGGTTAATTAGTTGTCAAACTAATACTCGATATGAAAATTAGGGCTATTCCACTCTTAGCTACACGCCGTCACTGGTTGGAATAAGTGGATTTCATTTCGTCTCATCCCTACTAATAAAAATTTGACGTATTATTGTACAGATTTAATAAAAGCTTTTCGTAGTAATCATATTGTTCATGCGTTTTTAATATTTCACTACATAGTATAAAACAAAGTCGCTTTCTCTGTCCCTATAACCCTATGTCCTTATGTCCCTTTGTATGCCTAAATCTTAAAAACTACGGATTTTGATGCGGTTTTTTTTAATAGATAGAGTGATTCAAGAGGAAGGTTTTTAATAATAATAATAATAAATCTTTATTGATCACTGTGTACTGTACTATAAATAAGGAGGTTCGACCCAACAGTGTATCCATTTCAGATGTACAATAATATTATAAAATTTAATTGAACATTGAACATTTAAAATTACAATTTAAGACATTTAACATTCAAACGTAATTAATTAATTTGCACTTGTACATTGAACAACATAAATACTAGTCAAATTAAAAAATAACAAAAGAAAGTTTTAGTATAACTATTGTACCCTTGCAAAGCCGGGGCGGGTCGCTAGTATATAATAAAAAGAAATTGTAGCTGGTGGATATAAGATCTCTTTATTGACTGAATCATTATAAAATATAAAAAAAATGTTACTGTCATTGTTATTACAAAATATTGTCGTAAGTAAATGAGTTCAGGATAGTTCTGCCACTTATTTTGCTTTTCATTATGTCCAACGATTAAGTCATCTATGATATATACCAATAAGTTTTTTAAAACTTACTAGTGATCCATTGTGAAAACCGGGAATAATGCAACGGTTCAACAGTGTTGATACTTAATTGCTTATAAGTAATAACTTGTAATTACTCCGACAACCATTGGGGTAAACGTGTTCTAGAGTGGAGAGCGACTCGGCAAACGTAGTGTAGGACGCCCTCTCGGCAGATGGGATGACGATCTGCGAAAGGCTGCAGGCAGATGCTGGATGCGTCGAGCTGAAGACGGGGCGCTATGGCGCCATTTAGGGGAGGCCTATGTCCAGCAGCAGCTGAGCTGAGCAGTGATAGCCTTACGGTTAAAGAGCCGGCCGAAAATCAGTGAGGCTCGGTTTCGAATCTACTGTTATAGGTCCATTACATAGTTAAAAAAGTAATGAAGTTTAAAAGTGATAGTGTTGCTTCTTATTCGTAAGGCTCGGCATTCAAATCTTGGCATGTACCACTAAGTTTTTAAAAAACTTACGTACATATTTATCACTAACTCGACGGTGGAAAACATCGTGAGGAAACCCGCAGATCTCAGAATTAATTCTGAGACATGTGTAAACAGACCCAGTCCGGCAATGGGCTCACCACCTATCACGGTTAGGGGTCCAATGTTTTTCGTGTGGGTATATCCAGTAATGGTATACCTCTGCCTACCCCCTTCGGGGATGAAAGGCGTGAGATTATTTATTTATTTTATTTATGTCCAGCAGTGGACTAAGATAGGCTGATGATGATGATGAACAAGTTGTAATTGGTCCGAGGTCTCTTCTTCTAGTTTGGGGTAGGTCCCTGTTGTTGGAGGTCAGGACGATCGCTCGCGCCTCCTGATATAAACACTGTAATACCTCAACTGGTAGGGTTGGGCAAAGAGTCCGTTGTCGATAGTTTGGTATCATCATGTAGCGACACCTAGCGGTACTAAATAGAACTAACTACAGCGCCATAGACAGAAAGTCCTAAACCACGCTATCGAAGTTTTCACAAGAGTTTGTATAAATACATATGTCCAGCATCAACCGTCGGACTGCGGTCCCCAGGCATGACCACCTTAAACCCACCCACCTTAAAGGAAGATCTTCTCCTTTTATGATGGAGGAAAATTCCACTTCCGCTCCGTCATATTTACATAACTCTATATTAATTTTAAATACAAGTAAAAAAACAGGACAGTGAGAGTCGGACGCGCATTCGAACAAACACCAAACACTTTTCTTGTTAGAAAGAAAAATATCATATTACACTTTTTAATTCAAAGCCTTTATAAAAATTAAATAAATTTTCAATAGGAACTTAAACTTCACTACATAGTATAAAACAAAGTCGCTTTCTCTGTCCCTATATCCCTATTTCCCTATGTCCCTTTGTATGCTTAAATCTTAAAAACTACGCAACGGATTTTGATGCGGTTTTTTTTAAATAGATAGAGCGATTCAAGAGAAAGGTTTTAGTATTAGCATCGCACCCGTGCAAAGCCGGAGCAGGTCGCTAGTTTTACATAAGAAGCAAATGCATGAAGCATTATTCCATTCCTTGATAGGCCAACTTTTGACTAGTTACTTTTCTCCGGTCTCTCTCTTAAGCGGGTCTAACTCTGGAGCGTTTTCTTTTACATAATCTATCGATATCGATAAATAGTAATCGTGTCCCAACCCTGAAGAGCGGGGGCTAGAGCGCAAAATTGGAGGAAAACTTTCGTAAGGGGAAATGAAATGGGATTGATAAAAATTGGAACCAAGCCTCCGCCAGGGCCAGACTCAGCATCGCTTGGACAGTGGTGCACAGAGACAGCTAAACATACACCTTATGTAATTTGATTTAATATAGACTCGATATGTATATAATATTAATAATCTCACGCTTTTTATTCCCAAGAGGAAGGCGGTGAGGCTCGGGTTCGAAGCCTGGCATGTACCAATGACTTTTTCAAAACTTACGTACATATTTATCACAAGTTCGCTTGACGGTGAAGGAAAACGTGGTGAGAAAACCCTCAGGTCCCAGAATTAATTCTGAGACACGTGTAAATAGACCCGGTCCGGCGATGGGCTCACCACCTATCACGTTTAGGCACAGATTACTATCTAAATAGTTGCTGGTTTAGGGGTCCAAGAACATCTCGTGAAAACTGGTTAAATCCAGCAATGGAATACCTCTGCACGTGTTTCTATCAGCAGTAAACTCATACATACATAGTGCAGACTCGTACAATTGCCAAAAATTACCTATCGTGGCTCTATAAAGGACAATAAACATTTAGTTACACAGAAATGTAACTTAATTTATATTTTATAGGAACAACTATAAAATATAAATTATGTTACACTTCTGTGTAATTAAATATGTATTGTCCTTCTCCTCATGCGATTTTACCCGCCTAAGTTCCGTTCCCGTGGGAAAATTATAGCCCACGTTACTCCCAAAAAAGTAAGCTTTCCATAGGTGAGAGAATTTTTAAAGTCGGTCCAGTATTTTTTGAGTTTATTCGTTACAAACATACAAAAAAACAAATGTTTCCTCTTTATAATATTAGATTATCGTAATATTTGGTTTATATATGACATTAGTTTTATTTTGTTATTCCATTTATAAAAAATATAACTGTTCCTCGTGGTTTCACCCGCGTAGTTCCCGTTCCCGAGGGAATACGGGAATAAAATATAGCCTACGCTATTCAGTGAAAGAATTTTTAAAATTAGTCTAGAATTTTTTTTAGTTTATTTACTACAAAAAATTATAAATCTTTCCTCTTTATAATATAAATAGTGTTGACGTAGATTATATTTTATATTCGTTCAATGTCATTCATTTCAAGATAAAAAATGGCGCCGTTCGCGCCGGTCCTGCGTCTCCGAGGGCTCGAAATTCACTTAGCTTCGTTTGTCGAAGCTTTTCGCCTCTTGAAACTTTTCAATAGCCCGGAATCGAATTCAGGCTCCTCCCTGACACCCCCCAGTCCCCCCCTACCTGGGGTAACGTATGTACGTGACAATGGTGCTTACATACACAGTTGAGAATGGAAAAATCCCTGTTGTAAATAGTGTTGGTTGCTTAAAATTGCGATAGTTTTACGATTTTTAGTGGAGCTTTATCGGTTTTCATAATTACTAGCTGTTTTTTTTATATTACATGCGCAAGTCCCGTTACCATGGGAATACGGTAGTAAAATATAGCCTATTTTACTTCTAGAAGAGTAAGCCTTCAGTTGGTGTTTTAAGAGTTTTAAAATCGGTCCAGTAGTTTTTGAGTTTATTCGTTACAAAGATACAAATCTTTCCTCTGTAAAAACTTTGTGTAGAAGTGTAAATATACGAGTACAGCATGTGCTTAAAATTTTACTAATATTTTAAATGCGAAAGTTTGTATGGATGGATGTATGGATGTTTGTTTCTCTTTCATGCAAAAACTACTGAACGGATTTTGACAAAACTTTACAGTTATATAGCTTACTAGCGACCCGCCCCGGCTTTGCACGGGTACAATAGTTATACTAAAACCTTCCTCTTGAATCACTCTATCTATTAAAAAAAACCGCATCAAAATCCGTTGCGTAGTTTTAAAGATTTAAGCATACAAAGAGTCATAAGGACATAGGGATATAAGGACAGAGAAAGCGACTTTGTTTTATACTATGTAGTGATACATCAGAATAACATAAAGACTATAGTTTATCCCCTTATTCCCACGGGAACGGAAACTACACGGGTGAAACCGCGAGGTGCTTAGTATTGTAATCAGTACGTCTTGCAAGTGATGTTTTCTACACTAATAAGTACGTCTTGCAAGTGATGTTTTCTACACTCGCCATGACGGGCTATGGCAGAATATCAGCGGTTCTGGACTGTCCATAGCCAATGCTGAGCCTTAGACCCTTTTGTCTACGCTTTAAACTATTTACATGAAGTTTATTGCTCGAAGAATTAATTAATAGGACAAATAAATATTTCTTTCTTTCTTTTAGGGTTCCTTATGCCAAAGGGTGCCAACGGGACGGAACCGTCCGTCTCGCACAGGGCTGTTTCTTTTGAGCACTAATATGTAAGTACACTTAAAAAAATACAGTGTGTATTACCACTATAGCTGCTATAACAGAAAAAAAAACAAAGCAAATAAATGATCTAATAAAAATTAGATACTCTTCAATAATAGGCAGGTGAGTATAGTTGAAATCCCATCTACTTATATCCAAGAAAATCCACTGAACAAACTCGCAGACATTCACAAAGGCGTAACAATGTATCTCTCGAGCCGCGTAATCCGCGTAATGGTCACTTTTTGACCGGTTTTTGCGTCTCTCGGCCCATTGTGCATCACGCCGACGGTAACTCGACGCTTGAAACTCGAGATAAGCGAGCGTAGCGCATTGTGCTGGCAGCTACTGTGCACAGTGGTCACTTTCTCAATAAAGTTTGAACAAAAACTTCTTGGAAATTGTGCGGCTTTATTGTGTTTTGGAGTGTTTGTAAAAGGATTTGAGCAGTCGGCGGTTTCAAAGATTTGTTCGGAGGCGTTCGTTGTGATGGAAGTTTCGAGTGGATAAAGTATAGAATGCTTGTTAGGTTATTGTGTAGGTGTTTGGAGAATGAAATTGAAAATATTTGTATCGCTGTGTATAAAAGGCTTTTAGTAGTGCTTCCACTAATTGTAACAATTTTATATAAGCGAAAAACTTAAAGTTATTTTTATCAATAAATCAAAAATATGCTCACGCCTTATCCATGATGGTCAGTCGGCTGAGGTATTCCGTTCCTGGAAATACATATTTGTGATATAATGTTTTAAGGATTTCCTAATGTGGTGGTCAGTCCATCGCCGGACCGGGGTTTTGTTGTGCTTCACCGTTGAGCTAGAGATATACATAATTATAAAAAAAAAAATCAAATGCATCGCGAACCCAAGCATCGCGTATAAGAGACGGGCTTACTAACAACAAGGCTGCCTCGAAATTTTTTTTTTCAAACTCGTGCAATCAGTAATAATGTAGTTGCTTTGCTATATTTACCTACAATTGTAAAAGGAACATTAAGTATACATTTGTTGACACTGTAATTACCTTACTTCCTTTCTATATAATATTCAACTAAATACATTATTTTATCGAAAAACCTTATCCACCCATCGTAATCTCTTTATTAAAATGCGGTAAAAATCTCGTCGCATAATTACTACTTACGTTGTGGCGGATTTCGCAACAAAAGCAGAAAGAAATATCTAAATAACAGATCTGGGATCGTAAACAGATACGGTTGCACAAAGTACCGTCTTTGTCACGCTGCTGTGCAGAGGACTTTGTGATGCCGAAACTTTGTCAAGAAACATTATACGTTCTTAGAAAAAATCTTATTGACTGCGAAATGGAGATTTGTTACACTGTGCGCTTGAAAGTGGGTAATAGGGCCAAATTGGCTTGTTACAGAATAGTTTTTTAGATGGTTTAGAAATTTTGTTTCATAAAATTATGTTAAAGTAGCCGTGTGCTCGACGACTAGCTTTCTTACAAACTTTTCTCCCCTATTTAACTCTCTCGATGAATCTTATTGTGTATGATGTAGGCTTCATAGTTTGTTATTGCTAGTTTAAATTCATAGGTTTTGTGACTTTGGCCGCACCAGCGCAAGAGGCAGTCGCCTGTAAGTGCGACGGAGATAATGTGTCAACGCAGGTCACATCCCATACGAGACATTTGCCCTACTCCCATGGAATGATCGTTACTCCGTCGGGGCTCTTGCCATCAGTTGGGTTCCAACAATTTTTTTTATGATAAAAAAAGGGGGCAAACGAGCAGACGGGTCACCTGATGGTAAGAGACGTCCGTCGCCCATGGACACCTGCAACTCAAGAGTCACTACTGCGTTGCCGACTTTTGAGGTGGGAGTAGGGGGAGGGGAAGGGAGGGGAGGGGAGGAAGAAGGGGTATTGGGGCCTCCGGTTACCTCATTCACTCAACGAAACGCACTCCGGTCGAGCCGGAGTGATACCACAAACGTTCACCGAGGCAAAGGCCCGCTTTAGCACCTCATTAAGGGCAGAATGTCGCGGAATGCGTCTTGCGTTTCTTTGGCATGATAGGCCATGGTGACCTAGCTCGTCAACCATTTTGCCACACCTGCATTGATCCGGGGTGGTGATTTTGACGCCTAGTCTGAGGTTGACTGCTAACGTCAGTGTGCAGTTATCAAGTGGTGTGCCAGTGTTAGTTGAAGGCAACGTGTTCAACCACAGACCAGACTCCCTCTCAAATACTGTAGCAAATTTCCACGAAGTATGTAGTATATACAATATGTAACAAATTAAGAGCAATTCCTGAAATTTGTTTGTTCAGTATCGACTACTTAATCGATTACCGAAATTTTTAATATGTGTAAAAAATTTCCGAAAAATGAATTAGCATAGCTGAATTTAGTGCTATCTATGGCAATAGTACTATTATTGTCCTTTTTTAAGAAAAAATAGACCCCAATTAGTATTAATATACTAATTGAGAATTGCGCTTATTTTGTTATATATATATATATATATATGAAGAGGTTTGTGTACTTATTATAATTCGACATATACAACGCGTTATTTTGTTACGCGTTGTATATGTCGAATTATAATAAGTACACAAACCTCTTTCGTCCATTTGGTTGTGAAAAATATATCAAAATCTCATATTAGTTTCAAGTTTAGACCATACAGACATAAAAGCGTAGCATGGCACTTCCATTTATAATATGTGGTGAAGTTTATACTTATTTTGTCAGATGATTGTTGGTAACCACATCATAAAATTAACGATGGTCTTACTACATTGACAAGTTTACGCATGTCTCCGCTTATTTTAACATTCAAATTGAAAAAGGTAATGAGGCGAGGGCTATTTTAAAACGAAATAATTGTAACACAACCCCATTGCACAAAAGTACTCGAATAACATTAATCCTTTGCTCCGTAACAATGACAATATCTCGTTTAGAAACAATTTGTTTGCGACCCGCCCCTCGCAGATGACAATTTGCCCCAATTAAAAATGGAAAAATTCAATTTTATTTCACCTAAGCACCATATTGGGTGAAACGCCTCAAACAAATGCCACTCTTTATGAGTTTTGCCACTTCCGAAACGCGCGATTATAGCCTTCATAGCGAAGGGAAAAGTGTCACAGCGTCGCAAATGTAAATTTGCAACAATGTCAATACGATTTTTTATACTATTTCTGCTTCATTGTATTACAACGTTTATTCGGCTAACGAGTCTGCGGGGAGCCGTGCGAGCGAGAGCCAGAACGAGACGCGTATATGTTATACGATTTGTTTTGTTTTGTGGCTTGGAGACGGCTGTCGAAGTTTTTGACTGCTCCTAGTTTATTTGTTACCACTGTGCATTCGCAATTTCTTCTATTTTCTGGTTTGGTTCGGAAAGACTTTTGCGGTGAAGCGTTTTGTTTTGCAATTCGACTGTTAGTAGTTGTTACAATTTCATTTTACAGTTACAATATACTCACACTTCTTCATCGGCCTAGGCAGATACTATTACCGCCAGAAAATCACTTCATTTATACACGTCAAACGATGTCGAATGAGAATCCTCCTTTTTTGAAGTCGGCAAAAAAGAATCATTGAAATCGCTTGGCGTGATATTGACTTATTCGTCGATTTGTCTCGCACATACTTTAATGCAAATTTAAGAGGTTTTCTCATGCATGATATTGTCAGAACTGGACCAAATTTAAATGGGACCAGCTTTCAAATAAAAAAAAAACATAAAAATCTTTTTACTCAGTACAAAAGTTCGAAGGTAACAAACATAAAAAAACATTCCGTCGAATTGATAACCTCCTCCTTTTTTGAAGTCGGTTGAAAAATGTCTTCTCACGACACTTGTGGCCCAAATCCACATGAGTCCGACCATGTCCGACTCTCTCTGTTGTTTGACATGTAAATTGTTATTATTATTATTTTACTATTGTGGTTATTATGATAGCCTATTTGTATTAATTATTTAATGTAGTGGTAAGTGTCGAACACAAATAATTTTGTTAACGAATAAATAAATAAAATCACTTGGCCGGTTTTTATCGATCAACTCACTATGCGAGTTGTCCAAAATGTCAATTGACACAATAAAAAAAATCTCAAGCCTTATATCCCCGAGGGGGTAGGCAGAGGTATTTCATTTATGGATATATACACAATCAATGAGCTCGTTATTAAGCAGGCGTGTATCAAGTGTATCGACGATCTGTCCGTGACGCTAACACAGCACCCCTCGTTGCGGCGCGGTCGGGCGACGCTAATCGGTTGTTGAGATAACATCTCTATTCCTTTTGTCTGTATGGTGGCCAAGCGTTATGGGAAAATTGAGAAGTTTTGTGTTGATGTGAAAAGGTGGTGTTTCCTGGAATAGAGTACCTCTGAATGACAACTTATATAATAATATATATAATCTCACGCCTATATAATGACAACTTCTTGGGGATAAAAAGTAAAAAACCGACTTCAACGAATGTACTAAAAAATACAGTCGAATTGAGAACCTCTTCTTTTTTTGAAGTCGATTAAAAAAGGAATTATCAAAATCGGTGGGCGTGATACTGAGTATGATTTTCTCATGGATGCCATTGTATGAACTGCACCAAATTACCAGGGACCACACGGAAACACCATATTTCAAATAAAAAAAGAATCATCAAAATCGGTTCACCCAGACGAATGTTCTGAGGTAACAAACATTAAAAAAAACATGCGCGACGAATTGATAACCTTCTTATTTTCTGAAGTCGGTTAATAAAGGCGTGAGGATGTTTAGTTGTTTTAAATAAATAATTTGTAATGGGAAAACAATCATTTTTCTCTTATCTTCCCCCCGGCTGATTACATATACACAATTCCGATTTGTGAGCATTTCATCAATATTTTTAACCGACTTCAAAAACGAGGAGGTTATCAATTCGTCTGTTTTTTTTTATGTTTGTTACCTCAGAACTTTCGACTGGGTGAACCGATCTGGATGATTCTTTTTTTATTTGCTTTCAGATTGGTCCCATTTTAATTTCGTCAAGTTCTGACAACGGCATCCATGAGAAAACCATATAAGTTGAAGATTGAAGTCGGTTTTTTTTACTCTTTAGAGTGGTTATGTTAACCAATGTTAACTCTTGTTTGTCCGTCTGTTTGTTTGTTTGAGGCTAAATTACTTAACCCTATTAATACAATTTGGTTCAGCGACAGTTGGCTTTTGCCTGGAATATGAACTACTGAGCCTTGGAAAGCTAGAAAGATAAGCCATGTTAGATTATGTTCCATGTAACTGTAACGTTGTGGTCACTGTGACGCCTGTAATGTAATAAAGAATACATTACGGGACACACACACACATACACGGTCCAGTTGTGTTGAGGGTCGACTTTAAATTGCAATTTGCGCGCGATTTGCGCATTAAACGTCGCAAATTGAAAGTCCTAATTTGATTGTGCGCTCGTTAAAGTCATGAAAGAGGTTGTTATTAAAAAAAAACTAATTCGATTTAAAACTTGTGATTTATTTTCGTAAAAGTTCAGTTTTCATTAATAGTCAAGGACCTGGTTTCAGAAATATTTATAATAAAATAACTGGTTCATTATTTTTATATTTGTTATAAGGAAAACCAAAGATAGGAAAAGGCTTCGATTATGAATAATTAGCAACTAAAGATTTTCACAAATAAGCCACAATCGTGGCCACGTCAATGAAAAAATAAATGAACAGCTAAGGAATTACGAGGAATGTCACATTACGCTTTCTCGATATAAAATAACTAGCGACCCGCCCCGGCTTCCCACGGGTGCAATGCTAACACTAACACCTTCCTCTTGAATCACTCTATCTATTAAATAAAACCGCATCAAAATCCGTTGTGTAGTTTTAAAGATTTAAGCATACATAGGGACATAAGGATATAGGGACAGAGAAAACGACTTTGTTTTATACTATGTAGTGATGATAATAATAATTTACCTATCTACTTACAACGGATCCATCAGTCCATGTGGGCTCTGATGGGAGATAACAGCCCCCACCTGTTATTGTTTCTACCATAAAAAAGAATACTGACTTTGTTAATTTCTGAATGCCAACTATAGATACAGACAAACTGTTAAAATGTTTAATTCAGATGAAGCTCAAGCGTCATGTCGTTAGTATGAACGCGAGCTGTCATTCGGTCGAATCACACTAGACTTATTACATCTTGTAATAACTTTTGTAATAACTTTTTAACCCTGTCATATTTTAATCTCTTTTGGTTCAGATTTTATATAAAAAAAAAAAAAAGTAACATATGCTCTATGAGCAGCTATCAGCCTCTAACATGTCATGAGAATAGCAATAGTTATCGCCGCAAATCTCGCTAATAACAAGTCCTGTGTCCCGTTTCGGGTCCCGCAGTCCCGCAGAGCGACGCACTATGGTTAGCGCCGCGGGACGCCTTCGCTCCGCACTATTGTACAGCCAGCATTTTGTATTTGCAGTATCATATGCTGACGCTATTTTTACATTGTAATTACGTATTTTGGGTGTAATAGCGACGTTTCGTATTACGGCGTGGTGGTTGCTTGATGATTTTAAAATATTGTGACCGACTTCGAAGAAGGAGCAGTGATAGCCTTACGGTTAAAGAGCCTGCTTCACATGATGAAAATCAGTGAGGCTCGGGTTCGAATCCTGGCATGTACCAATGAGTTTTAAAAAACTTACGTACATATTTATCACTAGCTCGACGGTGAAGGAAACCATCGTGAGGAAACCCGCAGGTCCCAGAATTAAATCTCACTACCTATCACGTTCAGGGGTCAAAAGAATATGTCGTAAAACGTGGGTATATTAAGAAATGGAATACCTCTCCGTATCCCCTTGGGGACAAAAGGCGTGAGATTTTTTTTCCGTAAAATCAGAACTGATTTTGTCGAATCTCTTTTTTATTTGGAAGAATTTCGGACACCGTATTGGTCCGATTTGGTTTTAATCACTCAGTATAATAATCTATTTATTCTTACTATATGGTCTTTACTTTCAGTCAATGGGTTGTGGGATTACCTATATCACGAGCGCTACCGTGTTTTGGAAGGCAAGTTACATCGTTGGGAAAAGCGTTGTGATTTTATCCAACCAATCATTACAGCTATCATGAGAGGTGTGTCAGTTAATTTCAGTTTAATAACCCTTTCGGAAACTGGGACTTAGCCCAGCAGTGGGCTGATACAAGTTGATGATGACGATAATAGTAAGGTCCCAAGTTCAATTCCAGGGCATCTCTTCAATGCACGATGGCCTCGGGCACTATGTTCCACTCTTTGCCATCAGATGACGTCATTTGCCTGTTTGCCGAGCGTAATGAAGTTCATTGCCCCCAGGCAAGTATTACTTTCAACTTTGGGTTTGGGGTGGATCCTCATCCACTTTTGTATAACTTGATAGAAGGTTCATCAAAATTAGCTGGCACTATCCAAAGGGGTGGGGTTATGTGTTTAATAAACAACTTTTATGATGGAGTAATTCTTGAAATGGAATCCCGAAATTCGCCAAAACTAAAAATGTCATAAAACAACAAAAGTACAAAGGGCTGTCTCATCGCTTTAAAAAATTTCTCCCAGGTAAATTGTAGTTTTGTAATGAAGAAGATTTTAACGCTTCTAAAAACATTTGTGACATTGCTTATCATTGAAGGTATTTTACGTTTCTCTGTAATCTTAGCAAGCAATGATAAAATTTAAGCAAAGTTGATAAACTCTTTTGAACAAATAACTCGGGATAAAAGCCAATGATTGCGATCACAGAACAAGAGTGTTGTAGAGATCCCCGATGTCACACCAGCGGGCATATTCACGGAGATTCGATACTCGATATCGGAAAATCTGTCGAATCCTTATGTCAAATATGACATCTGTGTATAGCGCATCTCGAAACCTTTCGACAGATTTTCCGATTCCGAGTCGAATATCGAGTACCCAATCTCCGTGAATACGCCCGCTGTACTGACTCCTTGTTCTATTACGTAGTAGGAATAGGTGTGTTGCTTTAGAAAACATCAGAGATAGACCTTCGTTATTTAATATTGTCCATCATCAACAACAACATTGAAACCATTAAACCGTGATTTATGATAAGACTCAAAGATTGCCACAAAAAGTCTGGAGACTTTCCAAATCTTTTTATTCACACTTCTTGACTCTTCATTGTTGGCACGTTTCAAAGGACAAATTGTACCAATGTTATGTAGCTTTGTGTACAGATTTATTTATATATCCCAAAGTTATCTACGAAACCCCTCGGGGATACAGCGTGAGTATACATTTGTTTAATCAATCAGTCAAGCACCGTGAGGTTCCAATGCGCAACAGAACAATTGCAACTCAATTGTGTCTCATTTTCTTAGCTCAAGAGGTTAAATTAAATAATAAACAGCTAGTTACAAAGGTGTAGCAGACTCCACAGTTTTCCGTGTCGCCGCTAAGTGATGTAAAACGACAAAAATTGCTCTGCAAATCACTGGCGTTTTTTAATAATTGTTTTATGCTCTAACAAATGAGTTTGAAATTGGATCGGGCTCGGAGCGCTTACAAAAATGGATGCTTAATACGATTAGGGCGAGCGAGACGGCTGAAGGGGAAAGGGACGGGGATAGCCAGAGAGGTTTTGTTTTCGCGTGTGGCTTTTGTTTTTGCACTATGTGATAATAGGCATTGGTGCGTGAATGTTTTCCATCCATTCCTTCATTGTAACTCCACTGTTTCAGCATCTAAAGTTAGGGGAAGCGGGACAAGAAACTTGTAGACATTATTCTTTTAATCAATTCATACTTGATACTAAATTAGGTTACATAACTTGTTTATTTTTCGCTGTCGTATAACACTGTGGTGGAGGAAATACTATTATCTACTTTGTAATACATTCTGCAAAGTTCTTATTTATATTAATTGTTGCCAACTACAACTCTTTGGGTCTATTAAATGTCACTGCATCTCTACCAGTTGTGGTGTTAGAGTAATAATAATATTTTTATTGTCTCATAAAACTTAAAGCTACTACATAACTAGTAATATGGAGGAGCAAATGTGGAATTCCGCTCCTCTATCGTGAAAAGGGAAGATCTTCCGATAGGCGGTTGATGTTGGACAGTTGTATTTATACGAACTCATTAGAAAACTTCGATAGCGCGGTTTAGAACTCGGCCGTCTATTGGCAAGTTCTATGTAGTGTCGCTAATATTTATCACTAGCTTGATGGTGAAGGAAAACATCGTGAGGAAACCCGCAGGTCCCAGAATTAATTCTGAGACAAGTGTAAAAGACCGGGCCGGCGATGCGCATACCCCGAGAAGAACAAACTCAAGGGAAATGTCTCAAGAAACCATTGTTTTGCATTCCATACTAGCCATTATCATGGTGGCGATGGGCTCACCACCTATCACGTTTAGGGGTCCAATGTATCTCGTGAAATGTGGGTATATCCAGTAATGGAATACCTCTGCCTACCCCCTCGGGGATGAAAAGCGTGAGATTATTTATTTTACTAGCCATTATCTTCGGAAGCCAGTGCCTAGCTGTCTATATTGTTCTAATCTCAAACACGAAATCCAGTTTCCACTTCGTCTCTTAGTTCAAGAGGTGGATGGTAGTTGTGTAATGCGATTGCCGCCTGCCGCTCTCAAGGCGCCAGTGATTACGCTGGACACCGCCCGGGAGGTAGGAGGGGAGGGGGTTGTGTAGGAGGGGGGTGTCATGTTGTTGTTCCACTTAATAGGGTTTTTATTGTTTTATAAAGCGCTCAGGAGGACTGCGTAGGGCTGGCGGAGGACAGGTAAGCGACTTAAAAATTGTAGTGTATGAGTGTTTGTCTGTTGCTACTTTATGTCGCGACTTCTCGGGGGATCGTTAGAGGTATTCCATTCCTGGATATAGTTGACGGCGGAGGGCCCCTGCTCGCTACACTAAATCAGTCATTACTAATAATACTCAGGGGTCTCCCGTGCATCGGAAGTATTCAGGATCGCCGATACGATATCTATGTGGGCGTATCTACTCTGGGCAGGGTAGTAGGTAGTAATTAAACTGGTTACACAAGAAGGTACATAGTCACTTTATTAAAATAAGGTCACAAAGTAGATTAACAGACAATTACGGTAATTACACTAACAGAATAACAGTCTACTAGCTATTCTAATAACATCAGCGGGTAGGTACTCTCAAGATAGATTGTGGGATTATACCGGCGGCCCACCCACCCTCCTAAGGACAGACCCACCACCATCCCATGGTCTCGCCGCTCTATGGCTCTGACCTAAGCTCGGGTTGCTCGTTGTTCTCTCTACTCATTACATCACGCCTGTCTTAACCCTACAAGTCATAACTGTCCTCATACCTCGCTATTATCAAATTGTACAGACAATACCAAATGCAGCGGTGCACCAGCCCAACCCTTGGGCTGCTCCGACCAAGGCTCCGTCTCCCAGCGTCTTCACTACTTTACTGGCTAATGACCATCTGTCTTAGGTGTCGACCGACTCCGGCGCAGGAACAATGTAGAATGTCTGCCCCGGTCGACGTCTCGCGTTCGTTAACTTCATAGATTGCCCCCACTATCGACGAACCAATCACAATGCTCCATTTCAGTTGACCAATCACGACGCAGTAGTAGTGTTGCCTGTTCATATTGCTAATGTTGCGTCTGGCCTCCGATAGATGTCGCTATGAAACTCCCGTATAATTGACTGCCTCGCCGACATAGTGATACAGATAGTGATAACGTCTTTAAATAGACTAGTGACTCGTCCTCGCTTCGCTTTGGTTTATATGGTATATAAAAACCTTCCTCTTGAATCACTATCTATTAAAAAAACTGCATCAAAATCCGTTGTGTAGTTTTAAAGAATTAGGCATACATAGGGACAGACAGATGGGAAGCGACTTTGTTTTATACTATGTAGTGATAGTGATAGCACGAAAATGCATGACTCATTGTCACGTTCCGGCTGAGCCGAGCTTGCAAGCGAGAGCGCGGAACAAGCGATAGAGAGGCACGATCGGCCTAAGCGTTAGACTTGTGACGCATGTATCTCTATTCCACTCCAGTATGCAATTTTTTATCAATGTTTTCGTATGACGTTATCACGTAAAAATATCGTCAGTAATCCGAGTTTACAGACAACCATTTTTTGGAACCCTAAACTTGAGTGACAAGTGGTGTTATCCATGCCTCAGAATCAATTCTGGGACATGTTTGTTTCCTCACGATGTTTTCCGTACCGTCTAGCAGTGATAAATATGTGCTCAATTTTTGGGACTTCTGGGTTAATGCCCTCGCCAGGGTTCGAACCCGAGTACAGTCAACAAAGTTGTTAGTGTTACATTGCCAAAAATTAAGATTCACTTTTCTCTTAAAGCCTTAAATGTATTTATAGTATTTTTTTGGTAAATTATAGGGATCAAAGATACCATTCGAAATAAACATTAATCAATAAGATTTATTTATGACTTCCCCAGAAAAATGAATTCTTAGTTACTGGCCATGTAACCCTAACAACTTTGTTGACTGTACCACGCATAAGAGGCTCAGTAACCACAGGACTACCACTGCTACTTTGTACTTTTTTTTATGTATATTAATGTCAATTATAATTTTGTAAATAAAATGTCCAGAATGGTGACAGCCCTATCCATAGTTCCAACTTGGCAATTGTGCACAAATTAGTCGGTGCTTTCATAAGATTAGAGCGAGATGTCGCGCAACGCAATTATCTCGGCTCTCGCTCGCACTTAAAGCGTTTGTTGATTATTTGTCTCCAGCAATTTGGGATTGGTTGAATAATTGCTTTGTAATTAATGTCTCGGAGCACAGACGGTTATAATCACAGTTAATAATGGTGTAATCGTTTTGTTTGTGTAAGTAAAATTGGGTAGAATTTTTTAAAAGTTTTTATCGTCTGTCAAAACGCAAATTTAATGGAAAATTAATCTACAACGTCAACAAATTTAGTACTCAACTGCCTTACATTTTAATTGTTTATTGTTTCGAAAATTGTTGTAATTATAATGTTAAACAAAATACATTTTTAGTGATTTTGTGAGAGAATCTTTCGAATGAATTATTATCAACTAGCGACCCGCCCCGGCTTCGCACGGGTGCAATGCTAATAATAAAACCTTCCTCTTGAATTACTCTATCTATTAAAAAAACCGCATCAAAATCCGTTGTGTAGTTTTAAAGACTTAAGCATGCGAAGGGACATAGGGATATAGGGACAGAGAAAGCGACTTTGTTTTATACTATGTAGTGGTAATTTAATTTCGTTACAGTCAAATACTCTCATCTACTTGTAAAAAAAAAAATCTTCCTTTGTTTATTTAGATACCTAATTAAATGAGTATTTTCAAATATGAACCGTATTATTGGAAAATCTTATAGTTTGCAGATATAAAAACGAATTACATTGAGTTGTGAATAAAATAGGTGTATTATATTATCTGTTATGTATTACATAAGTTTAGAAATCCGTCTACCAATATACAGTAAAGCTGTATAATATAAATATTATACTTCATTCTCAACAAAAACACACAAAATGAACAACCACAAACCAACCTTTCCAAATAATTCCAATCCTTTTCTCATCACAGCCAAATATTTGTCAAACACCATTCATCCATTCATTCATCCTTTATAATTATTGCTTCATTCACTCTTCCAGAATACGTGAATATTTATTGTAATCCAGAGCGCTAATATCTTGTAATCCATGTTGAGTGGCGATTATAAGTGTTATATTGTAATCCTTTCGGTCAGTGGAGCATTATTGAATATTATTGATTCTGAATCAGACCACTTGGCTGCCGTACAAAAGAACTCTCGACTCAATAGAAATGTCTAATTTAGTGAAGGTTGAAAAGTAGGTAACATAATGGTTTGTATTTTGGAATCTTGTAAGTAGTTCTTTTGAATGAAAGTTTAAAATACATAATATAATATTAATAATAAATTGTGGGACACAATCCACACATGGTTATTTAGTTACAAAATAGGCAGAGCCTCTACGGGTACAAAATTTATTTATTTGCTATAAATTGTGTGTGAATACAGTTCTTTGCTTCAATACAGTTTTACCTAACGGGTGATAATAACAATTAGTAATTTATATTAAAATAAATAATTTGGACACATAAATAACTGATAAACGTATTCAGGGAGCTTCGATATTCGATATCGGAAAATCTGTCGAACACTTTTGAGATGGGCTGATGTTGGTATCGAAAACTAATGTCATATTGTTATGTGACTTCGGAAAATTTTCTGTGGCTATCATAAACGTCTAGAATAAAGTTTCCGAAGTCGATAGATTCGACTTCGGAAAAATTTTCACTCGATCTGAATCGAACGGAAACGGTATCGAGTCTCCGTGAATACGCCTGCAGATGGCTCAAAACAACTGTTTTCTAGTTCAACATAGACAACCGACTAAGTAGACAAGAATAACAGCTGACGAAACGGTGAAGTACGACTAAACAAACGGTTGCTACAAACCGATAGCAATATACAGAGTGCAAACAAACTTTACAATCAAACAAAAACATCTACGGGCCGTGCAATCAATTGCGGCACCTGGGTGTCGGCAGAAGCCGTGCCCCTGAGTGCACTAAATTACAGCCATCTTAAAAGCACCCAATTCCCCTGATTCGCAGTTACACACCACTTTAAGACGCCTTCCAATGCACAGGGTGTTACACAACATACAACTCTAAAGAGTAAAAAAATGGACTTCAACTTATATGGTTTCCTCATGGATGTCATTGTCAGAACTAGACGAAATGAATGGGATCAATCTGGAAGCACCAGCTTAAAAAAGAATCATCAAAATCTGTTCACCCAGTCAAAAGTTCTGAGGTAACAAACATAAAAAAACATGCAGACGAATTGATAACCTCCTCCTTTTTGAAGTCGGTTAAAAAACCATAGTCTTCGTTCATTCTTTGATTAAAGATCGGAATCGTAGAAATTGATTGGTAGATCCGTCCGTAAATAAGTTCAGAGTCTCTTGTTATTATTAGACTAATGTTGTTTTGACTGTGGAGCAGCGGAGGTGAAATGTGAAAATGCCGTCGTAAAAATGGAAGATCTTCCTTTAGGCGAGGTGATCGTGCTTGATGTTTTTTCAATCTTTATTCATAAAGGTACTGTTTACATAAAACGGTGTGCGAAATTGATACATAAAACACAATAATATAATATAAACAATACTTACAATAAAGCTGAGTAAGTATATGTTGGATAGGTAGTTGTATTTATTTATAAAAAGTTATGAGAACACTTCGATAACTCTGTTTAGAACTTTCCGTCTATGTCGCTTGAGTTAGTTCTATGTAGAATCGCAAGACGACGTTTCTAAGTCTATTTTATGTTACCTACAGAAATAAATAAATTATGAATTTGATCACCCTGTAGATCAAGCTCTAATGCAGAGTGCGCACTGTCACGCTCTACAAATGCACACGTAATTCGATAACTGCGCCTGCGCCTGTTACACGCCACTTACAGCTGTATCTACGCTGTTATGTTATTTAGAATTTTATCGGTTGACACAAAGACTAAACATTTTTTTTTACTATCTTTAAGTAGGTACAGATGAAAATTCTTCAGAACAGTAACAACCCTATTAATAGAGTACATACATACAAACAGCTCACGCCTTCTTCCTACAGGAGTAGGCAGAGACGATGGATCGCCACTTTGCTCGATCTCTTCATACCAAAGATATTAAAGTAAGGATGAGTTATATTCATACTGCTTGCGTTTGAAAATTGTTCCCCTACGAGTGTGCTACAACATGTACATACTTACTTGTTAGCGTATTTATAGGATACAACAATGACGGGGAAAGATGATACGGAACGAATAATAAAGAAAAAGAGAGCTATCTGTTAAGAGTTGCGCTTAAAATACGACTTGAAATACAATGCGACTAAATAAAATGTGGTTAATTAGCTACATTTGTCGGCCTCATTTTCCGTGCTCTAGTAACATATCGACGTCTTTCTATATATAATATCTTTGCTTCATACTTATTTCGCTTTCTTCACATCCATAAGCCTTTTCATGCACGCTCTTTTATTCTTCGCACTCCGGACGCCAGCTTTTTGAAGGACGTCACTTATTTGATCCGTGAACGTCCTTCTGGGGCGTCCTCTTTCCTTCCTTTCGGTACGTTGTATCCTTCAACATTCGCACCATAAATTCACTCAACAAAATTCTGAAATTTTTGACGGCAGTTTTTTCTTCTAAACCCGTCACAGATTGACAAAGAGATTTAAATCTCTTTTAAAACACGTGGCGCCACCTTCTATGTGGAAAAACCATGAAACTAAAACTCTCAACATTTTCGCAATGAAGATGGTCTACACTCCACAGATATTTATTTACTGGGTTGACTTTGCCTACATCTCTTTAAGAAAATTAAAAAACTAAGTACCTTTTACTCCCTAGGGACTAAAGTGTCACTTTAGTCCGCTTCGTAGGGCTATATTGGCGTACTTTTAGAGCATGAGAAGTGAAAAGAGATATTACTTACTTACTTAATAATTGTTCGTAAAGGTTTACAAACCTAAAAAAACATGTTGGCAGCACTAAAAACAAAAAGAAATCACTCAGCTGCTCCCTAAAACTTGAAATGCAGCAATTACGCAACAAATCACAAGTTTACACGTAAATATATCGATGGCCGTCCTAAAAGCACTCTAAATACCACTCGAGACTTTTTCCATCCGAAATAACCTAAAAATTAGCATTACTAATAATCCTGTATTAAAAACCGGCCAATTCAAAGTGGTCTTCTTTCCCCCCTCCGTTCCTACGAGGTTTGTTTCGAAAGGAGAAGTTTGGAGAGTTTTAAGAGGTCAAGTTTTATTGGTGGCTAGTTTTTCAGATCTATTCGGAGTGGGCAGGTATTAATTTGGAGCTTACTTATTATGATCCGCGTGATGGATTGGATGACTCGACACATTTTTGGGGGTTTGTGTGTATTGGCGCCAATGTTGGCGGATGTTGGGCGAACGTATGTTTACCGCTCGGTCAGTTGAAAATACATATAATGTTTGCAAAAAGGTTAAAATGATTATATTTCCAGAAATAACTTAATTTAATGTAATAAGTAATTTAATAAAAAAAATGTAAAGTCTGATAATTAATTTCGTTGAATTCTCACTTAAAATGTTGAATCTTATTAGTGTTAAGACAAAATACCTTGAAAGGAAAAAAAGAAAAGGTTTGTTACTATTTAGCTTCTATTGGAATTCCACGGAATTGAAAATCAGCTGCCCTCACCTAAGTTATGGCCTATCCAATTTAGACAATAATAAACCAACAATCACTGTTATCTCTATGCGCGGAGACGGCGCCATTTTGAAATCATCTATTTGGATTCCAATTAAACTTTGAGTATTAAACCAACCGGAGACGCCACTGACAGGCGTTCCCCTCTGCCAAAAAAACGTGTCGGTCTTTGAGCATACCGGTTAAATACAACTAGTTTGTTTGAGTTCACGGAGTGCTTGTATTGGTGAATGTATTTGTGTGCACCTAGTTCAAGCTAGTGTTTAATTGTTTTGTCAAAAAATGCGTTTGTTTTAACATTATTTGTGATTGTTTCCTCGTCCCCCCCGCAGAAATTGGCAGACTTTTTTGTAAAGAAACTAGTGCGCGTGACGTCTCCTGTTGGTTTAATACTCAAAGCAATTAAATGGTAGCCAAATGCCATCGTCCGATCCACTGACAGGCTGCCAGCATCCGAGTACACATTCATGATAAGAGTAAAGTGCGAGTAGCTTCATAGTAGACTAGCTTTTACCCGCGGCTTCGCTCGCACACGTTTATTTCACCCCCTATACTGGATGATTTTTTTTTACTGTCTGGAAAAAAATATGACGTATAAGGTATCTAGAGCCGAAGTTATACACGAGATTAATTGTTAAATATAGTCATGTTTAGTACAATTTACAAAATCTAGACAACTACTCACAGTACTACGCGCAGCTGGCGGTTGTAGGTAGATTGCGCATGGAAGCTACGAGCCTGTTTCTTTTTAAAATACTATTTCAAATATCTCAGTGAGTATTATTGACTACAGTTGAGTATATTAGATAAAGCAAGATAACATTGCCAAATGAATCTATTACACTTACCTATCACACCACATTTTTTTTCCAGAAAAGTCACCCTGTATATAGATATCGCAAAATATGGTCTGGTCATTGGCATAAATGGTCCAAAACTCAGCTTATTGAGATGTTTATCTAACAAGGGTAAACGATGATGACGATAGTGTTTCACGTGGTCTCTATCTCCTTTCAAATTGCACTAATTTGGCAGATTTAAAAAAAAACCGGCCAAGTGCGAGTCGGACTCGCGCACCGAGGGTTCCGTACAACCTTGCAAATTTATGGTTTTCGTAATTTTTCCTTTATCTATGCTATAAGACGTTGCTTCGTACCAAATTTCAAGATTCTGAGTTCACGGGAAGCACCCTGTAGGTTTTGATTCCCTTGCAAGTGTCGAAAATTTACGGCATAAACGGCTGTATCTTTTGATTGCGTTGGCTTAGAAGTTTGATTTTTTCACAGCTTCAAGGGACAGTAGACCTGAGTAATTGATATAAATTTCAGCTTCATACCTCCACGCGTTCCTGAGAAAAAGGGTCTTGACAGACGGACGGACGGACGGACAACAAAGTGATCCTATAAGGGTTCCGTTTTTTCCTTTTGAGGTACGGAACCCTAAAAAGCGTTCGCTCAAGTGTTTTTGTATCATTTCGTAAACGGCGGCACGAGTCGACAGGATTTTTAAAAGCTACTAATAACAATAATAAATAGTGTCTTTGGATTGGACCCCTAAACATGATAGATGGTGAGCCGGACCCGGTCTGTCACAGTTGTCTCAGAATTAATTCTGAGACCTGCGGGTTTCTTCACGATGTTTTCCTTCACCGTCGAGCCAGTGATAAATATGTAAGAATGTTATGCTAAGCTACTTTCATCCCGACGAAATATTATTCCAGAGGAACCGATAGGTAGTCTAAAACGAGTAGTGAAATATACTTGTTCAGATGGCTTTTGCATTTTCAATCTGTTAACAATAAATAGCTTTTATTTAACTTGCAATGTGTGTTCTGGTGGAATGCTGCAACTCAATTTTGAAGCATAAATCATCAACCGATAGAGTTGAAATTTTGTAATTTGTATACACGTTTAGTTTGGATAGCAATGCAATGGGCTCGATTCTGCACTACAGCGACTAAACTTATTTTAGTTTAGTCCTGTCATTTTCTTTCTCCTAGAAAAGAAAAGAGACGAGAGATATTTAGTCCTGTCAAATTAAAATTAGTCCTGTCAACTAAGGCGTGTTTAGCCAATTTAGCGACGATGTAAAAAGGTCCTGGATAAAAGTGACATTTAAACACGTTCATAAGATTCAAATTAGTTGGTTTTTACATGTTTGACATTACTATTCAATCTGTGGTTTGTTTCTGTCCCTTTTCTTCCGTATTCTTTTGACAAGGATAGGCTAACTTAAAATTAGGAATTTTAACTGGTCTGCAGAATCGAGTCCAATGTTAAATAATGCAATGTGACGTCATTCTAAATCCAACATGGCGACAACCCAAGATGGTGGACTACAATAATGGGCATCAAATGAAAATAACTCGAAAAAAAGGTGGTTTATAAAAAAGTAATTCACTTTTAATTTATTTTGTTTGATTATAATTCCACTGCTGTTGCAGTTGTAATTTTAGAGCTTATGTAAGTACAGTTCTTTTTACTAGATCTTTACAGTCAAGAGCACATGAAGCTTTACACTTGTAGTGCGAGTCTGACCTCTAAGCTGATTGTAATAAGAACATTACAAAGTCCAATGTGTCGAGCTCTACGTGCTCTTGACTGTACTTAACTAAACGTATCTGTTTATTCTCATATCATTACATACAATTATGCTATGATATGCTAGACATGAGACTAAAAGAGCTGCCCTTGAGTTTCTTGCTGGCTCTTCTCGGGGTTACTGCATTTGGAACCAGCAACTCGTCGGTGGAGATGGGCTGCTGTTTGCATTTAGCCAATCCTCATGGACGAGTTTAGTGTGCCTTGTTTATATTGACATTTCAAAGTGTATTTTTTATACCTACTAAAATAAAAGAATTTTGAGTTTGAGTTTGCTCACGCCTTTTTTCCGAAGGGGTAGGCAAAGACGATAGGCTGCCACATGCTACGATCCTGGAACACCTCTCGCTCCTCATCCACATCCATCAATCTGTTTGTCTTACTTTAAAAAAAAAAAAAGGGATAGAAGATAACCTACCGAATTTAGTCCTGTCAGAGGCTGTATTATAAACGATCAAAAGTTCGAAACACCAATTTGGTCCGCCGTCCCCTATACTGCTGAATGATGCAGCAGTGAGCGAGTTACTGTTGCTAAGTCTGTTAGCAGGCCATCGGCGGCGGTCACCCGGCGGCCACTGCGAGCGTCTTGAGACTACCTGAGCGCAGAGTAGCCGCGGACAGAGGGCGCTAGAGAAATGGTCAAGAGAATGGTAGGTTCACTCACCTTTGATAAGAAGTAGCTACAAATTTAGGCTCCAAAAAAATTTCCACTTCTTCGGGTAAAATTAAGCCTATGACACTGGTTATAAAGAAGAATCTTAAGGATACCTCGCACTTGAAAGTCCGTCCAACTGCTACAAGGTCACAATCAAGTTTTCATAACAAATATTTTTTCACTACCTAAGTAATATGTATAATTTGATTTTTGTTTGGCATTGGTAGTAACATTGAACTCTAAAGAGTAAAATCTCGACTTCAACGAATTATACTAAAAAAACACAGTCGAATGACACAATATTTATTAAACATTTAATATCAAACATAAGATATAGTATATATAACTACACGTACCTACTTAAGACTTAAAACTGAACTAAACTAATGTTAACTTAAACCTAAATCGGAAAACTCGCAAAGGTGCCCAACACACTAGCCGCGTTACCACGTTGAATCGCGATGGACAACCTCTGCCTCAAGAATGACGGCCTGCCTCTCGCAATCGTAGAGCTCCGATAAAAATACCTTCGTCACCGGTCGTTTTTCTTCTTGCTGCTTTAAAAACAAAGGTTAAAAATCAAATACAGATTTAATGGGGATATCGACACGTGAAATTTATGTATTCCCGTTGTCCCCACTGCCGTATCCCTATAATGGGGACAACGGGAAGAAACTTTTTTGACTTCCCGTTGTCCCCATCATGGGGATATCGTCAATGGGGACAACGGGAAGTCAAAAAAATTTCTTCCCGTTGTCCCCATTATAGGGATACGGCAGTGGGGACAACGGGAATACACCGTCTCCGAACACCTCGTCGAATTGAGAACCTCTTTCTTTTTTGAAGTCGTTTAAAAAGAAGCTTTACTTAATGCAAATTTAAGACTTATATGGTTTTCTCACTCACCGTATGGTTCACCCAGTCGAAAGTTCTGAGGTAACGAACATGAAAAAAGCAGTCGAATTGATAACCCTCTGTCTGCCAGTAGTCTGCGTGTCCGGCAGCGCGCGCGGCCTAACTCGCCAGATTGCGCTTTTGAACGCAATCCCCAGCTCCCGGCGAACTGGCCACGGCGAAGCTGTTTGCAAGTGATTACGACGCAGGTGTGAATGGCACGCCTGCACGTACTATACCCAGTATATTGGGTGCCAGAAATCAGGTCAAGATAACAGAGACATTATACTACCATACTTCCAAGGCCCCAGAATTAATTCTGACACATGTATAAAGGCTCACCACCTAACACTTTTGGGGGCATATGAATATCTCGTGAAAAATAGGTATATCCAGAAATGGAACACTCTGCTTACCCCCTCGGGGATAAAAGGGGTGATTTTCTAAATTTATTTTGTTTACTTTCGAAGATGAGATAAGTATGACTAGATAAAAGTTAGTCCTTTAGCCAGAAAAAGTTTTGAACCGACAATAAAAGAGGTTTAAAATTCTACGATTTTCTATACTATTATGTAGGTATTATAAAAAGGAAAGATTTGTTTGTTTGTTTGTATTGAATGGCTCTGAAACTACTAAACCGATTTAATACAAAGGCTATATTTTATAGCCATATTTCCATGGAAACGCGGGTGAAAGTGGTTAGAATAAACAAAATTAATCGAGTTATCAGAATTTTCATAATCTTCATTAAATTTTTTTGTCGCCCTATCCTTATAGGTTAATTTTAGACGCGACTCTCTAGAGACAGTTTTTTTTTCTGAAAGTATTTTTTTTTAAATATCACTAGAAAGGACGAAGTTTTTAAGGTTTCGTGCTCATATAACTTACCCTACGCTGTCCGTTTGTTCGTCTGTCTGTCTGTCAGGGCTGGTACATTATGAACTGTTTTTTTTAAAGAATGTGTAATACTATAGCCACAATAACAATAAATAATAAAGTTAAAGAATTTAAATGTACCTATTTTGCTATCGAATAATTATCTACATGATTAGTAAAAAAAAGAAGTTAAAAATTATTAAAGGACACAAACAATAACTTTATTATTTTATTTTTTATTGTAAGATTGCACGTAACCCTTTGTGTGCAAGTCCGTTTCGCACTTGGCCAGTTTTACCGCTGATACTATTAATAAAAAATCAAAATAGACACATAGATCTTGAAAGAACCGAGTACTCTTCACACAAACGAAGTCGCGGGCAGACGCTAGTCCACCTATCTCATAATAAGCAAATCATCATAAAATTACGTAAATACCCAATTTCCAGAGCGGAAAACATTTTAATAGAAAGGTTAATTAAGGGAGGTAAATGTCATCGCAGTTAATTAGACCGTCTGTGATGAGAAAAATAATTAACGCTCACAATCGGGCCACTGCGACGCACAACCAGACAACGCGGATCAAAGCGCGACAGGCGCAGGCGGAGGGTTGGCAAAAGTGTTGCCAGATTTCTACTGTTCTTGTTGACTTTGAAAATTGATTAGCAAAATATTAGAAGTGTACCTACCACTATTTCTCGTACTAAATACTGTGTTGAGGTACCTATCTTTTTGAGTTGGACTCAAAATACATGTAGATCTGAAAGTTTAACTATACGATATCATTTTCTGTGTTTTATTTTTTATGAAAAATTAAAGATTTATTTTGTAACTAGCGACCCGCCCCGGCTTTGCGCGGGTGCAATGCTTATACTAAAACCTTCCTCTTGAATCACTCTATCTATTAAAAAACCGCATCAAAATCCGTTGCCTAGTTTTAAAGATTTAAGCATACATAGGGATATAGGGACAGAGAAAGCGACTTTGTTTTATACTATGTAGTGATAAGTTGCGTATAGTGTTGTTTTGCAACTAGTTTAAAATAAAATTATTTCGCAACTTTCTGTGTGTAAGTATCGCTGTTAGAACCTAGTTAGTTAACTGTTACGCTATCGTAGGTCACTATGCTCGCATCAGAAGGAGGGTGTCGCATGAAAAGTCTTAGTGCGGTTCACGAAAACTACCGGTTATATTGCCAATAAACTTATTCTATATGACATGTACTTGCGACATGAGTGGCTGGCTAGATGCGCGGGGAACGACTGGCGCGACCGCACCGCGTTCTATATAAATTGCAGCGTAAGCGCTATGGTAGGTACAGGTGTCCCTACATCACACCCCTCCTAAAATTTGGTAGGATAAGAATTTATACAATCCAAATTTTAAACCAATTTGAAATTGAATCGTTCATTCTACTACTTTACAAAGCTCCAACATGTTATAAAAATGCAACTCAATCAAAACTCGAATACAATAACATTTGTGCAACATGATATATTTACCAGCTAACGGTGTGATACTAAGTTGTATAAAACTACTTTGCTTAACGCTGTTCGTGGTATGCTCAGTTGTTATACATGCTATAGTCTAGGTTCGATTCTTAGTGAAATTATACTTTATATAATATTAAGCACTACTCATGTCACGCTATTAAATATAATTATGACTACCTTATGATAACAAAATAAATGTTTTTACACTTCGTTTTTGTTTATATTTCGTTTTCCTGTTACAAATGATTTGCCTATGTTTAAAAATTATGTCTGTCAAAAATGTTTTTTTTATATATTATTTTAACGATGATTTGTGAACCTTACTTAAATTACAATGAATATAACCTGAAAGACAAAGAAAAAAATATCTACGAAAATATTAGTGTCACTGATGGTTGACAATTTTGCAATGTATCTTACGTACTACTTAGCTAACTTATATATAACATACTTGCTTACCTTGCTTACCCTACTTAACACTGAAGCGTACTGGCAATTTGATTAGGCGTCCACTGCGTGATTGCTTCAGTGAACCGTCGCTACCATGTACATTGCCTTGCGCTAAGCTTTTATCGATGGGTTTCGGATTCGTTACGGATTTTGTGCCTTCTTGATCATTTAATAAATAGGCTGGTTTGAGTCTATCTATTGAAACAGTTGCGCGTCTGTTTGGAAGTTGCAGTTCGAAAACTTTTGAGTCCCTTTTTATGACCTTATATGGGCCGTCGTATGGTATTTTCAAAGGTCTTCGAACTGTATCATCTCTTACGAACACATGTGTGCACGTTTGCAGGTCTCGATGCACAAACCATTTGCGATTACATTGCTGCGTATTCGAAATCGACCTTAGCTTACTTATAGCATTGTGAATGTTTTCTACCACAATATTTGAGTCACTAGGTACAAAATCCGTCACCGGTTCGAAAAAATCTCCTGGTAAACGTATTGTCTTATCCAAATGTATATTCTGCTGCGCTGATGCCACTATCGCTGCGGCCTACTGCACGCAAACCTAAAAGAACTGTCGGTAGCTCATCAACCCACGACTGTGTGTCCAGACGAGCCATAAGTGCTGCCTTCATTGCGCGGTGCCAACGCTCGACTATGCCGTTCGCCTGAGGATGGTAGCTGGTGGTTCTTACTTTATTGACTCCAAGGTATTTCAGCAGATCTGTGAACAGCTGGCTTTCGAACTGTCGCCCTTGGTCGGTTGTAAGCCTAACTGGACAGCCGTAACGTGATATCCAGTTCTCGTAGATTGCTTTAGCAACCGTTTCCGCTGTGATGTCCTTAATTGGACAAGCTTCCGTCCACCGCGTTCCTCTATCTATAATTGTGACATGAGTGGCTGGCTAGATGCGCGGGGAACGACTGGCGCGACCGCACCGCGTTCTATATAAATTGCAGCGTAAGCGCTATGGTAGGTACAGGTGTCCCTACATGTGCAACTTTCTATTTTTTAAAATATTTTTTTTAAATTTTCTGAGCAACTTTCTATTTTTTTTCTATCCTAAGAAAATTTTCCTGGCAAACACAACAAAAAAAGAGTTAGCGAAATTCCTTTTAACCTCTTAAAGCCAATCAAATAAAACACAATTGATTGCCACGGTGCCCATTGGAACCGCTGTAGTGAAGTAATAATAATAATAATTTATTTATTTAGCAGACTTCTTAGGTCCATACAGGTTAGTAACAAAGTATCACATAGACTATGTTAGTTACATTAAACATTACACATCTATCTTAACCTATGTTAGTAACTCATAACTAATGGTGATTTGGTCCGATTTGGAGAAGTGCTCGACTAATTAATATACATAGAAGACTCGCGGTTCTGCGCGGTTTCACTCGCGTAGTTCCGTAAATTTCTGTAGGAATACGGGAATCAAATATAGCCTATGTTTCTCAGGGATCTTCTAGCTTTCCACTGGTAAAAGAATTTTCAAAATGGCTCTCGGAATTTATTCGTAAATACAAATAAATAAACATAAAAAACAAATGATTCCTCTAAAATTCAAATATTTCCTCTTCATAATATTAGTAGATATAGGTACTCGTAGATGACGGAGCGTGGTGGCAACCCTCCGGCCGCTGCGGGGCGCGACTTTAATGGCCTCCTGTCAGCTGCTGGTCAACCGCGATGGCGCAGTACTATAGGGTTATTAACTAATTACTCTGCACTGGCTGGAAATACCCTTAGCTGAGATAAGCTATCATCATCATCAACCCACAAGAGCTTACTGCTGAGTAAGCTCTTGTGGGTACCTGTACCAAGGCGTTTTGAAAACGTTTATTTTTACCTGTCTCGTTTAGGGGTCCGAAAAATAGACTGGTCAAAGAAGGTGTTTTCAGAAATGGAGTATCTCTGCCACCCCTTCGGGGATACATGCATTATGTATTTTTTTTTTTTTATTTTTTGCAAAAATCGGCAATAGAAATGAGTCGAACATATTCTGTAAAAAATTCAACTTTATATCTACATAGGTAATATGGTGTTTGTGGATGGATAGCGAAGGCTTATAATAGGGTAACGTTGGCACCCTTTGGGTACAGAACCTAATCAATGGGGGGGACTAAGAAACGTATTTTTAGGGTTCCGTACCTAAAAGGTAAAATGAGACCCTATTACTAAAACTCCGCTGTCCATCTGTCAAAAATCGTTAGTGTGTTTTGCAAAACACAACAACAATTCTAACTATGAACACGAGGAACCGCAAAATAAAACTGCTATAAAATATGTAATGTACTTAGAAATCAATGAGATTAAAATATAATAGGGCATAGAGGGGACAAGGCGAGGAAAATTTGAAGCCAAAAGTTATTCCACGTGGAATAAGTCTAGTATAATTTCGACCGAATGACAGCTCGCGTTCATATTAACTGACATGATGAGCTTCAAAGTTTTGTATGAAAATATTCCCAATGCCCCCTCTATGTCCTATTATATTTTAATCTCTTTGTTAGAAATACTAAGCAAGCAAAATAATTACGTAACAAGTAAAGTAAAACATCTTTTATGTACATAATAAACAGCTTAGTGAAACGCAAATTGAGAGGCAGACATCTTTGATTTCATTAAAGGATAGACATAGCCCTGAAGCGGCCGGGGAAGGGGGGGGGGGGGAGCTCAAAACCAATCAATGTTGGGTAATTGGTGCTTTAATGCTGCCTCATTCAACAATTACAGAGGTCGCTGTCAGTTGCCAGGCGTAGAGAGGCGCTAGTCGACGTGATGTTGAGGTTTTTAGAGCTCGCAAGTTATTTTTTAAATTAATTGGACCACGAAACTCGCAAAAGGTGCTGTGGTTCAACTATTTTTAAAGTTTTACAACTGCCCCTGGTAAAGACCCATGGTCCAACTAGTTGGACCGAGCAGTTGGACCACTGCCCCGGACTGCATTTAACGTACACTAGCGGTTCTGTGCGGTTTCACCCGTGTAGTTCCCGTTCTAGTGGGAATCAGGGAATAAAATATAACCTATGTTACTCAGGGATATTCTAGCTTTCCATTGGTGAAAGAATTTTTAAAATCGGTCCAGTAGTTTCGGAGCCTATTCAATGCAGACAAAAAATCAAATATTTCCGCTTTGTATAGCTCGAGGAAGGAAAACATCGTAGAAGCCCGGAGTTAACAAAATTGGCTGACCTGTCACGGATTGAAAAATTTAACAAATATTAAAAATAGCTGAAATCGAATAAGTAGTCGATACTGAACAAACTAATTTCAGGAATTTCGCTTATTCTGTTACATGTTTTATATTATGTAGTGATACTCGTATGCTCATTCTATATAAAGAACTGGACTGAGAATTAAACAAACGCAAAGAATTAAACATTTTTTTTTCACGATGCTCATATTGGATAGGCAAGTGTAGTCCTTATTATATTAATTATCTGTAACATTTATACAAAATGAGTTTATCGACTGTCGACAATATAGAGCGTCTCTATCGACAAATTGTTATATGGTCGTCGTAGATTAGCGGCCGCCTCCCCCTCCCTCCGCCCCCCCGTTTGTTGGCAGGGTTGGCAGATTCTAATACGAGAACAGCAGAGGTTATTGTCTTAATGAAATTTTACGTCATTACTCCTACTTAGGTCTGATTTGGCTAACTTAGAGTAAGAGTTACCCTGAGGATAAGAAACAAAAAAAAATATCCCACGCCTTTCATCCCCGAGGGGGTAGGCAGAGGTATTCCATTACTGGATATACCCACATTTCACGAGATACATTGGACCCCTAAACGTGATAGCTGGTTTTAATTAATTCTGAGACCTGCGGGTTTCCTCACGATGTTTTCCTTCACCGTCGAGCTAGTGATAAATATGTACGTAAGTTTTTGAAAAACTCATTGGTACATGCCAGGATTCGAACCCGAGTCTCACTGATTTTCGTCCGGCTCTTTAACCGTAAAGGCTATCACAGAAACAAAAACTCTTTGGTATTGAGCGATTTTATCTCCGAGTATGCTATATTCTTTGGTTGACGAATCCAGGCAGTCATTAAAGGATAAAAAGGAAATATTAAGATTGGTTTTATAATTAAAATAAAGAAGTAGTTTTCAAATCCAGACATTAAAAAATATGTTTAAAACAGATTCTCCTTTTTTGAAATCGGTTAAATATAATAATCAATTATAAAATCTATATCATTTTACATATGGTTTAGTACCTACCACAATAAGCTTTTATTTTCTATATTATTTGTTTCTTTCTTAGAACTCACACCTAAATATTCTACAATTTAAAAAAATAAGAAATCAATTCATAACAGTGATTAAAATGTGATTTTATTAGAAATAAAAATTATTTAGAACGGCCAAACGCTTCACAATAGGTTTATGGCTCTACTACACAGTCATTTGCCGCACACTCCAACACAAACCAATAAACTCGCTTCAGTCAACCCTGCCTACGCAAATTGTTTATCCGATTATTGGCAGCCCTGTCCCAATCAATCTCGAACGCAAACTCGGTTAATTGAACGCTGAATTCGCGATTAACGAGTGGTTATATAATAACGGGTGGTTATCCCCCCTCCGCAGCTCGGCCTTTGAACGACGCCGGGACACTTCACAACAGCCTCATTGTGTGGGGACGGAGTTCTTAATTTGAAATACAGTGCCTCTTTTTAGTGTGTTGGGAAGAAGGCCGTTTGTTCCATTTTGTCTCTAGCTGATAACGGTTGTATAGTTGATGCGTCTGACATTAAAAATCTACAACTTTAGTATAGGTTAGCCAATAATAAGAGCAGTGATAGCCTTACCGTTAAAGATTAAAGAGCCGGCCGAAAATCAGTGAGGCTCGGTTCGAAACCTGGCATGTACCAATGAGTTTTTCAAAAACTTACGTACATATTTATCACTAGCTCGACGGTGAAGGAAAACATCGTGAGGAAACCCGCAGGTCTCAGAATTAATTCTGAGACATGTGTAAATAGAGCCGGTCCGGCGATGGGCTCACCACCTACCACGTTTAGGGGTCCAATGAATATCTCGTGAAAATTGGGTATATCTAGAAATTTAATACCTCTGCCTACCCCCTCGGGGATAAAAGGCGTGATATTTATTTTTTATTTTTAATAAGTATTGTGCTATCTTATATTGCAGTGTACCTTTACGGGGTACCTATCACATGTTTGGGCTCTAATTTTAACGTATTATCAATGTACTACCTACTTAGAATAGAATAGAATAGAATAGTTCTTTATTTTATTTACTGCGTGGTAGCAAATAAAGAATTGAATTGAATCAAATTCCTGTTATGTTTCATTCCATAGTATAAACCAAAGTCGCTTTCCGTTGTCTGACCCTATTGATCTAAGGATAATGGATCTTTAAAACTAAGCAACGGATTTTCATGCGTATTTTTAATAGATAGAGTGATTTAATAGAAGTTTTAGTATCAGCATTGCACCCGTGCGAAGCTACATATAAAATAAAATAAAATAAAATAAATAGTTACATATAAAATTAATATCGAAATTGGTTCTTACACAGAAGTCATAAATGGTGGAATACTTTGAGGATACTTGATTTTTTGGCAAATTAGTCTTGGCAATAATGATATTCCAAATGTTGGCACAGAATCTACCTTAATTATACCTATGTAGGTATGCACTTTTGTGTTGAACCTCTGCTTACCCCCTCGTGGATAAAGCATGATATTTATTTTAGATTTACTAAATTCCTATAGAAAACCATATTGATATTGTTCATATTATCTCTGAGGTAAATTAATAAAGACAACATAAAATGATTGCACAATGGTCAAAATCTCCAAATAAATTTAAGTACTATTCCAAAGATAAAATATCCTTTCATTAATCACTCACACAAATTACAGTTACGCTAAAAACATACAGCCAAGCTGTGTCGCATTCATCAATCCATTAAACAATATTGCCGGCAAAAAAATGTCACAAAATTAATACTTCCACGGCTAATGGCTAGTGCAGGTGCAATATATCGAAATTGAATTGGTTTTGAAGAGAGAACTGTTATTAACCCCCTCGCCACTCGCGTGCGGCCAATCAGTGGACACTCGTCCGGAGTGATTGTCTCATAAAGTATTCAGACCCGCGGACGCTGCGCAAATGTATTACTGCGCTGATTCGCCCTGGAAGTTTCGCTTTTTTAGTAAATCCTATTAGTTTGTGAGTATGTTTTTTGCTCTTTCACGCAAAAACTACTGAACGGATTTTGATAAAACTGTACAGTTAAATATCTTATACATCAGGTTAATACATAAACTATATTTTATCCTCGTATTCAAATGGGAACGGGAACTACGCGGGTAAAACCGCGCGGAACAGCTAGTACTAAATAATTGCTGATAACGACCCGATTTGCGAGTAACAAATGCTATTACTTAGCTGGAATTAACTTAAATGCGAAGAGAAAATTGTGTTTTTAAAATGAATTTCATTTAAGTAAATTGTAACGTTATTACGTAAAATTTAATTCATTTTAACCAATTTATCTAATTATATAGGAAATAAATAATAAAGAAAAGCCTTTTCTCCCAAGGTATTCCATTACTGGATATACCCACATTTCACGGGATATATTGGACCCTTAAACGTGATAGGTGGTGAGACCATCGCCGGACCGGGTCTGTTTACACATGTCTCAGAATTAATTCTGAGACCTGCGGGTTTCCTCACGATGTTTTCCTTCATCGTCGAGCTAATGATAAATATGTATCTACGTAAGTTTTTGAAAAACTTATTGGTACATGCCAGGATTCAGGAAATAAATACATTTAGGTAAATATATATATATATATATATATATATATATATATATATATATTTTAAAGAAGAACTAACAATAACTTATCTTTATACGTTTTTGAAGTAGGTAATTAAATTTTCTATTGCTAAATCATCGTCAAATGAAAAATAAAATAGGTAGATCGAATTAGGTACCTAAAAGTCCACGTATTGTATTATACCCATAGTCTTTGCATCCGCTCCTGTGCTAGGCTAAGTCTTATCCTTTTTACTGTTTTTTTATGTAGGTACCTAATAAAATTTGTGTGTAACTAGCGACTATATTTTTATTTATAAAATTACTTTTGTATTAACAATAATTTGCGTAATATTAAAAATATTTCGCTAGCAGTCAGTTGTTTACGCACCCTAGCAAAAATTAAATACTGTTTTCTAAAGAAGAAATAAACTAACCAACAAGTAATCTACTTATCTCATTCAGAAAGCTAGTAGCTTGTTATTCCTGAAGTTAACCCTCTAAACGCCGACTGCAAACAATCACAGGCGCTGAACAAAAGAAGCGTAGCGACAAAAGAACGCGCGCGAAAGAAAAAAACAAAATCATCTCGCCGATTGGTCGATCGATGGTGACGTCACTTCTCGCCCCGCCCCCTAGCAACCGTCGCTACACCTGAGATGAGAGCACGCGAGTGCGAAGAAGATAGACTGATATTGACGGAATGGTATTCAAAATCAAAATGTCACATGTTAGCGGCCTTTCAGCTTACCTTTGAATTTAAACACACGGACTTAAAGCTTAGTTTTGTGTGTACATAAAAGGATTATAGGTTAAGCAGTGTTGTGAAAATGGTCAGTTGGAAAAGCTGTTATTGTTTGGTTACGGGTTAACCGATTTGGTTAAGTTTGTGTGTTAACAGGCAGATGTCCGGCTTTATCCGCGCTCGCTCTGCCTTCAGCGAGATAACAGAGAAGGGAACAGTCTGATTGGCCGTGTATTGATTAGTCTGATTAATGGGAATTTAGTTCGTTAACTGGCTTTTGCGTAATTAGGTTTCAAAGATCAATTCGTTAGAGTTAATGTTTCCGGTATACGGCAACAATACGACTGTTTACCTTTAAGGTAATTGTTTTTGATTTGTTTTTGTTCTCCTTGCCATATAATTGAGTCAAGTGTCAGTTATATTCTTAGTAGAAAACACATCATATACTTTTCCTCTAAATATTTTCTATGGCAGGAGTCAAGACGTTTTACAAAAAATCTGTCTTAGATAAATGAGTAGCAATATATATTCAAGCCCAGGAAATCGCGTCCTCAACTTTTAACTCGTTCATGACCGACGAAAGGCCCAACCGAGCGCTAACAAGCCATAAACGGCGGGAACCCTCAAAGGAGGCGCTAACAAACTCATCTCCGACACCTCGCACAATCGACCCAATCACACCGAAAAAAACTATTCAACCTTCAACCGACACTCAATAAAGGAACTCCGGGGGGAAAATGCTAATACGACGCTTCTTGCTTCTTACCAAACAAAATCACTTCGCGACCCCAAATTCGCACTCCCCCCTCGCCACTCGCGAGACTCCGCCTCCGGCTCTACAGCCAGTGCCGCCCGAGCGAGCGCGCGCGATGGACGCGTCCGACGGCCGCTACTTCGGCTCCCGCACGCCGGATCGCTCAGCAACCAGCAGCCCCCGATCGCACGCGAGCAGCCCCAATTCTGCATCATCCATCAATGTGACCGACCAAAGCATATCGCTGTCCCAGCACCAGCACAACCTGGAGACGCTCAACAGGATGGGGATGTTCTTCCACGCGCAGCAAATGCAGCTAAACCAGAGCCTGGATGCGGTCAAGTCGCGGCTGGCGCTTCCTCCGGGCGCGGGCCCAAGGCACACCATCGACGCCATCTTGGGGCTGTCGCGGCCTCGCGCGATGGAGAACCGCCAGGAGATGGAGCCCACCGCCGACGAGCCCGGGGCCGCCGAAAGTGCCGGTGAGTGATTTGCGCCAGGATTGTGGCTTATACCGTCAGTGACACGAATATCCTTCCTAAGATCAGTCGTAAGATAGATTAAATGACCCGTTAAATGTAAATGACGTTTTTGCAACTGGCCGTTAGTATTTTGAGTACCTACATATCGTTATAGTCCCGATCTTAAGGTCTCGCTTAAAGAAAAGTTGTAGAGATTTTTGTGAAAAATAATGAAGGCTAAAAAAGACGTACCTAATGTTGGTATTTTACTTTTAAAAGTGTTATTGGATGTGTCTGAAGAAATTTATTGACGTAGAAACGTCTTTGTATGGTTTATTTTAAAAATGTTTCACTCTAAATACAAAACAATGTTATAGCATATGTACCTAAGTTTATTTATTTTAATACACAAATCTTTTTTTAAAACTAAACTTGAAAATTATTTACAAAGACTCTTAAATTTCATAATCGGTATGTATTAGTTTAATAAGTGTCACAATAAAAAATAAAAATACATAAATGACTGTCGATTGTTCTGTAAATTTAGTTTTTTTATTATTTCTAAACAAAAATGAAGTCATATACAACCAATATCATAACAAATGCGAGTAAATAGTAATGTGCGAAAAGGTGTGCAACGTGGCGAGCGACGCGGCGACGCCTCCCGGCACGCCCCGCCCGCCGCTCCAGCAGCCGACGGGTTAAGACTATCAACAGTTAATGACACTTAGAAAGTTAATGATAATCAAAGTGGATACATAAATGACTGATACTAATTACTTTCTGTGCTTCGGTAAAAAGTTTTATGGCGACATAAAATACTAAAAAAAACACGTGTTGCACTCCGGGAGTGCCGGCAGAAGTGAAAACTTGATTATCGATTTCGGTGTTACAACACTACTCTCCAACCGTCTTACGGTTTTTCGATCAACACACGTGACCTGACGCGAGTTTCACAGTTTTTACCCATCCCACAAATTAAGTGCTCAACGCCGCTAAAGAAGTTTTCACTTCAAATATAATTTTGAAAAAGGGTATCCACGGATAACGTGATCAGATTGAAAAATAATCTCAAGATAAATTATTCTACTTCCTACGAATATTGTAAACTAAAGTTTATGGACATGGATGGACAAATGTTTAATCTTTAAACCAAAAACTATACACATTTTACATACAATAACAGTAATTTTAGTTAATTAATGAAATAAGATAGAGATCACACTTCAATAGTATTCTTATGATGCTCACAAATCGTGTAATCATATAGATTATATGCTAAAATTAAAGAAGGCAACGTTATTCATATTATGTTTGTAATTTTTAAAACTACATATCCGATTTTAATCATTCTTAAACTCTTCCCTAGTGTTAGGCTATGTTTAATTGTCGTGAGTGAAACCACGCGCGCTTTTATAAAATTATTTTCTGTCCTAAATAAATTAGGAATGTGTTTGCGTTGCCTTGTCTGTAAGGCAAACGCGGGTCGGCGATGTAACGGTAATTATTCATACTCATTAGCGCTACACGGTTCTCCGCTGTCCATACATGGCCATACATATTACATGAGATACCAACATACACATACGAGCATTATAGTGGCCACGTCCAGGAGATATACAGGGTGACACAAGATTTAGAACCTTAGCCGTTGAAACAGCAAAAATAATAATAATAAAACACATTCTCAAAATAGGTGGAATGTGGGTATTTTCGGAATCTTGGACCTGTAACCATGATAGGTGAGCCCGTCACCGGACCAGGGAGCTACATATGCCTCAGTATCAGTTTTAAAACCCACGGTTTCCTTTACAATGTTTTCATCGTCAGCTAGGCATAAAGAGGTATGTAGTCAAAATGTTTTATTACACTCTGTATTGTATAATGTATCTACTATATACTAATATTATAAAGAGAAAATATTTGTATTTTTAAGCTATTGCATAGCTTCTATCGAGGGCCTTGAGCGCGGGGACCGAATCCAGAAATTCCGTAACGAAAAAAAACCTCACGCTCCCCACTCCGACGGGCACGGAGGTGTGGCTTGAAGGCCGTGCATTGTCTAACGTCGTTTCTTTTCGGCAGTCTTGTTGATACAAAATGCTATGCAATAGCTTTACCGCGGCAGTCCCCGAGTGCCACACGTCTTTTTTTTATTTGTGTATGTTTATATGTTTGTTACGAATAAACTCAAAAACTACGGTACTAGACCGATTTTTAAAATTCTTTCACCAATAGGCGATATTTTGAAACCGCGCAGAACAGCTATTAACAATATATGGGGGCAGTATAAAAAAATCTTGTTACCATCTCATTATTGCTTCTATCTGGATTGAAACATCCAAATCCGGAACACTTTGTGTGAATGGTATCTAGAGAACATCATTATGTTTAATCAACATTGGCTTTGGAATTAAAGAGCTGTAAATAATAAAATTAAACTGAGGATCGAATCGCCAAGAAACATCAACACCTATTGTTAAATAATTCCAATAAAAGGCGCTAACAATTGATTGGTGCCTCTGCTTTACAGCGACTAAACTTATTTTAGCATACTCCTGTCATTTTCTTTATCCTAGAAAAGAAAAGAAAAAATAAAAATAAATAATATCACGCCTTTCATCCCCAAGGGGGTAGGCAGAGGTATTCCATTACTGGATATACCCACATTTCACGAGATACATTGAACCCCTAAACGTGATAGGTGGTGAGCTATTTACACATGTCTCAGAATTAATTCTGAGACCTGCGGGTTTCCTCACGATGTTTTCCTTCACCGTCGAGCTAGTGATAAATATGTACGTAAGTTTTTGAAAAACTCATTGGTACATGCCAGGATTCGAACCCGAGCCTCGAAAAAAGAAAAGAGACGAGAGATATTTAGTCCTGTCAAATTAAAATTAGTCCTGTTAACTAAGGTATTTCATAACGTGTTTAGTGCATAAGTAAAGAAGTCACGCATAAAATACAGCTGTTTTACATACTGTGACAGGACTAAATTCGGTAGGTTATCTTCTATCCCTTTTCTTTTTTTGAGGTAAGACAAAGACATTACTAAACCAAAATAAATTTAGTCGGTGTAAAGAAGAATCGTTACCAGTATCAATTTAAAACTTCCGTTTTGAAGACATAAAACAGTATTATATCATCGCTCACAGCCAGACACATCACCAAAATAGTTTGCCAACAGTTTAGTGGGGCCCTGTATAACTGGAACCACTTACATACACATTAGGTACACTAAACTCGCTAGTGTAATGTGTACGGGCACTACGGCGCACTTACAAAATTAGGTTGCGCCAGTTTTAGAATATTCGCTCGAAGTTTAAAGCGTTTAGCTCTAATTGTGTTAAAAATAATTTGATGATGTGAAAATAAGCGACCCATATCCGTGTAACCAGAGGTTTAGGTTTAAAAAGATTTTGTAACGTAAATGTGTCGAAGATAAACAAAAATATAATTTGAAAAATCTCACGCCTTTTATCCCAAAGGAGGAAGGCAGAGGTATTCCATTGCTTCAAATACATGCGTTTTAAAACTATATTCTTTGGACCTCTAAAGGTGATAAGCCCATCGCCGGATCGGGTCTATTTACACATGTCTCAGAATTAATTCTGAGACCTGCGGGTTTCCTCACGATGTTTTCCTTCACCGTCGAGCTAGTGATGAATATGTGAAAGTTTTTCAAAAACTCATTTTTTCATACCAAGATTTGAAACCGAGCCTTACGAATTGAAACGAAAACAAAAACAAATGAAATGAAATGAAATGAAACGAAAACAACACTATCACTTTTAAACTTCATTACTTTTTTGACTATGTAATGTATAGCAGTGTTAAGAAATAAAACATAATTGACACAATCAAATCAATTAGATCAAAATTCAATTTACAACATTTCTCAACCGGATACACACTATATACAGTGATCTATAGATCACTGATCATTGCAACAGCGGGCATTAGCCTGTTGATTTCTGATCAAGTGATGATTGAAAGTATTTTTTATGTAAGTGTAACATAGGTTAGTCCTTAAGTGCGAGCGCTGACAGGCCGCATCCGGCGTTTCCAACTTAATTGTGTTAAATAACTATTGTTTGGAACATTACGAAGCTGTAAGAGATTTAAGTTATCAATAGTAAAAAGTATAAGGAAATTAAATGTTGCAAATGCATTGGGTAATCGAATTCTACTAGTAGGTACTTACAAGTTAAAACAGTAATGCTTATTGTAAATAAATAAATAGTCTGACTAGTTTTTAGCGTACCGTACTCAATGGGTACCAACGGGACCCTATACTAGGGATGCCTGTCCCTCCGTTTGTCTGTCTTTCTTTCTCTTTTGAACTGTAATTGATTCTTAAATTTCTTAGTGTATTTTACTATGGCCGATAAAACAATCTGTACATATCACTATCACTATCACTACATAATATAAAACAAAGTCGCTTTCTCTGTCCCTATATCCCTATGTCCCTATATCCCTATGTATGCTTAAATCTTTAAAACTACGCAACGGATTTTGATCCGTTTTTTAAATAGATAGAGTGATTTAAGAGGAAGGTTTTAGTATTAGCATTGTACAGTCAAGAGCACATGAAGCTTTACACTTGTAGTGCGAGTCTGACCTCTATAGCGATTGTAATAAGAACGTTACAAAGTCTGCGTCCAGTATAATAATGGACTGAGGATGTTGTTGGGGTTGCCCCGCTTTTGCAGCGCATCAGGTATGTTTGCAGAGGCTAGAATTGACAGTTTCCAGGCAATAGTTCGGAAGAGGATAGCCTCCCTGATGCGGCGAGTGCGGGACAGTCCCAACGGTCTACTCAGTTCCATATTGGATCGGGCAGACTGCCCAGTTGTGCGGCACTGGAACTCCATACATTTCGAGTCCAGGCCGATCATATTTAATGTTAAATAAGATTAAGTGGTTACTAACGTAGTTTTAAGATCTTTACTAACACATTATGGATAATAATTTGTCTGAAATAAAAATTTATTATTATTATTATTATTAAAGTCCAATGTGTCAAGCTCTACGTGCTCTTGACTGTACCCGTGCGAAGCCGGGGCGGGTCGCTAGTAGATAATAAAACTCTAACGGGGCCGAGTCTGTACATGAAATATTTTTTGAAAATTTTAACAGTTGTGTTATATTGATAGAGATGTAGATACCTACTAAAACAACAATTTTTGAATTTTTTGTCTGTCTGTGACGGATTTTGATGAAATTTGGTATAGAGATCTGAGTACATGGGCCCACATCTAGGGAACTTTTTATTCCAGGAAAATATCTTATTCCCACGGGAAAATACAAAAACTGGTTAAAAAAATACGTAGATACAAAGTGTTTCGAAACGATTACACCTAGAAACTTAAAATATAGAATGTAGGTGTCTTATACATCGTAGGCAGCCGCAGACAGCTATGAAGGGATTTTAGAAATTCCCACGGGATCGGGAATAAGCCTCTGCTACCGGTACGACGTGAAATTCCCACCTTGATCCACGCGGGCAACGTCGCTGGTTAGTTAGCTATAGCTAGTTGAGAAGGAAACATCGAGCTACGTTTCGATTTTTGATACAATACAATAACTATTTATTGTACACCAAAAACAACACAATATGGATACCAACATTAACTAAAGTACAATGGGCGGTCTTATCGCTTTTAGCGATCTCTTCCAGACAACCTTATGTATCTAACATTAAAATAATAAATTAAGCTTCGAAACTGAGTACCTACTAAAACGTCAACCCCACAGATCAGCTTTAGGAGGCTTTTTGGCGGAAAGAGACTTCATGTTCATTGTAAAATTTTCATTTTGTTTGATGTTTTCGGTTTTTTCTCAAAACTTTGTTGGCAAAATAAAATACTATCAAAATTTTGTCCGTGATAGTGCACAGTGAATGGGAAATTCGATAGGATGAGTGTTTTTGAATTGCCTGGAGAAGCCGCTTCACACTTCAGTAAAATCGCCAAGTGTAATTTCGATAACTTTGAAAAAACATATTTTCTAATGTATTTTTGTGCATAGACTCTGATCATCGTCAACCCGTAACAGCCCACTGCTGAGCTAAGGGTCTTTCCTCGCACACGAGGAAGTATGGGCTTTAATCTCCCACGCGAGTGAGATGGTGAACTAAGCTAGTGCCCACTTAACAGTCAGAATTTTTCAAGCCACCCAAGGGTATCTGATATGGCTTAACGACTTCCATTGTGCGTAAAAACAACGAAAACCAGGACCAACAATTTAACGTGCCTTCCGAAACACGGAAGCGCTCGTTATATAAATGCCACTAGGCGGTCACCCATTCACTGACTAACCGCATCCAACTTTGCTTAACCAGTGTGAACGTTACGAACACGCTGACACCGCAAGACTACGAGCGCTTCGACTCTGATGCATAGCTGAAATCTATAATACGAAATTAAAGATTGTTGTGTTATAGATTGTGTCGTGTTTAATGCTGATAGTTAAATTGCCAATGCCTTAAAAAAACAGCTTCGGTCATTTCCATATTTAACCAATTTTCGTCTTGACAGATCATAAAAAGTTACTTATTTGACTAGGCAGTCAACTGCGCTTTATACGCGAAGGAAGTTGCGGACTTCAGCTAGTGATGTTCAGATCCAAGACAGTATCTCTGAATCTGGGAACAGGTGGCTAATGGTAGCTCCATTAGCCACCGCTCTTAACAACCTGTCCACTAGAGTAGTCTTGGGCATAGTAGTTCGCAAAAGGGAGCGCTCAATTTAGTTCCCAGTCCTACCGCGAACTAGTTCGTTCATTTAGTTCGTTTTTTTTATATATGGATGGATAAACTTTAACTAGGTATAGATTTAATAAGAAACTCGCGTAGGAGTAGCAAGAGAAAAATAAATATCGGTTAGCCATGCAGCGCCACTCAATAATAGAGAGGACGACGTCAGATAAATACACACACCGGCACAATTAGCGGAACAGAAAAAAAAAGGAGAAAAAAGAGGGAATTTAGAACAATGAATGTAATTTTTAAACAATATATTATTTAAAATGAAACAACAATTAAATTAACATGTTTTGACATTCATTTGTAACACCATACTTAAAATTTTATAAAAATAAAAATTAAATTAAACAAAATGCATTTTTCTTCGATTTTTAATTATAGAGAAACAGCAGAAAATTCAAGATTTTCCAAAGTTTAACAACAATTTCAATGACTGTTCAATATCGAGTGTTTCCTCCTCGTGCTCTGATGAGGGTTTCCATCCGTCTGGGCATGCTGCGGATGATGTTATTAATGGTTTCTTGGGGCAACCTCTGCCATTCTTCAAGTAATGCGTTTCGCAACTCGTTGAGATTATTGGGAGGGGGCATTCTTGACTTTACACTCCTCTTTAGCAAGTCCCAGACGTGTTCTATAGGGTTCATATCGGGGGACCGTGCTGGCCACTCCATCACCGTTATACCAACATGGTTTAGGTATGTCTGTACTGTGCGAGCACTGTGAGCCCGAGCATTATCCTACATTAGAATGAAGTTGTTACCAATAAAGGGGGCAAATGGCACAACATGTTCTTCTAAAATCTCCCTGATATACCGATCAGCATTCAGATTCCCGCCATCGACCACTACTAACTCCGTACGAGCTCCTAAACATATTCCTCCCCAGACCATAATTGAACCGCCGCCATATGCAACTGTATTTTCAAAATTAGACTGGATATACCGTTCTCCTTTGCGTCTCCATACTCGCTGCCTTCCATCAATTTGATTTCACATAACTCTGCATTCATCAGTAAAAAGAACCTGTCCCCAGTCGTCGAAGTCCCAATCACGATGTTCACGACCAAAGTGTAGACGGTTTGTGCGATGATGTCTCTCAAGTTTTGGGGCTTTGGCGGGCACATACGAGCCTATACCCACTTCTTCGAATCTTCTACGAACTGTCCGCTCACTCATCCTTACTGCTCGTACCTCTTCCAGTAAATTTCGAGCCTGCACCGCCGTTAGTCTCGTGTTCCGTCGGACTTGAAGTTGGAGAAAACGGTCATCCCTCCTTGAAGTACACCTTTTCCGGCCTTGTCCTCTCCTTCTCACTAGAGCATTCGTCAATCTGTATCGTTGGATGCTACGATAAATCGTTGATAACGATCGACGAAGGCTTCTGGCAATCGATCTGTAGGTTTGACCATTTCTCCTCATTTGATCTGCCCTAATGATTTCTGATGGCGTTAAATCAGGCATAATTAGATGCTCGTAAATTATAAATATGCGAAAAAACTCAAAAGCCTCAAAAACTGCAATTCAAAGCTTTTCAAATGGAATTCACGAACCTTCTAAAAACGGACAAGCGGTGGAAAAAATGAATCAATGAAAATTAAAACAAAAGAATGAAAAAAAGGGCAGTCGCTTAGTATTCCATTTTTAAATTAAAACCCAAATTTAAAAAAAGCTTGTTTAGCCGGCCAGTAACACGCAAAAATGCGTAAATACTCCCTTTTTTTTCTGTTCCGCTAATTGTGCCGGTGTGTGTATTATATACTGGATGACTTTTTTAACGTCTGGAAAAAAATATGACGTATAAGGTATCTAGAGCCGAAGTTATACACGAGATTAATTGTTAAATATAGTCATGTTTAATGCAATTTACAAAATATAGAAAACTACGCACAGTACTACGCGCAGCTGGCGGTTGTAGGTAAATTGCGCATAAATGGAAGCTACGAGCCTGTTTCTTTTTAAAATACTATTTCAAATATTTCAGTGTGTATTATTGACTACAATTGAGTAATGTATATTAGTTTAAGCAAGAAAAAAAATGTTTGAGAAAAAACCACCACATTTTTTACCAGACGGTAAAAAAAGTCGCCTTGTATATAAAAGAACTAAGAGCGAGGCTGAGGACGAACTAGTTCGCATAGTTCACCTAAAAGAGCGCTCTTTCAAACTAGGTCGTTTGCGAACTACCCAAGACTACACTAGAGATGGGTCAATTCATGAGTTGCATGTGAAAAATGTCTTTCTAGGGAGGTAATACAATTTGACTTCTTTGCGTATCTACACTCCTACACTAATGTAACAAAGAGGAAAGATTTGTATGTTTGTATCTTTGTGACGAATAAACACAAAAACTATATACGGAACCGATTTAAAATATTCTTTCACCAATGGAAACCTAGAATATTTCTAAGTAACATAGACTATATTTTATTCCCGTATTCCTACGGGAACGGGAACTACGTGGGTGAAACCGTGCAGAACCGCTAGTATTATGATATTATGAATGCGAATGGGTCTGTTTTACGCTTCCACGCGTAAACCACTAAACTGATTTTAATATCCTTTCACCAATGAAAAGTTACATCATCAGCAACATAGACTATATTTTATTCCCGTATTCCCACTTCCTCATGTGTGAGGAAAGACAAGGGTCTTTGAGCTAAGGAGCTCAGCAGTGGGCTGTTACGGGTTGATGATGATTCCCACTGGAACTATGCGGGTGAAACCGTGGGGCGCTGCTAGTAGGAGCTATTTAAGAAAACCTTTATAATATCAATAGCCACCGAAATAATTATTTTTAGAATTTTTGTGTTTGTAAAATCTGATACATGTTTCATCTTGATACGCGCCTTGAAGCCGAGTTGTTTTAAATATAGGTATACCTACAATCTGTTTAGTGGGTTAGAATAGGAACGAATTTAATATAATAAAATGAAGTAAAATTTCCACCAAAATAGCATGTTGCACACGAATAACTGCAGTGGCTAACGAGAATTACAATTACATCACTAAGCGACCAACAAATTCCAACAAAATTCCCAACTAATTACCATTTAGTTTGCCCTCAGCCAATCTTGGTCGTTGAACAAGCGCTCGCTATAATTTGTGTGAAATTATTAATTAGCTTATCCGCTATCGGCGATCGCAGTGGCCGCTGACGAGACGGGCTCGACCCAAAGAAATGTTTTTTAAACCGACTTCAAAAAGGAGGAGGTTATCAATTCGTTTTTTATGTTTGTTACCTCAGAACTTTCGACTGGGTGAACCGATCTGGATGATTCTTTTTTTTATTTGAATTTCGTCTAGTTCTGACAACGGCATCCGTTGAAGTTGAAGATTGAAGTCGGTTTTTTTACTCTTTAGAGTGGTTATTATTTACTTATATGAACTAAATTAACAGCATAATATATTGAAAAACATTAGTGAATTCAATTTAATAAATACTATCAGGGATTTAATAACTTTAATAAATAAATAAAACAACAAATAAAGAGAGAATGAACTGTGCCCGACTTGTAGAGCGGTAGTTGGAGAGCAAAACAATATATTATTTAAACAATATAATAATATTATTTACATCGACACAGGTGTACCGGTTAACTAAGATTGTTACTGTAGTAGTTTTGCGGGGCCGGAACTGTAACGGATCACCGAAAATTCTAAATTCATGGAAGATAAAGAAATGTCCTATTGGACTCTAAACTCGTCCATGGAGTTCTGCTGAATGTAAACAGCAATTACCTCAACGACGAGTTGCTGGTTCCAAATGCGAACCCGAGAATCTTTAACGTGCCTCCCGAAACGGATTAGGCACACAATGCCACATTCGCAAAATGACACATTCGGTTTTCGCAAAATGTCACATTCTCAAAACGCCACATCTCAAAATGTCGCATTATCAAAACGTCACATTATCAAAATGCCATTTTGCAGAATGATCTCTCGAACGTACTGCAAGAAAGGGAGTTGAACAAGTATGGCATTTTGCTAATGGCGCATTTTGCTGTGTGGCATTTTGCGAATGTGAAATTTTTCGAATGTGACATTTTGCGAATGTGGCATTTTGCGAATGTGGCATTGTGCGCCTAATCTCCCGAAACGTCCGGCTAGTTAGTTCCCCATCGTCGAGTGCGTGCGACCGTCGCGTGCGTCTTTCCCTGTTCTTGTTCCAACAGCGAGTAACCGAATTTAATTAGAGGTAATTCGGCCGCGGCCGCTCTTTAGCTTTCCTTAATTGGCCTTTATTGGCTCAAGGTTTGTCCAGATTTGTTTCGTGATTTCCATAATTTATGGTATAAATAATGGTGCTGATAAGGAAAAGTGGATTAAACTGCGTTTTGAGAAACTGTTTCGGAATTTTTAAAACTTTTAGTACAGAGTTAAATCGCTGTTAACATTATAACATTCATCCTAAGTATGTCTGGAAGACATTACTCAAAGTGATAAGATCCCCCTTTCGTTTATCATAAGCTCGACGGTGAAAAAAACATTATGACGAAAACTCCATGGTTCAGAATTGATTCTGAGGCATGTATAATAGTAACCCAGTCGATGGGCTCTCAACCTGTCACTTTTAGAAAAGCGAAGAATATACCCGAATAAGCATAAGAGTTTCATAATTTTTAGAATCATAATTTTTCACACATTAAAATCATAACACACTCATATAATAATATGTCAAACCAGCAGGCGTATTCACAGAGACTCGATATCGTTTCCGTTCGATTCAAATCGAGTGAAAAATTTTCCGAAGACGAATCTATCGATTTCGGAAACTTTATTCTAGACGTTTCTGAGAGCCACGGAAAATTTTCCGAATCCTTATGTTAATGACATTAGTTTTACAACATCAGCCCATCTCGAATGTTTTCGACACCAACATCAGCCCATCTCGAAAGTGTTCGACAGATTTTCCGATATCGAATATCGAAGCTGCCTGAATACGCCTGCTGAACTCCGTCCAGGCAACTCCGCGTCGAGCTGGCAACGCCGCGGGCAGCCAGCGGCCGCGTCCTAATCGAGTTGCAGCTAATTGATTGCGAATCGATTGTCGCCGCACAATCTCCTGCGATCAGACCCAACCAATCGGAGCATTACAATTTGTCGCGTGGTCGGCCCTTACATTATAGACTATTCTGTTATTGGCGATTTCATATTTGCCATAACGATACTGATCCGATATTGATATCGAAAATCAGCGAATTGGTAACTACGAACCACATGTGCACTGGTTGCCCTACAGTAATATTAAAATTTTACCGAAAACTGCTTCTTCGGATTCCCGCCAAATGTTGTCGCCAACTCGAATATCGGTAATGACACAAATGACACTGAAGTGTGTGTGAAGAAGAGTAGGGCAGTTTGTTTGGTGTTTCGTTACGCCTGTTTTATGTCAGTTTCTAGGTGTAATTATTTTAATGAATTTTGACTTTTACATACATACATAATCTCACGCCTATTTTGACTTTTAGTATCAGATATTATACCAAAATCGGTCCGATATGTTAAGGATCGTTATCGGCTGATGTGGAAACGCCCGTTGCTTCGAACTATTCAATTCTGTCAGCTACAGTGATTCAGTTATTATGAAACAAGCTATCTGTGGGTCTAAAATGGCCACTTTGAGCAATTCCTCTGAGCAATTCTGCTTTTCTGAATTCCCAGCAAATCCTAAGCAATTCCTCTAAATTTCGTAAAATGGTCCCATAATTTAGTGATTCACTGACTATTCAATTCATTAGCAGATTTGTATTTGGTGAAAATTTCGAATATGAATCGAAATAGAATTCTATTATGATTCACCCGAAACGGCCTTTTTAGACCCGCTGCTCTATCTACAATGACGTTCTATGATCTAGATTTTACATCAAATGTTTGAAACGAAGATATTTTTTTATAGTTAGTTGCCAACATTTGAGTGTATGAACATGAGCGTTTAATATTAAAATTTGTTAAAGTATGTTTATCAGTTGTTTAGTACCCATAGGCTCTGCCTAGTTTGGGACTAAATAGCCGTGTGTGACTTGTGTTCCACAACTTATTATTATTAAATGTTAAAAAAACTCACGCATTTTTATCCCCGAGGAGGTAGGCAGAGGTATTCAATTTCTGAATATATCCACTTTTCACGAGTAGGTAGGTATATTCGGCCGCTAAACGTGATAGGTGGTGAGCCCATCGCCGGACCGGGTCTGTTATACATGCCTCAGAATTAATTCTGAGACCTGCGGGTTTCCTCACGATGTTTTCCTTCACCGTTGAGCTAGTGAGGAATATGTAGGTACAATCAATCAATCAATCAATCATTTATTTGTGTTAACAGGTAGTACCTTAAGTAAGTAAGTTTTGAATAACTCATTGGTACATGACAGCCCCACTGATTACCTATCATCATCAGAAGCGGGCTCTTTAACCGTAAGGCTATTAGAGCTAGATTATTATTATTATAAAATTTTATCTAGGGAAAGTCTGCCTAAGACAGCAATAGTACTAAAGACCTACTAGATACGACCTTCAAACTTTCAAAAAGAGAGCGTACTTCCACCTCAAAGGCAACGCACTTGTGACTCTTGAGTCGCAGGTGTCCATGGGCGACGATAGTTACTTACCATCAGGTGACCCGTCTGCTCCTTTGCCCCCTTTTTTATTATTAAAAAAAAAAGTAGTACGGAACTAAGCACAGCCCCCCAATAATTTAAATCATTCGCAATGCAAAACTCGTGTAAAACAAACAATGTAAATTCAAATATAATTATTGTAATAAATAATATCGTAATCTGGTAGTTGGCGCGAGTTTCCGGCGCAGCAATTACTCCAACGGCAGTTTGCAGCGAGCGATCGCAGGGCCCCCTCCAGCCATGCGGGGCCCAAAAGTTTTTGGGGCCCTTTTTCCCAATTTCTGCCTCTGACCTCTTGGCTCAGTTGGTAGTTGCCTTCTGAGTCGGAGGTCGTGGGTTCGATCCCCGCTCAGGGAAATATTTGTGTGAATGAACATGTCTATTGGCTTCGTGTCTGGGTGTTTAATATTTATGTAAGTGTGTTTATCAGTTGTTTAGTACCCACAGTACAGGCTCTTCCTAGTTTAGGACTGAATAACCGTGTGTAAATTGTGTCCCATAAATAAACAAGAATCGCTGTAATCGTCTGGGTTGGCCTGCGTATACCTTTGGTCCATATTTTTTCTATTTCAGCTGTTAAAATGTAAAAAGCAAAGAAGCAAGACCACTCTATTTGGGTCAAAAATAAACGCTGGTATTTTTGACGGTGTTTTTGAAATTTAGAGGGTCATTAAGTCGAAGTAATTTCTGCATTTTTTAGTGTTCAAGATGTTCCCATTGGTGGCCAAGTTTTTATGTCTACGTGTGTCCTTATATTTTCTTAGATAATCAGACCTTCCACCATATTGAAAAAACTACGCAGTTTAGGAACGTTTTGTTTCAAACTTGATATAAATAAATAATATATGCATCTCATGACCTCTTAAAACAATACATAGTGTTTTATTCTAACATATTATTGATTTAAAAAAAGTATATATCGTCATTTTCATAAAGCGTTATGGAGGCGCGGAAGTGGAATGCTCCTCCATCGGAAAAGGGAAAATCTTAATTTAGACGAGGTGATCGGGCCTGCGGACCTTCAAACAAAAACTTCGTCAAACTTCGATAGCGTGGTTTAGAACTCAGTATCGCTACAGCGTCATCACTTTCGAACCGAGTTCCGAATAATACTAAAACAAGCTTAGTTTCTAAGAACTTCATGTTACAAAACAGAGCAGGTTAGTTGTCATCCCTATTTGTTAGTTGTGTCTTAGTCTATAATTTGCCACGGGGGCCCTTGAAGTTCGGGGCCCTGGGCCCCAAGTCGCCGCGGCTACAGCGATGGTAAATCAAACAGTCCGACCGTTGGCGATGCGCGTATACATGCTAATGCTATGCTGATAATGCTGTTATATTATACAGACTAGATACAGCCCTGGTGTTTAGTTTAAATATTACCTACTTCCTCACTGGTGAGGAAAGATGCTTTGCCAAGCAGTGGTTGATGTTGGTGATTGATGATGTTCCATTTTTAGGGTTCCGTACATCAAAAGGAAAAACGGAACCTTTATAGGATCACTTTGTTGTCCATCGGTCTGTTCGTCAGGACCCTTTATCTCGGAATCGCGTGGATCGAGTTGAAATTAAAACCATAAATACTTTAGTCAACGGTCCCTTGAAGATGTGAAAAAATCGGTTGTCTGTAAAGTCGGTTTACTGACGAATGACGATAGTTGAACGTGACAACGTCATACTGTTTGGATTGTGCCTCTTTGTCGCTTGTTGCGCGATCACGCTTGCACTGGAACGCCGCATACGTCATACTTTTTCGTGCATGCAGCCGGCTCCATGAATATTAAGACGTTGTCACGTCAAAAATGAAACTTCTAAGTTATTATAAAGGCAATCAAAATTCATAGGGAACTTCCCGTTGACCTAGAATTATGAAAAGCTACTAATAATCGTCTTATACTTCAAATACAGGGAAAAATTTAAAATTATACATATGTAATTAAATTTTCAGTCAGACTCTCACTATAAGTGTATAAGTTTGTTGTCTTAAATAAAGAAAAATAAAAATAAAATAAAATATAAGTGTAAAGTAACATATGTTCTTGACTGTACTTGTTCCTTATCACATTAGAATGCCTCAAGCACGCCTCAGACAGCAGTCATAACTCAAGCAAACATTATCATGGGCGCGTCGTAAATAACCCGAAAGCCAGGCAATGGACGGATAGTTACCACTTTAATTTGAACTTTATGCTATAGAAATAAGATTCAAAAGCAATGGAAAATTTAAAAAGCTAAGCCGTGTAGGGATGTAAAAAATAAACGATTTTTAGAATAATCGATTTTTTTATCGATTTTTTATTATTCGATTATATTCTCACAAATATTCTTAAATAAAATTTGTAAGTAAAAAAATGCTGCGAAAATTACACATTTTAATATTTTTTTGTAAACAGCACCATCTGTGCGACGAATGAAGAAATTTGAAGAAAGTTCACTAAACATAAAGTTTATGTTAAAAGGATAAAGAATGTGAAAAAAATATAATTTTTCATATTCATTGTTTTTTTTTTATTACAATCGATTTTTAATAATCGAATATTTTTAACAATGTAGCAAAACTGCATAGAACTCGCCAATAGACATTAGAGTTCTAAACCGCGCTATCGAAGTTTTCTAATGAGTTTGTGTAAATAGAACTGGCCAACATCAACCGTTAGACAGCGGTCCCAGGCACCATCACTTCGCCTAAAGGAAGATCTTCTCTTTTCACGATGGAGAAGCATTCCGCCTCCGCTACTCCTTAACAAAAAACAATTTTAATTAAAAAGAGAAAAATCGTTTTTTAAAGTATCGATTTTTTTCGACCAATTTCACATCCCTAATGCCTGGGTAAGGGATACATCACGCCGTATCGCGTCATCGCGACGCTTCGCCCGGTTATTATTTTCCCGCGGTTTCCCCATTATTGGTTTTCCACTGCTACCAATTTGTAAATGAAAAATTGTGTTTGTCATAATTGGGTTTCGTGGTTTTCGTTTTAATTCTGTTCTGTTTATTGCGATGAGTGGTAGAGATTAGAGATTGTACGAGTTTTTTTTCATTACTCATAATGGGAAAAAAACAAACTATTGGACATACGGGTAGGTTCTTTGTAAGAAAATCAATTGAATTGAGAATGTAGAGCTAAATTAGTTAAAGTAGGTAGCATGCCTCTTTCCGATCCTCCAACTATCTCTATTAAATCTTACATAAAAAACACTTGATCTTTTCAAAAGGGGTCGGCAGAGGTGTTCCATTTCCGGAAAAACTAATATTTCACATAGTATTTTTCAGACCCCTAACCATGGTAATCGCCGTGAATGGGTGCTGTTACAAATGCTTCAGAATCAATTCTGGGGCACGCGGGTTTTCTCACGATATTTTTCTTTACCGTCGAGCTAGTGATTAAGTAATTAAAGTATATCTTGTTGAAATTTGTGGTGCTCTGGCTTATGCTGTAAAGCCACAAATGTGTGTGTGTAAATAAGTAAATATATATTTTCTTTCTTCTTCTTCTTCTTTCTTTCAAATAAATAAATAAATAAATAAATGTAAGCAAGTTTATGAAAAACTCATTGGTACATGCCAACACAGGAATAACTACTCTAAGTTATCTAGGTCCCAGAATTAATTCTGAGGCATGTGTAACAAACCCGGTCTGGCGATGGGCTTACCCATCACGTTTATGGGTCGAATATTCTCACTGTGGTTTTTAGTCAAAGGCGTAACCCGCAAAGTGTTACGTGTGCGGAGTAACTTACTCCAAGTCAGGGAGTTGACTCCCGCGGAAAGTGTGTGTGACGTAAGCGGAACCTGCCCATTATCGCCATTAGCTTGTCCGCGGGTGATCGAGTGCCAACTATACCACTGGCTGTACAGTCAAGATCGGAGCTTGACACATTGGACTTTGTAACGTTCTTATTACAATCGCCTCAGAGGTCAGACTCTCACTACAAGTGTAAAGCTTCATCTGCTCTTGACTGTCATACTGACATATATTTTTTAAGAAAATTCTAAGACATTTTTTTTCTGTCTGTAAAAACCTATAATTGGCCAATATGTTTTAAATATTTTTAACTACATATAATGTTTATTATGGCTGTTGGTTTTCCTAAAATAAATAAATAAACAAAAAAAACGACTTCAAACAGGAAATTAAAAAAAGAGTAAAAAAACCGACTTCAATCTTCAACTTATAAGGTTTTCTCATGGATGCCGTTGTCAGACATGACGAAATGTAAATGGGACCAATCTGAAAGCACTAGCTTTCAAATAAAAAAAGAATCATCTAAATCGGTTCATCCAGTCGAAAGTTCTGAGGCAACAAATATAAAAAAAAACAGACGAATTGATAAAAGAAAAAAGCACTAGTCGCCACTACGATTTTCGAAGGTTCCTCTCGATTTCTCAAGTATGCCATCATCAGATCCTGGTTTTCTTATCATGGTACTACCGTTGGGATATCACCTTTCCAATAAAAAAAATCAAAATCACACATAAAAACATACGGCCGAATTGAGAAACCTCCTTTTTTGAAGTCGGTTTAAAAAGAACAGATATCATTCAAGTATTTGTGGTCTGCGTAATTATGATAACATAATTTTATTTTGTAAAGCATATTAAACCTAAGCCATCTCCCATTTTGGTTGAAACAGATATTACATTTTTGTTTGTGTTAAATCGTAACAAGCTTAACTGTAAACCTGACAAACAATAATGTTACAACATTTAACTCGATCGAAAGTCACCTGTCGCTGTCACTCGCAGCGACGATTAAGAAATCAAAATCGAACAAATGTGACAAAACATCGGTCATTGTGGCCGCGGTCCAAGCAGACTACTCATACGACCTCTCTGTCACACGCACGGCAGTATCTTACGAGCGACAGAGACAGAGCACCGCATTAAGATCATTGGACCAGATTACCGTCGGCAGCACAAAACAAATAAAAATATTATGGGCAACGCATTAAGACGTTTTACACTTATCACGATACGATCTGTGGCTTTTTCCTTTTTGTAATAATTATCGATAATCTGGCAACACTCGCGCGCATTATCGGCCATAATGGCTTGTCTCGTTGTTTTTTTGATGTGGCAACCCTAATCACGTGTCAGATTTGCCGTGTTGCCGTATTAAAACTCCTCGCGGCGTTAATGATTTTCCAAAATGTCTTCCTGATTGAATTATTCGTTTTGTGGCGGACGGATTTCAACGTTAATTGGTCGTGATTGAGTCCATTTTGTTTTTGCCGGTGCCCGCCTGACGGGTGACTCGATATGTTAATCTTAATTTCTCCGGCAACATATTAACTAAGCTATTAAACGCAGTTTCTTACCACTTAGCGAAGAAGAGAAGATAATTAATGTCTATTAAATGGTGCTAAGAAAGTGATCGTTCAGGTTTTAAATTGAGGCGAAAAATTTGCGCATGTCAGTTAGGATTTCATCGTGGTTCTGAATTTGTTATATCTTTAAATCAGACTTTGAAACTAGGCTAAAACATTTATATTTATGTATTATAAGTACTTTGTTCAGTCCGTTATTTGCTTTTGCTACTTAATTTGATTCGTTTTTTATCTTGTAATCTAAAATGGTAACTACTTCACGTATATAGCCACCCCTCATCTCGCCCTAATCTCAAATGCCTTAGTCTATTTGCTCTTTGCCAGAAGCGATAGTAAATAGATAGCTTGATTGAGTGAACAATTGAAGGCTAGTGTCAATATATGAGGTGAATTAACATGATTTTGTATATTTTCGATACATTTGGTTGTGGTGCCTATTTTTTTAAAACTTTTACAGAATATAAATTTTTAATACACTCAGGAACGTAATCTCATACTAGTTATGAAAAAGATGGTCATTCTAGGAACCATCCATCCAACGCAAACAGCTCCAGAAAGATTTTAGCTCCTGATGTAATATACAATTACTTTTCTCAGTAATTTAGAAGTAAAAATAAATAAATTCGCTTACATCTACCTATACCTACCCAGCAAATGATCGACATTCCTGTCACGTTTAGGGGGCTAAACGTGACAGGTGCGACTCGGAACTTATATGCCTCGGTACTAATTCTAGAGCCTTCAGGTTTCCTCGCAATGTTTTAATTCATCGTCGATCTAAACCAATATGTACCTACGTAATTTTTGGAAAACTCATTGGAAAATGCATCTTTATGTAATAGCCTGCGCTAGTTTTCCTCACACATGAGAAAGTATGGGCTATAATCTCTATTATTCCTTTAATTAATAAGTAACTTCTACTTCCCAGGCGAGGGCTCGTGCAATAGCAACGACGGCTTCAGCCAGCGATCCCCCGAGAAGTCAGGCAGCGACGAGGAGGCTCGCCCCCCCTCCGCAGACAAGAAGAAGCATCGCAGAAACAGAACAACATTCACCACCTACCAGCTGCATGAGCTGGAACGCGCCTTCGAGAAGAGCCACTACCCCGACGTGTACTCGCGCGAGGAGCTCGCCATGAAGGTTAACTTGCCAGAAGTCAGAGTACAGGTCAGTGTTCAGTATTAATAGTACCTATATTGTGATGAACTCCAGCTTTCGGCTAGTAAATATACCTATACAAGGGCATTGTGTAGAAGACGATATTGGCGATCTTACATAGAACCAAATGTAAAAATTGTACTGAAGAAAATCCAGATACAAAATCCGCAAAACTGACAAGCATCCGGACGACTAATGCAGTCCGGATAGCGACGGGAAAAAGGTGTGAAAGTATGTACGAAAGAACGTAAATAACGTAAGTCGTAGGTTCTGCAATAACTTATGAGCCCGTTGGTCCATAAGAACCATAACATCGGCAATGATCATGTATCGCAGTGGCATTCAATAGAATAGGGTCGATTTTGAATCTATCAGCTAAATTGCGTTTCATATTGAATGTCAGTACCTACAACTGTGTTGGTCCACAATAGATTGCATCCATGTTAACAAGCAAGGTAATCGTGTGCAAATTAATTAACACTGTTCAAGTTAATTATTTTCTCATTGGTGCAGGCAGCCTTAGCTGGACAGATAAATTACTATACTTCGAAGTAGCTTTGTATTTACACCTACTCTCAAGGCCCAGAAGGTCGATAGTTATCAAATTAATAACCAACTCTGCGAACTAATACCTGATTCGTGGATCCATGAGTCAGCCGAAGCAAACAGTTCATTAACTAATATTGGAGCAGAAACTGAACAGGATTCAATATTAAACTACACAAATTCGCCTCTATTAAATGAGAACACTTCGCAAACAGAGCGGAGGGTACTTGGAAAGGGTAAAAGGGCCAATAATGAACCCAAGGGGCTTATGCCACTCAATCCCCTCGCTGAACATATGTCAAGCGTGTTTGACGAGACCAACTCACCCTGAGCTTTCTCATTCGAAAAAACTCGAACTCCAAATACGAATTGTACGAAGAGTCAGGGATCTTACTAAACTGGTTACTTCCTAATTGCTTTCTTACGCCACGGTAAAAATAGTCGTGTTGAGAGCAAAACGGTATCTAATATAGTGGAAATAAGGCCGGGTGAAGTATAACAGTAAGTTTGCGGGGCGATTTGGCGCATAATGCGGTTGTCGCTAATCCGACAGTGTTGCCAATAATGGGTTAAGCGATGATGCGTTGTAACGACGAGGAAAACTATATCTATATATTCTACTAGCTGTTTGACGCGCGGTTTCACCGTAGTTTCCCGTCCATGCAGGAATACAGAAATAAAAAATAGCCTATGTCACTCCCTGATAGTATTCAATACAAACAAACAAATATAACTACATATTTATAAATTGAAAGAGCAGTGATAGCCCGGACGGTTAAAGAGCCGGCCGAAAATCAGTGAGGCTCGGGTTCGAATCCTGGCATGTACCAATGAGTTTTTCAAAACTTACGTACAAATTTATCACTAGCTCGACGGTGAAGGAAAACATCGTGAGGAAACCCGCAGGTCTCAGAATTAATTCTGAAACATGTGTAAACAGACCCGGTCCGGCGATGGGCTCACCACCTATCACGTTAAGGGGTCCAATGGGATACATTGGACCCCTTAACGTGATAGGTGATGAGCCCATCGCCCATCCCTTAACGGATTGTGAAATGTGAGTATATCCAGTAATGGAATACCTCTGCCTACCCCCTCGGGGATGAAAGGCGTGAGATTATTATTTATTATTTATATATTAATATAAATTGAAATTCAATGATTTCGTTTAAGTAGATAATTATATATGACATAAGATAGAAGGTTGGTGATTTTCGTATATGTTTTCAGACGGTTCTAATTCTGAGTCGCATCCTTATAATTTGGGGACTTGACTACTGAGAGTTGATTATTGTCCACCGCTCTCATCACCGCGATCTTGAGCCCAATGGATGCTCGTCCGTAGTATCGCTTTGGTGGTTGTACCCGAGTTTGACCATCTCATTTGGCGTCTTCTAGGATGTGTTCTCATTAGGACGAGCTTCTTGAGGCTATCAGGACCAGTCCTTTGCGTCTATTATATATTTTTTCAGATATGTTACAGTATGTGAGTCTATTTTTTGGCACAGCTTATAGTCTTGACGGATTTCCAGATTTTGAACTATGAGGGTGACGATCTGTGAAAGACTGCAGGCAGATGCGGCAAGCCGAAGACAGGGCGCCAAGACGCTCATTAGGGGAGACCTATGTCCAGCAGTGGAATACTATAGGCTGATCATGATGATGTAGGTGTCATTAGATTCGTCTTCATCTCTGGAGTGTCTTATGCATCTAAAATCTGTTTGTTGTCTTGCTGTGTTGTAGCAAGTTTAGAACACTTTACTATTTTTGCTACACGATTTGATAATTATGATATCTAAAATGATATATACCATCAATTATATGTTAACGAGGTGTGTGCCCTATGTAGTGACTAGTGGCACTAGTAGTCTCTGTAGTGGTGCAGTCGTCGCATAGTATGTTCCGTGTTCCGCTGCAGTCGGCGTGAGTTTAAGCGAATTACCGGCCGCTTCCGGCGGCGTCTCCGCTCTATTTTGAGTGTGTAACTACTAGTTAATCTCCTTCAGATCGTCAATAACACTTAAAATTGTAACCTTTTCTGCCATCCGTACCCACCCAAGTTTTAAATATTTTAAAGTTTGCCAGCCTCTGTTTTCCTTGACAACAAAATACCTATACCAGTTGTGTCTTACCAATTTTCTTACATCAAGAGCATAGTATGACTTCCATAGGTAGCACTAAATTCAGCTACGCTAAATAAATTTTTCGGAAAAAAATAACGCATTAAAAATAGCTAAAATACTGAACAAACTAATTTCAGGAATTGCGCTTATTCTGTTACATACTTTCTATCAGGTGTTCAAGAAATATTTTTTATCAATCGCAGCACTCTTTCATCTGCTTATAGAATTGATGTTATTATCTTCCGAACCACTCTATTCAACATAATTTAAATTACATTGTCAGAAATTGTGATTGTCACCAATCTTATTATTGCTGAACATATCAATAGGACTATCTTTAACCTTCCATTAAAAGACCCGCATTGTCCCCGTCACTAATTCCGCACAAAAAACTGCAAACTTGAACCTCTTCAATGAAATCTAAAAGCAATCTTATCTGATGTTGCGAGTAACAATTAATTGCAACTTTTCTGGTTCAGTCACACATAAACACTCCACTATTGTCACCAAATCTATTAACTTCGACCCAGTTAAATTTACCCCATTTATAGAATCATCAGTTGGGGAGAAGGGTTCTTTTCGAACTGGTCGTTTAACAATGCGTTTGAAGATATCCAGATTAATTTGACCCGTTGAAAGAAACGGAGTATTGCAATTTGAAGGTCTACATTGTTTGGGTGTGACGACCAGTTTAAAAGGAGCTACATTTGGAGCACAAATGTGGGTGAAGTGGGTCTAGTGACGGTGGGTGAGTTTATAGTGCATTAGGCGTAGCATACAATGGCGAGGCGATGGTAATCGAAATCGGTACGTTGGGCACAATTAGTTAGTAGTAGGGCGACAATGACTTTATTTTATTCAGAAAACTGTTTAGAGATAATAAAAAAAGAAGAGTAACGAAAGACATTTATGGTGCAAATGTTGAAGGATACAAGGCAAGAGGACGCCCCAAAAGGACGTTCACGGATCAAATTAGTGACGTCCTTCAAAAATCTGGTGTCAAGAGTGCAAAGAATAAAAGAGCGTGCATGAAAAGGTTTATGGATGTGAAGGAAGCACGGGAAGTGTGCAAAGATCGGGCAATGTGGCGATCCATCGTCTCTGCCTACCCCTGTGGGAAGAAGGCGTTAGCTGTATGTAAAAAAAGTTTATTACGAGCATCTCTATTCAAACTAGCTATTGCCCGTGGGTTTGACGCGTTCGGGGAGATGAAGTAGCCTGCATAATATTCAGATGTATAAGATACTCGTATGTTACTTTAATGTTTTATCAACTCTCTCGATTCGACTCGAACTCGATTGACTTAATATCGAAAAACATTACCTACTTGGATCTATAATATAAGCTTTTGTAGTAAAGAAAACAACAAGTGTCTAACAAGGCTCGTTTGGCTGTGCATAGGGGGGTGTTGGCTCCGACACTCATGTACGGAAGTGAAAGTTGGGTATGGCAGAAGAAACATGAAAGCAGAATAAATGCAGTTGAGATGAGAGCGTTAAGAAGTATGATAGGAGTTAAACTGAGTGACAGGATAAGAAATAGTGAGATAAGGAAACGATGTGGTCTGAAAGAAGATGTAGTGACAAAAATTGAGAAAGGTATGCTGAGATGGTTTGGCCATGTCGAGAGAATGAATGACGAATGATTGACGAAAAAAGTGTATAAGGTGAGTGTGAATGAAAGTGTGGGAAGGGGTAGACCTAGGCGGACGTTTCGAGACCAAATTGGGGACGTCTTGAAAAAAGGCCAGGTCAAGAGTACCCTAAACCGAAGAGCATGTATGAAAGGAATAATGAAAGTGGACGAAGCGAAAGAAGTATGTAAGGATCGTAGCAAGTGGAAAGAAGTGGTCTCTGCCTACCCCTAAGAAAGGAAAGAGGCGTGATTATATGTATGTAGTAAAGAAAAAAAGTTAAGTCGATTGCGAGAGAATTGCTTTTCTGATGTTTGAGTATGTCCGTAGTTGTTTTTAAATACTCGTAAAGCTTGTGTCTAAGGTAATTAACATCTCTGAGAAATCATTTTCATACATTTCTTTGTTTAGCAAGCAATCACCTAGCACATTTTCTTTTATTTTACCTATCTTTCTTTTTCCATCAAACATTTCTGCATTTTACTAAATCGAGCACACCCTACACACTCAATAACCTCTCTCTGCTCTCGTTGCGACAAAATGCGTCCTAAACGTTTTTGCAAATGTCCCGCGACCCTCCTGCTACCTATCCACCCTAACTTGCGCTCTATTTACCCCACTTAAGGTTCACTTTACCGTGACTAGTGCCCCAGTGTTTGTTTAGTGGCGCAATATTGTTTTGCGCGTGTAATGGAGACTTTGTTCGGCTCAGTTTTTAATCCTCAATGTAATCAAAGGGTGTTCTTACACTGACATTATTGCCGTTTAGTTGCGAACGTTAGTGTTGAAATGCTTTTTAATAGTGCTGTTACTATTGTTGTGTGGATAAATATAAAGGAAGTTACAAACAGTTTCTTTTTTTCCTTCTTTCTTTCAAACCAGGGTTGTTTGGATTCGTCTGTTTTCTGTCTGCTTTGATCAAAACTTTGTGAAGACTTTATACTGACCGAATTTTTTCAAAAAGCTCAAAGTAGGTACTTAGGCATAAGCAATTAACGTCACGCTATGTCAAAAAGGTGTGGGTAACAGGGATATTCTTTTGATATTTTTTGATCGCGACCTTTAACTTGGAAGGCAGAGTTACTACCAGCTAAGCCAACAGACCTGTCTATTTAAAATATCAAGTATACCTACCTCCACTTCTGTAAATTTATCACACTTAATCACAAAATTGTCTTGCTTAGAAAAACTATCCTAAAAATTTTTAAAGAAATTTACTATCCCCTCAAGTGTGGGAGTCAAAATGGCCGATTTGCATTGAGTGTGGAACCCGCAGAGGGGTTCGCCACAGTCAAGGGTTTTTAGGGGCCCAACCTCCACTAAAACTGCATTTTATTATCCCTTGGTCTAGCAGAAGCCGGTCGAACTGAACGTTTTTATAATTAAGTTTGCTACCAAGAAATAAGTACTTATGTAATATTTGTGTAGTAATAAAGTTGTACAGGTGGTATAACCGGGGTACCTAAATGTAGAAGAGGTTTTGGACTATATTTTTTAAACAAACCACTTTTGAGCTTAGTGACCGTTTTCATGAAAACCTTATAATACTATTTACAAATAAAAAGCACAATATCTATAACTCTCATACAAATATTTTACACAATCAAAGATTTAACAGTAGAACAAAAATGGTGCCTATCTTTAAAACAGCCTCAAGTGGGTTTTTTCCTCTACAAAGTACATAAACGACGGCTTGCTAGCTGTCTCCCTTCTCGCTTAACACGTTTTAATTAGTGAAACAGAGATAAAAACAGTCTCCCAGTGTGTATGGGCGCGAAATATGAGCGGGTAAGCAGCACCCCGCAGCGGGGTTTGCCACACTACAGGGGGGAGTTATTTTATATTTTATCTTAATTTTATGGTTTTTATTCTGTAATTCCATATGTGGAAGCTCGTTTAAGAAAATTTTGTATATGTTTATATTGTACCTTAATTAGGCTGTGGGTTTCCTTAATAAAAAGATTGATCACCAAAATCGAATTGCATTTTCTATCGTCGTACTGTTATAAAAATTCGGCCACAGGACTTTAAAAAAAAGATTTTAAATTAACAAAAAGAGATTTATTGACTTTCAATCACTTGGGTCTCGATTAGAGGGCAAATGTCATGCGTGGATGTTGAATCCGGAATCCGGAGTGACTGGAAGATTGAATAAAAAAATGTCAAACTATCAGAAATGCTGACAAGACATATTGTAATGAAGATGTGGGCACTATCATATAGGTAACATATGTTTGTACCACAATTAGTGTTTCTCTCTCTCTCTCTCTCTCTCATAGAAACAGTGACACCCGGATGGAACGAAGTTTCACTGGCTTGCTTCCTATGCCGTTCCATCCAGGTGACCCTTTACACCTCTTAAGTTTTTTTATATAACAGTACAGTTACAAGATGTAAGCCTCTAGTATAGAATATGTGGCAGAGCGAAACAAAATGTGATCTACACGAAAACTATTCTTGATCTGTCATATAATGGATTGTCTTAAAAATCTTGATCGCAAGTGCACTCGATGCGTGCGAGTTCGCAGCTGCGCGGGGGCCGCGTCACGGATTACCGCCGTAATTCGCCGTAATACGCGCGATTACACGCCGATATTACACGCTAATGTTGTCGTGTTTGTTATGTTTTATTATAGTGTGCTGATAGGAGGGGTAGTCGATTTTATTGATATCTGAAAGTGTTTTGTATATTTTCTCGCACTTCTTGTTACACTTCGGAGGACATTGATCAAAATTTATTGATATATTTTTCTTTGTTTGTTTATAGCAGCCCGAAAATCAGTGAGGCTCAGGTTCGAATCCTGGCATATACCATTGCGTTTTTCAAAAACTTACGTACATATTTATCAGTAGCTCGAGGGTGAAGAAAAACATCGTGAGGAAACCCGCAGGTCTCAGAATTAATTCTGAGACATGCGTAAACAGACCCGGTCCGGCGATGGGCTCACCACCTATCACGTTTAGGGGTCCTATATATTTCGTGAAATGTGGGAATATCCAGTAATGGAATACCTCTGCCTACCCCCTTGGGGATAAAAGGCGTGTTTTTAATTTTTTTTATTTATTTTGAAAATTAAACTATTGAACTAAGTTACTTTTGCCCTCGACTTCCTCAAATAAAAAGTAACCTCAATCAATCCCCTGTCCTCCAACTCTCCAATCCTCCATACAAAGAATCACGTCAACCGTCGTCGTCCGAATTTTACCTCACTTACATTTTAACTTGCATACTTAGATGTTTAAAATTATTTCACTGGCTCACGCGTTTCTGGTAATTGAATACTAAAGGACCTATTCTGTCATTTTTACCAAGAAATTATTCTTTGGACATAATTAAATTAAATTTGCGCTATAATTTTTGCTGTTCGTATAAATAGTAAATCTATTACAGAATTTAGGAATACTAATGGATTTGTGTTTTTCGTTTTATTTAATTATAAAGATTTCCACAGCCAATAAGTATCTCGAACTGAAGCCAACAAACAACTGTAAGCGCAGCACATTTTATTTTATCGTGAAAACCTTTTTCTCTGTCCCTATGTCCCTATGTATGCTTAAATCTTTAAAACTACGCAACGGATTTTAATGCGGTTTTTTTTAATAGATAGAGTAATTCAAGAGGAAGGTTTTAGTTTTAGCATTGCACCCGTGCGAAGCCGGGGCGGGTCGCTAGTAATAAAACGAAAAACACAAGTCCACCAGCTCTTCTACAACAGCAGTCTACAACAATGGCCAATCACCAGACGCAAGTCACTTTGCCGGAAAATTGACAATTAGCTCAGCAAAAACACCGCAACGGCGTTAATTGCCCGTTTCTTGTACCCCGTCATTAACTAGCGGTTAGAGAGTACGTTATGTTCAAAGTATTTTGAGAATATATAGTCAATACAAATAATATTACTGTATAGTATTCTAATATCTGTGTTACTGTGAAAGTGAAAAAAAAAACACGATTAGGTACGCTTTATCCCCGAGGATGTCGCCAGAGGTAATCTATTCCTGAAAAACACATTTTATTTCTCAGAGGTATATTTTAAAATCTTATGTATTATTTTAATCTTTATTACAAATGATAATAAATTAGGACATTATTCACACTCGTTATTTCGTTCCAACCTATGCCGAGCCGACACCCTTGGGGATAAGGCGTGAGGATATTTTTATTACTAAATTTAAAAAATATATATTTTACTAGCGAATCGCCACGCTGTTAGGCTAATGTGATATTATCAGTGTTTCTCTACTATAATATGCATGTATAATATACAATAGTACATTATGATATAAGTGCGGTAGGTTGAAAATTACAGCCGAGGCGATATTGCTAGCCCGAGCCGTAGGCGAGGGTTACAAGTAAGCAGAGGCTGTAATTATCAAAGCGCACGTATGTCATACGACGTTTTATAACACATTTGCGAGGAAATAAAATTAAACTCCGACTATGGTAAACGAATAAAAACAATACAGCGTTAAGAAAAAGCGCGCGGCGCGCATCATCATTTTTTTTAGGCAAGGGCACAAAAAACAGCCAGTATTACTAATAAAGTAAATTAATATTTTTGTGTTTTTGTTACAGATTAATTGGTTGTCATTTACTGTCAAAATTAATTAAATTAAATAATTATGTACATAAATATTTCTTTATTATAATATTTTATCTCCCAAACTAAATTTAAATCATAAAATGTTGACAACTTTTTTGACATAAAAACTCTTTGCTGAGATTTTAAAAAGTACCGTTCGTTATAAGACGGAGCATCTTGATAAACCGTGCGTTTCACATTACACTTACCGCACTTAGGCGTTATGAGATACAATACGATATTGAAATTGGTGAAATAAGACACCTTTTACGAGCAAATGTGTTATAAACATATAAACATTCCTCTTGAATCACTATCTATTAAAAAAATCCGCATCAATAACCGTTGCGTAGTTTTAAAGATCTAAACATACATAGGGACAGACAGACGGGAAGCAACTTTTTATACTATGTAGTAATAGTGATAGTGAAATTTCGATTTAATTCTATCAGTATAAAAAAAAATATTCTATCAGTATCTTATCCGATGATTACGTTTTTCTTCTGAGTACTAGCGTTATTCAATAGTTCGTTAAATTTGATCATCAAATTTTCGCCAATAATCAGCTAAGCTTACAAAGTTACCGCTAGCGAGCTACAATAATAAGGTAACTGCGCCAGAGGGGGGGTGGGGGCTAAGTTAGTGCAATTAGTGAGTGTTATAACTTAATGCGCCGGCTGCCAAAGAGCAAGGGGCCATGGAAGAGGCATTGCTGTAGCGTTGTCATTACTACTTCCTTCATTACTGACATCTTTATCACTACATAGTATAAAACAAAGTCGGTTTCTCTGTCCCTATGTCCGTATATCCCTATGTCTATGTATATAATCTTTAAAACTACGCAACGGATTTTGATGAGGTTTTTTTTAATGGATAGAGTGATTCAAGAGGAAGGTTTTAGTGTTAGCATTGCACCCGTGCAAAGCTGGGGCTGGTCGCTAGTATATTATAATTAAAGTTAAGTGCTCGAAGAATTAATTAATAGGATAAATAAATATTTCTTCCTTTCTAAAGTGGTTTAGTTGTCTGTTTATATTTCGAATTAAATTTTTGTTTTTGAACTATATGTTGATATTTTGATCGAGTCTCTAAATCAGTTGGCAAGGCCTTTAATATTAATATAAATACAAAAGAAAATGTTAGATGAATTATTTTTAAACCTAGGTACCCGGGAATCTAAGTCTATTTAGTTTCTTTTTTTTCCAATAAAAAATAGTTGTCTGTAGAGTCGGTTTAAGGACGAAAAAAAAACATTGTAGAAAAATTGCATAGTAGAGTGGAAGAGAGATACCACAAACACCAACTGTGAAAAACGTATTTTATTTTGTACCCGGAAGGTGTCCAGCCTTCTACTGCTTCTTCTGAATCGCAGAGAAGACTGCAGATAAAATAAATTCAACTAGCGGTTCTACGCGGTTTCAGTGTGCATGCACTATTGCTATTGTACATTGTTCTGCTGTATTTTGTTGGCAAATAAATGAATTATTATTATATGTAATTCGTCTTCCAATAAATAAATACTAGCTCCTTCTAGTGCAGTGTAGTAGCGAGGTGTGCGCCAGGCCGAGTAATGGAGTTATCCGCGCCTCCAACACTAGGACGTGTAACCGCTCGTGTAGCTCCGATTAAGATAGCGGGACCTCTCACATCTAGTGTGGGTCCAGAGTACCTGAATCTACATCTACACTAATATTTAAAAAAGAAAGATTTGTATTTATGTACATTTGTAACGAATAGACCATAAACTACTGGACCGATTTTAATAGTAGATTATACAACAAGGGAATAAAGCACTGTTTTATGTCACGGGCGCGACATTGAATCCTGAACGTAACGAAGGACTCCTAGTTTTACTCCCGAGCGCAGCCAGGGAGTTATAATTAAGACTGAGTCTTGAGTTTAGTGAGGGATTTAAGCGCCCAAGACAAAAACAGTTTTATTCCCGAGTTATATACTCTACTTTTCTCACCCTATGCGAGACAATAAAATGCAATTGCATGGTAATAGATTATTGACAATGCCTATGGCATCTAGTTTAATAGACTCTGGAGTCAAAGTACTTTCATCACTCGACATTTTCGATATTCTTTTTGAAATGTTAAAGCTATAAAATGGATACAGCAACTTGTTTCTGCCGGCGTGACCTACTTGATTTAACAAATGAAGATCGTGCGAATCTAGTTGGCCGCGGCTTCGGTTTTCGAAAATCGAGTTGGCCACGACCACCACATTTTGCTTAACGAAATTAGACTTTATCGTCATAGCAATAAGGATTATGAAAAGTGAAAATTACATTATTAACCTAGGGTTATAATGAACTTCCATACAACATTATAACCCGGCTAAAGCCAAGGGATAGAATGTCTTGCTTTCGGTGAGGTTTATATGATATATAATCCGGCTTTGTCGAGCATGTGGTGTGAAAATTACATTACATCATATTTTTTACTATTTGACCATAATATGACAAGAAAAGTAATCTATAGGTACAACACGTAACAGAAAAAGCGTAATTCCTCATACACCCCAATTAGTATATTAGGTAATATAAAAAAAATATGATTTAATCAAACTTACGTTGTATCTAACCAATTTTCTTAAATATCGATTAATAATAGCTCGATTTCTATAGAAAAGCACAAAATCCAGCTACGACAATTAATATTTTTTTAAATGTAACACATCAAAAATAGCTGAAATCGAATAAATATTCGATACTGAACAAACTAATTTCAGGAATTGCGCTTATTCTGTTACATGTTGTATAAAGCAAGATCATACGATGATTTGTATTTTTCTAGGGTCCAAAAATAATAATAATAATAATATAATCTCACGCCTTTTATCCCTGAGGGGGTAGGCAGAGGTATTCCATTACTGGATATACCCACATTTCACGAGATATATTGGACCCCTAAACGTGATAGGTGGTGAGCCCATCGCCGGACCGGGTCTATTTACACATGTCTCAGAATTAGTTCTGAGACCTGCGGGTTTCCTCACGATGTTTTCCATCACCGTCGAGCTAGTGATAAATATGTACGTAAGTTTTTGAAAAACTCATTGGTACATGCCAGGATTCGAACCCGAGCCTCACTGATTTTGGGTCGGCTCTTTAACCGTAAGGCTATCTCTGCTCTAACATCCATAGTGTTAATAATATATAAATATAAACTTATGAGCTAATATTAGTAGGTAAATATGTAGTGAATATTAATTACATTCTAGGGACTTTTTATGGAGGTCCATCCATCTCATTAGCAGAGGGGAGTCAGTTAAATAAAGGCAGATGTAGTTAAATAAAAAAAAAAATCGGTATAAAAAAATAAATTTTGTCTGGAATTCCATATAAAACTGCTAGCAGCATAGCACAATTTCTTATAGCAACAAGCTCGGTTCATCTCAAGTGCGGACCGTGGGAGCGGACGGGTGCCGCTCGCGCCGCGGAAATTGCGTTGATCGCGATCCCGTCATTTACCCCCTCCAAATACCCCCTCTAAATGTCCCCTCTCCCCCCTCTAGCCCTCTTTACCGGCGCTTCCGCTCAATACGTCTCTAATGTCTTTATGTTGTGCATTACACTTTTTCCGAGCTGTTTATGTTGGGTCGTCTGTAGGAGCTTTGTTTTCGCGCTCAATTTGTGATGTGTTATTTCTGGTTACATTATTGTCTAGACTAGGCTTTAGAGTGAGTAGTTGAAGCAATAATAGTGAGTGAATGAATCGCTTCGTCGTGAGGTTGTAGCATCAGCGTCACACGGGGAAAAGGACACTTGATAATCCTAATGTATCTGCCTACCCCAATCGGAAATATGGAAATCCTAATGTGACTGTATTGTGTTACGAGAGGGCAGTGATTACTCCAGCAGTACTTACTTACTATTTTATTTGCTGCAACCGTATTTTCACATACACAATAAACCTCATCAATTTGATTATCACTAATAGGGGCATACGTTTACTATAAATTAATTATATAATATAATAATTTGACGGGCCTGTTGGCTCAGTTGGTAGTGACCCTGCCTTCTGAGTCGGAGGTCGCGGGTTCGATCCCCGCTCGAGGCCAACATTTGTGTGCATGAACATGTCTGTTGGCTTCGCGTCTGGTCGTTTAATATTTATTTAGGTATGTTTATCAGTTGTTTAGTACCCATAGCACAGGCGCTGCCTAGTTTGGGACTAAATAACCGTGTGTGAATTGTGTCCCACAATTTATTTATTTATTATTAATTAATCGTGGTTAGTATAATATCTTTTTTTTTAGACATGAATTTAATTTATTAGGTATATAATTTGATTTACAGTTTCACATTTTAAAATTATTAAAATAATATCTAAAAAATATGTAATTTTATTTTTAATTACACATTTTGTCCCAGTTCTAGCTCAAAAATATCTCACAAGAAGTTTGAGCTAGAACTGAAAACCGGTTGTAAATATTTAGTACCACATCAAAATTCTTGCAAGTAAAAGTTTTGCCCAATTTAAAGTTATTTAGTAACAGATGGCATACTTCTGAGAGCGGGTCTTAAGATATGTCTCCAATGTCACGATACCCTTGAACACAAAGACTTTTCAATAGTATTATACTAGTATTATATCATTGGCATAAAGCTGCCTTACTCGGGTTGCACCCATTGTGTCTCAATCCCTGAACCAGTGCCGATGAAATATACGCCACTGTTTTACGAATATTTAGAACTGAAGTACCAGAATTGGCTCTATGGACAACCTATGCAATAGCAACCCGGTAGCGATGGGTCCGTACCTACACGTTTAGGAGTCCAAAAATATAGTGATGAAAAGTAGGTAGGTACATATTTCCAGGTATGTCTACGCCCTAGGGATAAAAACAGACAGCAATTTTTTTTTATTTCAACACACCATATTTTATCATCAACCTAAAATAGCCTACTGGCTATGGGCCATAAGGTCGAATACACATAAAAAAAATTATTGATGATTGTCCGTTTGAATGGCTATTACCCGTGGACAGTCGCAATAGTGATCTATTATGTCTGGAACAGCAACAGAAAACCGGTTCATAAAGGTTTTTGAAATCTTACATGTATCAGGAAACTTAGCTTTATAAATCGTAGATTACAATCTCAAAGAATAAGAGCTTATTAATAAATGATTTCATCTCTACAATAGGGTTCGATCAATGGCGCTTTTTGAATGACGCCGTCATAACCGGCATTATTCCGGTAATTTGATTAGAGTTTGACGTCTCCTTCCTCGGCATTATACGGCGAGGCAGGAAACGCAGGTTCGTAATTCAGTAATTCAATTATCGAATATAATAATGAAATGTACCGCCCCGTATGAGGAGGCCTTTAAAAAAGTAGCGCAAAATAAAAGCGTCACACGGGTTGAATTGTTAGTCTTAGGTATAATTATTTCAATAGCATCGAATCCTTAAACTAGATTTATCTACGTAGGACGTCTTTTGTGAGGGCTTTTCTCGTTAAGTAACCCTATAAAACATAGCCTATCTATCTCAATAATAAAGTAGGGTTAAATAATAGTATAGTAGTTATCAGGGAAAAAACATTTTAAGAGGTTATCTACTAAAATCATGTAAAAATACAAACTCATACAAAACTTTACCCCTTTATTATAAGAGAAGTAAAGATTAGGTACATTTTATTTATATCTTGTAACAAGAGGTCGATAATTTAATTATTATCTACTTATCGCATATGTGGATAACGTTGCTGATTATACAATAAGTAATAATTTGTTACTTAAAGATCTTAGTATTTGATAGACATTGTATAATTGTTTGTTGTCCGAAATTAAAAAAAAATTGGACTGTCACAATATCTTTGATTGTAGATATTTTAGTTGTTTCTGATAAATATATTTTTCTATTTTTCTTTCACTGATACCTCCAAAAGCCAATATTCGCCCTGTGTGACCACGCCATATTAGTTTGACAGAAGGGTCAAGCTGTAAAGAAACGGAGTGCTATTGAAGGGCTAATTGCGGGTTCTGTCGTATCATGGCGGTGTGCGTTACGCCGGCGGAACTCTGAATCCGATATTTCCGTTGCTTTTTTTTATATGAATTGCTCGTGCCGTCCTGGCTTGACATCAAATAGTGGAATAATTCTTCCAAAATCTTTGGAAAGTAGGTTAATTGGTTTCACAGAACGAAAATAGAAAAAATACCGGTTGGTAATTTCTGTGTGAACCCTTTAATTCCTTGCGATAGAAAATACCCAAAGGTACGTCCACATCGCTCCCGAACCACAATTAAGACTCGTTCCCTAAAATAATATTATCCAATAGAATTTGCATTTGAGGACTAATTTGTCACTCGAGTGCTCTTATTATGAAATAACAACTCGTGTTAACTACTTTGTCTGTAGACAAAGTTAAAGAATAGCACCATAAACTCCAGAAAAAACAGTCAATCACTACTACTTTCTCACCTTTATGTGTCTTTATAAACCTAAATGCGAAAGTAAATATACTTCGGTTACGTTTTCACGTCTAAACCGTTACCTCGACCTTCATGAAATTAGTCAGAGAGATAGCTTGAATAATAAGGAAAGACACTAGTTACATTTTATATCGAAAGACCACGAAGTCACTGCAAAAGCTAGTATTTGAGCCACGATATTATGCTGAGTGGGCGCTCTTTTGGTGCCTAGTTCATCTTATATTTAAGTTATTTTGTAATACCTACTTTAATTTTAATAGTTTCCAAATCAATATTTTTCTTCATAAAAATTGTATATTTTTTAGTAGCATTGTTACGAGTATTATTACCGTTTACAGTAGTCTAGGTAGTACCTTTATAATGTTTAATAGAGTTGACTCCCTTGGTAAGCTTAAAACAGTGTTACAACCTGGGCACGTATTCTTAGAATCTGATAAAACCAATGAAGCACCGACAATGGCGTCCATTTCTAGCGCCATACGCCGCCATTTTGTCGTCGCACAAAGCGTTGCGCAAGAGCAGATTATCCGTCCAATTTCACAAACAATGCTGTTTTATACTCATTCAGCTATTCGATTCCCGCTATAGAATTCGGCGTCGAGTGGCGGCTGCCGGCAAACACTCTCGGCCAGATTAGGATGAGCCTTGAATTATACAGAGTTTTGAGTAACTCTGAATGTTACGTAAGGCAGGAATCTTTACAGCATCACTGTGATGCCTTGTTGCATATACAATTTTAGTAGTTAATTTTATTTTAAACTAGAGAGAAGAACGTACAATACTTTCAGATAAATACGTCCTCCAAAGACGAACCATGTGGGATAGTGTCAGAAGACCGGCCGCATTCCCTCTCTGGATAGCTAGGCTGATGCTTTAACAAAGATGGCCGCCAGCCCTCTGGTCACCTGAAGCCTTGACCAAACGAGCTGACAGCTCTTTGAAATGCTGCCGCATCTTCAGAGCCTCTAATATTAATAAAAAAAAATATCTTTTGTCGGCGACTTCGCCTAAGTAATAAGATTATTCATTGATTCCACAAATCGCTAGCTATACCTTAGCCGTAAGGAGGTACTTTAGCATTTATTACCTGACCTAAGGCATTCAAGATTCCTTTTTAAATAAATGTGGTTCAAAATAAAATGGCCGTCCGCGGTGTTACTTGATACTGTCACTGAGAAGGGATGTGATCGCCGTCTGTTTGTGAGCGGGCTGACTGGAGATCACTCGGGTAATTTGGAAATAATCGCTTAATTCTTTGTAAGGCGTAAAACTATTAGCCTAGTACACAGAGAAAGATGAGGCCAGTCTTTTGAGCACTGTGCCAAATGGTTTATATTTGATGGTCATTTTTTATCTGTAAATATTGGAAGTATATATTTTTTTCGTAAGTAGGTAAATGTAGAAGCATTGAAAAACCTATTTATTGGTGAAACGTGGGTATTTTAAAAATGGAATAACTCTTACCCCCTCGGGGATTCTGTAACAAGAACACAAAAATATTAATTTACTTTATTAGTATTACTGGCTGTTTTTTATGCCTATGCAAAAAAAAATGCTGATGTGCGCGCATCTCTAATTAGTGAACTAAAGTAAAAATTATTCCGCGCGCTTTTTCTTAACGTAGTATTGTTTTTATTCGTTTACCATATGATAGTCCGAGTTTTATTTTATTTCCTCGCAAATGTGTTATAAAACGTCGTATGACATACGTGCGCCTCTTTGAGTATTAAACCAACCGGAGACGCCACTGACAGGCGTTCCCCTCTGCCAAAAAAACGTGTCGGTCTTTGAGCATACCGGTTAAATACAACTAGTTTGTTTGAGTTCACGGAGTGCTTGTATTGGTGAATGTATTTGTGTGCACCTAGTTCAAGCTAGTGTTTAATTGTTTTGTCAAAAAATGCGTTTGTTTTAACATTATTTGTGATTGTTTCCTCGTCCCCCCCGCAGAAATTGGCAGACTTTTTTGTAAAGAAACTAGTGCGCGTGACGTCTCCTGTTGGTTTAATACTCAAAGGTGCGCCTTGATAATTACAGCCTCTGCTTATTTGTAGCCCTCGCCTACGGCTCGGGCTAGCAATATCGCCTTGGCTGTAATTTTTAACTTACCGCGCTTATATCATTACATAATGTACTATTTATTCAATTATTTTATTAATTGAAACTAGATACAAATTTTAATTATATGGAATTCCAATAATTCACTTTATGGCTATCGACGAATGTCAGGATATTTATAGATCTAGAAAAGTGTCCCTACGTTCACAGGGGCGATCAAGTAGAATTGGACACAACACCTTAATAAAGTTTATCAGAAAGTTAGCCTCGAATAGACTCCGAAACGGCGCAATAGATTTCAATCAATTTTCTAAAATTTTTGTGTGGTACATTTTGATAAAGCGAGTCGATCGATAGTGCTGAATAAATAATTCAAAATACCAGTCTAATTCGGAATTTATTGAATGAAATAAAATATGTAGTAATAATATAAATGGCCGCCGTGTCAGACACAGCGCCCGCGGTAATCGGCGCCACAAAATCTTCTCTCGATCGTAATTGGGCGCAAATTAAGCAATTAAGCGCCCCGACTAATTGCCGCCCCCCCCCCCCACCACCGCGTCCTCAGAATAAGTAAATAGCCCGGGCGAGCTGTGTTCACTGGTGATTGTCTCAGTCAGACTAATTGTTTGTCTGTGTGTGTTTTGGCTGTTCTATTGGCTGGTTTAGAATAGTTTAGATATAGCTTTCGTATAAGTGAGTCTATGTTTATGGGAACCCGTGGGCAATTATTAGGGCCAGTTGATTCAAGATTTATAGGTGAGCCATTAGGTTTGGAAAAATTGTGGAAAACCTACATTCAAAATTTCATCTCCTATTATTTATCTAAGCCTTTATTTCTAAGGCATTCAATAACTTGAAATACCCACTTTTTCCCCAGTATATTTTACGTATCCCATATTATTATAACATCAATATTGATATTTGAAGTGAATCTCTAACGATATATGTACAATGATTCTTTAAATTTCTAGAAAAAAATAATTTCAGAATTTACTATTTTACACGTTATATACAACTTGTGGTATTCCAGACGGATTCTGGACCGGGTCTTAGTTTCCAGGATGGGGTGGTGAGGGGCGTGCCGCGGGCGGCGCTAGTGGCGCAATTTAATTAGGGCTCAGTTTGTTCAGTGGAAACTGAGGAGATGGACTCTGATAATATAATATTCAAATACAATGCATATTGTAATAGAATGATATAAATAAAAAAAAAGATAATGCTCGTCTTAATTTAAGTATCATAGCTGCTCAAAAAGTCTAACATTATGATAATAATAATAATAAATTGTGGGAAACAATTCACACACGGTTATTTGGTCCCAAACTAGGCAGATATGGATATAGGTATGTAATACCCCTACGGGGATAAAGTGTAGCCTTTCTATTATTCTAACGTATAATCTACAGAACTATAAAGTTTAATCAGAATCCGTTCAGTAGTTTTGCGTGAAAGAGCAACCAACATACTCATAAACTTTCGCATAATATTAGTAGGATAGAAAACAGTTTGATTAAATAATAATAATATAATGTCACGCATTTTATGCCCGAGGGGGCAGGCTGAGGTATTCCATAACTGGATATACCTACATTTCACGAGATATGTTGGACCCCTAAACGTGATAGGTGGTGAGCCCATCGCCGGATCGGGTCTGTTTACACATGTCTCAGAATTAATTCTGAGACCTGCGGGTTTCCTCACGATGTTTTCCTTCACCGTCGAGCTAGTGATAAATATGTACGTAAGTTTTTGAAAAACTCATTGGTACATGCCAGGATTCGAACCCGAGCCTCACTGATTTTCGGCCGGCACTTTAACCGTTCGGGCTATCACAGTTTGAGTGTTGCATGCAAAATCAAAACTAATAAGTAATAGATATTATAAATTAAAAAAAAGTGTGTTGGTGGGTTGGTTTGTTTTGACCTTTCTTCAGGCAACCAAAGCACCAGGCTGACTACATTTTTTGCATAGAGACAGCAGGTAGAACGCAAAAATAGTCACCGGAAAAAGGTAGTCCTAAATAATTAGACGCAGTTCATAAAAAATATATTATCATCTAATAATGTTTAGTAGTGTAATCTAAGTACAGTCAAGGGCACATGGAGCTTTACACTTGTAATGCGAGTCTGACCTCTAAGGCGATTGTAATAAGAACGTTACAAAGTCCAATGTGACCAGCTCCACGTGCTCTTGACTGCACAACGTACCCTTATTATACTTGTAACAGCGTCATAGAAACGGTCTCCTTATTCGGCAGCCGCGGCCAAGCAGTAAATTAATTAGAGCGCCGATTTGTCTGTTTATCCTCCCCGCTGTGTGCGTGGCCGTTTTAAGTTGACAGCTCTGAAGTTGCGGAAATATCTCCGCAATAACATTTTCAACCGACTTCAAAAACGGAGGAGGTTATCAATTCGACTGTATGTATTTTTTGTTTTGGTCCAATTCTGACAATGTCATCCATGAGAAAACCATAAAGTCAATGTGCGCGACAAATGGACGAATAACTCAGTATCACGCCAACCTATTTCGATGATTCTTTTTGTAACCTACTTCAAAAAAGGATGAGGTTCTCAATTCTAATGTTTTTTTTAGTATTATTTGTTGAAGTCGGTTTTTTACATTTCAGAGTTCTATGTGATTTTGATTGGTTTGAAAATAAAAATCGAAACCGAGGTAGGTGTTTTGGGAGATTTTTTTTATGAATTTAATTTCTATGCATTCAGCTACCCTATGAAGACAATTTCTTTTTATTAATAATCTTAGAGCTGATTTTTCAATCATCAGATAAATCTTATCTAGATAATATATTGATGCTGTCACTGTCTGACACAATAGGAAGAAAAAGAGACAGGGGATGTTTATTCTTCACATAACTTTTAACTGACTGTTGAAAAGTCAGCCCTTCACTATCACTACATAGTATAAAACAAAGTCACTTTCTCTGTTCCTATGTCCCTATATCCCTATGTCCCTAATATGTACCTATGCTTAAATCTTTAAAACTACGCAACGGATTTTGATGCGGTTTAATAGATAGAGTGATTCAAGATGAAGATTTTAGTGTTAGCAATGCACCCGTGCGAAGCCGGGGCGGGTCGCTAGTTAAAAATAATCTTAAAATAATAATAGGCAAACGATGTTTTCATGAATTCCAAATTCAAACTAGGAATTCCCCATGCGGCTTAAGTAACTGGATACTGTGACGTAGCAAATTGCACGTTGCGCGTGACAGAGCCGAGTGACGTCATTAGCCATGTCACGTGACCGGCGCGTGTCTACGGCCAGCCATTCAGACCCGCGATGGCTCCGACTTATTACGAGATCACGGGTCCTGGTATAGTGGTCCGTGTATAAGCTGTTTGTTTTGTTGACGTTAGAGGTTACTTATTTGCGAACTGATTTTGTTTCAATTCAAAGAGGGTTCTTTGTATGAGAGGGCGAAATTTAATAAGTTTTGTCGTAGAAATAGGTATTAATTATATTTTAATAGCTGTTGGCCGCAATTCCGTTCTTGGAATTTAGTTTATTGCATCCTCTGAAAACTATATTTTCAGGATGAAAAGTAGCATATGTTCAAGATGGAAAGAAGATGTAAACTTTCGTCCTGCTAAATTTCTTTAAGATCTCCGTTCACCCGTTCCTCAGAAAAAAGATAAGAAAGTTACTTTCGCAGTTTTATAATAAAAAATAGAAATTATTTTTGTTAATTATTATTAAGAACAAATATTTAAATCTACCAAAAATTACAGATTTTTAATTTATCTCATGTAGTTAGCGCTCTCGGAAATAACTATTTTTATAACTGACTAGCGGTTCTGTGTGGTAAGCGGTTCTGTGTGGTTTCACCCACGTAGTTCCCGTTCCCGTGGGAATAAGGGAAATTGGTCAAAGAATTTTTTTAAATTGGTCCAGTAGTTTTGAGTTTATTCGTAACAAAAATACAAATCCTTCCTCTTTATAATATTAGTTATAGATATAATATAGATATGAGAAACAACCCTGGAAGAATCCACTTTTGTATTTATTTTCCATACTCCTAAACGCGACAGATAACCTAATGTGTCTAACCAAACTCGGTTTATTTTACTCCGTGTCGCCATAAACGTTTTTTCAATGACGAAATTCCCACCATTACCCAAATAAACACAAAATAACTGTAATAAAGCCCAGCCATACGGGGGTGAAGTAATTGTGGCTCATTTGTATTGTATCACTAGTCGCGTCGGCGCACAATGGCGCTGTCACGCGCGCGATTAGAATTACGTTTTAATTTGGCGTTTGGGGGTTTGCGCGGGAAAAGTTGTTTGCCGAACTATTGATACATTACTGCGGAGAAAACATTCGCTTATTTAAAAAAAAAACGTGTACCTAAGTCGAAATCGCAAGTGAAAGTTTTCGTGCCATAGTAAAAAAAAAACTGTTTTTGCAATTTTTTTTACTAACTTTATTTTTTAATAGCGTATCTGCGCAGTTTTACACACGTATTTCCCGTTCACGTTTGAATACGGAAATAAAATATAGCCTAAGGTAAGTCTGGCGTGAGATATTGTAGCTTTCCAATGAAGAAAATTTTTAAAACCGGCCCTGTAGTTTTTTATTTGTTACAGACCCAAAAATACAAATCACTCCTCTTAATAATATTAGAGTAGACTATAAATGTGTTGTGTTAGAGGATAAAGTAACTTCGAGAAAAGGATGGTACGGCCGTGCCGCTTTTTGCTCGACTTGGCGGGGGCACTGCCGTGCCCCCGGATACCTACTTACAAATGATGTGAAAATTTCATGTGTCTACCTATTACTGTCAGCAAAACCAATCAATTACCAACTCGGTTTCCGATAAAAAAGAATCAATATACGGAAAACAAATTATTCAGAGTCGTTAGCTACATTGTCGGCGAATTGAATCAACTCCACGAGAATTAATCGCACAGGGAGGGGGAGGGGGGAGGTGAATGGTTTTTAATTGCGCTTTTTTACCTGTGCATTGATTGTGAGCGAAATAAAGTGATTAAATTGGTTAAGCTTTGTTGCATTTAAATTTATTTTCGTAATTGGTTTCGAGTTTCGGCTGTGAGGGATGGTGGGTTACCGCGTTTGGTTGTTGGAGCGACTTTTGAAAGCGCAATATTGATTGGAGAACGCGAATTTCCGTAAGGTAGGACGCCCTCAGGATAAGTGGTTTCTTACATACGGTTCATACATAGTACGTTAGGCTCGGGCTCGTATGGCGAAGGCTTGCAATGTGTTCTTCATAAAAACTTAAAAAATATATCTTTCCTTTTATTCCTAAGGGGGTAGGCTAAGGTATTCCAATTTCAGGAAATACCCACATTTAACCTGTATAATCTTTGGACCCCTTAAAGTAAATAAATAAAAATTAAGTAGGTAATAATATTTATAACTAGATCGACGGTGAAAGAAAACATCATAAGGAAACCCTCAGGTCCCAGAATTAATTCTGAGGTGGTCCGGCGATGGGCTCACCCACGTTGAAGGATCTAAAAATATACTTGTGATAAGTCGGTATTTCCAGGCGCATACTGGATATAAAAAAAAAAGTTAAAACTTAAAAGGGGTCACCGTGCCTACATGAAACGTGGTACCTACAGAACCCTTAGCGTGTGAGTCCGACTCGCACATAGCTTTTTTTTAATTTAGTTATTGGTTAGTTTAATGGCCACGTTCGCATTGTGCCGTGATTCGTTTATTACAATAATATTGTGACTAATTCTGTCGTGTCATCATTATGATTGCTCAGCGATTCTTGTGAATTCATTCGTTAAAATGAAATTTGTAATTTTGTAACCGAATATTTTTAATCAATAACTAATTGGTTCAAAAGAATACAAACTAATAAATCTGACAAAAGGTAACGTTGAAATACATAAATGAATGCTTTATATAAGGACATTACTGACAGGTTTAGTCTGATAAAAGGATTTCATGTAAAACAATTTTTTAAGGAATTGATTATCTAGTCTACACATAAAAATACTTTAAATGAAAATAATCTCACGCCTTTTGTCCCAGAGGGGGTAGGCAGAGGTATTCCATTTCTAGATATACCTACTTTTCTCGAGATTTTCTTTGGACCCCAAAACTAATCATACTTTAGTTGAAGATAAATATAATTTATTTGCTTAAAACATATTACTTAATATAAGAATAGTTCATGATAATAAGTGCATCATGTCTTGCCAAAGTACTTACCTAGTAATAGCCAACGAGCAATATTCACCCCAAACTAAAAATAGTTTCATCCCCCTGTGTTAAACTAAAAAAAGTCAAATGAATATCCGTGTCCCATTGTATTCCCATGATCCCGTATGCAAAGCTATGTTTGCAGTTGCCTGCACGCGGCCGGGCAATAGTTCCCGCATTACGCAATGGCTGCGAATAAACAAGTCGTTATGCGCGTCGCCGACAGTGGGGACGCACCCTCGCTCTGAGAGATGGAATTTTATTCTTTGCTTCCATAGAGCAGTATGTGTCCTTTTTAGTCAATAGTTAAAAAGGAGGTTTCTGAAAAACATGGTGCTCGGTGAAGGAAAACATCGTGAGGAAACCCGCAGGTCTCAGAATTAATTCTGAGACATGTGTAAACAGACCTGGTCCGGCGATGGGCTCACCACCTATCACGTTTAGGGGTCCCATATATCTCGTGAAATGTGGGTATATTCAGTAATGGAATACCCCTGCCTACCCCCTCGGGGATAAAAGGCGTGAGATTATATTTATATATTTATATGGTACTCTAGTCTTTTCAGAAACCTCCTTTTAACCATTGCCTAAGTTATTTTAATATTTATTTCCCTAAAGACTATGTAGGTAGTTACCTACTTATTCCTATGGGGTACCGAGAATTTAATTTTTTTAAGGAGTCGGACAAAATACTTTTCTTAACATTAATACAACGCGTAACAGAAAAAACGTAATTCCTCATACACCCCAATTAGTACCTATATGAATATAAAAAAATTGGTTGCCTGTAAAGTCGGTATACGGGCGAAAGTTTTACGTGACAACTATCTGTCTCTCTCGCTCTTAGGCGGGCTAACCATGCCCGAGTGGAAGGGACGCGTGCCTCTCACTCGCTCTCATTGTGAGCGCATAACGTGAGCGGAGCGTAACGCAGTTTCTTGAAGTGTCACCCGGCAAACCAATTTATAAGACGTTGTCACGTCAAAAAAAAATATGAAGCAATCGATCTTTAGTTGTGTCTAACCAATTCTCTTAAATATCGATTAATAATATCACGATTTCCATAGAAAGCACTAAATTCAGCTATACGATAGTTCATTTTGAAAAAAAAATTATAATAAGTATAATATAAGTATAATCTCACGCCTTTTTTATCCCCGAGGGGGTAGGCAGAGGTATTCCATTTCTGGAAATACCCACATTTCACGAGATATATTGGACCCCTAAACGTGATAGGTGGTGAGCCTATCGCCGGACCGGGTCTATTTACACATGTCTCAGAATTAATTCTGAGACCTGCGGGTTTCCTCACGATGTTTTCCTTCACCGTCAAGCTAGTGATAAATATGTACGTAAGTATTTGAAAAACTCATTGGTACATGCCAGGATTCGAACCCGAGCCTTACTGATTTTAGGCAGGCTCTTTAACCGTCTGGGCTATCACCGCTATTAACATATATAAAAAATTAACACATATTAAAAATTGCTGAAATCGATTAAGTAGTCGATACTGAACAAACTAATTTCAGGAATTGCGCTTATTCTGTTAAATTTTGTATAATGTTTCCATCGAGTAGAACCATCCATTGGCAAGAAAAAATAATTTTCTTATAATCTAGTCCAATAAAAATTCTCTGATCAATTTAAATCTGCTATACCCATTACAGAATATGTATACAGGACCTTTCCTGGGATATGACAATGAAGGGTTTGCGGGTTCCCTCACGATGTTTCTTTCACGATCATCGATTATAACTCAATGATCATAGTCGAGCTACTGACGAATATCTACGTAAGTTCTAGAAATAACAAATTTCAACATTTATTTAGAAAATAATAATAATAATATAATCTCACGCCTTCACGCCTGGTCTCAGAATTAATTCTGAGACCTGCGGGTTTCCTCACGATGTTTTCCTATATTTACAACATTTATTTATTTTTCATCATTTTGTACCCACATTTTCAGAAACATAATCTTATCCAGTGAGAAACAGTCAATGAAATCAATTACCCAACAAGGTTAAAAATAGGTGTAAAATCAACCAAATTGGTAACAGAAAGATGGGTTTACCCCAATAAACAACTTTTTGTATGTAGCAAATTATCCGCTGACGATGGAAATGCCGAGCGAGGGAAATCCCATCAAAGAAGCGCTTACTTACTTACGCCTAATAGCTCTTAAATATCGCGCTAATGAATGGAATAAAAACCCGGCCCTGCCTTGTCGGCGCCTCTACCTAACATTATAAACCCTACTGTAACAAGCTTAGAGCTTATATTGGTCTGTGAATCGATCGTCAATTACGCCCTTTCGGTCGAGAATGACATTAAATGATGTGAAGATAGAACGAAATCAAGAGATAAACGTTTGGTTACGTCCAATTTTCAATCTTACCTCGACAGTCGCAGAGTCAGTTTTCATTTGATAAAGTGAACGGTAGAGTGGAGATAGATTGAGGAAAATGAGGCTTTATTAGTGTGTAATAGGGTGTATTGTGGAGTGTGCGGAACGAAGAGTGGGGAGTTAATTTAGTTGTGGATTAACTCGGTTTGAGTGATGGATGTTTTGGGACGCTGCGGCCGCGGACTGGCGGGTTAATTTTGCGGCACAATTTTGTTGTTATTGCGAAGTTTAGTAGACTAACCTAACTTTTATGCTTTTTAGTTTTATACCTTATCTGTCTATATAAATAAATAAGAATGTGACTACACCTTTAATAGTAGATTGTGTCATAAGGGAGCAAAACGATATTTTCACGGCGAGGGCGTTTTTTTAAATCACGAACATAGTGAATGATTCTAGGATAGAATCCCGAACGTAGTAAGAATGTTGAAAAATATTTTTAATTCCAAATTCAAAACACTTTTATTCGCACTTATTAAAATTCTATCGGAAAAGACTTACTTTGTTCCCTCTTTTTGAGGACCAAAACGTCACTTTTTGAATAGATGGTATGAAAAAGTACATAGGTACCTAATGTAGAAAACTGTACCTATCTTTGTAGATTTTATTAATATCTGAAAATCCTTAAACGTGAAAACTGGTGAGGGCATCGCTGGTCTGAAATGCTTTTACACGTGTTTCAGTAGGTCACCCTTATTATGGCCTACGTATTTCCTTACTATGGTTTTCTTCACCGTCCAACTTGAAATATTAGGTATACTAGGCTTGAATTTGTTAAAACTTACCTATTAGTTTTCACTTTACTAGGAATTGAACAGATAATAGACGGACTCACTTATAATAGAGCCATTACTGTATACAAAAAAGCTAGTCTTATGTTTGTAGGTTTTCTGTAATTAAATTATTATAACCAAACCTTTTGAAGTAGCTGATTCAAATACAGAATAAAGTCCCTCGACCCGCCCACAAACAGATTGCTTCAGCCCGCTCGCTGACACAAAAGAAAAGTGCACGTTACACCAAACGCAATTCCAGCTAACTAATAGGCCTTATTATATTAAAGGGCTTCACGAGCAGACACATCACGTCACGTCCCCGTCACGTCGGCCCACCGTCATTACTCGACCCTCCCCTCGAGAACTTTCACCTCCGACAAACATTATTAATTTTATCTCGCGCGCCGCCAACTCAAAATCGAATCTACCCCTCAAAGAATACGGTTTGATTTATCGTAACTATTGTGATGGATATAAGGCCTTTTGTCGCGCGCGAGACCAGTTATTGGCCAACTTTTGGTACACAGACTGCATCTAAGATGGCGAGTCGTTCGCTCTCAGCTGCTCGCGTTTGATCCACATAGCGCTATCTCGCTTCTTTTCTTGCGTGGAAAGAACGCGGGTACCAGTGTTTGTGTAGGGTGTTGGAGGGGAGGGGAGTGAAGTCAATTGCGTTTGTAGTGTAAATAAAGAGGTATCGGTGGATCGATGGGCTCGATGCCTACAGCCTCCGTCGACGCATCCCAAGCCGGGAGCCTCTTGTAGCGTGTTTGGTTTGAACTTGCCTTAAGTTGTGATATCAATAATATAAGAAAAAGTTAAATAGAACCTCTTCGATGATGGAATTCTAAATAAAATTAACTGTCGCTCTTCGAGCTTCGTGTCCCATAGGAGCTATATGTTTTGTCAGGATGAAAAGTAACTTTTGTCATTTCTAAAGATGTTGCAAAATTTTATCAAGACCGGTTCACTGGAAAAAGAGTCATTGTCAAGTCACATTTATAATTTTAGTAGGCACAGCTCAGTAACTCTAGGTATATAAATTTCTTTGACTTTGGAGGTTGACATTGGAATTCATCTATTCATTAGAGTCTAGAGATAAAGGTTGTCCATATGAAAGCATTCTATGAGAAAATCAAAATGCACCAAACTTTTGTATTTTAAGGAATTTTGTACTTGACCACGTGAGTGACGGTTTCGGTTTCGGTTTCGATCGAAACTGAAGGAAGAAAACCAGTTTTGTTCGGACACTAAATAGCACTAGGTTTCCGCGAGCGGCCATTGGCCACAGACAATCCAATCACAGCTCCGCCCGTTGCAGTAGCAGTGCCATCATTGCTATATCCGTATCTTGAGAACTAAGTTACAATAGAAGATTTTTACTAAAAAGTTTCCATTGTAAGAGGTGACAAATAAATTAAGTTTTTTTTTTCTTCCAAGATTTAGATCCGATTTGTGTAACTATCACCAGGATACTAGTTTGTACGCCCAGTCCTTGGCGCACAAACAATAAAATTATTACTGCAGAGTAGCAAGGTGTCCAAATATAAGTGGGAAAACAATAAATAAAATAATGTTTGTTAAAACGTGTATTTTTATCTAAGACAATCGTTAGAAGTGCAAAACGGGTGCAAAATAACAAAAACAGTCTGACACACTGTCAATGGTCAATATGGTCATACAACTAAAGAGAAGTTAAAATTGCACAAGAAGTATTTATGTCTTAGTAAAAACTCCTTGCTTCAACAATACTGCTGTCTTTTTTCTACGCGTTTGTTCAAATAACTGGATAAGTGTTGAGAAAAAAAAACTTAGAGTTTAGATTTAGGTAATGGTCTATAATCTCGGTAAGGAGCAATATGCTTGCCCGCAGGTTCTCTTGTTGTACTGCAGACGTCAAAATAACTCTTCAGGCGTTCTCTGTCTTTTACGCGAGCGGCCTGTGGGTGTCATACACGCGCCGTGCCTACAATCCTACGCGTTATCCTACTAATATTATAAATGCGAAAGTTTGTATGGATGGATGTCTGGATGTCTGGATGTCTGGATGGATGTTTGTTCCTCTTTCACGCAAAAACTACTGTACGGATTTTGATGAAACTTTACAGTTATGTAGTTTATACATCAGAATAACACATAGACTATATTTTATCCCCGTATTCCCACGGGAACGGGAACTACGCGGGTGAAACCGCGGGGCGCTGCTAGTATTTAATAATGCCTTCAGGATGCTGTTGATTATTATTATTATTTATTGTAATAAGTAAATAGTATGTCCATGTTACCTACATAGGCTACATACGAGTATATTTTTCTTAAAAAAACAAGAACATCTTGTTTCCAACTGTAAGTAGAACTCTACTTAGTTTTGTGCTCACTTCTTGGAGCACTTGCCTCCTGGGTCATAGCTGGAAATCTTCGTTTAGCTCTCAGCCCGAGTAAAAAAATATCCTGAGCTATGGCTCCATTATTTATTCAGCAAAATAATCTGTTAGTGATTTGGTAAATATTGACAGTTTTTCTATTAATTGTTCTACTCTATTGTGTAAAGATTTGAATAAACTTTTTATCTCTCTCTCTATGTTGTTCTAAGACAAATCTTGTGTCGTCGTTCAGTGTTTTGCAATAATATAGGATGTCGCAATTAAAAAATTCGCAGAAAATGTCGAAGTCTAGTAGCGCACTTATAGTGTTCTCGAGATTTTTTAACTCCTATTCTTGACAGCATTCGCATCACTCGCCGAACATGTATAGAAAGCCCAAAACGTAAAAGTGACTTATCTTACACACCGTTCCATCTTCACCAGTCACCTCTCACAAACAATCGCATTATCCGAACGAATTGAAGATCTCCTGCCCTTAACCGAATACCATTAAATACAGTTGCAAATCTCATATCCAGCACACGGTGCTCGTCTTATTAAATTGGAAGCGAGGGAGGAGGGGGGCCATTGACACTTCCGCGCCGCAATGAGATCGGGGACTGCCGACTAGATCCGCGAATTTGCCTCGGAAGTCACGACTCGCTCTGTTCTGGTTTTAAAATCATAAAAAAAATGTGGAACACAATTCACACACGGTTATTTAGTCCCAAACTAGGCAGGTCCTGTACTATAGTCTAGGCAATGAAGCGGCTTTTTGTATGAAGACCCCAACATTAATTCCTCAGTCGATGAAACTTTGCAGGATTGTAGTACAGTATGAGACAATACTTGCATAAAAAAATCCAAAAAAAAAACCTAACCGAAGTTAGGTATTTTTACTGAAATACTTATTTATTTGATATCTTTGTTGGGAAAAATTCTCAGTCAAAATTTTCTTGGCCAGCAATATTCATGTGTGTTAAGAAAGCTATATGCGAAATATCCAAAACAATCTCCTGGTAGAAACAACAAAACTCAGACGTAAATGTACCTTGCACTGGAAAATTGCTCAGTCCGTTTTTTTAAATGGAATGTCATTTAATAGTCGCTGTGGACTTACAATAGGAAAATCCAAAATAAAAACCGTCTCGCTACATTATTTTCAGAAATTTTCAAATTATCAACCAAAAAAAAAATTTTTTTTTAGTACAAAAACCTAATTTCGGCTAGGTTTTTTTTTTGGATTTTTTTATGCAAGTATTGTCTCATACTATACTACAATCCTGCAAAGTTTCATCGACTGAGGAATTAATGTTGGGGTCCACTACCTTTATTGCCTAGACTACTATGGGTACTAAACAACTGATAAACATACTTAAATAAGTATTCAATGACAAGACACGAAGCTAACAGATATGTTCATGCACAAATGTTGTCCCCGAGTGGGGATCGAACCTCCGTGACCTCCGTCTCAGAAGGCCGGGTCACTACCACCTGGGTATATTTTAAAAAAATGTAATACTTAGATAAATAGGTACTTAACCCAACCGATGAAGTTAATCGGACGGCTTTTACTCATATGAACCCACGTCCATAAGCGCGCTCGTTCTGAAAAAAACTTGCTCAATTTCGAAAAAAGCTTAACGTTTTGTGCGAACTACTGCGAAAAGATGAAGCTGGAGGATAAAGTTTTTCAAGAATCTGTAATAAAACTAAAACTATAAACTAAAAGTAACGGTAATAAAACTCCAGTTTTCAAATTCGAAACAAAATTTGGTGCAGCCACCAGCCTGTCAGAATCAATAACCCGAGGATGGAGGGAAAAGAAATTGAAAAAGAACCGGCGCGCGTTGGTATTGGCGGGAAACAAAAAGTAAGAGCTGTCACACGACTTTTATTTCACAGTGACGTATACAAAACTGCAGATAGTAACACTGTAGTAACTTTTAATAACTTTATAACTAAATATTCTAAGGATGAAATATGACATCCATCTCCCAAGAAAACTGTCAAAAATTTACTTATAAAGACAGGCATTTAAATAAAACTATTCCAAATTTGAAGTCAACATTGTGAACACCTTTAGGCAAGCGACAATCTGCTAAATGTAGCTGGGAAATACTAGAAGAGGGAAAGGCCTACGTCTAACAGTGGATTGCTGTATAGCATTCTTCATGCTGTATATGCGGTCCTGTAGACTTGCCAATGGAATGTTTAGGGAATGAAAGAGAAAGACAGACTGTTGAGTCAATTAAGCTGAGCAGGTGGAACATAGACAGCACTGTATTTTAACAGATCCATTTTCGTTGCTGCTATCACAGTACCTATATCGGATAGAGAAAGATTTGAAAAATCTTACGCTAAATCAGATTACAATAAAGATTTTGCAAACAAAAATGAATAAAAATAAAACCAGCTCAAATAAAGTCAAGCTATTGATTTGACACAAAACAATATTACAACAAGCTTACTTCATAAGGACGTCATGGTACGAAGGAAGTAAGACTAAAACAAAATGGTTTTAAACCTGTTTTATGAGTTGTGGAACCTTCGTACAGTCAAGAGCACGTGGAACTTGACACATTGAACTTTGTAACGTTCTTATTACAATCGCCTTAGAGGTCAGACTAGCACTACAAGTGTAAAGCTTCATGTGTTCTTGGATGTACTATTAGTAAAAGTTCTGCCTGATACACCTAAGTGTCATTTTTGCTAGGAGCTATCTTTTCCACCCCGCCCCGTGGCTACAAAGCCCTCTCATATAGTAACAATGACAATTACAAAAAAGGGTTTCTTTCATGTTTATGATCATTTCGGGTCCATGAATGGTTCGGAATGAAAAAAAAAACCGTTTTACTGGCTTCTGATTGTCTAATTCTAGTAAGGGGAAGGGTAATAAGAACTTGAGCTTGCAAGCTAGAATTCTCCCAAATGTATCAGGCTTACCGTTTGTCGATAGTACAGCCGAGTAGAAAAGTCCGAGTCGGTCGTCGTGTTCCGTAATTGGACGCGTGGGCATGGCCGTCGGAGATTAATTGAATTCACTCGTCGTGAAAGCTTGTTTAACCTTTTCCTTTTATATTGAGGTTCTTACGAGATAATAGACTTACTTGAGGCGAGATTAAACTTGGCAGAATATTTAGTTTTTATTTGTCCACAACCAATTCACCAATTTCACGTTTTGGAGTCCACATAATATTACTTTGTTTAAAAGTTAATCCTACTTCCTACTAATATTATAAACGCGACAGTTTGTGAGTATGTTTGTTGCTATTTCACGCAAAAATTAGGATTTTTTATGAAACTGTACAGTTATACAGCTTATACATCAGAATAACACATAGGCTATGTTTTATCCCTGTATCCCATATGTTATTGTTGTTGATAATGCTAGGACACAAAACATCATGCTAAACTATGGTCCTTCCTGTCAGAGACATTGAGTTTCCCATGCTTTTCATTTTAATATTGAAAAACACCTACTTCTTGGTGGGACTTCATAACGTGTCTTAGCTTTGACGCGTCTTGTCTCCTGTTTGCTCTATGCTACCTCTGTACGATGTTTGCAAACAGCGTATCTGGTGCAGTATATTAAAAGTGAGATTTTTAATTAATTTAAATCTCTTAAGGTATTTAGTTTTAGGTTTATTTATACTTTATTTTAGGCTTTTAGTTTTAGGTTCATTTTTATTATACGTTTAGATTGTACCATAAAAAACAATGTTTGATATGATTGCTTATGGTACAAGGTATGAAAACTATTGAAAATTTAATAGAGGCTAGACTAATTTTTATGTTAAAGAAGCTTCTATTTGGGATAATATTGTCGGTCTCTACTCATTTATGTATGTCAGGTTCGTAGCAGTCTATTGTCTCTGCCTCTCTGTCGGGAAAAAACTTGAGCTTGTGTATACATACATAATCTCACGCCTATTTCCCATTGAGGTAGGCAGAGACAATAGACTACCACTTGCTACGAACCTGGCAGATCTCTCGTGCTTCCTCCACATCCATCAAACGATTCATGCATGCTCTTCGGTTTCGGGTACTTTTTATCTGGCTTTTCTTCAACACATCGCCGATCTGGTCGATGTAATATGTATGTATGTTTTATTAGTGAATGCGGTTAAGAAAATAAATAAAGAAAATTGGTGAGATGGGATTCGGGACAGTGTAGGACAAAACCATAGAGAAATAGAATAGAGTCACGACATAAGCAATAAACGCATTTTAATTTCTAACATATGCACAACGAGGTTTTTTCAGCATGTTTGGACTCGAGCTCAAACATCGTTTCGGCGACCAACGGCGCTTATTACTCTGGGGACACGTAACGAGCTGTTAATACCCCTTTAGCTGATTTCATTATTATATTTATTTTTTCTCCGTTTTGTTTCCTATGATTTTCCATTGCAAACAAAATACTCCCTGGCCAAAAACCTTGTGTAATGTGCTTATAATAGTTGATTTTTTAAATATATAGATTTTTTAAATTTAAGTAAATGGCGAACGAGCCATTTGATATTCATAGTGTTAGCCAATAAATATCGATTGGAGCAACTCTATTGGAACTACGTCTCTACGCGTGACGTCACGAGGAACTGTCAACAAGCCCGCGCATTATGTCTGACGAGCTAGGCTGTAGCGCATATAGTTAATTGATATAAATGTTTGCCAGAGTATCTGAAAGTCTGTAATTTAAATAATAAACCATAATATGAAAGGCTATCGCGTTATTAATTAATTATAGTAATAATAATAGAAACCAATTGACATTTGCGATGGACATTCGAGCGTTCGCGTTGTTGAGCTTTAAGATTTGAACTTTCGTTTAGTATCCAAATTATTACCAAGTTAAGCCCACTCCGCCATCTGTCAGTGCATCCACACAACATTATTTTATTGCCGAAGTCTTATAAGATATGACAAAAATAAAAATTAAGGGGATCTCCATAAAAAAAACGAGTTCGTGATGGCACGGAACCCTCAGTGCGCAAATCCGACGGATTTTTTTAAATAAAATCCGGTCATGGGTTCTTAAGAAATCACACCTGAGCGACGCTCAACACACCGGGGGCAGCTCTGTCCGCGGCCGCGTGTCTCGCGAGTCGCGGGACCAATTAGCCGAACAATTCCGCGCACGAACTGTTTAACCGCCTTAATTTCACCCCAATAACACGTTAATTTCACTCCCCCCCCCCCTACAGGAGTGGGGGAGGTCACCGGTGACGATAAGCGAAACGGAATGGAAATTAAATTTGTTCGACGGTGAGCTAAGTGGGCTCACGTGCGAGTTTGCTTTTGTTTATGAATTAGAGGCTAATGTTAATTGGAGCTGCAATAAGGCGCTGCGAGGCTTGTGCGAATTAATTCGTTTATGGTAATCGAATTAAAAAGTATGTAGTTTCGATTACGATTACATAATATTATCGATTAGTGATTTACAACACAAACTCAGTATTTCACCTTAAAACTTTAACTCGCTAGTTTTTGCAAAGCATAAGTTCATAAAAAAAACTTCTTTTAGATACACTTTTTATCATCTTGCTCTAAAAAATACATAACTGTATACGTCCTTGACATTATGTCAATGAAAGATACTGCAGATAACTCAATCACTTCACTAAATATTCTGCAAATAACACTCCAAGCGTATAAATATGAAAAAAACTCGATTACAAGCGTAATTAAATAAAATCTCCCCCAAAACAACTGCAATCAACGAAAAAATAACACATGTTACACACGGCGAAGTCAATTTGCCACCCGATTACGGCTAAAAGACTTTGGACGAGCGAAATAATTGAATCATAATCACAAACAGAGCGCGGCCGAATCATTTTGGAATCGACCAATCGCAGCGCCGCGTCCCGCGCAAAGCTGACATCTGTCGCGACCGCCATTGTTAGTGTTTTGACGTTCCTTTTTTGAACTGTGACAGTTGGTGCGGGCGTCTCCCGTTATTTTGTTTTATTGTGACGTTTTTATTCAATCACTCGCGGCTGTGTCGAGTTTTGGTACATTCACCTTAATAGGTCTCCCTCTGAGATGAAATGTGTTAGTATTCAATTATTCAAATGTGTATCAGCTAAGTTCTTTGTTTGTAATAGGACTTCTATTCAGATAATTTACCTCTCAGAGACTTTCAAAATAAATTGCTTTCGAAAAATCATAAGCATACATTATGATAGAGGTTGCCCTTGACTTGGCCCATCCCTAAAGCTTACGTGCTACTCTGATGTAGATGTAGTCTAAATTACTGTAAAGTTTCATCAAAATCCGTTCAATACATAAATATCTATTCATCAGTCCTCACAAACTCTTCGTTTATTTAACAGGTTAACGTTTTTTGAGCAGTGATAGCCCGAACGGTTAAAGTGCCGGCCGAAAATCAGTGAGGCTCGGGTTCGAATCCTAGCATGTACCAATGAGATTTTCAAAAACTTACGTACATATTTATCACTAGCTCGACGGTGAAGGAAAACATCGTGAAGAAACCAGCAGGTCTCAGAATTAATTCTGAGACATGTGTAAATAGACCCGGTCCGGCGATGGGTTCACCACCTATCACGTTTAGGGGTCCAATATATCTCGTGAAATGTGGGTATATCCAGTAATGGAATACCTCTGCCTACCCCCTCGGGGATAAAAGGCGTGAGATTATATTATTATTATTATTTAACAGGATTATTATTATATAATGTTACTCGTATGTTTCGAATGTTCTGGAATCTAATGTTTAAACTCATTCCATTGCCCTTGGAACTAACATCAACTTCAAATATACTTTAGGAATATTTTTCCATTCACCAACTTAGTCTTCTTATCCCACAATTACGTCACTAAACAGTATTAAGCCGCGTTTTAATTCCCTACTTCGTTTAATCGTACAAGCATACCGTTCAGGCTTTAGTGCAGCGATTAACCCATTAAATTCCCGTAAAACTCGACCCGAGCAACAGTCGTAACTTAATTGTGTCGCGCGGTCGCGAGCCACGGAGCTAGAGAAAACGGTGGGGCGATATGAGACGGAATACTAACACCTGAGTGTACAACAGGCAAGATTTTAGTGCATATAAATAATAGGTTCTTTGACATTTGAAGTAAGATAATTAAGAGCCTACACTAAACCAAAAAAGCGAAGCGAACACGACGTAATTTTGGCATATCGCTGGAAATGTAAAAAGCATTGAAATGGTAAGCAGGTCGATGAACATAACTGAAAATACATATATCAACACCCAGATACAAAACTTGCAAAACTTTGATCATGAAAACGGTTGTTGTGTAGAACAGATAAAGTGTCAATCCAAACTAAAGCAATTGGACCCTCGAATAAATTACAACGTTAACAAAGGCTGACAATAATGAAATAAGCTAAAAGAAGCCAAAACCATGCTTATAGTATTCACATCAATCTATATCAGAAAAAGAGAGAGAGACAGAGTACTCTGTAATGTAACTTCATTAGAAACCACTCGAAAATGAAAATTTCATTCCTACAGAAGAATAGAGTTGCCATATTTGGCTATTCAGCTCCGCGGCGTCGCGTGTTCCGCTCACACTTATAAAATTCTCCAAAACGTGTACCGCTTGTTCGCCGTTTCGTGCCGACACACCAAATTTAAATTATCACTATCACTCATATTTTATTGTGCAGTGAACCGCCTGCTATGTATTTGTACGATTTTGTTTTGGCCCAATGGATGTGTGTTAAACCGGTCATCAATACTTATAATTATTAAGCGCCTGTGACGTAGTGCTGTACCATGCCTCTTTTATTTGCATACACGAAAATTTCCTTCTTCATTTGTTAACTGTGTACAGTTTTTGTATAGGTGTATTGTTAAAGCAAATACAATGTTTTCTATCCTATTCTATATTGCTTTCTCATCGACACTGTCATTTATCTGTTCTCTGATAACTTTAAACACATCTTAGTTTTATTTAGTAGCTTGTCGTTCTTCTTCGTCTGGTGCATCAAGCTCATCTTCATATTTTACAACTAAAACTTTCAGAATCAATTACCACTTTTTGTTCCCAGTCTGTCCCTCGTTGCTCTTGTATCTCGACTTTTTTAAGCAGTTGTGCACAAGTTGCCTTCATACCGTAATCGATCTTTAGCTTTAGCCCTAAACTACTCCTGTATTGATCTGATATAACATGATGCAAAAATTTCATCATACTCAAGGCAAGCAACATCAAAACCATTTTCTTTTCGCCGATCCCAGACACATTGTAATGCGAATAGCTAGTAAAAAGACAGTTGAGTTATAAGCAAACAACCATATCGGTCGTACGGGCATTAGCCGAGTTAAAAGAGTATCAGCCTCGCGCCGGCACCGACCGCCACCATGCCTCATGCAGGGTTGACGCTGCCTTCGTTTTGATTTATGATAAAATGTTATCTGAACCAACATTATAATGTGGAGTGTTTGTTTGTTTGCTATTTAGTCATGTTTTCGGAGCTACTGAGGATTTGATACTCTGGTTCTAGATCAAGAGCAAACCGACTTCAACGAATAGCACTAGAAATATCATCGATTTATAAAAAAAATGACTTTTGTTGATTTCTAAATTTTAATAAAATTTAAATGAAGTATTATCTACCAAAAAAAAGAATTATCAAAATCGGTTCATAATTGGCGGAAAATTCGGGTAACATACATATAAAAAAAAACATACAGTCGAATTGATAACAAATCAATGTCAAATTGAAAGTTAAATTGCGAAAGTCTGCAGGCAGATGCTGGGTCCATCTAGCTGAAGACTGGGCGCTATGGCGCTCATTAAGGAATTTAACTATCTTTCAAATTTTTTTTGTTCACAATATAAACCAGATTATTTCCATCGGTTACTGCAATGAAATCAGTGATATCGTGCCCTTCGACAACCATGAGGAGAATCGGCACTAAACAGCGAATAAATTGCGCCACGTGACACTGATGTCACGACACCCCGATCGTCGACAGCCGCGACACTCGCGCTGTCGTGCGGTGTCGTGTTAATCGTTTTATTGGCTGTCGTCTTCGGTTTCGTTATTTAAAGTATTTCAAATATCGTTTCGTATCTCCTTTTGGTGTAATTCTCATGAATATTTATTTTGATTTGTTTTTAAGAAAATTTGTTTAGGTATAGGGTTGAAATTTCGTCAGTGAAATATTTAGGTAGACTTGTCTGGGATAAGACTTCGATGGTGTTACGTTTAGATTATGGTGAGTCTACTTATTATACTACATATTATTAGACTTCCATTAGACATTCTTAGTAGTCTCGGCATCTGATCTAGTAGCAAGAAACACATTAGGAAATATGAACTTTTGGTTTACGCAGGCCGCTTTTAGCCTTGTTAGTTTCATCAAGAGATTTTACTAAGCCAAGGGTCTTTTAAGTTGATAGTTTCAGTAATGTTCATCATCATGATCACCATCGGTCTTAACAGTCCTTATTTGACATAGGAGTAGACTATCACAACCGAAATTCCATCGTCATCAGGAATTAGGATTGATCCTTGAGGTACCCACCTTAAAATTTAAAAATAAAATAACTTATCTCACGCCTTCTACCTTCATTGGGTCTTCCATTTCTGGAAATACCAACTTTTCTTCTTATATTCGACCCCTAAGCGTGATAGGTGGTGAGCCCATCGCCAGACCAGGTCAATCGTGGAGAAGTTCACAAGTAAATTGCTATTTCCATCGTAAATTACGATCATGAATACCCAATACTGAAATATGCAGAATGCTAAGCTGTTGTTTATTAAAACCTAACTTATCTTGGCATGTGATGCCGTGCAGGATCCCGTTTGTCTCGCCTGTCCCATTAGGAGTCGAACTGTGGTGTTTTATGTCGCCGTCAGCTGAGCGAATGTCGCCACGTGACTCTGCAGTCGCGAGTCGCACGCGACACACCATCACTTCACACTGCAATCCGACACCACGTTCGTATCGAGCGATTCGGAATAAACTGTATTTTTATGGATGATAAAAGTTGTATTAACTCGGCGGGTGGCACCGGTGCTTCCATGCTGAAATGTTTCTAAGAATAAGTCTTGTAGGTTTAAAAAGAAATTTGTACGAAAAATCAAAAGTATCAAGGTAAACTGCATTTATTAAGACAATCGTTTTACGTTTTCCAAAAACATAGAATAAAATTAATAATGATACTTACTGGAAAATCGGTGGTCTCTGGAAAACCGCAACATTTTAAAAAACTTTTACATTCAGGGAATGTGATTCACATCCTGACTTCTTAAAATATTAGGTATGCCCGATAATGGAATACCTCTGCCTACCCCCTCAGGGACAACAGGCGTTAGTTTTTTTACATAATTTGTGGGATAAAATCTGTAGTTTTCCGACGAATGCCTGGCAACACTGGATGGCAAAGTAATGGTACATGTCGTGTGTCGTGTCGTTCGTGCAAGCCGCTGATTTATCGGCCGAAGAAGGGGCCCAAAGTTTGATGCTCTAATAGACGGTGGCACATCAATTACGGAGAACTTTGTTCGGAATTATATTTCACTTCATTAATTCATGAGGTTGACTATTCGTGACGTGTTTCATTTGGCGGAAGTTAAACAATGAGTGACTCGACGCGACGTTTAAAAATGATCGGGAAATGGAAAATTAGGCGCTTTAAGGGTTGCAATGAAATTATGTTGTTCGAATTTTAAGTCTGTTTACTTAATTGAATCGATGTCAATTTTGTTACTGTATCTTTTACTATTTTAGAGTTTGTATTCAGAAAACTTAAGATTCTATAATAATTATTAAGTTATATTCAATTATTTTATTTTTTTGAAAATCCGTGAAATGTTTTTTTATTTCTATTTAGACACACGAGCACTTGTTGCGACTGTTACTTAGCTATCAGTGCTAGAGTTACCATCGAATGTGATTATTTGTATTACATTATTGATGTATGCATAATGATATAGCATTGATTAGGTTGTTAGGTTTTATGTCGTAGAAGTTTTAATGCAAGAAATTAACAAGTTTTTGTTATAAATAAAAATAATTCGCTAGAAAACATAAATTAGATTTTACTTTTATTAACCATGACTACAACTCTGCATGAACCAAAAATAAAGTTATTTAAAATATTTATAGATAAAACAATGCCATTCAAAGAGGGCTCCTAAACCTAAAAACAATAAAATTTGCTTCTTCTCCGCAACGCTAAAGTTGTAGAGTTGCATTGACTTTCAAAAAGTAGAAAGTAGAGTAGAAATTTTCATTTGAGTCTTTTTGAGTTATGACAAGCCTATAACCACAAACCTCCAACCAAGAGTCCTAGTCTGACAAGCCGATCGTCCTTTCCAGGTGTGGTTCCAGAACCGTCGCGCGAAATGGCGTCGCCAGGAGAAGATGGAGGCGGCAAGGTTGGGGCTGGCCGAGTACGGCTGCGGAGGACCAAGACTCGCCGGCCTGGGGCTGCCCGTCGACCCGTGGCTGGCGCCGCCGCTGCTATCCGCGCTGCCAGGTAAGCCAAGATGACTTGTTGATATACTGGTTGCTTCGACGTCTCATCTACACTAACATTATAAAAGAGGAATGGTTTGTATGGTTGTATGTTTGTAACCAATAAACTAAGAAACTGCGGGACAGATTTTAAAAATTCTCTAACCAATGGAACGATCACTTTTCTGGGAGTAACGTGTTCTATAATTTTCCGAAGCTCTCTACGCACAATGACCAATACACAGCTAGTGTTATTAGTAACAAAGTTCACGTAACTTAGTTATTAATATAAATGGCACCTCCGCAATTTTACAGCTGTTACCTATGACGGTTTCGATTATTAAAACTGAATTAAAACTCATTAGAATTAAAAGAAATTGAAGAAAATGTGTACTTAAACAATCTACCTGGTTCAAAAATTCTGCGAAATTAGAGAGCGGTTTCGGTGTAATTTTCCCAATTTTAGTTATTAGTTTTTACACTGTTAACTCGCTCTGCTTCGCTCAATCCAATTATATTAATAGAAACAATCTCCTCTTGACTGCCAAATGTCGCCTCCCAAGCAGAATATCCCAAATTGTACAATCCAGTATCAAAATTAATAACCGTTGGTGTGTCCAGGTTTCCTGTCGCACCCTCCGTCGGGCTACCCGTCGTACCTGACGCCGTCCGCGCCCGCGCCGCTGCCCCCCCCCGCGCCGCCCGACCCGCGCTCCTCCTCCATCGCCGCTCTCAGGCTCAAGGCCAAGGAGCACGTCGAGAGCCTCTCCAAGGGCCTGCAGATGGTCTAACGGGGCTGATGACCGAAGATTACCTCACGTTCGGTTTTCAACTGTAAATACTGGATCCAGTAAGGTCGATATTGGATTGCAATTGATCGTCTAGTGGGTGATCTGTTCGTGAAGATCGAAGTTGCTTTGTTCCTGGATCCAGTAGTCGATCCAGCGCTGGATTGGAATTGGCTGCCTGTGTCTAGTCGGTTTGTGTTGAATCGCAGCTGTTTTGTACCTGGATCCAGTGGATTTAATCCAGAACTGGGACTGTATGGAGCTGGCACTAGATACAGCGCATTGAATGATAATGCCTTTAAAAAGTGATCCAGTTGCAATCCAGGTCTGGATTCGATCGCTGGATTGGAAAGCTATTGATAATTAATTTTTAGTGATTTATGTACTCTGCTGGCTCTCGTATACTCAAAATGTATTATTTATGGGTGGACCGCTTGAAAGTTAAATGCAAAATTGTAATCATATCTTTCCAACAGTTTTGATTGAAAACCTTCACGATATTCGATCTATTTTGTACTGATAGCGGTACGAATAGTGATAACTTTGTACTGACTATTTAAAATAGCACATTCCATTCTCAGCTGTAGGATGTGATGCGACTAGTTTTACTTGCGACTTTTAAACACTGTGTGCTATTTTCTTCACAAAAATTAAACTTACATTTTTAAACATACAGAGGAAAAATTATTAAGAAACATAATATTACTTTGGAAAAACCTCAGATTTATTATTTTATAAAATATGGAACTGAATATATATTGTACATAAAACCTATGGGTATATACAGGATGAATTTTTCAAGTGGGCGTGGATGGCTAAACCATAAATTATGAGGAATAGTGAAAAGTAGTCGAAGGAGTCTCGGGCCCGATTTTGGTGAAAACTAAAACTACATCTTTGGATTTTTGAAAAATCATTATGAACAAGTTGATTTTGGAAAAAAAAAACCTACATATACTGGATGATTTTTTTTACCGTCTGGAAAAAAATATGACGTATAAGGTACCTAGAGCCGAAGTTATACACGAGATTAATTGTTAAATATAGTCATGTTTAGTGCAATTTACAAAATCTAGAAAACTACGCACAGTACTACGAGAAGCTGGCGGTTGTAGGTAGATTGCGCATAAATAGAAGCTACGAGCCTGTTTCTTTTTAAAATACTGTTTCAAATATCTCAGTGTGTATTATTGACTACAATTGAGTAATGTATATTAGTTTAAGCAAGAAAAAAAAATTTGAGAAATAATTTTTTTTTTAAGTAACATTGCCAAATGAATCTATTACACTTACCTATCACACCACATTTTTTTCCAGACGGTAAAAAAAGTCACCTTGTATACACCATTCAATAGTGTCGCTAATAAGGATCGAATTCTGGGAAGAAATGACGTGACACTTTTCGATATTCCTCATGGTTTCCGATTGAGCCATCCACGCCCACTTGAAAAAATCACCCTGTATTCACGTACTATTTAGTGTATCGTAAGCCTCCACATTTTAGGTTATTACGACTGCAGATGAACCAGATATTATCTTGTACATATCGTTTGTAAATCTTGTAAACTATCGTGTACTTCGTGATTGTAACTTGTAAGTAGTGAGATTGTAATTTGTAATACATAGAAGGAAATATACGTAACATTATGCAATAAGTAGTTTTAAAAACTTACTTTAAACTTTTTTGTATTTTTTTGTATGAATGTTTAGTAATGTGTCTGTAGTGACTACATACGAGTATATTTTTTTTTGTACTATATTTCTGAGTGGTCTGATTGAATATGCTCAACAATCGTGTATGTTTTGTACTTGTAAAAATATTGTGTTACTTTTGTCTTCTATATCGTGTTATATTTAAGTGGAGTTTCATTTGATACTTAATATTTTGATTAGAATAATTATTTATTGAGGCCCTGTGATGTAAATAATATCTAAAATAGAGTAGACAGGCAGTGACCCGCGGCTGACTCACTAAAAGGTAAATGAAATTCTAATAGTAATAAAACATGAACTATAACTTCACCACTACATGGTTTTTTAATTTAAATGATTGTTCTAAATATTTCCTATATATTTAATGGCGAAAAGTGACAGGATCAGTTTATAAGTTTATTGAAGGATTTTAAACACTGTGTTGTGGTGAGGCCGTTATTTGTATTTAAATTAAACTATGATTTATGAAATATATATTGAAGTAGATTTCTTCATATTTTACCAAAAGTGGTATCCAACATTTTATAAATCAGGATTAAATTTTACCACTGAATAACTGAACGGAGGTAGATAGATATGTAACGAAAAGAAATAGGTGAGAGAAGCAGGGTTTTCGTTGTTTTTATAAAATCAAATTTCTATACTAAAGTATAAAGTGGTATAAAGTATTTACAGAAAATTTAGATTCTATAATGGTTTTTTTTTGTAAGTGCAGTTTTTATAAATTTTTATTAGTTCATTTGAAATCAAAGATGCCCATGTTTTTTTCCCGAAGACATATTCGTATGATCATAAGTCTGAAGAGTATCAGTACTGACTGTTTTGTAATTGTTGAGGAATATTGAGAACCCTGTCGCAAAATTTTTAATGCGTCCATAAAGTGGGGGAGAAAAATCTAGTAATAAGTAAGAATTATTTGTAAGCAAAAGATTTAAATATACTAGCATAGAGCAAACGTTGTGCATATTTTGACGGGCTTGTTTTCTCAGTTGGTAGTGACCTTGCCTTCTGAGTCGGAGGTCGCGGGTTCGATCAGCGCTCGGGGCCAACATTTATATACATCAACATGTCTGTTGGCTTCGTGTCTGGGTATTTACTATTTATTTAAGTATGTCTATCTGTTGTTTAGTACCCATAGTACAGGCTCTGCCTAGTTTAAGACTAAATAAACGTGCGTGAAATTGATATAAAACTGTCAGTTCGACTATACTCATTAACGGGTTTTATTGTTACGATTTAGTTCGGTTCTATGAGTATTATTAAATCTCTTTGTTTGTAAGTGAGTTAGCAGTGGGCCCCGCTGTGCTGTATGTAAGTGGCCGTGCTATCCGTTGTACATATAACATAGCGTAAGCATAGTAGAACCACGCCAACGGCGACATACTTATGATGTAAGAGATTCAATAAATGTGTTCTTACAAGCATTGTTTTGTTCTTTTCCCTCTTGTTGCGGTGATGGTGAGTTGGGTAGAGACGGATAGCTCTCATAATTATCAACCCGTAACAGCCCACTGCTGAGCTAAGGGTCTCTCACACGTGAGGAAGTATGGGCCATAATCTACCACGGATTGAACTGAAACTGTGTTCAAAACTCATGTTAAACATGTACTTTGTAAAATGGCATATTACAAACTAGACGACTATTTAAATGACAATGATGCTTGGAACAGATTTCCTCCAGTCCAGCGCAATACGATAGCGAAAAACAAACGAAATTATGTAACCCAATTTAGTAATATGTAACAATTGATTAAAAGAATATTGTGTTGAGGAGTTTCTTGCCCCGCTTCTTCTCCTCAACCATACATGCTGAAGCGGTGGAGTTGAAATGACGTTCAATAAGTGGACTTGTAAGTTCCTATTTTGAATAAAACATTTTGACTTTTGACTTTTTTTTTTATTGGGAGATGTTAGGCTAGTGGCCACCTGTCAGAATTTTTCAAGTCACCCAAGGGTCCCATTGTGCGTAAATACAACCAAAACCGGGACCAACTGTTTAACGTATCTTCAGAAACAAGGAAGCGCTCATAATTTGATGCCACAAGATTGTCACCCATCCACCGACTGACCGCACCCAACTTTGCTTAACCAGCGTGAACACACTAGTATCGCGGGGCTACGAGCGCTTCACGGATATCTCTACCTAAATCTACACAAATAATTTAATATTATTATTGTAATGATTTGTATTTTTGTATGCTTGTAACTCAAAAACTACTGGAACGATTTTAAAAACTCTTTCACCAATGAAAAGCTACAATATCCCTGTAAATAAAATAGGCTATATTTTACTCCCGTATTCTGGGAACGGGAACTAAGCTAGTGAAACCGCGCAAAACCGCTAGTCTTTTATATGTATTACTAGCAGCGCCCCGCGGTTTCACCCGCGTAGTTCCCGTTCCCGTGGGAATACGGGGATAAAATACAGCCTATGTGTTATTCTGATGTATAAGCTATATAACTGTAAAGTTTCATCAACATCAGTTTAGTAGTTTTGGATTAGTAGGTTATAAAAGAATAATAATAATATATTGACTGGCTGAATGATCGATCAACGCAGAGCCCAAACCGCTGGTTCTAGAAGCATAAAACTTTGCAAAAGGAGCTTTAAAGGAGCGGTTGTAGGAAATTTCCACGGGAACGGGAATAAAGAGGGTTTGCTTCAAAACAAAGGCTACAAGAAGTCGTAGCAGCGCGTAGCATGCGTAGCTTGAGTCTGTTAGCATGTTACGTAGAAGCTGTTGATTATAAACGAGTAATAAAATAAAACCGGTCAAGGGCGAGTGTGACTTGCACACAGAGGGTTTCCTACTTCTATGAATATCTTGTATTATTAGTATGCAATAAAGTTCTATTTATGGACAGTAGAAGTCGTTAGTCGTCGCTGTTACTGGCTGATGATGATAATAACGAATATCGTTAAAGTATTTTTTTGGAACGAAAGGATATTTTATCCCAAATTTTATCTGTCAGAAAACCGCCGGTAACCGGTTTTCCATCCACTTATCTGTTTCTATTCTGTATCTGATGCCCTCCTATCAAGGAGACAGAAAACCATTTCGAAGCTAAAACTCAAACTCAAAACTCATTTATATTCTATGCTATAGAATATAAATGAGTTTTGAGTTTGAGTTTGAGCCTGTTCCATACCCATAGAATCTATGGGTATGGAATATACACTAAGAAACGTCAATAGTTTATAATAACAAGGCACTCTAAAATCGTCCATGAAGATTGGCTAAATGTAAACAGCAGCCCATCTCCACCGACGAGTAGCTGGTTCCAAATGCAGTACCCCGAGAAGAGCCAGCAAGAAACTCAAGGGCAGCTCTTCTTTTTAATCTCATGTCTTATGTACTAATAAATATGGTTTACAATAAAAACTATAATTAATAGCCTTACATAGCGCTGAGTTGGTGTATAAACTACAACGTTTGCGGCCAGCCTAATAGTCCCGATTCGACCAGCATAAAACCGGTTTTAAGTAGGCAATAAGCGGTTGGTCTCCGCGAGAATGATTAGTTGAAGCAATTAGCCCCCGCGATTAGCAGGGGGGGGGGGGTTAGTTTAATGGAATCACAGCTTAATGCGCACCGTTATAACAATTATAACTTTTGTAGTACAGGAGCTCGACACCAGTTAAATAATTTAAGTAAGTAAGTAACAACTCGCTATTGTACACCAATAAAAATATGCGACACAATGATAAAAAAGTACAATGGGCGGTCTTATCGCTTTAAGCGATTTCTTCGAGACAACCTTAGGGTGGATGTTAAATTAATCTCGGGATCGAGTTTGCTGTATCTTTACTACAAAAAAACATTATAATATTATTTTTTTACGGAATATTTTATTCTCTTGTTGAATTGTTTCTACTGGTAACATTAAAATTATCGACAGTTTGTAGAAATACAGAAAACTTTGTAGTCTGAAAAGATTGTTGCACTCAATTCAAGTCGTTTATTATTCTTTGTGTAAAATTCTATCTATCTATCTATCTAAATATTCTATTAAATCATTAGATTCTCAAAAAGCCTTTAAAAGCAAACTTAAACAGATACTAATATACAAAAACTACTATAAAATAGAAGAGTTTATGAATGATAATTATTTACACTTAGGTTAGATTTCTACACCCTGACAGGGTCTGTGCATACTCTTGTTATGTTACAATGTGCAATAAATAAATAAAATTCCCTACTACACCGCAAACTTAATCGGCATTATTTTTTAAATATAGGTAGGTACATATGCTCACGCCTTTTGACCCTGAGGGTGGGTAGGCAGAGGTATTCCATCTCAATTAATATGCACTTTTATGTTTTTGGACCTCTAAACGTGACATATGGTGAACCTATCACGCCGGACCAGGTCTATGCCTCAGAACAAATTCTGGGACCTGCGGGTTTCCTCACGATGTTATCCTTCACCATCGAGCTAGTGATGAATATACGTACATACGTAAGATTTTGAAGCATTTTTTGAGTCACAATAATAATGACACGGTGTCCTCGACTATGCGGGTAGTTAACAGTATGGTCTGGCGCACGAGAGGCGCGCGTTAGTGGCTGCGGAGGGTTAATTGATGGAGCCTGACTTACGTTATGAATGAGGTTCATTAGCGTTGTCAGGTTAAGACGGGCTTTTGGTCACTGAATTTGCTGTTTTAACGTTATGTTGCTAATTGTTAATGTACTAATAGATTAACCAGGTCATATTAATAAGTTTTTGTCTTCTGTCAAAATACAAACTACCCGAAACCGAAGAGCATCTATGAACCGTTTGATGGATGTAAATGAAGGGCGAGAGGTGTGCAATGATGTTACCGATGTTTATGAAAGGCAGGACCCTAGTCTACCTTGAGGACTGAGGGTCACGCAAATTTATCCGGTGATCGAACCCAGGACATCTCGCCCGACTCAGTAGACCAACATGCATGGGATTAACCAACTCGACGCTATGTAAGGCAATAGGCATATAGGCGATTTATTAATCATAATTATTATTGTTAGTGTCCATTGTCTCTGCCTACCCCGCCGGGAAAAAGTAATGTAAAATACAAATTTGAAATGGAAAATGTACGCGTCTAGTATTCCATTGCATTTACATAGGTTGATTATTTGGAAATTAAAATCAAAACAGATATATTTTCAGATGTTTTAGATATAAGTACTTCTTAGGAATGATTATCGCAATTTCATTTGCACACATTCAAGAACCCTCTTCATGCCTCTTTTATTATGAAGTAATACCAAATTTTAGTGTCAGATAAACTAAAACACATTACAACGGTGATATTCTCAAACACCGTAAAACAACTTGAGATAATTAAAAACTTCGCTCTTTGAAGTCGATTAAAACAAGAACTGACCTTGCCGCGTCAGCTTCATAAACTCGTTTACAGTTAGTTGACATCCTGACGTAATTAACGACGCGCGCCATTAACCGCCCTGAATGTATTACTGGCATAACGGCGACTGCGGCCATAAAGGCCAGGCCACATCATAACGGCGCGACGCCCGGCACCGTAAATTGCGGCGTCCTGCAGCTACACGTTGCAGAAGTAAGACGTCAAGTCGTTTCAGGTCCCTATGCAATGTTTCACTTTAGAGCCTGAGAAATCTTAATTTCTTTCTAAATTATGAACCACACGAGATGATAATTATCAATTAATCAGTTTCAATATTGTCCACCATCTTTTTGCACAACAAGTAAGAATTTTTTTTAAGAATTGTTTTTAAGAATTGTTGTATGAAAGCTTAACTTTTTATTATTCCTTCCGTTAAAAATTTTTTCAATCTGTTCTGTTATTTTTATCGCCAAGAAATGGTCATAGCGATGAAATCAATTTTTTGTGATTACATAATTATATACATATCACTGTCACTATAACTGAGGACTTTAACGCCACAGGGTGCCTCAAAGCTATTGGTACCGATGTAGGAAATGAGAGCTACTCGCAAGAATTACCATACGAAGTGTTCTAGAATGATACATCAACTAAAAAGCGAGGCCGCGCCGTAATGATGTGGCCTGGCCTTAACCTGTGCATGCTGCGAGCGATTTGTCACATCTAATGCCTTGATTCAACAGATAAACCAGCCATTTTAATTAACCATAATTTGTATGTTCCCCATACATTTTTATGAGTTGTAAGAGTATTAATATAGACGGAGATTAACAGCGAATACAGTATGACCAAGGAAATATTACAGAATAAAATAGGTACAGGCGAGTAAATAAAATTTATTTATTTTAACAGTATGAGATGAAATTCACTACAAATTATAATTATTTGTTAACCGACTTCAAAAAAGAAAGGTAACCTATCTACTCTATTTGAGCTTGAATTTTTAAGGAACTTCATTACATACATCAATTTTTGTGCTTCTTTCAATGGACTAATGCTCCATGGGAAACTCCCAGTACATACATAAAATAAATATTTATAATATCATACAGATTCCCGCTTGAAAACAAAATACATTCACGACCAACTTTTTACGATCGCATCGTAGCGCCATCTGTTAACGAGTAAAAAAAATATACAAACACAACTCCTGACAGAACCACTGCCAAATTCTCGCACAATATAGTTCCGCTACTCGACACCGCGACGCTTGTGTGCGCCCAATTTTTAATTACTGTCGGAGGCGCGGGCTGGAATGGGGAGCGTACAATTTGCAAGTCAAAGCCACTGAAAAAACTCTAAAACACCCAACACACAGCCCTTTGGCACTCTACTGCGGACAGTGAATGCTATGGAGATGTCTTACTTAATTTTATTGTTTTAGGAAAACACCTACTTTGTAAATGTGTAACCCTCAACCCAAAATTTCGATAAAAATAATAGTAAGTAGGTAAGGTATTTAAAGTTATTTAAGTCAACATTATATACAAAATGGAGGTGAAAAGGAAGGATCATTTTAGCATCAATTCTCAGTTTTCAGTATCCTCCTTCGAGTCGCTTAGTTGGAAAACCCTTCGAAATAGATGCTATATAATATTATGATATTATGCTCTCATGCGACAAAAAGACATGAAACAAAACTTGAGTGAACACCAAAAATTATGAATTCATGCGTTACCTACATAGGTACTTCACAATATTGTTTAGGCATTTTCTACATTTTACATTGATTATGTTAGTGACTTTGTCTACTGAAAGTATTTTTGGGGTTCGTAGTTCGTACGCAAAGGGTACGGGACCGTGCTTAACCGCTTTTCTTTTTAACTACACCTTTACAAAACTATGCATAATATTAAATTGCAGGTTCTAAGTACCTAAGCTTAAAATTTCAAGAAATCTAATAACGTTAAGCACCTCAACATTTTTATTTTTAAGTCTATACACGGGATGCAAAAACACACAGTAGAGTAGCAGTAGAGTACTGTATCACGACTCCACAGCCGCCGCGTTCCTCTCGGATCTCTCGGAGGTGAATTTCGTTAGCTCTCATTTGTTTTGTCGTAATTGCTCGAGATATGAGCCCCCCTCGCGGGCCCGCCCACCGCCGTTATTGGGTTGCTTTATTGGCTCTCCATGAGGGAATTTTCTGTAACCACCTCATTAAGCGGTGTTTTTGCGTCGCCGGCGCCAGCGCTGTTTGCGAGGGGGTAGGGGGGGGGGTTGCCTTATTTGATCCTCAGAGCGCTCACCTTTCTTTACTCTTTACGTAAATTATTCGTAACATCACAAGTTAACTTTTTTCAGCCACCGATTAGGGTTTCAGAGTTTTCTTTTATATGAATTTATTCAGTTATCGCTTCTTGTGTGTGTTTTAAACGTCGTCAACGTCGTCAAATTCATCATACACACAGTAACATGGTTCTATGACGTATTTCTTGACAATGTTTATACCTTTATTTAATTTCACGCCTTTGTTTACGTTTTAAAGATTAGGTACCTATGCCACAGATATTAGAATACTATCTATGCTTATTCGCTCCATAAAATTCTGAGATAATTTTTAAATTACAAAATTAATAAGTACCTACTATTTATGACTGTTTTCATTACGTTGCATTTAATATTAAGTAAGTACCCACTCGGTAACATAAGATTAATTTGGGACAAGCTGGATTAAGTTATAGTATCGATCCTCGCAATTTGAGAACAATAGTTTCGGAAATCTAAGGAATAACCTACTTTAAAGCGAGTGTTAAGTTAACATAATGTAGCTTGTTTTTACTATCACGAAAAAATTTGTGAACATTTTTACTCGATACATTCGCCGGTGAAATTTTAATGTAGACAGGTAGGCTCATTCCAATAGTTCCCTATCGGGTTATCGTATAGATATCGAGAACATTCTGGGCTTTTGTTGGTTTGCCTTTGCTAGACTTGGCGGTGCAGTGTCACTTATGTGCAACAGATACTTACATTTAGATGCACCTTACTCTGACGAGGTTGGCAGAGGCATTCCATTTCTGGAAGTACGTAGGTACTTATCGTCTGTAGAATGAAATGGTACTCAAATAATTTGCTTTATGAGGAAACTCTTTTTAGAGTTTCCGCAATTAACGAATAGAAGATATTCCATGCTGATTTAGGTTTATGATTTTTTTTTTTTGTGTAAACTGTATTTTAGGAATTTCAGATGCAGTGTAATATTGTGAAATGAATTGAATAAATGAATGAATGAAATGAATTGATTAAATCGGAATTAAACTCTTATAATATTTTGAAAACACTACTGCTAGCGCCGTCTACCACCATTAAAGTGAACTGTTATTAGGTCTTAGCGTATGGAGGATTCTTAAAATTTATAAAGCGCCATCTAGGGACGAGTAGTTGTATGAATCTTACATAAAATCATAAAGAGGGCGCTATCAACACGTTTAATTGTAATTTTGATATTTTTAATAAAATTATGTAGCAGAAGTTACCATTAAAAAATATTTTATGTAATGTATAATATCAGCTAAATTAAGGCAATAACATTGTATATATTTTAATAGCTTAAACAAATAGGTGACGCCATTTTCATATTTAATTCGTTCAACGTCAACAAGAAGGTGGCACGGTTTCAAAACTATGCATTGTAGAATTTTTACGTTGTTTTTCTTCACAACTGTGACACAATTTTAATAATATTCTAAGATCCAGAGCAAATCCTTCATTGTTGTTAAAATTAAATACGAATTAAACCTTTTTTATTAGCAGCTACGACATCTTTTGCCGAGTGTACACATTTACCAAACGCTATTCCAACCTGCGGGCGATAAGCAAACGAGTAAATACAGGCGACCACTAAAGTACATAATTAATTTCGTCTGTTTTTCCCTCCGCCTACAACTTTCGCAGACGCGGCATCATGACATAACTGCCCCGGGCGCTGCGTTTACTGATTTATCGACGCATTTATTGTATTTTTTTTTGTTCCCAGGTCTAATTACTTCTCTAAGCAAAATACCTAGACATGTGTAACAGTGGCGACAAATATATTGATGTAAAGTTAGATCTTTTAGATTTCGGTGGGGTAATAATTGCGACATATTTTAATTAGTGGACTATTTGCCCTTAAATTAGATAAAATATTTTGATTTTAGTTTTCAATGGATAGGTAAAAGAATTTAATACTGCTGCCAGTCTCCTCTTGGGAGAAGGCGTGAGTTTATTATTATTTATTTATTTAAAATGTAGGTAACAGTTTTTTGTTAATCATGTAATTATTATGTTAGAGTCCGTTTGTAACTTATACATATTCAAATATGATAAAAGGTATGGTATGGTATTGGCATTTATGGTACCTACCTACAGTCAACCTTTTTTAAATATAAACCACAACATAGTTCGGCACTAAAATAGCCTATTCCCTTTTGTAAACACTATACAAACACTAGTTGTAATAGGTTGTATTCTAATAAAAGTTATTATTATTTTTAAATTTGTTCATAAAAATATGAATAAATTATTATTTTGTCCAAATACGAATTTTATTTTCATAAGGCAGTTTACATTCGCGTGTCCCGGATCAGTAGGTCTATTGAACTGGTGGACGTTGGGCTGTGGGCTGGTGGGGCAGAGTGGGCACTGTTGACTCGCGGCCGCAATTTTTCCGCGAGCAAACACGCGGTTTCAGACGAGTGCACACCGGGCGTAATATTATTCTATGCCTCACAAGAAATCTATAACAGTAGGTACCTACACTTAGATTAAAAAAGCTGTTACGCTTGGCTTCACGAGCGTAGTTCCCGTTCCCGTGGGAATACGGGAATGAAATATAGTCTATGTTACTCAGTGTTATAATGTAGCTTTACATTGGTGAAAGATTTTTTGTAATAGGTCCTGTCGTTTTTGAGCTTATTCGTTACAAACATACAAAAATACAAGTCTTTCCTTTCTATTTTATTAGTGTAGATAGATATAGATAACTAGCGACCCGCCCCGGCTTCGCACGGGTGCAATGCTAAATTTTCTTTGCTATAAACCTTGCGGAGCCCGAGACCTTTCCAACGAATGCAAAACCATGGAAATCGGTTCGTCAGTTCTGGAGTTAAATCGTCAGGAAGGAAAACCCGACTTATTTTTATATAGTAGATAATAATAATTTGTGGTACACAAGTCACACAGCTATTTACTCCCCAACTAAGGCAACTAAATAACTGGTAAATATACTCATCTAAATATTAAACAACCCAGACACAAAGCCAACAGACGTGCTCATGCACACAAATATTATAGGGAATCGGAAGTGGGAATCGAACCCGTGACCTTCGACTCAGAATTCAGTGTCGCTACAATATCCTGGCCTAAGAACTCAAAGGAAACAAAAAAAAACAGTTTAACAAGTTGTTATAACTGGAAAATTCATCAACGTCGACTGCGTGTAAAAAATGTAACGGTGACGCGCGTTCTTCTTGCACAAGCCTTGGAGTTTGATACATTTGAACGGAAAAATAAGAATAAAATAAATAATCTCACACCTTTTATCCCCGCCTAGGGGTATTTCATTTCTGGAAATACCGAATTTTCACGAGAATATTCGACCCCTAACCGTGATAGGTGGTGAGCCCATCGCCAGACTGGGTCTGTTACACATGCCTCAGAATAAATTCTGAGACCTGCGGGTTTCCTCACAATGTTTTCCTTCACCGTCGAGCTAGTGATGAACACAAACAGCCAGCCCCGGTATGCCCCCAGCCTGCCCACAATTTAATAAAGAAAGCGCTCGCAGTAATACCGTTTGTAAAAATATCCGCAGACACGGCGTTAAGGGGAAGACGCCTCGCACTCTTGAAAATGAAATGAAATATTTATTTGCCAAAAATATACATATCTTCAGTTTGTTAACGAATGTTGATTAATGTATCAGTATATTTAAATATTTGAGGCATGGAAATTTTTATATAAATTCTGCTTCTTCACACTTCAATTCGAATAAATTAGATACTTAAAGTGTTTGAGATTTAATTTTAATGTCGGTATCATCATCAACAGCCCGTAACAGCCCACAGCTGAGCTAAGGGTCTTACGGAACTTTGGGCCATCTCCCACAGTCCACCGCAGTGGCCACCCAACTGCCAGAATTTTTCAAGCCACCCAAGAGTATCTGACATGGCTTAACAACTTACATTGTGAGTAAACACATCGAAAACGTCGTATGACTTCTTTATAACAAGTTTTATTCAAGGTTGGTCAAATCGAACTTTTATAAACATAATAAAATATTTTAGATCCTTTCCCGGTATTAAATCCATTAACATGATATTGACAATAAAGTAAACGAGAATGAATCTATTACTAAATTATTTTACATTTGGGTATGAGCCAATCAATTGAAAGTGTTACAGCAAAACAATTTCTTAAAAAATGATCCGACGTAGTTCTGACAATGTTCGAGAATCTGATCAAACAAAAAATTGGCCATTTTCAGTGACTGTTTCTCAATGCCATTCCGAACAAACCTTTAGTGGTTATATAGCTTAGTTTAATCATACAAGATGAAGTTAATAGGAAATACAATTTTTTTTTTATCTGGCTTAGGTATTGCATACTATCTGTTTCCCGTTGCATGTATCTGTCCCGTTCTCGTGAGGAAAAGTAAGCGTTCCATTGGTTAAAGAATTTTTTAAATCGGTACAGTAGTTTCCGAGCTTATTGCATTAAGTACAAATAAACAAATCTTTCCTCTTTACAGTATTCACGTAAATGTAAAAAACTCTAGTAACTTTTATTCATAGACACCTGAATAGCAAAAAGCTTCGTTAACCCTTCAGCAGCGGAATCTGCGCCTTACGGCGGATCAGGCGGCTCTATTTGCGCTTAACCCGCCGCTGCCAATATTAAATTCTGCTTCCTCACGACCCGAGTCTGAATTACATTATGTTTGCTATACCGCTGCATTCGGCTGATAGTTGAATATCATATTAATAATCATTGATTAAAGTGCACTATTGACTATGGATCAAAACCTCATCATGTTGTGATTTGTTTCGCATTTAGGTAGCCAACACTTTCGCCCCACTGTTATAAAAATTAGTATAGGTATCTAATAACGTATATTTTAGACTGATTGTAAAGAATGAGGAATGCAAACTTGGGTGAGACAATAACAAAATAAGTGTATAAACTAATAATCATGAAATATGGGGCAAACAAAGATTTTGTTTATGTTTATCTAGGTCAAATATCAGTAGGGCGAATGTATAACAAATAAATGTTCTAATAGAAATACATTCTTGTTTCTGGCTTTTATGATATCTTTTGCTTGTCAATTTGTAAAAAAACTATGATAACTGTGCTCAATTGCAGCACAATTAACGTTACAAAGGTCAATAAACGTATTAGCCTCTATTTGCTTTCGCTGTATCGCCGACAATAATCCTGATTTAACTCCGCTGCCACTCCACAGCCGATGTTGTTATTGAAATCCCCTAATTTGTCTGGTTCGCACCGGAAATAAATCCATAAAACGACCCCTCGAATGTTTAGAAAGTGACAATACTTGAACAAACTGCTACTGACTGGACGACAATAAACGCACTTCATGAAAAAACGGATTTAAAATTTAAAAACAATTTATTTTTATCTTTTGTCATGCTTAAATTTAAACTTTAAAGCTTCGGTATAAAGCTCATTTGAGCGGCTTACGCTTTACCCCACAGGAAGGTAATTCTAGCACAATGTAGTTTTAATAGTTTATCTCCCTTTTGTCTCTTTCATTCGAATGCTGTTCGTCCGTAATTTGTTTTGGGAAAGTGAAACGGGCTGTGCGCCGTCCCGCTCGCTCCCGCTCGAGGCCAACTTTTTTAATATCTCCGGTGTCGCGAGTGTTTGGCTTTCGGTTTAGATGTGATTTGTACAATTTCATGTTGTTTTTGTGTCTGCGTACAGACGAAGGAATAAATGAATCGGGCTATTATGGTAGTCCGTTTCCCATGATAAAGTAATTTGATAGATAGTGATTTGCATAATACATAAAAATCTCAAAGTTTTTAATCAATAAGGGCTTATTAGTCCACTGATAAGAGAGTTTATCACTTATCTTCATTCTTTTCTGACAATGTCGAGTAATTGATTGTCATGCTTTTGATAAATTAAGATCTTCAATTTTGATTTTTTAATTAATTCATTAACTGTTTGTTTCCAATTAAATAAAATAAAAAATATTTACGAAATTATCTCAAAGGAGGATCTAGATTATTTTAACACATCCTATTTACATAACTGGACTGCAGGCGTATTCACGGAGCTTCGATATTCGATATTCGACTCGGAATCGGAAAATCTGACGAACACTTTCGAGATGGGCTGATTTAAGGATTCGGAAAATTTTTCACTCGATCTGAATCGAACGGAAACGGTATCGAGCCTCCGTGAATACGCCTGCTGATATCTTGAAAGATATTAATTGTCAGCTATCTGTTCACCAAATTCATCAAGCCTACACAATTTTTTGTCAAAAACAAGAAAAATTTCATAGTCAAGAATGTTATAGGAAAAGACGGAGCCAGGAGCAACCGGAAGGAAATAAAAAGTACCTACCTAATGTAACATAAATTTCGTTGAAATAAGCGAGATAAGATGTAGAACTGATTGTCCTAGTTTTCGAGAACTTCAAGTCTTCATCACACCTCTGCCAAAAGCGACCACCGTTGGGCCAAATGAGTACAGTCAAGAGTAAGCGATTGTAATAAGAACGATACAAAGTCCCAATGTGACAAGCTCCACGTGCTCTTGACTGTACCTATTGCTAAGTGGAGACCACGCAGTGTAGAGCTTCCTCCGGCAATATGGAGCGACGGTCTACGAAATGTATAGCTGGGATGTGGGAGTGTCAGTCTTGCGAGACATCTACGTCCAGCGGTGGGCTGCTATAGATTGATGATGATGAAGACTAAAAAGAGAACCATTAATCTGTTCTTACCTACTTATTTGAGTAACTTTTTTTTAAATGGCAAACGAGCAGACCACCTAATGGTAAATGCCCATGGACACCTGCAACTCAAGAGTCACAAGTGCGCTGCCTTTGAGGTGGGAGTACGCTCTCTTCTTGAAGGTTTGAAGGTCGTATCGGTCCGGAAATACCGCCGGCTATCGGTTGTGTGAGGCAAAAAGTTTCGTGAGAATCTCACAGCGGTGGATTGCCGACTATCCAAGTGGTGTGGATGATAGTTTTGTCGCGTTGAACGTTGGCGAAACGCTGTGGCCGGTATAAGTACGAGAATTCTCGCTGAATCGAATTAAGCGTTTTCAGTTTGAAATTAAAATTATAAGTAAACACCCTCCCCGTTTGCATTAGGAAATCCAAATGCATGTTTCCTTTTAAGAGGAAAATTCGTGCGTTTTTATCAGGTCAGATATAAATTATTTGAAAGAAAATCATCATCTTTAGATTATTTTATGTAAGTATTTTTGTTTTTATGTTTATTACGATATATAGTATGTACCTATTAGTTTATTTTATAGATATATAATATAAGTATTAGGATTTACCGTAATGCTATGTTTCATCAATTATTATTACTATTTGCGGCCAATTCCGAAAAATGATTTCTGCTTAGCCTGATGGTTGACTGGTAGATAATGCCTTTAGGCATTAAGTTCGCAATGTGTACATTTTCTTGGTACATGAAGTTAAATAAATAAATAATATGTTCGGTTACTCATTAGGGAATTAATTAAGGGCAGTCGGTTCTTTTTTTGTAGTAATTAATGTTCTCGTTTCCAAAATTTTATATATTGAGATGTTGAAAATCATCTGAATTATTATTAAATAATTATTGTTGACTGAATTATTCACAAAATATCCTCAATGTTGTGTATTAGCGGATATCCACATTATCTGGTATTATGTACGAATCATAATATTTTTGTTTCCTCATCGATATCTTCACTATATTAGGTACTATACTATTATATAGAGGAAAGATTTGTATTTTTCTATGTTTGTTACGGATAAACTCAAAAACTACTGGACCGTTTTAAAAATTCTTTTACTAATGAGAAGCTAAAAGATCCCTGAGTAACATAAGCTATATTTTATTCCCGTATTCCGACGGGAACGGGAACTATGTGGGTGAAACCGTGCAGAACCGCTACTTATTAATATTTTTATCAAATACATTCAATTATATAAATCTATAGGTACAATATTATTATACACAAGCTGAATACCACTCACTCATTTCATTGGGTACGGAATTTGCGAAACTTTAACACCTAGAAATTTGAAAAACAAACTCTTGAGGGATTCATGTTTGAGTTTTCTATCGGCGGCTTGGACCTTCTCATCACCCAGGGGTTACAATTAATAATAATAATAAAATAAATAATAAATTGTGGGACATAATACACACGGTTATTCAGGCCCAAACTAGGCAGGGCCTGTACTAAACAACAGATAAATTTACTTAAAGAAATACCAACGGACATGTTCATGCACCACAAATGTTGGCCGCGAGCGGGGATTGAACCCGCAACCTCCGACTCAGAAGGCAGGATCACTACCAACTGAGCCAACAGGCCCGTCAAAATTTAGCTTCGTTTTCTGTGAATCACAAATAGCTTTTCTTTCCTACACAATGAGTAAAACGTTCCCCATCAAGCTTCGTTCCAATTAGATTTCCCATTTTTATCGGCGCGCACTTAACCCTTTTGTTCCATTCCCGAGTGGCGTAAGAGGCTTACGCTTTTTGCGGAGTAATGCGCGCGGCCGGGTGACACCACTAGTGCAGGCACTTGAGCCAGGAGAAGGCGGCTGCTATAGGGCAGCGAGTAAAGCCTCGTCCCCACTAGGAACATTTGTCGAGCGATATGTGTCCCCGGAGACGTCGGACGACATCGCCCGATGTCTCCGGGGACACATGTCGCTCGACAAATTTTCCTAGTGGGGACGAGGCTTAACTCTGTAGGGTTTCTGTTGTCACCTTTATTTTTTAGAGATACCTTGCGTTTTTATGTAGAAAATTATTTTTTTCTGTTTAAACCACAGACCATTAACTGAGCGTGGCTAAAATGTTAATTTTTTTGCTTTATGTAGGTATTAAATGTATTCGAAGTATAACCTAAAATTTTAACCGACTTCAAAAGAAGAAGAGTTTTTTAGGTAAATATTTCCGTCAAATCAAAACCGGTTACGTTTTTTTAACACTTATAGATCGCCTCGCACTGTATATGCTAAAGCAGTCTTTGTATGTTTGTGTATGTTCCACTGTACCCGATAACGGCAAAGCCAAAAGTGGGTTTATGTAGTCGCTTATTTGGATAAAATGTTTTGGAATTTTATTACGTTACAACTATTATCATTCTGGTTTCCTCAAATCTAAAACTGGGGTAATTTATAATGATATTTAATATAATAATGTTTCTTAATAATTTGCGTTTAATTTAAAATTAAACCTCTGGACTATAGTTTTTTTCCAAGGTCTTTAACAATTTCTGTGAATTGCTTCTACTTATAAATAAAATTACGTCTTGTCGAAAACAAAATGGCCGTGCAGCGTGCATAGACAGCTTTACATTTGTAGTGCGAGTCTGACCTCTAAGGCGATTGTAATAAGAACGTTACAAAGTCCAATGTGTCACGCTCCACGTGCTCTTGACTGTGCAAATCCAGTCGGACAATTAGCTATGACGTCATCATCTGCAGACAGAGGCAGTTACACAAGAGGCAGGTAGCTGTGAAGAGTTAAGATACTTGTTAACAATGTGACAATGATTTCTAATAACAACAAGAGTTAAGTCCTTAAAAAGCAACTGATTGTACTGGGAAGGGATTATTGCAAGGAGCTGTGTTAAATGAATCATGGGAGATATGATTATGGATTGTTGGCGACATTATTCTGAGGATGTAAAGAATTGTAAGTCATTGTCTACAAATTAGAATTCAATAGATGTGCTACGCGACTCTGTACGAAAGTCGTATCTAAAATAAGCACTTATTAAAATATGTTTGCAAGGTACTAAAAAGATCTAAAATAGAGACATAATATAATTAAAATAAATAGGTGAGAATCCCACGCATAAAAAAATAGTATGATGACTGAGAATACTAGAAGTAGTAAATGCGAGAACAGGTATGAATGGTAATAGTTAGCACAGGCTTTTTCCATGACATAAAAAGAAACTCGATAGGTGTTGACCCCATCGCCACACCGCAGTGCTGTTACATATATCTCGGAATTCAACCTGCGTCCTGTGGGTTTCCTCGTAAGAGATGTTATGCTTCAACGTCGAACTAGTGGTAAAATATATGCCTTGCATGAATTCGAACCACCACAAGGCTATCACTGCTCTTCATAAAATAAGATTAAATAATTGATTATCGCTTGTATTTTTTAAATCCCATCGCACACGGCTAGTAAGTATATAAACCAAATCAGGGGAATTAAGTGCCGCTGCAGCGGAGGATGCAAAAAAAACCAATTTACTTAGATAAAATTTAATAAAAGAAATGAAATTACAATATAATTAAAACTAGTGTCTAATGGTCGATGGTTGTACCAAAAGTGACTTAAAAATCTAATGCTGTCATCGATGCCAAACCGATGTGCGTCACGTAGTGCAGCGTCAGCGCCTCGTGTCGCAAGCAGTGTAAAGTCCATGAAATGAGGTTAACGTCGAGTCAGCTTGATGCAGGAAGTGTAGTCATATAACATCTCCCTCCCAAAGATCAGCAATTATTTGAGAATCTTTGTCGAAAATATTGCTGACTGTTTTTGATCTTCTTTCTTGGTACCGCAAATTTCACTATAGATTTCTTGCGGAGGTTCCATAGTCTGTGACTGCAACGTTTTCTCTTGATGAGTTTGTAATCGTCGTCGCAGAAAAATGCCGATGCTTAGTGCAACTGCACTAAGTAGTAGTCCATATATAGGGATTGTAGTGTGATACACACTGTCGATTGGATCTTGTTTCAGGTCAACTGGTAACTGGAGTGATATCTTGCTATTGCTGGAATGCAGATTCTCGAGGTTTATGGAGTTTAATTTTATTGTATGTGCAGGAATTGCTTGGGCGTTGAATAAGCTTTCGTTAAGTTGAAGTAAATCAGTTATCTTAAGGGCTTGACCTTCTATATGATCTGCGCTGTTCAATATCTTAAATTCCGACGTTTGCAGGAAACATCCCTTAGGTATTGTAGCTAAGTAGCTACCATGAATCGTCTTGTATTGATTCTGCGTACATGATAGGCGAACTTTAGTTGGTTTTGGAAAGCTCACTACATAATGCTGGTCGTCCAGGCGTTCGTAGGCTTCTTTACTCAGTATGATGGTGGTGAACTGGCAGGTGTCATCTACTTGTTGCGTAGTAATGAGGTGTTGAATGCAGTCCGGTTGATCTTGATACTGATAGTTGAATTTCTTCTCGCAGAGATACCATAGACTAGTCTTCGGACATTCTGTCTCTATATACCAGAAATCTTTTTCGTGAATTGCCATATAAGGATGGGATGGGATAATAGCTTTATGATTTTTATTAGGAATAATTGATAATTTGAATAAACTATAAGTTACTGGAACGGCAATCGGAATTTTATAAACTAACACTAAATCATTTTTAGTGTAATAAAATCCTAGTTTGATAATGTCAAAATATTCTCTGTGATTAATATCTAAAAGTTCCTCTTCCTTGTAGAGAAGTTTTAGTTTATCTAACATGTTTCTAAGTGAACCTAAATTTAATGCTGAATGATGAGTAGTTTTAGAGTGAATAAAAGCTAGTACATTCTCTAGTCTTATAAGCTCATCATAGAGACTATCTATATTGTCTCCTAATATAAGTAAGAATTGAGCTAAATGTGCGTATTTTATTAAATCGTTTTCCCTTTTAGCATCACTATTCATTATATCATTGAGTACTTTTTCTATTCTACTTTGGTTTTCTACTATATTAGATAAGACATCGGAGGTTTGATTTATCCATTGCTTATTTAAGCTTATATGGTTATTTAATTCGGTTACGAGCTTATTTTGATTCTCCTGCACTATCTTAATGGCATTATTATAACGTAAAGCGTCTGTATAGTCGAGGTTACCAGAGATACTTTTAATAACGGAGCCTAAACCATCTATGAGACCTCTCTTTGTTCGTCTTGATTCAAAACTTTGTAACTGGTCAGAAATCTTTTCGAGCTTTGTACTGAGATATTCGATATGGGGTTCATAGAGGGACATCGTTTTGTTATTAAGATCTGGTCTATATTTATCTAACTGATTTCTTACCATATCTATGTGGGACTGAATTATTTCTAAATTAACGGATTGCAGAAAGGAATGGTAATGAGAAACCACTTTGGTAGATCCCATATTAAAGGGCAGAATTCCGGGTCCATTTTCCATTGTGTCAAGTATTATCTCTTGCGCTTGCGTCAGGCTGAGAAGTAGTATCGTTATCCTGTAACAAGCGAGCGCTATTAGGTACTCTCTTTAATCGCGATTTAGCCACCGGGCCGCGTTTCTTTTTAGTAAAGATATGTATTGGCAAATCCGCTAAAACCGTGTCCTGTGTGTATCGTGGGGCTAATTTTTGACGGCTAGCTGTTGGGTTCCGAATGAATATTTGCTGTTCGGGAATGTACTCGGTTTCGGGTTCACGGTCTTTATTAATATTTTCCGTAATTTGAGTACGACGGTGAAGCGACGTGTCGTTAAGGATGTCATATACTTTAATCATACGGTTGCGGTGTTCCTGAATATATTGTTGCAATAAATATCCGGATAAGTCTAAGTCCAAGGGATCGCGTGGATCGAAATGACCCGTAATTATGTCTAGGGGTCTACACTTAGTAAAACTATGAATTGAGCTATTGTAGGCTAATATAGCGTAGGGCATTAAGTTTACAACAGGCTCGGTTGTTTGCTCTAATTTCAGAATACGCAGATGTTCTAATAGAGTTGAATGGAGTCTCTCAACCATGCCGTTTTCGTTAGGTGCGTAGGCTAAAATTTTATGGTGTTGTATTTTATGTAATCTAACGAACTCTAGAAATAATTGATTGGTAAATTCTGGGCCTCTATCTGTAACGATCGTTAGTGGAACGCCGTGATGAGTGCAAAAATTTAATAAGGCTTGTACTACACTAAGTGCAGTAGAGTATTTCAAATGATACGCTTGAGCGTATTTGGAAAACGCATCAATGATCGTTAAGAATTTTTCATTTTGAGCAGAAAATAAGTCTAAGTGTACTATTTCGAAGGGTCTAGTCGTAGGGGGCACTATATGAAACTGTTGTTTGATGGGATTACGATCGTATTTAGCTTGGCCGCAAATATTGCATTCATTAATATATTTTGTAACGCTTTCTTTCATCTTTGGCCAAAAGTACTTTCGAGACAAAGCTAAGTAACACTCATTTATCCCGCGGTGATTTGTTTTACCCTCGTGATAATTTCGAATAATATCTTGTTGCTTCAGATAATCTTTAACATTTTCTAACTCTAATTTTGATAGAACTAGGTTCATTGCGGAGCTTCTAAACTTATCCTGGATAATTGGAATTATAGAATACATTTCTAGTGGAGGATTGATTAGAATTCCGGTTTTTACTTTGGGATTCACATATTCTTTTATTGCGTTAACTACATCCTGTTCAAGGTTAGATTTAGATAACTGAATATTGGTCCTTGTGTGACTTTCGAAAGGTTTACTGACTGTAGGCCGACTTTTGATATCACCAACCACAGTGAAACAGATTTGTTTATGGAATTTATTTAATGGTTCATCTGATATTGGCACTTCCAGAATTGGGTTTTCCGCATCCGTGTGTGCAGTGAGTGTACTGGAGCCTCCACGAGATGGTGGTCTCTCTGAAGGGTTGGCTTTCATAGAGCTAATCTCCTCATTATGGATTTCTATACGAGAAAGTGCATCAGCATTAGTATTATATTTTCCTTGTTTGTAAATTACTGAGAAATCGTACTCGCTTAGTTTCAGTCTCCACCTAGTTAATCTAGAGTTGGGTTCTTTCAAATTCATTACCCATTGTAAGGGTTTATGGTCCGTAATAATTTTGAACTTTCGTCCGAATAAATATGGTCTAAAGTATTTGGTTGCCCACACGATAGCCAGTAACTCTTTCTCGATCGTGCTGTAGTTAATCTCACTGGTATTTAGGGTTCTAGAGGCATAGGATATTGGCTTATCAGCACCGATGGGACCTTGGGAGAGTACAGCACCTATGGCTAAATTAGAGGCATCTGTGGTCAAGATAAACTCCTTTGAGAAGTCGGGATATTGCAGTATGGGGTCATTGATGAGTAAAGTTTTACACTTTTCAAAACAGTTAATGTAATTTTGATCTAAAGTAATTTTCGAACCCTTCTTTAAGCATTGGGTCATAGGTTTAGTTATCCGAGCGAAGTCGGGAATGAATTTCCTGTAGTATCTAAGTAATCCCAAAAATCGCTTAATTTCGGTAGAGGTTTTCGGTAAAGGGTATTTTTGTATAGCACTAATTTTGTCTGGATTTGGTTTTATACCATCCTTGCTTATAACATGTCCTAGATATGCTGTTTCTAATTTGAGGAACTCTGACTTGTCCATCTGAATTTTAAAATTCGACTCACGTAGTTTTTGGAAAACTTTTTCGAGGTTCACTATGTGTTCCTGCAATGAAGTACTGAAAACTATAATATCATCGAGATATACTAGGCATATACTATCTTGTAGATCTTTTAACACGTTGTCCATGACTCTCTGAAAAGTCGCAGGACTGTTCTTAAGACCCATTGGCATCCGCAAAAATTCAAAATGTCCATGTTCAACGTTAAATGCTGTTTTAGATATATCCGATGGATTCATCTCGACTTGGTAGAATCCGCTTGCCAAATCGAGGGTGGTAAAATATTGGCATTTGCCTAGTTTATCTAAGACGTCCGTAATATTAGGTATTGGATATTTATCATCGATAGTTTTTTCATTGACTTTTCGAAAGTCTACAACGAGACGCCATTTAGCTTTACCGGAGGCGTCCATTTTCTTAGGGACTATCCATATGGGAGAGCTCCACGCTGAGTCTGAGGGGCGAATAATTCCTTGTTCTAGCATTTTACCTATTTGATCTTTTACTTCTTGCCTATGCACATATGGGTATCGATAACTTTTAGTATAGACAGGAATTTCGTCCGTGGTCTTAATAGAGTGCTTTATTTTGTTAGTAAAAGTTAAAGCCTCTCCTTCAATATGAAATACGTCGGCATACTGCGCGCAAAGCGATTCTAAGTTAGCGCGCTCCTCTTCGTTCAAGTGAGCCGTACGCAATCGCGATAGTACTTCCTTCGTACGCGCGGGCATCGATTCAGGGCGCGTGCACTGAATAGCATATACCTCGGCGTTTACCGGTCTATCCATTGAAAATATTACATCGTTACGAGTTGGATTACGAATCTCTATTATGCCTCTGCTATTTTTTACTGTTGTTAGACATTCGCTAATAATACAATTAGAAATCGATTGCTCAGTAACTATAGCATCTCCGTCATGCACATTAATTGGTAATTTTAATAATTTCGAACAACCAGCTGGAATTATATCCTCGTAAAGATTGACATTTCGCGAATCATATACTTTAATAGGATTCGAAGCATACTGCGTAACAAGCAACTTATTTTTAAAATCTATATTTGATTCCCATTTGTCTAACAAATCTGAACCAATTAACCCGTCAAAGTAATCGTGGAATTTATAGACGAAAAAGGTGACGCCATTAGTATTATCATTAAATTCCGGGAAGCAAGGTAATGTGATCGAATAATCGCTTCTACTTGTCGCATGGACATTAGTTACTTCGAATGGATCATAATTTAGAGGTATTTGATTAAAGTATTTTTCTACTGCGTCTGGACTAATGAATGACTGATTAGCGCCAGTGTCTATTAGTAACTTGAGAGGAGGACAATTAATTTGGATATATGGTAACTGGCGTTGTGTCTGTAGATTTAGTTCTATTTTGGTTTGTCGAATTTGGGGGTTTTCTGAAAATCCACATTCTCACTTAGTTCCGGATTTTCATCCTGTTCCTCACCGTAAGTGGGGTAGGTCAGCTCAGGGTATTGCCCATAATTTCCGTGATATTCGGGATATTCATAGGGTTCATAACATTCCCAATAATCGGAATATGGCTCAAGATAAGGAGAATATTCATAGTCCGAACACTCATTAAAATTCATTTGCCTGGATTTGAAATAGTTACTAGGCGGAGGATTTTGGAAATTCCTCAGATCCATACCGGAATTGGGGTTCATATTTTTAGTGACATAATGACTCACGCCACTCATAGGCTGAGGTGCGGGTTGATTGCGAGGTGGCAATCTGAATGAATTTTGCTGTGGATTATAGTTTGGCGGAAGGGCACGGAACATTTGCTGAGTGCGGAATGGGCCACTGTACCCATAATTAGGTTGATTTGGATTTGGTTTCCACTGCTGAGGCGAAACTTGTGGAATGAATTGACGTGAAGGGCCAGGTATATTAAACGTGAAAGGTCGAGATGGTGGCATTGTAAATCCAGGTTTAAATAGTGGCATAGACAGATGCGGATTAGGTGTCATTTTTGGATTGGGAGTATTTGACTGGGGTGACTGAGCCTGCGATTTCTTATCTGAAAAATTATCATTTCTCTGTTGAAGGTATAAAGTGTTCATCTCTTCCTGGACATACTCCAGGGCCTTTTCAATTGTTTCTGGGCGCATACAACGGATACGTGAACCTAAAGGATCTTTTAATCCGCGCAAATATGCTTGCAGAGTTAATTTTTTATATAATGTACGTTTTGCGTCTATAGTGGTCTTTACTTCCTCGTGAAGAACGACGTAAGTCATGATTTTGCTAAAAAGATTCTGACAGCCTTCATAAAATTCAAGGGGTGTTTTTTGTCCCTGAGTTAATAATGCAAGGTCATTGTAAAGAGCAGTCTCATCTCTCTGGTCTGTGAAATTGTTAATTAAAGAATTACGAATGCCATTCCAATCGTTGGGTGTTCCATTGCTATTGATCAGACGAGCCGCTGATCCTGTAACTTTATTTAATATACCATTAAGCAAAGCTACATTTACTAATTCATTACCGGCGACCACAAATTTTACAACAATTGCGTCACATAATTTAATAAATCTGTTCAGTACATTTGGATTGCCGTCGAACTCCGGCAACATCCTCAGTGCCTTATACACATCATCTAAAGAATCCGCCATCTCCTCTTCTTCGTCTAATATATGCAACTTTCTATTACCGTCAAAATTACGTCGCCTATTACTAAAGCCTAATCTAGGGTTTCCCAATTGCCGTGGGTGGAAAATTGTGAAATAATAGGAACTAGAATTAAGGAAGAGCAATCACTAGAAAGATTCTGGCGTACTCACAGTATGATTGGCATCTCTGCTGTACCGATGTTCCGGATACTCCTCTGCGCAGCTCGCACGTAGATTCGGACCTCGAAGTGTGACTTGAAAGCCGCTCGGGTAATTCGCGAAATATTAGATTCGATTTTCGGAATCCGTGATTCTGCTCGCGAACCGGCCCGCGAGATCCTACCGACTGCGCCAATTAAGTGCCGCTGCAGCGGAGGATGCAAAAAAAACCAATTTACTTAGATAAAATTTAATAAAAGAAATGAAATTACAATATAATTAAAACTAGTGTCTAATGGTCGATGGTTGTACCAAAAGTGACTTAAAAATCTAATGCTGTCATCGATGCCAAACCGATGTGCGTCACGTAGTGCAGCGTCAGCGCCTCGTGTCGCAAGCAGTGTAAAGTCCATGAAATGAGGTTAACGTCGAGTCAGCTTGATGCAGGAAGTGTAGTCATATAACAGGGGCCTTATTATCTATTTATAATTGTAATCGCAATCGGATTCTTTTTGACATACATTGCTTCTTCCGTACACCTGTCAATACAGTCAGTGAAAGAAGAGCAAGCACTGATCGCGTAACAAATGTCAAATAAAGACGATTACAATTATAAATCCTACTAATATTATAAATGCGAAAGTTTGTATGGATGGATGTCTGGATGTATGGATGTCTGGATGGATGTTTGTTCCTCTTTCACGCAAAAACTACTGAACGGATTTTGATGAAACTTTACAGTTATGTAGCTTATACATCAGAATAACACATAGGCTATATTTCATCCCCGTATTCCCACGGGAACGGGAACTACGCGGGTGAAACCGCGGGGCGCTGCTAGTAGACAATAAGCCCCAATGCAGCGTAGTGCATTGAACACGCTCGCCGTAAGCTCATACAAAGCCGTTGCCAGGCGATACTTGTAATAGAGCAATATTAAATTCATATTTTCATATTAAAATGATCAGTTTTATTATGCGCAGCGCCGCCGGTGTCAAACACGAAAGAATCTGGCTTTGATCGGTGGCGCTTTGTGCGACGCGCGACAATCGCTTATTGGGATCAGATCGAAGTTTTAGGGCTGTCAACCGCACTGGGTATAATATAGTACCTAGTATTGTATAATATGTACCTGTGTTGTACTATATTTCGGGTCTGCGTAGGTAACAAATCCTTAGTTTTAAAAATGTATAAACGCGCCTTTTTTAATAAAAATGAGCTGTTGATTAACATTAATAAAAATTATAAGATAATTACAATTTTATTTAAGACAAAACATTTGTTAAATAATGCAAAAAAATATAGTTTTTCTAAAATAAAATAAGTAACAAGTTTATCTTTCTCAGTTATTTACATATTAAACTTTAGTATATTTTTGTAGCGTATTTCGAAGAATAGGTACTACATTTCCTCTAAGAAATGTTTACAACCCTAGGAGTAGCAGGGAAGGGGGGAGGTGTAGGAGAATAGGGGGCGACAATTAAATTGTGCGTGTCAGGTCGCTGAGCATTCCGACGGCGCTTGTTCGGCGGACGCGGTCATTCCCGTGTGCGGACAATGGAGCGGGCGGGATTCGAAAATCTATTTTTTGAATGAAAACGTTCACTGCATACAGATAATTCAAGAATATCGAATGAATGACAAAATAATGTCGGATAAAATTTTATTTATCGGATAAAACTTTACTTTTTAATTTGTAAAATTGCGAGTATCACTAGCTTGACGGTAAAGAAAACATCGTTGGCTCTAGAATTATTTCTGATTTTGTAAGTCCTTGCACTTTCCGTCTATCACGTATGAAATTCACCAGAATAACACATAACACATATTTTATTACCATATTCCCGCGGGAACCGGAACGGAGCGCTGCTAGTAATTCATAGTGATAGATAGGTTTTTCAATTTTAATTAGAGATTTAGATACTAATTAGCCAATATTCCTATTACCAACAGTCTCGTTGCCGCATCGTCTCAAAGTTACCCCATTCCCCCTGCTCCCCCTCTTAACCCCCTCCCCGCTGTAATGATGATTATTAATATAGTTGTCGCCCGACAACTTGTCTAATATCGCGCAGGCAAATAATCGCGGTCGCGCCGCCACTCGCGTAGACCGGGAGCTAAACGCCAGAAAACCCTCTGATAATATGTACTTTTTAATTTTGTCTATTCATATCACATTCGGTCAGAAAACTATGCATCTTGGAACTTTCTATTTGGTGGATATTAGAGCTAGATGTAGAGACCTACATTTTTAATGCTTAAGTAATCGATAAATTAAACTTTTAACTAAAATAAAGTATCGTCTATCTATTTTAATATTCGACGGTTAAATGAGTCATGATAAATGTTTTCGAAAATGGCCTGTCCAGGTAGACCATGTTTCACTACTATTGAGAGTCAGTAAAGTCCCTGCATCTAATGAAATAAATAAGTCTAATTTATATTTAAATCAATACACGATCTATGGAATTACCCGCTTTTCACAAATGTATTTTCAAACGCTTCCAAAATAACTTTAGGGTCTGCGGGTTTCCTCACCTTCGAGCAAGTGATAATAGTATAATGTCTTAAACCTTTAACGGGCATAGGCAGTTAAATTTTATCATTGGTTTCGAATCTTATTTCAATTACATAGAGTTCAATTTATGGTGGCAACTATTGTCCCTCTGCCTTATAAAGTGGCAGATATTTCGAAGCCGGCTCCCGCGCCATCGAGAGCACCGCGGGTGTATTAAGCCCCGATCGGCCACTTACGGCTGCGCGAGGGTTATTCGCTAATCGCCGCGAAGGGCGAGTGCCCACTGGCCGCGCTACCGGAGGGCGGCAATTCTTAGAGGGCCTTTGACAGTTTTCAAGATAAGGGTAATCAGCATTTATTTATTCCTACTACTATTAAAAAACGTAAACGATTTTGAGAATGTTTTCTGTTTCAAGAAAAAACTACTGAATGAATTTTCATCAAACTTTATTTTTTATATAAAATAGACAAATAATCTCACACCTTTTAACCCCATAGACCATTATATTATTTGGACTAAAAGGGATAAGTGGTGAGCCCATCGCCGGACCGGGGAGCTGTTACACATGTCTCTGGATTGATTCTGGGATCTGCGGGTTTGATTTTAGGAATCCAAAGAATATAATTATTGGTGAAATGCGGGTATTTCCACAAATGAATTACCTATAAATACCCCGGGGATAAAAGGATTGAGATTATTTATTTTTTTAAGATTAAGAATGGGCGAGTTCTGTTCCACATCGAGTTGCAGAACAGCCCATTTGCCATCCAGTAGAGAATAATAACGTGAATCCAATTACAGCTCTTTGTTCGCAACTATTCCACATCGAACCTTTGACTATATCAAAATTAAATTGCGCGTAAATATTAATTGAAGAGATTATTCCAAAACGCCTCTAAAAATTTATTTAGATGTTTATTTTATTATTGTAGCAAATCTAAAAATAATAAAACAAATAAAAACAATACAAAATTGAGTAGGTATCTACTATAAAGTATGACGCTTAAAAAATTACTAATATTGTATTCAGAGAAACTGTTTCCAAGAATAATATAATATTTCATTAACATTTTTTTCAATATCATTATCGTACTCGAATAATAGGTCACGAAGACTGATACTTGATAACGATCCAAACCTTTGAGACGCGCGCTTTGATGTTAATGCCTCTGTTGGAAATCACAGAGAAATTTCATAATTCAGTCGCGAACAGAATCTCGTTACAAACAGCCTTTCAGGAGCATTCAATAGACGGCTGAATGCGAGAGGGGGGGGCGGTAAGTTAATTACGAACTCGGGATCTATATTTGAATTAGTCGGGTTAGTTTACTGTAATCAAATAGTTGGAGGCGGTTCGGACCGAGACAACTAGCCACTGAATTAGGGTTGCCATATCTCAGGATTTGTGCTGTGAGTTATTTTATCTAACTTAATGTACCAAGAAAATGTACAACATGTACACATGGCGAACTTAATGCCTAAAGGCATTATCTACCAGTCAATCATCACTGTGATCACAGGATCTTGGAAATTTCCGGATGTTCTTACAATCAACACAAGCAAAAATATAATTTTCAAAAGATAATTCCACAAATCAATAAACACATTTTTTTAAAAAGATCATATAATTTATTATAGGAAGATTATAGGTCTTTAAAATATGTTTTAAAAAATTCTTACCTCCTTAAGTTCGTTTAATTTTATAGTAGACTGGGTCAAAAGAGTGTGACTCTTGATGATAGAATTTTAGTATTTTTGTATGAAAATTTGGTTATTTCTCAGTATTTTTCAATTGGTCACCTGTTAACCCTACAAGGCATTAGTGAGTGACGTCACCCAAGGCAAAGGGCCCTTGTCGCGAACTATTCGAATTTCTCCCAAAGTGGTCGCTAAATTTAATAATTCGCGATTTATATGACTGTGTTGGAACGGAATTCATAATTAGAAGTTCGGTTCTGAAGGCTTTTCAGGAGCTAACGGAGTTATTGGCTAACGGTGTTTGGCAATGATGTTTTATTATATTGACTGAGTTACATCTGCTTAAAATAAAATAAGTACGTATTATAAGTGGCAATACGGTATGTCAAAATATGATCCAATTCCAAAACCATTTCAAAATATTAGATTTCTAAACTTTATTTTAATATTTTCAGCGAATATTGCAGCAATTGTAAATGATTTTTACAAAAATCTCTGAATGACGTCAATGCAATGCCAGAGACACTACTTAGAGGTAATGAGTAAATAAATTGTGGGACACAGTTCACACTCGGTTATGTAGCCCCAAACTAAGCAAAATTGAATCGACGGGATAGCCCATACTTTATCATTATGTGAATCAACCACATTAGGTTTTGACCTAAGACTTCTGCGAAAAGTTGTTCGATTGTCGCTTCATTAGGTTTCATGAGACGTATATCATTAGGTTCAAAGAGAAATACATATGTTCTTAATGCTGAAATTACAGGTATTTTCCAAGATGACATAAACATATAAAACACAAAAACTATTAACACAATTCTAACGACTTAAGAGACGACATATTCAGACAACGATATATCGATCGACGTCGGTCGTTTGGATGTAATAACAATCCGATCCGATTGGCCAGTTGACGGGCCACATAGCGACGTGCCAGCACCTCACGACTCACTGCGGGAGATCAATCGTTCGATCAGTCTGGATCTATTAGGACAGTAATAGCTGCCAGTGGCGCTTCTGTGCGTGGGCCCTTAGATTTAGGGCCCAAATAAGTGACACACGATGCTCAGTTATGTCATGAGTTAATATTAATTAACTCATTAGAACAAGTCCCTCTTTAGAAAGTTGTGTGAAGCACAGTCATCAGGACAAGAGCTAATTCACGGTAATTCTGTAAAGGTTTACAAAAAAACTTATTCGTTAACTTTAGGAGTCGGAGATAAGACAGGCCTTAGTTAGATATATAAGTGCAGAGGTGATTTGTTGAGAAATTATTATGTGAGAAGACCAGCGGAGTCCATTTTTCTCCATTCCCATGAACGAACATTTATCAAAATCCTTACTTAGCGGATTCCTACATCGTATATGGACCCGAATTGCCACTGTTCAAGTTTCTGGTAGTGACTTACTGGAGATTTCTAAATGTTAGTGTACTTCAGCCCCCCTAGCCAAGTGGCATTGCACAATCTAATCGAATGTTCTTATAGATTGACATGTATGGGACTGACATTAGCGTTAGCGCTCGTTGGCAAGTGCTTATGTCAATCCCATACTTGTCAATCCAAAAGAACATTCGATTAGATTGTACAATGCCACTTGGCTAGGGGGGCAGGTATTTAAAATTTAGGTGAAAATTACTTATCGGTAATTCAAATCTAGGTATTTTTTTTCTCTAAATCGACTTTTGGTGAATCTTCCATGAGGTATTTCATCCTACAAGTATTGATTAATTCATGTATAAAGGTATAATAGATGTTGTTGAAACGATTTTGTTATGCGTAAAGGAATTAGGTGTACCTAATTTTCAAACAGTCTTATCGTCCCAATGCTGCTGTAGGTCTCCAAATATGTTGAAGATATTTACTACTTAATAGGAGCCTCAAAACCAAAGCACGATGGACTACAACAGAACTCCCGCCGTGTCTGGTTACCGTCGGGTTATTTACGAGATCCAAGACGCGCGAGACACGGCGAGTGACGCTTAATGGCCGCTGCGCCATTTTTGGCAGCCGCATAGGCGAGGTGCCACACTTGGCACCGAATCTAGGAGTCAATGTGCTAGCAGCTGATGACGGGACGTATTCACGAAATTTTTGTGATGTATCGAAATTAAATTGCGAATAATCATTTATAACACCACAAAAATGCAATTCGGATTTTCATTTTACAATTATAGAAAAAAATTTAAATAATAAAACAATCAAAAAAATGTTGCCATTGGGTACTATGAGTTATGACGCTACAGTTCAATACTCAGTACATTTGAAATAGTAAATTCGTGTTGTTAGATCATAAATAACCACTCTAAAGAGTAAAAAAACCGACTTTAATCTTCAACTTATATGGTTTTCTCATGGATTCCGTTGTCAAGACTGGACGAAATTAAAATGGGACTAATCTGAAAGCACCAGCTTTCAAATAAAAAAAGAATCATCCAAATCGGTCCACCCAGTCAACAGTTCTGAGGTAACAAACACAAAAAAAAAACAATACAGACGAATTGATAACCTCCTCCTTTTTGAAGTCGGTTAAAAATAACTCGTATTTTGACTAGGCAGTCAGATACCATCCCCTCGAGTTCGAAAAGTAACTATTGTTCTTTAACCACATGACACCTCAGGTCTCAATCCATAATTGATCTTTTCTATAGTGATTGAAGCCTGAGATATGTTTGCCTGTCATCGGGTTTTCAGACTAACTAAAACTTGTAGCATAACTATGCCACGATTAGCAAACCTACTAAATAAATATGGTAGAAACAGAAAGTGCATATGAACAACTGACAAAACCGTTTTATGGTAAAGATGCACTCGATATTCTAAGCCCAGCAACATTGTGTCTTCAATCAAAAATAAAGCTTTGCTGACCCCGTTCGAGTAGCGTCAGCGAATTTAAAGCAATATCAATTCCGTAGAATCAAGTGTCAGTGACTCAAGGAACTATTTTTAAGAAAATGTGTACCAGGCATTCCAAAACATTGTTTCTATGTGAAATAGAATGTAACACTAAAGTCACAACAACTATTAAATAATAGGATCTACCAAATCTAAAGCTTATTATGAAAAATTTTAAAGTTATGACCAAAAAGAAAATTAAAATTGAAACATCGCAAAGAAATAAACTTCATGCCAGAGGCGTATTCCGTTCCCAAATCTAAACACCGAAGAACGCCGTGAAAGCGAGCGCCTAACCATGTGGCCTAATCGCGCCCGGAATAGCAGCGCACGCGCCGAATAAATATGTCAGCCGTAGTGAAGGAAATGCCGCAGTCTTTCCTCTCAAATCTGGGACAGAAAGTTTAAAAGCTAAATGAAACGTCTTGCGCTCTCCTAGCGTGGCTAATTCGGTCTCACTGGAGCCCCTCTGCCCACCCCCCGCGGCAAAAGGCGCGCCGGGAGCCGCCGCTATTTCTGCCGTTCACGCCACAGCGGCGATATTTACGGAAACAACCTGAAACACACTCTAGCGTAACCGAACTGGGTTCAGGTTCCGGCGCTGCCGGTGATCCGATAAATTTAGAAAATGTTCGGGATCTGTCTTTACTATTTATGGTAGTGCACGCGGCGGCTAATTCCGGCGCGGGGGGAACCCCCCAATGACCCACCACCCCCCTAATGGTCAAGGGGGTCATCTTGGCCCACTCGCGAATAGGTGCCACAGGTGCCTGGCACTAGTAAAGAGGAGGGCAGGGATGGGAGCAGGGGGCTGGTTGCAATCAAACCAAAAGTCAACGGCTGTATAAAAAGAATAGATGTAATTAAAATAAATAAATTAACCGTTTATTTATTAATTACATTTTGGCATGAGATCCATAACGATCCCGTTGTATAATAAAAATAAAAAAGAAAAATTAAATTTATATAAATTTTACAATAAATTACATTACAATAAGATGGCGTTATATTTAGATGTTCAGTTCTGTCAGGTATCACTACGTACGACGTACAAAATGCTTGCGTTCCGAACTCGGACCAAGAGCACACACACAGCACTCGAATCACGTGACGCTTAGAAGCACTTGCGGTGGACGATGCCGGGGCCGGACTCGTCGTACTCCTCCTTGGAGATCCACATCTGCTGGAAGGTGGAAAGGGAGGCCAGGATGGACCCTCCGATCCAGACGGAGTATTTCCTCTCAGGGGGCGCGATGATCTTGATCTTGATGGTGGACGGCGCCAGGGCGGTGATCTCCTTCTGCATCCTGTCGGCGATACCGGGGTACATGGTGGTACCACCGGACATGACGGTGTTGGCGTACAGGTCCTTACGGATGTCCACGTCGCACTTCATGATGGAGTTGTACACGGTCTCGTGGATGCCGCACGATTCCATTCCCAGGAATGAGGGCTGGAAGAGGGCTTCGGGGCAACGGAACCTCTCGTTGCCGATGGTGATCACCTGACCGTCGGGAAGTTCGTAGGACTTCTCCAGGGAGGTGGAGGCGGCGGCGGTGGCCATTTCCTGCTCGAAGTCCAGGGCGACGTAGCAGAGCTTCTCCTTGATGTCGCGGACGATTTCCCTCTCAGCGGTGGTGGTGAAAGAGTAGCCCCTCTCGGTGAGGATCTTCATGAGGTAGTCGGTCAAGTCGCGACCGGCCAAGTCCAGACGGAGGATGGCGTGGGGCAGGGCGTAACCTTCGTAGATGGGCACGGTGTGGGAGACACCGTCACCGGAGTCCAGCACGATACCGGTGGTACGACCGGAGGCGTACAGGGAGAGCACGGCCTGGATGGCGACGTACATCGCGGGGGAGTTGAAGGTCTCAAACATGATCTGGGTCATCTTTTCCCTGTTGGCTTTGGGGTTCAGGGGGGCCTCGGTCAGCAGGACCGGGTGCTCCTCGGGGGCGACGCGCAGCTCGTTGTAGAAGGTGTGGTGCCAGATCTTCTCCATGTCGTCCCAGTTGGTGATGATGCCGTGCTCGATGGGGTACTTGAGGGTGAGGATACCCCTCTTGCTCTGGGCCTCGTCACCGACGTACGAGTCCTTCTGGCCCATGCCCACCATCACACCCTGGTGGCGAGGGCGACCTACGATGGACGGGAACACGGCGCGGGGAGCGTCGTCACCGGCGAAACCGGCCTTGCACATGCCGGAGCCGTTGTCCACAACGAGCGCAGCAACATCGTCGTCGCACATTTTGGCGGTGTGTGGAGTGATCGGACGCGGTGAAGATGACTCTACGGCAGCGAGACTGCGAGTGCGGCGACGCTCGGCGCTCGGCGCTTATATACGAGCGCGCGCGCAGCCGACCCGCCGCGGCCGCCATACAAGGCGCGCGAGAGAGCGCCCCCGCCGCGACGCTTCAAGCTCGCTCGTGGCTCTTCTACACTTCTTCAGGACTCCCCTGGCCTTCTGAGACCCTCCGGACCTTCTGTGGACCCCTATGAGGTCCCGAAGCTAAGGTCTTCGGCTGCTCCGGCGAGAGATTCGCGCGGCCGTCCGGCGCCTTATCGGGCGCTCGCGGTCGCGCGCCCCGCACGAAATAGCTCGCGATGTTTTATCCCATTATGAATTTCAGATGCATTTTGAGTCAAAAGTTATTTTTACTTCGCAGGCCATAGTATTAAATCTTTAAATAGCGGTTCATAAACTCGTCAGTTTTGATGGTTAGTCGTAGTGATGTATCTATCTCTGTTGTAAAGTGGAAAACTCTTCGTGAATGAGTTAGGATCTTGGTCATCGACAGCTTTTTAGGATTTTTGGTTATTGACTTTATAGGTCGCTGCTTAAATAATTCAGAGATTAAATCATGTTTTTCAGATTTGCTCTACTTACAAAAGTTGTGATTTCGTAGTAATTTCACACTATTACGAGTAGGTACCATCTTTTTATCTGAAAATTTATGTTTTATTAGGCACTGAATTCATTTGTATTGCCAGATTGATTCAGGTTTTTACTTAGCCCGCCTACTTTATTTGTGAAAATGGTGCGTTGTCTTACATCTTTTACAAATTCCTCACAACTGCACTTGTTATTTTCCTGCATTGTCGCGCGTGTAATGCATCTAATTTAACTGCAGGTTCATCAGTCAAGTTTAAATTAACTACAACAACAAAGGAATATATTTAGCATCGACAGCAACAGGTCTATCGTAACTATCGCCATTCATCGATTACACTCAATTAAATACCAATACCGCTACTGTGGAATCATTTATCACCTTTGGCGATACGTCTGTTTCTTCTAGTTTATCATTCATTGCCGAATTAGTTTCATTGTTTTCACCGGTTTCTATTACTTGGCGAGCGATGGACTTCAAATAATTAAATGGATATATAGAATGAGTGGTGCATAGTGGAGTTCCGCTACAAGTGCATTAGATGGAGTGCATTGGCCGAGTCTATTTGTGGGAACAGGTGTGACTTGTGAGCGCCCTACTGGCGGGGCAAGGGGGGGGAGTGCTTCGGAGGGCACTTACGTTCAGCCACTTCTGTCTTACAGGAGAGTTGGTTACGAGGGTGTTTGCTAACGAACTGAACAATGTAGATTAAGGAGTTCACATTAAGTTCATTGTTCGAATACTCTTCAATTTCAATTCAAAGGAGAACATTACGATGTATTAATTTTGACAAAGAATATTGCTACATTTTTAATTATGTATAGTTGAGGCCTTTTAGTTTGGTTTGATTTACATCTTCTTTATAAACGGTTTTGTATTTTTTTTTAACATCGCGTCATCGTCACTTCTATTGCATTTCATAACCAGTAAACTATAAATAGACACATTGTTATGTGTACTACCTCTTACCTCAATATTACGTTTATTAGTCTGTGTATTTTTTGTACCTATACGAAAATAAATGATTCTGTTTAGTAACATTCAGTAAAGCTATATATTGGTGGTGGTGGTGGTCTGATGAGGCCATCGCTGGACTGGGGTGCTGTCACACATGTCTCAGAAATAATTCTAGGGCTGTGGGTTTCTTAACGGCGCCTGGGCGCGTGGGTGCCTTTGTCGTCGTGGTAGTGTCAATCAGTTTCAGTAATACATTTTTTTTTATTGTGGGACACAATTTACACACGTTTAGTCAGTCCCAAACTAGGTAGAGCCTGTACTATGGGTACTAAACAACTGATAGATACATAAATATTAAATACGAGACACGAAGCCAACAGACATGTTCATGCACACAAATGTTGGTCTCGAGCGGGGATCGAACCCGCGACCTCCGGCTCAGAAGGCAGGGTCACTACCAACTGAGCTGCATGTATCCAAGCAACGATTGCGGCATGGAGCAATTCTTTTGGTATAACATCTGTCAGCTGTTTAAGTTCAAAGTCGCGTCCGAGTGATCTATTTCGGGATGTTCCCGTATTCGGGCATGCCGTGCGCGTGCGCTTTCGTTAGTCACTGGCTGGCGACGCGCCCCTGCTTCGAAAAGTGCAATAAATCCTTCGCGCCTGCGCTAATTATATTCCGTTACTAATTATTGTTATCATTAATTCGAGTGACGCGTTGGTTATTTTAGGGCTTCGGTTGCATCAAGCTCGAGAATGCGTTGAATACCGGTCTGGTAACAATTCTGAGGGATAACATATGAAATTGCTGCTTGACCGGCTATCTGCAGTTAAGATGTTTCCATCTTTAGTTCATTGCAGTTATCTAAGTCGTATTAGTATTTGCTATAAATACCCTTTTGGAAATACATTTCCTCTAGGAAGTCAAAATGTTTTAAATTCAAAGTAGTGACTTATAAGTCCACTATTGAAAACAATTTCAACTCCACTTTCAGCATGTACCTATGCTGAGATGAGGCTGAGCAAAAGAAACAGAAAAAAGACTCCGCAACACATTACTCTTTTAATGTGTCCATGGGCGACGATAGTCATTTACCATCAGGTGACCTGTCTACTCGTTTGCCCCTTTCTCTTATAAAAAAAAAAACAATCAATGCAATACAAATAACCTGCAAGTTACATGGTTTTAGTGCTTTGGTGAACTGGAGAAAATTTACACCAAACATCATTGTCATTGAAATAATCATCTAGGTAACTTGTATTAAGCAATTTTACATAAAACCCTTTTTATGTGAGTCTTGAAAATGTTTTCTGGTAAATCTACAATAGCTTTAGGTATCTTGTTGTAAAAGCGTACACACAACCCTATAGAAATAATTAATGTTACCTAATTTGTATGTAATATGGTTTCTACTAAAAAGAGACTTAAATGTTTATTGTTTATGCAATAAAGGTACCTATCACCACCGTCAGGACATTTCTCTTAGGTACGTATTACATCGATATTACGTCAATACCTAATTCGTATGAAAACAAAGCAGCATGGCTCACAAATACGTGAAATTACGTAATGGCCCGAGAAGCGTACAGTGTAGCAGATAGCTGCGTATGTTCGGGATACGGCGTGAGTATTAATAGCCAAGTTCAGTGCCGCGCGGTGACCCGCTGTGGGGGTACGGGATTGAACCCGAGCTCTTTATGGAGATGTTTCATCATCATCATATCATCCGAAAGACGTCCACTGCTGGGCCTCCTCCGTGTATCGGCTGGTGCAAGTCGCACACAGTCGTACACGCTGGATGCGGGAAGCACAAGAGGTCATCAATGCTACAGGGAATATGTTTACTTCAAATTAAATCAGTGTGTAATGGTCATTTATACAGAACCAGCATGGCCGTCCCTGAGGTGAAGCATGAAATAATCGAAGAGATTAACGCAAAGAAATTTTAGGCGACGCTTGTGCATGAATTCGTTCTTGGTACGAGTGGGCGTGCAATTGTTTTGTAGAAACAGCTACCTACGTAACATTCAGTTGCAATGGATGAATTTCAATACCTTAAAAGTCCATTTATTAAACATATTGACTGAGCTTGAACAAGGAACAAGGTACTACTGATAGACAAGGAAAATGAAAATATGAATATTAAAATATATCTATAGCACCCTTTGAGTATTAAACCAACAGGAGACGTCACGCGCACTAGTTTCTTTGCAAACAAGTCTGCCAATTTCTGAGCGGGGGACGAGGAAACAAACACAAATAATGTTAAAACTAACGCATTTTTTGACAAAACAATTAAACACTAGCTTGAACTAGATGCACACAAATACATTCACCAATCCAAGCACTCCGTGAACTCAAAAAAACTATTTGTGTATAACAGGTAGCTATGCGTGTTGACCTTCACTTTTTTTTGGCAGAGGGGAACGCCTATCAGTGGCGTCTCCGCTTGGTTTAATACTCAAAGATAGCACCTATGACAGAGGCTGAAGATGTTAAGGTAGTAAATAGTTTCTCTTGGTACACATATCATTTGGCGTTTACAACGTATCGTGTTCAGAGGATCATCACCAATAAACGTGGACCCAGAAGATGAGTTGCGACGGACATTGTCCAAATATTGTTTGTTGGTGATCAAGTGATATGACTCAATAAAGTGTTAAAAGTTAGGTGGTCGATGTAAGCCTAACGTTGCAAATAGGACGCGTATGTTTATATATAAAATAATTTTTTTGACTCAATTACTACGACAAAAATAGCGTATTATTATTAGCGATACGAATGTTGGCTTAAAAATTACTTACAAAAGAAGAAAGACCAAGTTTTTAATATCATACTCTATGATTGTTAGTACATTCATGATACACTTGTTGAAAATGTTGTCTGTCTTATAAACTCAAAAACTACTGGACCGATTGTAAAAATTCTTTCACCAATAGAACGGTACATTATCACTGAGTAAAATAGGATATATTTTATTTCCGTATTCCCACGGGAAAGGAAACAACGCGGGTGAAACGTTGCTTAAGAGCTAGTATTAAATAATTCATTGTAAAACGAAGCCATGTTAATGGTACACATTATGTTTCTGTAAAATAAAAAGTCGTTGAATACGTAAGTAAATTTAATTTAAAACTTTTTATTTTTATTTCCTTTCCCCTAACCTTGTTTAGATCAACTTCTAACTTTATAATCTGTACACATTGTTACTACACTACCAATACTGTTTACATGTCAGCGTCGATGGTCGCAACACGATGCGCGTGCTCTACAGATGTAGGCCCGTTCGCTGCCAACTCGCTGGCATCTGCTCTCGAGTCAACCCGATCATTGTTTTTTGCTTCTACTAAATGTTAATCGTTTGTAATTTAGCTACAGCTAGATCGTCTTGTTTATGTGTCATCGCGTGGCGGGCTGCCGTCTTGAAGATTAAACTCATGAGATCATTTCTCAGTCGGATTATTGAAATTGTCAGCTTGTCCTTCTTCTTCATCATCATCTTGCTCATTTCTCTTATTTCAGCGTCTGCTAAATACACACATAAGTACCTAATGTTAAAATTTTTGAATTTTTTTTCTTTTGTTCAGCTTTCCACCAACTATGTCATCATCTCGTCGTCGTCAGTCTTTGGGATAATGAATATTAATTGCTCGTTTCGCTCGGCATATTTTTTGTAAATTTTGATTAATATTTACATCGTAAACAATTTAAAAGATGTAAAACATTGTATTCTACTATTACTGCAGGTTATGTAGCTAGATTTTCAGCATATTGTTTCAATAATATGTATTTTATGCAATAAAAGTGAATCAAACCTTTTTTATTTATAACAAATCTTGACTGCCTAATAAATAGTTCACTTTTAACCTCCGAATGGTTGCCAAGAGCAGTTTAATCAGAGCACTATTATACGGGAGCATTACATCATCATTAATCCATCTTTTGCTAGTTGGAGCGGGATAATTGCCGAAATTAAAATCAGTGCGTTTAATTTGCCGTATCCCCCTCGCGAGAGAATAAAAGTGTAATCCCCCCTCCCTCCCCCTCCTCCGACGTACGAGAGGGGCCGCGTATTTTAATAACCTTGTTGCATATGCGGATTATCTGCCGGATTCCTAATGTTATGAATATTAGGGGCTTGTTGTGAGCTTTTTTACAGTCTTTTTAAGTATTTCTGTTCTGTGATTTTTAGATACACTTGAAACAAAGATTATGATGTATTTCGCTTAGAATCAGACCTAGGTAATTTCAATACATATTTACATTACTATATGATTCTTAGGAACTGGGCAACTTCGTTTATATAAAAAATAAGTGATTTACCACAAAACGGTTTTTTATTTTGTTAAATAGTGACAATTTTGAACACCTGATTGTTATAAGTTGACACTTATAGTGTTGAACACTTCCATTGATTATTGTTTCAACGGTTATTTAGTGTTATTGAAAAAAAAAATGAAAAAATATTTTATTAACTTTAAAGGATGCTTAACATTGTAATTGTAAAGGCACCCTATTTATTTATAATATATAAAGCTGGACTACCACTCACTGACTCACTGACTGATTGACATAATTGTTCTCCCAGAAGGAGTCGTTTTGGAGAAAAGTCATATATGAGAAAAGTGTTCAAGATGGCGGGGTGACCTAGGGAAAATTCCGACTTTTCAAAAAAACAAAATGGCGGCCAGACTTGCTTATCGTATTTCTTTTGTTTTCCGGCCGATTCGGCTCAAATTTTTGGAATCCGTAAAACTTTTAAGATGATTTACGAAAATTATTTAAAAAGTTGAAAAAACAAAATGGCGGCCGCGTAGTAATGTTTCAAAGTTGGAGTGGTTTTAGACCCCACTTGACCCGAATTAGACGCATGGTTGTCGACATCGTGCAGTTACAAGTGGCACGTCATCTTTTTAGGCATATCCCGTAGTTTACCAGAAAAATCCGAAAAACTGAAAATCCAAGATGGCCGCCCTGTGATTGGCTCCCAAAGAAAAAGATGAATTTTACCAGATTTTGAATGTCGATTTTCAGCAAGATGGCGACACCTGAGCGAGTTGGCTTGTAGAGCGGGGTTATAGGTCTCATTACAGAGTATTGCCATGTTTAACAATTTTCCCAAAATTTGGGGTATTTTTTTACTTTTAATGCAAAAAGTCAAAACTCGAAATTTTACCATTTTGCGAAAACGAGTAACAGTCAACGGTACATTTTATCTCTCTCTATGACCTTTTGTGGGTTTTTTGATTTTCGCCTGGCAACACTGAAAGTTATGGCCGATTGAATTTTTAGGGTAGACCTCAAAAGACCCGAATTGGTCTCCCAGATGCCAATATGCTATAGAGACGTGATTGGTGTCATTGCATAGGGCATATCCTGTAGTTTACTAGAAAAATCCAAAAAACTAAAAATCCAAGATGGCCGCTCCGGTATTCTCTCGTTACTGAAAAAATTGGGTTTTTATAATTTTTATCGGTATTTTTAGGCAAGTTGGCCACACTTTGGAAAGTTGGTTTGCATGAAGCGATTGTGGGTCTCAGTAAGCAGTGTTGCCATGAAAAGAAATATTTTACAAAATTTTATTATTTTTCAACTTATACTTAAAATTTACTATTTTCACATAGAAAATAATCGAAAATGGCTAAAACAAGATGGGCGCCCAAAATTTGACTTTATTTTTCTGTCAAAATACGACCTCACAGAGACACGCGTGGCCGCTTGCGGCCTCGCGCACCGCGCGACATCTAGTTAAGTATTATAATACTTGTGCCAGGATGCCCCACTCTTCCATAGCCATACAGAACTTTTCACTTAAAAGGTACTTCTAAGCTTCTTAAGAATCATTTTGATTTGATTTGATTTGACTAGGTTTCATAGCAAAATGCCTAATAATATTCACACTTTACCATTTAATAGTTTTGTAAAAGCTTACATAACTACCAGATTTATGTTGAAATCTTCAGTTTTTTTTTTTACTTTTAGCCGTATATTGTTGCAATGACATTATTGTAATATATTAGCTCATGGTACCCTGAAATTACCGTGCTACCCCTTATGCAAGGAATAGACTGATAGATGAGCAGTCTTTTGGTGTTATCTGCGAGCATCAGCGCGTGGCTCGCGTGGGAGAGATGTTATCATCTCTTTGTGCTCAATGGCAATTGCGCCGGATGATTGAGTTACAATATTATTTGGTATTGCGGTGGCTGCGTTTCATTATTTGTCATATTTTATTGTACTGTATTATGAAAGGGCCTTTCTAAAATTTGATTCATATGTATATCTGATTGAAACAAATTACTGTTTTTTCAATTGGGCCGCAAATCATACTTGATTAGTTAGTCTCAATTTAGGCAGAACCTGTAAACAGATAAACGTATTAATAAACATCTAAGTTAAAATATACGCATACATATAAAATATACGCCCCGAAGAAATCGAACCCGCGACCTAAGACTCAGAAGGCAGACTTACCTCCTACCAACTGAGTCCTCAGGCTCGTCTATGTGTATGTGGCTTGTAGCGACACTACATAGAACGCGCCAATAGACGGCCGAGTTCTAAACCGCGCTATCGGAGTTTTCTAATGAGTTTGTATAAATACAACTGTCCAACATCAACCGTAGGACCGCGGTCCCCAGGCACGATCACCTCGCCTCAAGGAAGATCTTCCCTTTTCACGATGGAGGAGCATTCCACCTCCGCTCCTCCATATGCCTCGTATATGTGGCTTTGGCAAATATTAATAAATAACAATACATAAGTAAGTAACAACTCTATAATATTTTACACCAATAATAAATACGTGACAAGTAACATAATGATAGATAGAAGTATTACACTGGGTGGTTTGACAACTTTAGGGTAATCTATGTCACATGTAACGATCAATTGACCACATAGACCCTGGCCACGCTGCTTCTAAGTGCACCATCGGGAGTCCAGCAGTGGGCTATCACACATCGACGATAATGGCCCTGATCGCCTGCAGATTGCTCCCAATATATCTGTCACTGCGCACGGCCGGTCTAATGCCCGACGCGTGCCGCTAATTGACAGCTCGCCAATGCACTGCCGAGCAAGCAGCGGTCTATACCACACTAGCTTTCAAACTGTGACTTCAGACACTGTACTGAAAAAAAACTCTGGCTTTTAGGTGGCATAGCAATAATCCGAAACATGTAGGTACAATTTTAAGTAGGTACTTATTCAGATAAATACTTATTACAAAATTAATTGTTTCTATTGATCTGATAACGACCTCTCAAATTAAGTTTATTTAAATGTCTCTTATGCGAAGACATCAACTAGGTAAGCAACTAATATATAAGTATGTTCCTACCCTTTACTAAGGAAAATATATAGATATTTACTAAATACGTCCGGTCAAGCAATTAGTAGACATAATAAGATTAGAGTCCTGAATATGGTAGGTTTTTAAACCAACCAATGAGTTTTTCAAAAGTTCACATTCATAAATTTATTATTCGATTTGATCTTTATACAAAAAGTTTTTTACACAAAGGTCTTGGATGCCATGTATGAACTGGTTTTTCCATTGCCTCTTTTGGATTTTTGTTAAGACTATTATGAAAACTTGAAAAATTCAATTTACTCCGACTGCGTCCCTCTCAGTGACCCGCAGTGCACCTTCCCCCAATACTGTGTTGATTTTGCGCGCGCGACTCCGGAGGCTCCGTCCCTCCCGATTGGACATTCGCAGTACATGTCTGGTCCTCCTTGAAGCTTGCATGACGTGTGTAGTGTCCAGCTAGCAATGGATCGCGAAAAGCGTTGAAAGGGAATTTAATAAAATATCTGGTGTTGGTTCGGTGCGCTAATTGCCGCTGCGCTTTTGGGGCGCATGTCGCGTGCGACATTATTTCATTACGCTCGTTACGGCCAATAGACTTATCGGAGTGCGCTCGCTATTTGCGCACCAGATTGATATTAGCCGGTTATTGTTGCTCTAGCCGGTTTATTAAAAGGCATATTGACAGATAGCGCGTGAAAATGTTTTTGTGTCAATTTGTTGGATCTGTTTTATTGATCGTTTCCAAATCAGTACCTAGATTACGAGCAAACTATTTAGTGGTGGTCTTCACTGGTGGTGAGTTCAGATACTGGACTCTATAGGTAGCAGTCAAAATTTAAAAGTCCGTAGGATTCCAAACCCAAAAGTATTTATTGAATCGAAATTCATTAAATGGGGATCCTTGGGAATGATTCGAGAGAGAATTTTTTAAATTAATATAATGTAATTTTATATGAGTAAAAAAACATCAATGGAATGCCAGAAAAAAAAAACTTATATAATTTTTTTGTACAAGTTCTTTGTTGTTTTTTTCTTGAGATACATATTTTAGATATTCTTGTAAAAGACGCGTGTATTGATGCACATCTATAAATTGTTGTGAATTTTTACTAACTTATTTTGAAGATATTTACATATTTATCACTCGCTCGACGGTGAAGGAAAACATCGTGAGGAAACCCGCAGGTCTCAGAATTAATTCTGAGACATGTGTGAACAGACCCGGTCCGGCGATGGGCTCACCACCTATCACGTTTAGGGGTCCAATATATCTCGTGAAATGTGGGTATATCCAGTAATGGAATACCTCTGCCTACCCCCGCGGGGATGAAAGGCGTGAGATTATGTTATGTTTTGTGTTATTTTGAAGATCACAAGGCAGCCGAATTTAGTAATGTAACATCGTAGCGGCATGCACTATTGCACTGGTTACTGATTCCTGTCATTGCATTCTTGATATTCTGTCATACTTAGGGATATGAAAAATAAAACGATTTTTGGAATAATCGTTTGTTTAAATAAACGATTTTTAAAATTTAAAAAAAACTATTTTTAATAAATCGATTATATTTTTACACCATTTTAGTCGATTTTTGTAAACAGCACCATCTGAGTGAGGAATGAAGAAATTTGAAGTAAGTTCACCAACATAAAGTTTATGTTATGCATGTGAAAAAAAATTTTTAATCAATCAATTAATCAAAAGATTGCATCTTATATAAAATGAGATCTAATCAATTACATCCCTCTAGTCATACATACTTCTATTTGTAAACAATAAATTCCAGCTGCGAATCTTTTTATTGACTTAGTCGCCAGGACTGTTCCCACGCTGCCACTGTTTGTCGCGTGTCGCTCCGTCTGCCGGGGACGATTCGTATTAATTAGAGTCCACAGTATTGCTTTCTTTATTTTTACATAAAATCATTTTCCCTAGTTCATGTTTGCCTTTTACATATTTATTATCTACATTTTGACTTCATTTTGCACCTATAATATAAAAATGAATCGCAAAATGTGTTGGTGCATACGCAAAGCTCATAACTCAACAACGCCTGGACCAATTTGGCAAATTCTTTTTTTTAAATGTTCGTTGAAGTTCAAAGATGGTTTTAACGGAAACGGGAACTACGCCGGTGAAACCGCGGGGCGCTGCTAGTTTATAATATTACTAGTGACCTCCCCTGGCTTCGCACGGCACTTCGCACGCAATCATATACATATAAACCTTTCTCTTAAATCACTCTATCTATTTAAACTGCATCAAAATCCGTTGCGTAGTTTTAAAGGTCTAAGCATACATAGGGACAGACAGACAGCGGGAAACGACTTTGTTTTATACTATGTAGGGACAGTGAATGATAAGGGGAGTAAATAAACCGACGTATATTCACATTATATACGTGTGAAAATGTGCTATATGCTCCAGCCATGAGATCTAAATAATGCGCGAGTGGGCGTCGCGGGCGCACCACTGACACACTGCCGCGGCCTTCCCACTCTCTCACTGGATTCCTGATGCTATCGTGGGATTGTATCTTTGATCCAGCTGCTATGACGGTACAACGGGAAGTAGCTATGTCTATCTATTTCTTAATGTACATTTATAAATACGTAAGACTGCCTCCAAAGAGATTTAAATATACAAGGATGTAGGGAATATTTTCATACAAAAACTGATAACAAGCGTTAGTTTGTGAGATACAAACGCGAGATGGCATTCAGTCGAATCACACTAGACTTATTACCTCTACTTAAAAAGTTTTAGATTTCGATTTTGTTCAATATGACCGCTTTATACCTTATTAGGCCGTGCGCTTCGTTCCCGTTCCCGTTCCCGTGGAACTACGAGAATAAAATTTAGCCTATGTTACTAGGGATATTGGCAATGGTGTAAGAGTTTTTGAAATCGGTCTATAGTTTTTTTGAGTTTATTCGTTACAAACATACAAAAATACAAATCTTTTTTTCTTTATAATATTAGTGTAGATAATATAGATTAGTGTAGTTTTGCCTGTACCCTATCCACGTTTTTTCAGTAACACAACTCCATACGATAATTATTTATGAAATCTGCGACAGGTATGTAGTTGTGGACTGAGATAGCTAATCGAATAAACGAGAATAGGGAGGCCGGTTACGTATTGATGGTGAGTCTAGTGAAACTACGCACTACGCATCTTACGATATATCCGCGCCGCATCGATGTGGAGCCAAGCGAACAGCTGTCGCGTTGAAGCTAGTAACAGTTTAATAATCATGTTGCGATGTCACTCAACGTAAAACGTACCCTATTTAATATTATTTTCACTTCTCAAAAGTACGCCAATATAGCCCTACGAAGCGGGACTAAAGTGACCACTTTAGTCCCTAGGGAGTATAAAGTAATTTTTTTTTAATTTCCTTAATGAGAAAAAGACAACCTCAAACAGCCAGTAAATATCTGTAGAGTGTGGACCATCTTCATTGCGAAAATGTGAAGAGTTTTAGTTTCATGGTTTTTCCGCGAAGAAGGTGGCGCCATGTGTCTTAAATTGTTTACCTGCAAAGAGATTTAAATCTCTTTATTAATCTGTGACAGCCTGACAGGTTTAGAAGAAAAAACTGACCGCGAAAATTTCTGAATTTTTGTCGAGTGTAAATTTGTTGGGTTTTAAATAAATTTGTACTAAATTGACAATTTTTCTCGCACTCAAAGTGAAAAGTACAGTTTCCACCTCGAGACTAAACGCCAACTTAATATACCCTCGGTTTCATGACTCCCTCGCAAGCTCGGGAGTCAAACCACCTCTGGTATATAATGGCTTCGTTTAGTCCCTCGATATAAAATATACTATTAAAAACGTTTATGATGAAGCTAAAAAGTTACAGATTCGTCTATAGCGCGAAAGTCGCTCAGAGTTGAGTCTATGTTATTAACTTATATGTGTTACAGTACTTACAAACAAGAGGAACAGTGGCTATAACAATACAGGAAACTGTAATTTAAGAGGACTTCGATATGAAAAATTCGACAAATATATTTTACCGACGAATTTTGTTGTGATCGCCACCCTTACTCCTTTTCTAAACTAAATAATAAGTACCTACTCCTGATTACTTGTCTTCTAAAGTTAATTTAAAATTTACTTTCTCGAGTGAATTATAAAGCTTTAATGTGCCTATATATTTCATAGTTCAGAAGTTATTTAAGTTTCATAATAGGCAGAAACTTATTATTTTGTTGTTACTTAGGTATATGTTCTGGGTACCTGTAAGTTTTCCCAAAAGTAAATATATAGAAATAAATATATACCTATAGATGAATTTGTAAATACATGTTAGACATGACATGACGACACTAGTTAGCTGTAATGTGACTGAAGCTAATTGCGAGACAATGGCCAGTGCCAACAACGCGCTTTATTGCCGACAGTCGCTCGACTGTTACGTCCACAATAAGTCCATCTAATCCAATTTTTTAAGCTATTGCATAGCTTCTATGGCGGGCCTTGAGCGCGGGGACCGAATCCAGAAATTCCGTAACGAAAAAACCTCACGCTCTCCCCACTCCGACGGGCACGGAGGTGTGGCTTAAAGGCCGTGCATTGTATAAAATAAAATAAAGTGAAGTAAAGTAAAGTAAAGTAAAGTAAGTCGAATCGAAGTCGAAGTCGAAGTCGAAAGTCGAAAGTCGAAAGTCGAAAGTCGAAAGTCGAAAGTCGAAAGTCGAAAGTCGAAAGTCGAAAGTCGAAAGTCGAAAGTCGAAAGTCGAAAGTCGAAAGTCGAAAGTCGAAAGTCGAAAGTCGAAAGTCGAAAGTCGAAAGTCGAAAGTCGAAAGTCGAAAGTCGAAAGTCGAAAGTCGAAAGTCGAAAGTCGAAAGTCGAAAGTCGAAAGTCGAAAGTCGAAAGTCGAAAGTCGAAAGTCGAAAGTCGAAAGTCGAAAGTCGAAAGTCGAAAGTCGAAAGTCGAAAGTCGAAAGTCGAAAGTCGAGTCGGAGTCGGAGTCGAGTCGAATCGAATCGAATCGAATCAAATGAAATGAAATGAAATAGTCAGACCAACCAAGACAGTCAACTTTATGCTATGCAATAGCTTTACCGCGGCAGTCCCCAAGTGCCACACGTCTTTTTTTTTTAGTAAATAATTTACAGTTACATCTTTAAATTCGAAATCCTTAAGAGATGTCAAATATTCGAAACGCTGAACCAGTAAACGTTTTTTTAAAAAACTAGCAAACTGCACATTTTAGAACAATAATGGTAATATTATGTCATTGGGGTTTTACTCTGTCATTTTAAGTCTTCGTCTATGTATAATAACTAGCTTATAGTGAAAACCCTGTTGGCAAACTTAAAAAAATAATTAATTAATTAATATTATTTAGCACTGTATGTATGTACAAACTTCAGCCATACAATTTTAGAAATAAACTATAAAATTATCCTTAAGTGAAATGTAAATTTCGTTGGAAAAATGTCTTTAAACCTATTTTATTAAAAAAACCGGCTGAGTGTGAATCAGGATCAAGCTAGAGATCCCGAACCAGAAGAAAGAAAATCTTTTTTTATAAAACACATACCTAGCACAACAATATTAATTTGCTATGAAACGAAACCCTCGACGCATAAGTTCTTATTTTTATTATTATTTATTTACACTGTTAATAAGATACAGTACCAGTTTTAAGCGAGTAGGTACGGACTACGGACCTTTTTGGCGACTTTCCCATTTTGCAAGCCGATAGTGTTTTGTTTTTTCTAAATGTTTCTCCGATTTTTACCGGAAGCAATGCACAAGCTCACTAAAATTGGGTAGTTCTTACAGTGAAGGAATTTTGGTGGGCTCAGCTCGTAGCTTCTAAAGTTTTATATATTCCTGATTTATTTTTTATCTGAGACAGTTAACTAATGGTCTACTATTTGGGCACTGAAATTCAGAGCGGTAAGAAACTTATTTCTTGCAAAAGAAAGCCCAAATGTGATCCAATTTGTCACTTTCCTGTGGGGCGATTTTCCAAGACTCAAGCTTTCTACCGGAATAATAAGCAAAATATGTACATAATCAAACAGATTAGCAACAAATTACACTAAGAATTAATATAACTTTGCTAATACATAAAAAAAATGTACGTAACTCCCTCTTTTTAATAATTTTTCCATAAGAGAATAGAGGCGACAAGAATTTCGTATCACATTCCTGTGAGCTAAAAAACATGATAAAACACCAACAATTTAAACGATAAGGGAAGTTGCCAGACTTTCGATGCAAAGTGCCTACCTCAATGTGTCCATTGCCGCTCAATCCGCAGCCAATTAGATAATCAGCCAGTCGGGACGGAGATTTCTTCTAGCGCAAACGTGTTCGGGTCAGACAAGTTCTCACTCGTATGGTAAGTACTTACGTAATCAATATTTTTTTTTTAATATTTTTAATAGTTTTAACTACTATACCTAGTGTAAATATAATAAAAAGCCTTGAAATTGCAATCAAAGACAGCATTTTTGTAGAATTTATGAAAAATCTTAAAATTATCACTTTCCTGTATATCACTTGTCTGAATCCACTTAGACAGGAGAATGATAACACTGCAGGAAAATGATAAAAATGCTCAGATTTGTTGTTCCTGTATGTAATAACGTACCTGAGAGATGAAAATTAGGTACTTTAAAGGATTTAAAGTACGTATACGTGTAGTTGTTAGTGTTTTATTTGTGTATTACTTAGTTACCGGGACGAAACAAATATATTAGATTCCAATTGTCTTCTAGTTTGTGTGGTTAAATATTATTAACTTATTGAGGACTTTTCCACAGAAACCAAAATGCCACCTTAGAAAAAGAAGAGCCGGGAAGAAATAACTAGTAATATTAGTCAAGAACTACTGCATAAGCTTTAAACACTCGAGAGCAATGAATCAAATTTCGAAAACTAAGAATGCTAGCTTAATTAAATAAATTGTGTTAAATAGACAATATAATACCCCTTAAATGAAAGTAATAAAATTTCTGAGTCACTAGGTACATTTAATTTCATGTATTGCATAAAAATTGCATCCTCACCAATTGACCATACATGGATCAACGTGTTAATTGAGGATTTCTTCCACATATCTTTCGCTAGTTAAAGAGCCATTTTCTTTAAACACCAGTTTTGTGCGACTCTCGGAAGCAATCAAGTACAGACCCATTTTCCTGGATGCATGCTTGCTTGAATCGTTCCCTTTGTTTTCTACACACTCTGTGTCCTCCATCGTGCTTGTAGCACATAAATTTTGATGCGTTGGAGAACATAACTTTTGACCAATCTTCAACACTTTGGAGTGGTTATAAGCATATCTTAGTCTTAAAATACGATACCCATGCTCCAGTTTAGGGTGAGTGGTGTCAAGTTATCTTCAGCATGTGGTCGTCTTACTTTCCTTGGGTTACTTCCTCCAAGGCGTCAACATTATTTGTAAGTTCAGTTCTTCGATTACGAAGCACGGAGTTCACAAAGTATCTATCTTCTCGTGCTGTGGGACACCTGGTTCTACCTGTTCCTGGTCTGCGTAGGTTAGAGCCAGTTTCCTCAAAATGTCAGAGAACTCTTTATGCTGTTGATAGTGGCACACCGACAGTCCTTTGACAGAGCATTGTGACAGTTCTAGTGCATTATTCAGGTGTAAGCGAAGCATGATTACAGCTTGAATAATAAATATCGAACACTATAAACATGGTTTATATACCCACTTAAATCACAGATTAGAAACAAAAGCAAAAACAAATGCCAGTACCAAATATTCGAAAGTGTCCCTTTTTCAAATTTGATTTTCTATGACATAACTTCACTATTACTTAGATGTTTTAATACCTTCATTTAAGGAGTATTTAAATGTCTATTAAACAAAAAATATTTCATTTAGCTGGTACTATTAGTTTCCAAGATTTTCAAGTATCTTTAAGTGGCCCGGATTCTTTGCTCTCGAGTGAATTTTTATTATATAAAGATTTGTTTAAAACGCTGATGATTGCTAGTGCTTCACTGTTTACTCTTTGTGATAATTTGTTTCTAAATAAACAATAAATATGGACATTTGTGTGTGATAATTTCACTTTCCTGGTTCTCCTCATTTTCCTGGTAGTAAATTAATGTTGTCATAGTAGTATTTTATATTGGTTTTCAATCCAAGGATAAAACATATATGTTAAGTACTATGCTATTAACTTATTATGCATTTTTAAACATTTTAAACCATTGATTTCATTTTCCTGCGCCACGTCTCACTTGCCTGTCATGTAAAAATCTTAAAACGGCCATAATTTGAAAATTTGCAAATATTTTGTCTGACCCGCAATACTTCAGCTTATTTAAGTCATATCCTTGATGTCTGGCTAGTTTGTATACTAAATCTAGTAAAAAAAAGTGTGGAACCAAAAAGGGCCAGTTTTATTCCTTCATAATGAAAACTACCCAATTACACAACGGCTTATTAATTATTTATATTTTATTACTCATCAAAGGCCGCTCGTTCTGCACGCACTGTTAGTTTACAGCATCGAGTTGGTCAATCAATCAGTCTATTTGCGGTCGGAATTGGCTTAATTTTCATGTCATTTCCTGAATTCTGATGTGAATCAACAATACCAGCAGTATTGGTATAACGAGGTTGATTGATTGATCTGGGTTTATAGCACACGGTAAAGGCCGTTCAGTCTATAATTTTAGGCATTAGCATATTATTGAAATTATTCAATACTTCATAAATGTTTAATTTTTTATTTTTGTTTTTTATGGCTGCCTACGATACACTATTCCGCTCTTATAACATCTTTATTTATTTATTTATTTATTTGGATAACCAACAAGACATGCACTAATACAATCGTAACGCTAAATCTGTAAACATTTTAAGAGTTGTCTTAATTAAAGGTTACCACAACATGCGCAACAACAATCTTATAGAGTAAATTGGGGACTAATGAAAACCAGCTCTACTGAGCCAAGTATTATGGCGTGGTAGGACAAATTATTCCCCATTTGCCAAATTATCGAGGTACCGAGAAATGTTTTCAATTTATTTGTTTCCATAAATATATTTTCTTTCTTTCTTTAAATTTTTACTTTATTAAGTTTTATTACTTATTAAATAAAAATTAATAATAAATAAGCCATATAGAGTGAAAGAAGAGGTCAAAATGAAACAAAACATCTTGATGGAATTATCTGACGTAAACACATCGAGGCAACACTAAAAATGTCGATGCCAAATAAAATGCACAGTGACAAAAGTGTGGCAGAGCGAAGAGAGAATTGGCAGGTAGGTTGACGACATGAGAAATGATTCAAAATGAATTGCTTTTCACTTTTATCGACTCAATTAAAATCATTTGTTTCTGTAGGCAAAAAATACAGTTAGAAACAATACAATACAATAACTCTTTATTGTACACCAAAAATAACACAATATGGATACCAACATTAACTAAAGTACAATGGGCGGTCTTATCGCTTTTAGCGATCTCTTCCAGACAACCTTAGGATGGATAAAACTGAGAGAGAAACGTCAATAATCTAATGATAAGTGACGCTAAACTCGTCTATGAAGATTGGCTGAATGTAAACTGTAGTCTATCTTCACCGAACGAGTTGCTACGATGAGCTATATGGTTCAACAAAGCCCATGCAGATGACAGAAATAAACAAAGTTTATTTACGTCCAGCAGTGGTTAAGGACGTCATAAACGCTTTAGTTCCTAATAAGCGAAAGCGACAGCGAGCGGCGTCACGCGTTACCCAACATCGCGCTTTGACCAAATAAAACGGCCACGTGCTGTGACGCAGGAGACAGGGACGCAAAACCTACGCGTATACCCCTGCCACAAGTGCGAGAGAGACGGCACGGCTGCAGCGCGACACCATTTCTGGAGAAGCCCGCTGGCGACTAATTCCAAAAACAAAATAAGAGACTTAAATATTTACAAGGGAATGGAAACTTTATTACAATCGAATATCAGCAAAATTCGAACGCGCTGTCTGCACGGAGTTATTTCTGGATTTACGTGGAGTGGAAGAACAAATTTCATTTCAACGGTTAAAAGTTTAGAGTGCAATTTAAATATTGCGGCGAATGCGGTGGGGGCACCCGCTACGGAGCACGCTACAGCTGGAAAACGCGCGTAGGCCTATGAAAAGCGATTTATAATAACACGCCAGGTAAAATAGAGGATTCAGACATGATTCACAGACCGATATGAACCGTAACGAGCGGGTGTTAGAGTCCGAAATTGGTTGTGTGCGTGAATTTGGAGGATATTAATAGAAAGTTGCAGAATGCGCGCTCGCCGGCTTATTTGGTGAGAGTGGCGGCGCGGCTCGCGGTGAAGTGAGGGAGCAATTGCTACCATTTCACTATTTTATAGTATTTGCGATAATACGCGGAACAATTTCAATTAGCAGTAATAACAATAATAGGCTTTAGGAAGTAGGAGATGCCTCTTGAATAGAAGAAATAGGTTTTCCGTTTCTTATGTCTTAGCTAGTTTTCGTAGATGTTACATTCAATTTCGTAGAGCAACAAGAACATCGCTCTGTGAACGCTCTGAAACTGTTCATAGTTAAGAAACTTATCTTTGACTCTTGTGAGAGTAGATATATTTTGTATATCCTGTCTCCTGTAAGTTCTTTACGTCTACATACCAAGAACAAATTAGTTTCATTAACTGCTACGTATAAAAAATATAGACTGAGGCCGCATACCCGAATTGACACCTCCGTTTCTGCAATTTTGATAAATAATCGAATAAAAAGTGATGATGGATATAATAGTTACAAGACTGATAACTATTGAACCAAGTTTTTTTTAAACAAAGGCCGCGAAACGTAGTGTGGTGTGGGACGCCCCGCCCGGCTTAGGATCACCTGCGTAGGAAGGGGTCACTGGATGAGATACACATAATAATATACATACGTATTTTATATAGTTGTAGTTTAGAAGAAGCCTATGTTCAACAGTGGGCGAGTGGACTGATATGAGCCGATCATGATGGACTAGTCAGATAAATCATGTCGTGACTCGAAAGATTTTTTAATTTTAAATAAAAAGTACCGCGACTTTCATTCCCGATAGGTAGAGGTAAAGGCAGTATTCCATTTATGGACATACCCACTTTTTCACCAATATATTCCTTGGACCCCTAAACGTGATAAGTGGTGAGCCCATCGCCGGGTCGGGTCTTTTACACATGTCTCACAATTACGTAAGTTTTATGAAAAACTCTATGGTATAGTCAAGAGCACGTTAAGCTTGACACTTTGGACCTTGAACCGGCCTTGTATTCTATGGCGCGCAGTTTAAATGAGAGTTTAACTTAAACTGGTAGTGCAATCACGTGACGCTGGGTCTTTAACCGTAAGGCTATCACTGCTCTCACCATCTCACCTGTGTTCTAACCATCTATGAAGTAATTTTGTCTGAAAAAAAAACCGTTATTTAGTATAAGTATTCCTAATGCTTCCGCACTACACCGCGAGCCAGCTGGTCTACGTGAGCGCTTATAAGGCGCGAACATGCCGCTACTGCCCACGGATGGCCAGCCGAGGAGAGCCCTCGTCGCGGCCAACGAGCAGGGCATGAGGGGTCAAGCGCTGGTCGATATTATGCGGTATGCGCGTGGGCCGGTTACGTGTGGGGAAGGCCGTGGGGGGGCGAGGGAGGCCGGTAGCTGTAGTCCCGGTTTGTAGCGGTAAACGTACGTTTAGCTAAACTGAAGTTAATCCGTAGCAGTTCCTTGTCTACATCCACACCAATGTACACTAATATTGTAAAGAGGAGAGATTTGTATTTTTTTATGTTTGTAACGAATTAGGTAACTCTAAAACTACTGGTCTGATTAAAAAATATTTCACCAATGGAAAGCTACAATATCAGTCAAAGTTAAAAGTTTTTATTCAATGTAGGGGCTTTTAAGTCCTCTTATTGAAAGTCTTTGCGACTCCAACGCTTCAGTAGGTATGTATAGTTGAAGAGAAGAAGCGGGGCAAGAAACTTCTCAACACATTATCTTCTATATATATAAAGAGAGAAGTCCTGACTCACTGACTCATCAACGCCCAGCCTAAACCCTTACACCTAGAAAGCAGATTTTTTTCACATATATTATTCTAAAGACGTAGACTAGGAATAAGAAAGGAATTTTCCAAATTCAACCTTTAAGGGGGTGAAAAAGGGGTTGAGAGTTTGTATGCAAAACCTTCATTTTTGGGTGTATCAATTCGAAACATTGTTAAAATACTCCTCAAAACAAATAACAAGACACATGATTCTGGATTTTCCAAAAAAACCCCCCTAAGGGGTTGAAACAGGGGGATGGAGCTTGTATGGAGACGTGTTGTTTTTTACGTCTATCAAGTTGAAACTTGACACAAATACTTTTAGAAATAAATAAGTAGATACGTGTTTTTGGATTTTCCGAAAATCGTCCCCTAACGGGGTGAAATTAGGGGTTGAGTTTGGAATGTATGGAAAACCTTCCTTTTTAGGTGTATCAATTCGAATTTTTCTAGAAATACTCCTCAAAACAAACAACAAGACACGTATTTCTGGGTTTTGTAAAAAACACCCCCTAGGGGGGCGAAACAGGGGGTGAGGTTTTGTATGGAGACGTGTTGTTTTTTACGTCTATCAACTTGAAACTGGGCACAAATACTTTTAGAAATAAATAAGTAGATACGTGTTTTTCGATTTTTCGAAATTCGTCCCCTAACGGGGTGGAAGTAGGGGTTGAGTTTAGAATGTATGGAAAACCTTCATACTTGGGTGTATCAATTCGAATCTTTCTAGAAATACTCCTCAAAACAAACAACAAAATACGTATTTCTGGGTTTTGTAAAAAACACCCCCAAAGGGGGCGAAACAGGGGGTGGGATTTTGTATGGAGATGTGTTGGTTTTGACGTGTATCGACTTGAAACTTGGCACAAATACTTTTAGAAATAAATGAGTAGATACGTGTTTTTGGATTTTCCGAAAATCGTCCCTTAACGGGGTGAAAGTAGGGGTTGAGTTTGTAATGTATGGAAAACCTTCATTTTTGGGTGTATCAATTCGAAACTTTGTACAAATACTCTTCAAAACAAACCACAAGACACGTACTTCGGGGTTTGCAAAAAACACCCCCTAAAGTCGTGAAACGGGGGGTTGGAGTTTGTATGGAGACGTGTTGTTTTTTACGTCTATCAACTTGAAACTTGGTACAAATACTTTTGAAAATAAATGAGTAGACACGTGTTTTTGGATTTTTCGAAAATCGTACCCAAAAGGGGTTAAAGTAGGAGGTTAAAGTTGGTATTTTTTTTTTATGATATAAAAGGGGGCAAACGGGCAGACGATTCACCTGATGGTAAGGGACGTCCGTCGCCCATGGACACCTGCAACTCAAGAGTCACAACTGCGTTGCCAACCTTTGAGGTTGGAGTAGGGGGAGAGGAGGGGAGGGGGAGGGGGGATTGGGGCCTATGGTTACCTCACTCACTCAACAAAACGCAATGCATTGCTTTACTCTGGTTTTCTGTGAGGCCGTGGTATCACTCCGGTCGAAGCATGGCTCTCCCACATTCATGTATGCATGGAAAACCCTAATTTTTTGGTGTATCAATTCGAAACTTTGTAAAAATACTCCTCAAACCAAATAACAAGACATGTATTTCTGGAGTTTTTCTACTCAACTTGAAATTTGGCACAAATATTCATCAAAAGTCTCCATACAAAGTCCACTTCTTTTTTTGAGAATTTACTATGGGTTCTTGAGGAAATTTGTTTGTTATTATGAGCACATGCATAGCCTTTGGTATCAAGAACAAATTCAAAAATCATAAACCAGAGAGTGTCATAGGGTATACAATACGTAATCAGTATCGACTATTTAATTAATTTCAGCTATTTTTTTTCAGACAAACGAATTAGCATAGAACTGAATTTAGTTAGGGCTACCTGTGGAAACCGTACTGTTATCGCTCTTTTTATAAGAAACTAGCTGATGCCCGCGACTTCGTCCGCGTAGAATTTGTTATTCCTTTGCCTTTCAAAAATATATCAAGAAGGATAATCTACACTATCTATCTATCAACACTAATATTATAAAGAGGAAAGATTTGTAGTTTTGTACGTACCTATGTTAATAACGAATAAACTCAAAAACTACTGGACCGCTTAAAAAAACTCTTTCACCATTAGAATGCTACATTATTCCTGAGTAACATAGGCTATATCTATGACGAAAAAGAATTAGGGATCTATACTAAAACTTGACTGTACATGCCAGGATTGGAACCCGAGCCTCACGAATGAGAGGCGGGCTCTTTAGCCAGTGGGCTATCATTGCTATTTATTTATATTTTTGTTATTCAAAACACCCTATATACAACGCGTCCCAGAATAAGCGCAATTCCTCATACACCTCAATTAGTATATTAATATAAAAATATGGTAGTGCATTCGTACTTTAGTTTTGTCTAATAAAATTTATTATAATATAAAGAGCGATAACAGTACGGTTTCCACAGGTAGCCCTAACTAAATTCAGTTCTATGGTAATTCGTTTTTCTGAAAAAAATTTACACATACTAAAAATAATACTGATTACGTATTGTATTATATAGCCTAGGACACTCTCTGGTTTATGATTTTTGAATTAGTTCTTGATACCAAAGGCTATGCATGTGCTCATTATAACAAACAAATTCCCTCAAGGAACCCATAGTGAATTCTCAGAAAAAGAAGTGGACTTTGTATGGAGACTTTTGAAGAGTATTTGTGCCAAGTTTCAAGTTGATAGTAGAAAAAAAACACACTTTTTCATACCAACTTCAACCCCTGCTTTCACTCCTTTAGGGAATAGTTTTCGAAAAATCCAAAAACACGTTCTCATCATTTATTTGTAAAAGTATTTGTGTTAAGTTTCAAGTTATGAGACGTAGAAACAACACGTCTCCATACAAACTCCAACGACCTGTTTCACCCTCTCAGGGGGGGTTTAGAAATTCCAGAAATACGTGTCTTGTTATTTGTTTTGAGGAGTATTTTTACAAAGTTTCGAAGTGATACACCAAAAATTAGGGTTTTCCATACATATGTACATGAACGTGGGAGAGCCATGCTTCGACCGGAGTGATACCACGGCCTCACAGAAAACCAGCGTAAAGCAATGCATTGCGTTTTGTTGAGTGAGGTAACCGGAGGCGCCAATCCCCCCTCCCCCTCCCCTCCTCTCCCCTTCCCTCCCTCTACTCCCACCTCAAAGGTCGGCAACGCAGTTGTGACTCTTGAGTTGCAGGTGTCCATGGGCGACGGACGTCCCTTACCATCAGGTAAATCGTCTGCCCGTTTGCCCCCTTTTATATCATAAAAAAAAAATATCAACTTTAACCTCCTACTTTAACCCCTTTTGGGTACGATTTTCGAAAAATCCAAAAACACGTGTCTACTCATTTATTTTCAAAAGTATTTGTACCAAGTTTCAAGTTGATAGACGTAAAAAACAACACATCTCCATACAAAATCCCACCCCCTGTTTCGCCCCCTTTAGGGGTATTTTTTACAAAACCCAGAAATACGTGTCTTGTTGTTTGTTTTGAGGAGTATTTCTAGAAAGATTCGAATTGATACACTTAAAAATGAAGGTTTTCCCATACATTCCAAACTCAACCCCTACTTTCACCCCGTTAGAGGACGATTTTCGGAAAATCCAAAAACACGTATCTACTCATTTATTTCTAGAAGTATTTGTGCCCAGTTTCAAGTTGATAGACGTAAAAAACAACACGTCTCCATACAAACTCCATCCCCCTCTTTCACCCTCCTATGGGGTGTTTTTTGAAAAATTAAGAAATACGTTTCTTGTCGTTTGTTCTATAGAGTATTTTTACAAAGTTTTGAATTGATACACTCAAAAATGAAGGTTTTCCATACAAACGTTCAACCCCTTTTTCACCCCCTTAAGGGTTGAATTTCTAAAAATCCTTTCTTATTCCTACTTTACGTCTTAAAAACAATAGTCGTGAAAAGAATCAGCTTTCTAGGTGTAAGGGTTTAGGCTGGGCGTTGATGAGTCAGTGAGTCAGGACTTCTCTCTTTATATATATAGAAGATTTTGTTAGACAAAACTAAAGTACGAATGCATTACCATATTTTTATATTAGTATACTAATTGGGGTGTATGAGGAATTGCGCTTATTGTGGGACGCGTTGTATATAGGGTGTTTTGAATAACAAAAATATATATAAATAGCAATGATAGCCCACTGGCTAAAGAGCCCGCCTCTCATTCGTGAGGCTCGGGTTCCAATCCTGGCATGTACAGTCAAGTTTTAGTAAGGATCCCTAATTCTTTTTCGTCATAGATATAGCCTATGTTACTCAGGAATAATGTAGCATTCTAATGGTGAAAGAGTTTTTTTAATCGGTCCAGTAGTTTTTGAGTTTATTCGTTATTAAATCTTTCCTCTTTATAATATTAGTGTTGATAGATAGATAGTGTAGATTATCCTTCTTGATATATTTTTGAAACGCAAAGGAATAACAAATTCTACGCGGACGAAGTCGCGGGCATCAGCTAGTTCATTTATAAAATCAATATAATACAAAGTACAAGTTACATGGTTTTAGAGCTTTGCTGAGCTGGATAAAATTTACACCAAACATCAAATCATTATCATTCAAATATTCTAAAATAACATAGGCTATATTTTATCCCCGTATTTCAATGGGAACGGGAACAAAGTAGGTAAAACCGCGCAAGACCGCTAGTATTCTTGCATTGTTTAATAACCCAGTTGAGTCAAATACACTAATAGATTCAGGTGTTATTTTCCTGAAATAAATTAGAAAAGTAGTTTCTTTAAATCTGTCAGTCACATATTGTTTATAGTCGCCTTAATTTGAAAATGGATTAATATTATCACGATCTCTATTAAATTAGTGTATGTTGTCTAACAACAAGTAACAATATGTAGAGACACACAAACAATTTAACGAAAACTTGCTATATTGAGTACTTTATAAAGCTATCGCGATATTCCGCTAAACTCTAAGTTATTATTCAATCAGTCCACTGCTGGAAAAGTATAATGCTGTTGGTATAATATAATATAATCTCACTTCTTTTTTATCCACGATATACCCACATTTCACGAGATACATTGGACCCCTAAACGTGACTAGGTGGTGAGCCCAGCATCGCCGGACCGGGTCTATTTACACATGTCTCAGAATTGATTCTGGGACCTGCGGGTTTCCTCACGATGTTTTCCTTCACCGTCGAGCTAGTGATAAATTTTAATATGTACGCAAGTTTTTGAAAAACTCATGTTGGTACTCTGAATAAAATAACATAAGTCTCCCTAGGGCACGCTAATATTCTTCTGTATAGTTCTCCTACACCTAAAGACATGGGAGTAAATTTATCGGATTCGCAAAATGTCATGCGACTTTATCTAATTCCTCAAACGTTAAGAATTTGTGACCTTGCGATGGCTAGTCATGTTTTACCGTTTTTTTTTAAGTTGACCCTGATTTCTTATTTAACTTTTCAAAACGACTTCAATTTTTTTTTTTCTTATTTGAAAAGTTTCCTATGTGGTCCCATTTTAATTGAGTCCAGTTCTGACAATGGCATCCATGAGAAAACCATATAAGTTTAAGTCGTTTTTTTTACTCTTTAGAGTTGTTATTATTTGAAGAAGTTGACTGGATGGATCTTGGAGGCTCATAATAGTAATCACTCAGCATTTTTCCTTCAACTGATTAACTAACCACGCCCATCTAACCAACGCCGTTCGAGCCGGTCCTCTCTGACGCAGCTTCCGCCCCCTACGCGCTGCTTTCAGCGGTTTCAGGCGAGCTCTTTCAGCTCCTCAGTGACGCGGCCGCCTCGCTGCGCGCCTGTCCGCCGCTCTGCTCATCGCGGCCTGATAAGGGCCAGTGCTCACGCTATCAGTGCTATTTGCGTTCCCGCTTCTCGTAAACTGTGTACACGTGACCGAAATACCCCGCTCAGTTCATGTTACTGTCAAGTATTAGATCGAGGAGCTGGAATGCCAGTGTTCTCTATCGGCGGTTGCATCGAGTTCGGCTATTTTCGATAGACGCGGTTTTACGCAGTTCGCAGTTACTATTGCTATGATGTTGGTTACCGTGTTTCTGCGTGTATTTTGGTAGTTTCAGCTCGGTTCCGTGTCGTCGGTGTGCTAATCTGTCGTCGACTTCAATCTGCGCGTGCGTCGGTGTATTTTGGTTTAGTTGGTTAACTGTATAATCGTGTTGTGGTGCCTTATCGATGGTGATATCTTTAGAGCTGCTTAGTGTTTGTTAGTTAACATCTGTAATACATGGATTCTCATCATGGATCTAGGCAACTGGGATTTAATTTTGTTTTATCGTCAGCTGTGGCCATGTGTCTATAATTTAATCAATAATCATCTTCGTGTCCAGATCCTTGAGTAGATTTGTGTTTTCGTTGTTCTATAGTTGACAAAGATTGCTATGATAGAAATTTTCTTTAGAATTGATAGTTGTATTTTCAATTTGTTAACGCGTCTTAGTAGGTTACTTCCTGCCAATAAGTAGGTTCACGTATCATCGGCTGGCAAAAGAGCATAGCTGTGAATTAATCTCGACATAATTGTGTCGTTTTGGGAATCCGCAAAAAATTCTAGTTGCCACAAAATGTGGAGTGGTCGAGTAACTCGATACACTACAGCGTCGCACATAATGCAATATGTGCCGTTTCTTACAATTGGTCCCTTTGTGAGCGTCTCGAGGCAATCAATGGCGGTCGCAGCGGGCGACATCGATACTCGCCTGTCAACTCCGTGCGAATGCGGTTTTTGGGTTATTTGGACTTAATTTTTTGCCATCCGCCATTGAAAGGTATATCATCTGTAATATTGCTGAATGAGATGTGTTAATGTATGTCTGCGGTGCAGCCGGGCGTGATCGCGTCTCTATTTGTAGATCATTTATCAGTTCCGTTTCTATTAGACGTCGAATTCTCATTTGTATTTAACATCATTGGCCCTTTTGTGACAAGCTTTGTGGGATATTTTTATAGAATAGTAGATGAAAAAAATGAGAGTAATCCGTTGGTTATTATCTCCATTGTACCGCAGATGATTATTCTATTATATTTATTGTAGCGACGCGCTCTCGACGAGGTTCCCGCTCAAAGCAACGTTTACAGATTCAATACATCACGCTGCGATGCACAACAATAACTAATATTTTTAATAACCCGATATTTACACAACACTCCCCCCTCTGAGGGGCCCTCGTTTGTTTGCCGGCGGCGTGCTATTACATGAGCCGGTAATCGCCGGTAATGATGCGGTAATGACGGGCCACTGCTTTGCGGGACAGAGGAATATATACGTTGTGCCATATGTGCAATGAGGCAACCGGCAACGCATCGACTTGTCGCTTCCAACCCGAAACGTCACGTCACTAGTGTGTACTCGTATGTCAGCAATTGTAATGTATTTGTGTTTCATAATTGTCAATGAAATGTAGTCAAATAAGTTTTAAAGTACGATAGTGTACATTCCAATTCCATTTCTTGGGACATCATTTGTCTTTGTTCAGTTTATTTGTATTACTACTCATCCAATAAAGCAAACATCACTACAATCGAAGGCCAAGCGTGTGACATAAAGTACATCACTAATCTTATTTTTATTAGTTTACCAGTTGCAACAATTATTATTAATAGTTTTTATTTAAAACTGTAAAGCTTTGTGTAAATAATTGCGATTGAATAATTAAAATATTATATTGAAAATACTTACGGATTCTTATTTATTACATTCTTTAAATTTCTTATTACACTTGAGATGCGACTTTACTAAAAATATTATTGGTTTATAATATAATTTTACTCAAGATAAATCGTCTTCATGTTACTTATTGTCATACAAATTGTAAGTTTTCTTTATATTATGATAATATAAACAGTATTTTTTGTCCTATACAAATCGACATATTTTTGAGGAATATTAAAAAATTGTACATACACACTTACTTCATTAATAATTACATTTGAATGTATAGAAAAAATACATAGTGTCGTTAATACAGTACCTGTAATTATGCCTGAATTTGTTTCTCTTCAGTAACATACAATTATGCTAACTCAACATTTACGATAGCCAAGCCAGTTTTTATACCGCCTGATTTTTTATACCGTCTGGAAAAAAATATTGTGTGATTGGTAAGTGTAACAGATTCATTTGGCATTGTAACTTCAAAAAAACATTTTTTTTCTTGACTAATATACATTCGGTAGTCAATTGTAGTCAATATTATACACTGAAATATTTGAAATAGTATTTTAAAAAGAAACAGGCTCGTAGCTTCCATACAACCACTAGCTGCTACATAGCAGTGTGGGTAGTTTTCTAGATTTTGTAAATTGCATTAAATATGACTATATTTAACAATTAATATCGTGTATCTTCGGCTCTAAATACCTTATACGTCATATTTTTTTCCAGACGGTAAATAAAATTATCCAGTATATTTGCTGTAATGTGTCTGATGGCTTAGTAGCGCTCGTGAAAGCGATTGTACACAAACAAATTGCCGGCTTTGTGTAACTGATACCACTAACCTAATATTGTGTCGATATTTCTTTGTGTCAAGCCACATTTGTACAGTTTTTTTTAAACGGAAACGGATTGTGATACGGATCTCGTAATAATGGGGTGCGGCAATGCGCGGGCTGGGAGCTCAAGCGGGCGGTAATAGCTGCTCTGGTAATTAGCCTGAAATGAAGAATAACACATTAGTTCATGCCTTTTTCCGACGCAGTAGGCAGAGGCGACAGCCAACCGCTCAAACCAGGCACACCTTTCGCGTTTTCACGTCCAACAAACGACTCTTCCGTTTCGGGTACGGTTTATCTGGCTTTTACTCAGTACATCGCCTATTTGATAGATAGTACCTAAAAAAAAATTGTGTAGTCTTCTACTCGTCCACTCATGACTCCGTTATAATAATAATAATTATAATAATAATAATCTTTATTTGCACAAAATATGGTTACAAAAGTTGATACAATATAATAGAAGAGCGCATATTTTACCAAATGTTGCCATGCAAAAATTTCAATATTAAAAAAACTAAATGTACTTACTTGTATAAAAAAATATGAAATTAAATTAATAATCTCACCCCTTTCATCCCCGAGGGGGTAGGCAGAGGTATTCCATTACTGGAAATACCCACATTTCACGAGATACATTGGACCTCTAAACGTCACAGGTGGTGAGCCCATCGCCGGACCGGGTCTATTTACACATGTCTCAGAATTAATTCTGAGACCTGCGGGTTTCCTCACGATGTTTTCCTTCACCGTCGAGCTAGTGATAAATATGTACGTAAGTTTTTGAAAAACTCATTGGTACATGTATCGTACTTGTATCGTTACACTGATTTTTAGCTTAGCGTGCCTGCCCTCAATACGTCCAAACAAACTAACCATTCACCATACCAAACACTATACCTAAATAAAGTTACAATGAAGATATTGAGCCAACTTCCTAATCTCGTCGAGTAATAGGAAACACGCGGATTATAGCAAACCCGTCCCACGGTAGCGTGTAATGATGTTCCGGTAATCCGTCGACCATCGACCACCCAGTTGGGACCATCAGGTGCCGGACACTCGCTCCGCCGCGCGGAGTCAATATTTGCATCAATTAGCAACAAACGCATTGTGGCGAGGAAGGCAGAGAGCGGCGAGATCACTCGGCTTCAAAGGTAGTGTAAATACTTTGAATAAAGACATAATTTCTGTGGTGTTTGTAAAGAGATTTGTTAATAAATTTTAATACAATTTGTGTCGTTCTATTTATTTGTCAAATTCTCACCATAACATAGAGCTTGGTACACATATTGATCAAGGCTTCCGTGGAAGGAGTTCCTCACGCTACTGAGGCATTGTTAATGTTTTAGAAACTAAAAAAAATCGGTGTGTAAAGAGTCTTGTAAATAAATTAATACAATTTGTGTCGTTCAATTTATTTGACAACTTTCATCACAATATAGATAGTGGTACACATATTGATGAAGTTACTCTATTGTGAAATTGAGGGATTATAGAAATCTTATTTAATAATATATGTTGGTGACTGGCTGGTCGCCGTGGCAAGGTTTATGAAGGATTTATTTGTATATATTGACATATTCCTTTTTTACTTTTAGTTGTCAGTTCAGGTTCATAAGCATTACATGTTCTTTTCCTTAAAAGTGAGTTTTCTTCATATTCTTCAAACTATACAGTCCACATCGTTCGGCAACAATATAGTTATAAGAAATTAAAGAGGAGTTGTGACTTAATTGTCCAGGTATCTCTTCTTCTCCTCTCTGTCTGTAAACTTTTGGAATTTGAAGACAAACTGAATATAGGTAAGGTTAAATCCGTAAAAAAGGTTCTTTTAAGGTAAAGAAGGATTACTGGCTTTAAGAGAAATAGTCAATAAAATTAAACAAAATCACAGTACATAGTCTATTAAAAATTGTGTAGAAAAGTCTTCAAAGTTTATTGACAAATTGAAAAATATATATAATCATGATCAGAGTATCACAGCAAAAACAATATTCAAATTACAAATACACAAAAAAGTTATACAGTATTATATTACTAGACACAATGAAATGTAGTCATTTTGGCCGCGAACCATGACGGCTCAAGTTGCTATAACAAATATTCATGTATATAGACTACTTGTTTTCGAAGATTTTCTAAATAATATTCTTGAAGTTTAGTTTGAAATAGGAAAACTTTCAATCAACCTTAAAAAAAGGCCAACTTCCATGTTGGAGGACATACAGCACGGCCGTTTTAACTTGGCAGCTCTGAATTTGCGCAAATGGCACTTGGCGTTTCGAGGGGGTTTGCGCAGGCGAGGCCTATGTTCAGAGAAGCCAAGTCAAAACGGTCGTACTGTATATGAAGTGTGTAATAGCAGAAAGAGGTCCATCGGTCAGTAGAACTCTCCGTCGGAGAGCTTGAGCGCGTAGAGATGCAGCGACCGGAACTCGCAGTACTGGTTGGTGCACCACCCGCTGTGGCCGTCGGTGCATCGGCACGAGTCGCACTCGTCCATGTACTTCTCGCCGGGGATGCACTTGAAGAACGGGTTCTTGATCACTGCGGAAGGAGCTGCACTTCAGCTGCCAGCATGAGCTGGGAGAGACAATGTCAGATCTAGTCAAATCTATCCATAAATTAGGTCATACGGTCATAATTGTGACTTTGTGTGACAAGGGGATGGGAGGGCCCTAAATTTTGTGACGTCACAATTTTAAATCTAGTAATTATATTTAAAAAAAACGGCTGCAGATCTCGACATAGACTTGAGGAAAAATGACAAGCTGCAGTCTCAATAAAAAAGAGGACATTGTATAAATTTGCCATTTCTTGTTCAATGAACATTCATTGAATAAGAAATGACAAATTTAACTTTTAACTTACATATTAAGTTAACTTAAGAACTTAAAAAGCATCAAAAGCTACGAATTGATGAATAAAAGTACAATAAGAAGAAATATACAGGGAACGTCGTCGAACTGTTCCTTCCTTTGAGTATTAAACCAACAGGAGACGTCACGCGCACTAGTTTCTTTACAAAAAAGTCTGCCAATTTCTGCGGGGGGGACGAAGAAACAATCACAAATAATGTTAAAACAAACGCATTTTTTGATAAAACAATTAAACACTAGCTTGAACTAGGTGCACACAAATGCATTCACCAATACAAGCACTCCGTGAACTCAAACAAACTAGTTGTAATTAACTGGTGTGCTCAAAGACCGACACGTTTTTTTGGCAGAGGGGAACGCCTGTCAGTGGCGTCTCCGGTTGGTTTAATACTCAAAGGTTCCTTCCACGCTAATATGACATATCTACTACTTGGTAAAATCTCTGCAGATAGAAATAATTTATCTAGGGAAGTAAAATAAGAAATGTCTAAGGCTTTCTTATTTACTTCTGACTGGGCCGAAATTTGCCGCTTTTCGCCCGGAGAAATGAAAAACATAATGTTTTACTGACGTGAGTTGCCATTTCTTTCCTGTCAGAAAACTACGAGCAAGTCGTTCTACAATGCTAAACTATCGCATCGCAAGGTTATCTTTTAGTTCGACTACCGTTCCTCCTTCATACGGCCGTTACGGCTGGACAAAGCCCCAACGTTGTTACCGGTGCACCTGAGGCAGGGCGTGGATCTGTCGCAGAGCGCGGTGACGGTGGGCTCGCAGTACACGCAGGAGGGCATCGCCCTGCAGGCGCCCGAGTCCTGCGCCTCGCACAGAAGGCAGTTCTTGTTCTCGGGGACCAGCGTCAACGAGGTCTCCTCCTCCCAGTACTGGTGAGGCGGCTTCGGCTTCACGAACTGCGACACCACGTACCTGCACGCGTGTGTAGGGATGTCAGAGCTGATAGAGTTGGAAGAGATCTAGCCCTTCATCTTATAAAGATGAATTCATGCCTTATCTTCTTATAATTTTCACTTGTGTATTTTTCGTGAGGGGTGGTAAACCCATCGCTAGACCTGGATGCTCTTGCGCATGATTCAGAACCTATTTTGGGGTCTGCGCGTTTTCTCACGATATTTTCCTTTACCGTCAAGCTAGTGATAAAGTACGGTAAACTTATTGATGCGTGCCCTTGGCAGGAAAATAAGCTTCTTTACAGTTCACAGATTTTTCAGCCTCCTCACTCATTATATTTAACGGTTCAGGGACAGACTAGAGTTTAAGCAAACGCAGGAACAACTAGTACTCTGAGTCCAGGATACAATACTATACTGACGCCTGCGATCCTGGCCGGTAGACTGGCGGGGACTCCTCGTCGCCTCCCCCCACGGAGCTCAGCGTGCCCGGGAGGGGCGCGCCGTGCAAGCGCGCCATTCGGGGGTCTGCGATTCACAAGTACATTCGCCCTCAGTACTACTATCGAAGAATACATGTAACATTATCGTCTTCGAGGGTAGTTCCCTAAGAAACATGGTTGGATATTTAAGTTTCTTATGGGAATTTAAAGAAGATAACAAACTGTTTCTCTATGATTGGTAGAGACAGGAAGTCAAAGAAAGAACAATTTTTTTTTATAGTAGAACAAAACAAATAACCAAAAAACACACCAATATTTAACACCAGGTATTTAAAAGAAATGATAATATGTTTCAAAATATTATAATTTATAATAATATTAAAAAGTGGTACAGATAGCAAATAAATAGTACTAACGTGTTATAATAAGGCACTGGTAACATGTAAGCATTGTTCAAAAATATTTTAATGCGACTAAGTCACTAGGCGACAATCGTCTACGTCTTGGTTGCTTAATTATAAAACTGCAACAGAAAGACCCTTCAAGACGTGGATTTGACCCAAAAAAAACTCTTAGTAAGATTATTTGTGATTATGATAGATTATGTGGGTACATCTATTCAATGTAGGTACTCAACGAAGAATACACTATTCAAAAGCGTGCTTATAAGTTCTAAGATGGATTATTTTCTCATTGTTCTCAGCTGACAGAACTTGATTTTCATGTCATCGCAGTGGAATGTTATGAATTGTTTGCTTTTTCAGCTATGATGAGTATTTTACAAATTTCCTAAATTTTCTTTACTAGGCAAGGAGGTAGTTTGCATTTTTACATAATATATTATGCTATTTCTTATTTCGAAAAAAAAACAAACACGTACAGGAATTAAAAACCAAAATTTAACGCGGAATAACCCAAATAAATATCATTCATTGCTAGAAAATTATTTGCTCCACTATAACTGATACAGCGATACGTTCTTATAACTTCTGAACCCTTAGTACTCACCGTCACCGTATGCCGCCTCCGCAGCTACCAGACACAGTATCCCAAAAAAAATCCTGATCATTGCAGATGCGTATAGTTTTTTTTTTAAATTCCAGCCGCTCACGGCAGTCCCAGTGCGGGGTTCTGGCGGAAGAACGGAGGCCGAGGGGGGAGGGGGAGGGCGAAGGGGGGATTAATTGGTGGTCGCCAATTACGGGCGGATTGGCTTAAATGGCGCCGCCCGTACAGGCCGCTCCGCTATTGGCGAGGATCAGTAAGAGAGGATGTGTCGATTGCCCTCAGGTTTATTGCACAGCGGCGTAGACCTCGTTTTATGATGTGACAACGTCTTATAATTCGATGGAGCCGGCTGCATGCACGAAAAACTATGATGACGTATGCGGCGTTCCAGTGCAAGCGAGAGCGCGCAACGAGCGACAAAGAGGCACAATCAATTCCATCAGTATTTACGAAAAAGTATGACGTTGTCACGTTCAACTATCGTCAGTAAACCGACTTTACAGACAACCGATTTTTTTTCCGTTCCCGAGGGAATTAATTGTACTTGTAGATTGCTTAGGTGTATATCTATAGTTGATCGAAGGTGTATATCTTCAGATCCACTAGTTTAGGCTGTGCTTGTTTGTTGCGTTTGCACACCTACGAGTGATTTTGTTTATTACGTTTTCATGCTGAACCAATTAATTATTTTATTTTAACATATAGAGATAACTACATATTCAATGTTAATATTAGACTAAGTAAACACTGTGACCTACGAATATTTGATGACTAACCAACCACATTGTCAACCCGGCCCCACTCCCTTTCTTGTCCTTTTTTATAATCTTTTTATGAAAGGGTTTTGTATAGAAAAGCAATGTTACGCTATTGTTACAAACACTAATCAAAACATCTCACCCAATTATTATCCTCTTAATAACAGTAGGAAAAAACATTAATTGATAGTACCCCTTCTTGCAATGATATCAGATTTTGCTATTTTGCCCACCTCTACCCACGTCCTCCGAAATCAAAATGCTATTACAGCCCCCTACAGAATAAAACATAGAGTTCCCGTATATTTGCTCACTGACCAACCACATTGTCAACCTAGCCCCACCCTGATTTATGACTTACTAGGAGCGCCCCGCGGTTTCACCTGCGTAGTCCCCGTTCCTGTTGGAATACGGGAATAAAGTATAGCCTATGTATTATTCTGATGTATACGCTATATAACTGTAAAGTTTCATCAAAATCCGCTTAGTAGTTTTTGGGTGAAAGAGGAACAAACATCCATCCAGACATCCATACATCCATCTATACAAACTTTCGCATTTATAATGTTACTAGCGACCCGCTTCGGCTTCGCACGGGTGCAATTTAGTATCATAAAACCCTCCTTTTGAATCACTCTATCTATTAAAAAAAACCGCATCAAAATCCGTTGCGTAGTTTTAAACATATACCTAATCATACATAGGGACATAGGGATATAGGGACAGAGAAAGCGACTTTGTTTTATACTATGTAGTGAAGTAGGATTCATTACTAACAATGTAGCCTATGTTACTCAGGGATATTCGAGCTTGCTATTGGTGTCAGAATTTTTAAAAACTGTCGAGTAATTGAGTTTATTCGTAACAAAGATACAAACATACAAAACTTTCCTGTCTATAATATTAGTATACTCGTAGATATAGACCAGCCGGCACCAGCACCAGTACTGGTACCAGTCAGCACCAATTTGTGCGGTTTGGCAGTTAACTCTGCTCCTCTTAGACATCTCCCACATGAATAAATAGTTCGGGTAGACTGCCTCGTGCCTGATATGGCGCACCCTGTGCAGCTCTCGGTGGTCGCCAATTAGCGGCTATCGCGCTCGTTACGCCGCGGATTACCGGAACACGCGGCTTGTTTGAGTTATGGCTTAAACTCTTAAAGGGTTCAATCAAACAGGTGAATAAAATTTAAAAGATACGCTATGAAGTCATTTAGCGGCCTTTCACGTCGAACTATTGTTGTGTAAGCAAACTTGGCCTAAGTTTATGACAAACTATTATCATCCCACCCACACTATGTCTTTACTCATAAAAGGTGAATTATGGACCATAATCTACGCAAGTCCATCGTCGTGGGACGGAAAATGACGTTATGCTAGTGGCCATTTAACTGACATATTTTTTTAAGCCATCATTATCAGCCAAATAAGGATCATCTTTTTAGCTATAATGACGATTGAAACTTCTATTGATCATGATCGTGATCATGAATAGAACAATTCTGACGAGCCAACAGGCTCAGTTGGTAGTGACCCTGACTTCTGAGTCAGAGGTAGCGGGTTCGATCCCCGCTCGGGGCCAACATTTGTGTGCATGAACATGTCTGTTGGCTTCGTGTCTGGTCGTTTAATATTTATTTAAGTATGTTTATCAGTTGTTTGCACCCATAGCACAGGCCCTGCCTAGTTTGGGACTGAATAACCGTGTGTGAATTGTGTTACGTAAGCTGCAATCATAAAAAATGAGTAATGGAGTAAGTATGATGAAGTACAACTAACTGCTATTCCCGAAGAGATATGATAAGACCTTAATAGCGCTTATTTTTCCCTCGTTAAACAATATTATCATGCATATATTAATATTATATCAAACCTAACGACGCGTTGGAGTGGGATAATAGAACGGCCGCGCGATCGAGCCAATCATTTAATATCGACAGCCCGAAATCCTAATTGCATTTTTATCGCTTCGCAACCCCAATAAAGCCCAATTCCTGATAAATTATGATGGGACGACAGGGAAATTTTAATATACTGAGGTGGAGTGCACACTAATACGGCTCCCCTCCCCTCCCCCTACTCCCACCTCAAAGGTCGGCAACGCAGTTGTGACCCTTGAGACGCAGGTGTCCATGGGCGACGGACGTCACTTACCATCAGGTGACCCGTCTGCTCGTTTGCCCCCTTTTTTATTATTAAAAAAAAAAGCGGTGATGCTATTGGCTGCATAACAACTGCTAACATAAAGTTGTTGAAGCCAGCTCGTTAGCAGCGTTGGTCCGTGACAGTGTAATGCTAGGCCTATCCTGCTACGGAATGATCGGCTATACAAGCACACGATGGTTTATATTGTATTTTATATCTATATACGAATCATACGGTTATTTAGTCTTGAGGTAGAAAAAATAAAAAAAATCAAAAATTCAAAATCGTTTATTTTCTATTGGTATTAAATATACACTTAGAAACGTCAATATTTTATAATAACAAGGAACTCTACACTCTAGACTACTAGTTCTACACAATTGAACAACACACTAACACATACCAGAGCATACACAAGCCGATCTCTGACTCAGGAGGCAAATAACAAGAGCCAACAGGCTCCGGCTAATAACTGGACTATATAAAAATAAATATATTTCAGGCACAGCCCATACTTAGTATGTTATTAATTACAAACTTATAAACTAGTGTTATTAGAACAAACATAATTAAATATAGGAGATGTAGTTCCACTAGGAGGTACTATGACTGTTTTCTTACGATCAGAGTTTCGTGTGGGTGTATCGCCGCTATCAGCTCGAGTGCGACACATGTCCGCTCCCACTTGCAGTAGGTGCCACGTGCGGTGATAACGAGCAATATCGAACTATCACTTAATCGTCTATTATTTTATTAGCGCCTCAGACAGGTGTGCGGTCCCAGTCATTTACATGATATCATAATCGTTGCAGGTCGACAATCTGACAAACAGATTTAAGCCTCACAAAAGTGACTTAATCCGAAAGGCGATCTTGGAGTTATTATTCCCACAAATGTTGTAATTGCGAAAGTAACTCTTGATTAGGGTTTGCAATATCCGTCTAGTTTTAGTATTCGGATAATATGAATAGTCAAATTCCTAAAATTCGAATATTCGGATATTTTGGATAATTTGAATATTAATAAAAATAATACAAAATGACAATTGCAAGTCGTATATTTTTGCATATACTAAGTGAAAAAATGAAAATCTGTATAAATCAACATCTGGAAAAAAAAGTTAGGATCTAAATAAAGATTTAAAAAGTTAACAAAAGTAATTTTCAAAATCTTTAAATACAAGACAATATAAAAAAAAAATCGCAACAAAACTCTGAAAATGATTAAAACACATAAACAGTATCTAGTATGTCATATTACAGTAATATTACTGTTTATGTGTTTTATCAACATTTTTGCTATTCTTCTTCTTGTCTTTTATGATTTTGAAAATTACTTTTATTAACTTTTTAGATGTTGATTTAGATACTATTTTTTTTTTCAGATGTTTATTTATACGGTGTTTTGATCTAATACAGAGTTTTGTTGTGGTTATCTTATTATATATTTTTGGTTTTATCTTGTATTCAATCATTAATACAGAAGTATATTATATAGGAGCAGTGATAGCCCGGACGGTTAAAGAGCCGGCCTAAAATCAGTGAGGCACGGGTTCGAATCCTGGCATGTACCAATGAGTTTTTCAAAAACTTACGTACATATTTATCACTAGCTTGACGGTGAAGGAAAAACATCGTGAGGAAACCCGCAGGTCTCAGAATTAATTCTGAGGCATGTGTAAACAGACCCGGTCCGGCGATAGGCTCACCACCTATCACGTTTAGGGGTCCAATATATCTCGTGAAATGTGGGTATATCCAGTAATGGAATACCTCTGCCTACCCCCTCGGGGATAAAAGGCGTGAGATTATATTATTATTTTATATATTATTATTATTATTATATTATATTATATTACAGTAATAACTGTGAAAAAAATATGATGAAATAGTCACAACACAACTGTATAAGGTAATCAGTACTAAAACACATAATCAGTACTATGATCATATTATACAGAGTTGTGTTGTGAATATTTCATTAAATTTAATTGCTATTGTTTTGTCTTCAATGATATTCCAACAGCCCCCAACCGTCTTATTATTATGTAATATTAGGGAATACAATATTTTAACCTGTTTTACTCTTTTATGTTATTTTCGTATATTTTTAATATTACACAAAGATTAGTACCTATATTTTGTTTATTATCCAAAATATTCGAATAATTCGATATTATTTATCCGAATAATTTGGATATAATTTTCGGGGGATATTCGGATAATTTGAATATTCGAATATTCGGATTGCAAACCCTACTCTTGATGAATGTCTGTTAACTTAAAGTCGAGACAAAAAGATTGGTTAGTCTTAAAAAAATTTGGCACGATAGTTTACATCTGAGTGAGGCTACTTTACAAATCGAAATAAAATACAGTCGTAATATAACCTAGCAAAGAACTGAGAGAGGGTGAGGACAGATAATAAAAATTACTAGATGCACATATTATTATTAAAAAGAGAGTACCTAACTCTTTGAAATGTATGAGGAAAAGATACAAAAGGCACATGCAACGATTGTCAGTACGGCTGCTCTTGAGCGCTCATTATCGTAATAAGGTTGATGCGAGAGGAGTCTCAGAAGGCGAGGCAATAAATAAATCAGCTCAATACTTTCTGATGAACTCAGTATTCTTGCAATTGTAAGAATATTGGAGGACATCGCGTCTCTTAGATCAGTTCAATTGGTTCCAATTTATTCTCTTTTGAAGATGCTTACGAGAATTTAGTGGAATATACTTGTGATCATGTAACTGGATGTCCTAATTAGCTTATGTTATTTGTGACGAGAAAAGACATATTTTTTATGTATAAAAAATGAAATGTTTGGTATGGATCTTTGTTAAATCATTATTAATGTTCAAAACAAAAAAGTTACTTGACTTCAAAGGTGACTATTTTTATTTCACCAGTGACGTGAAAAACTTGTGTTAAAAAGTCCTTAGGTTGTAGGTAAGTTGTACACATACGCCTGTCTGATGACACTGATAACCCGACAAGATTTCCGAAACTTTTATTTACTTAGAACTAGCAGCGCCCTACGGTTCACCCGCGTAGTTCCCATTCCCGTTGCCGCGTAGTGCCCATTCCCGTTCCCGCGTAGTGTCCGTTCCCATTCCCGTGGCAATATCGGAATAAAAAGTATCCTATGTTCGTCTCCTGGTTCTAAGCTACCTCCCCACCAACTTTCAGCCAAATCGGTTCAGCCGTTGTTGAGTTATGTGCTTAGGTACCAACACATTTTGCGATTCATTTTTTTTTATATTATAGACTAGCTGACCCAACAGAGATTGTTTTGTACAAAATTGAAAAAAAAAACAGTTTTTCCCGAAAGTCCCAAATTTCCCTAGAAAGTCTTATTCAGAAAATTTTATAAGTTAGTCTACTTAGGCGGTTTCAAATGGTGCGCTTACTAATGAAAAGCGTTTAATTTTTATTTATGTACCTATGTAGATATACCTATAGATGAATTTGAAAAATGATAAGATAGAGACGAAATCATAATTTCCGAAAAATCTTAGAAACAATTAAAATACATTTTTATCAATCCCCATAAGTATCTCCAGACCAGCTAGGACAAGTTAAAACTAACTTATTAATACTGAGTCAATCCAACCTGTTGTTTATTCAAATGGCTGGAGCCCAAGTCGCAATGCAATCCCATCGCGTATGCCATTGCGCATTCCCACGCGCAATTAGCGCGAAATCCGCTCCCTCTCGCGGCCCACTGGCGCCGACTCCGTGAGAATGGCCACTTCATTACCCCGCGGATGACTCTCAATGACTTCCTTCACTCCATCAATACAATTAACTCAACCCTTACAAAGGAAATATTGGCACTAAACAATTAATTCAATTACTTGAGAGAGTGCAGAAATCATGGTAATATGTGCAAAATACATTATTCCGTTTGCATTACCGCGCAATTATGAGCCGTAGCACAATTATTTTTTGCTCTGCTAATATTCAAAGGGGAACTCTGCGCTACGCAATAGATTTCTACTCATTGGAAGCATCTTTTAGCATTATATTTTGTTACAGAGATGCATAAGCGGGTACAGAATAACATTTGATTTAGTTCTCAGTAGCGTCTGCATGTGGGCGGAGTGCCCTCGGCGGGTGAACTGGGTGCAGCTCGCGAATTTCATTAAAGTCGGTTTTGCGCTTGTTTGCGGAGGGGAGCAATAATTTTGTCAACCCATTATGCCGCCCCCGCGAAGGATAGAGCAACTAATCCGCGGCGATGAGCGCCCGGGGGCGCCAATTGACCCAATAATAATGTTCGACGGATGAAAGGAATTACCGCAAGAGTACACTGAGCGGAGAAACAGACGCGAGAACGGCTCGGCTCTACAGAAGATTTCATTACGGAAGATATGCAAATACATACGTTTTTGAGGTTTTTTTATATGTTCTTTTTTTCCTTTTATGGGTTCGAATTTCTCAGTAATACACACGTCTCAATTTGCAATGTATTATTTTATTTTCAGAATTTTCGTTCTAAAAACTGTCGAACAATAATTATAAAAAATACTTATTACAACCTCGTGGATCGAAATGTAGTTCATGGTACTAAAAGTGTAACAAATAAATCAACTAAACTCGCGCGATGTTTGGCCGCAGTGCGCGGCGGCCCTCACCCCGCCGGTGCAAAGAAGGGCACAAATCGCTGTATAAACTTAATATCGGCAAATTGCGGGTGCGGGGCCTAGGAGGGAGGGGGGAGGGGGGCGACGGCAAACATCTGCAGCTTTTATTGCGATGATCGCGTATTGATTCCGGTCATAAGCCGCCGGCGAGCGTAATTCGTTCAGCGCGTGACCACTCCCGGACGTGGCTCTACTTTGTATGGTTAACGAAGGTAGCATTTCATCACCGGAGGAAGTAAGAAATTGGAGTTTTGGTTTTCTAAATTACGAGCTTTGCATTAAATAGGGAAGAACCCAGAAATTCCCTGTGGAACTCCGTATTAATCAATAAAAAAGAATATTTTATTTTTGAATTTCCTTTAAACAAACCAATTTGTCGAAAGGTAATTTCCGAACCACTTAATAGCGAGAACCTTGAGATATCAAGATTTTCGACTAAAAACAAACCCAGCAAATTTAACAGACTCAAACGCTTTATTCAAAATTCTTATGTATGTTGTTCTTTTTTAAACAAAATAAAATAAATATTCTCACGCCTATATTTATCCCTAAATTAGTCGGCAGAGATAGTATATTCCTGTAAATATTCACTTTTCACCAGAATATTTTTTGACCACTGAAGGTGACTGTTAAATTTTTTTTTGATAATCACCACAATTGTTTTACCTAAACCTTATACACTACTTAATAGGTAAATAACAAATATATCTCCAGTTTCCACGTGATTCTTCGTTTTTCATCTACTCCGATGTAATCTGTTAAAACACAAGCGACACAGCGGACGACAGTAATGAGCGAATCAGCTCGCCAATTAGAATGTAAAACAATAGCGCGCGGCTGTCAACGGCACGGGCGCATTGTCTGCGCCATTGTGCAGCGAGAGGGGGGGGGGGGGTGAAGGGGGGGGGGGGGGAGGTAAGGTTGGCAGATACGTCTTTATAACTGTCTGGCTGTCTGACTTGGTTACGCAATTAATTGAAATTTTAAAACTGATTCTTGTAAAACATGCCATTGGTCTGTGTCAGTGCTGTTATTTATAATTTATCATGGTCTGTTATTTGCGTCTATATTTAAGCGTACTACAGCGATGGACTGAAGAAAAGCCAGAGAAAGGATAGATCCCCGAAGTCGACGAGAATGTATGAAAAGAAAAATGTATTTTTTTCTGTAGGTGAAAATAATTAAGATTGAAATGTAGATGAAATTGAGAGTTGTTCACCTGACGGGGTTTCAGGAACAAGACGTGACCATAATATGTATGTAATAAGATTCCAGACCAAACTTTAAACACCCTTGCCAAAATTAATACTCCTCTACTGATAAACAACCAACAAACTAGCAACCCTAGCGGTGATCAAGTTGCACCAGCGATTGTGTTCTCCGTCACTGCCATTGATAGATGCAATTACAAGCTCCAAGTTTCATAAAGTGTTTTGTGCGGAGGGTATTCAAATGAAGCCGATATTAATAGCATCGAGCTTGTTGGCGGTCCCGCTTAGCGAGAAGTTAACCGCCTTAGGGAGGTGGGAGGTAGGGGAGGGGAAGGGGGGGGGGAGGAAGGAGGCGGCCGGGAAACTAATAACATTACCGCAGCGGTCACTTCCTCCACATTAGCCCGAAGGTGGGCACCGCGGGACGGGTCTCGCAGTGGGCGTTTCGACCTTACTGGTAAATAGTCATTTGTTACGTAACAATGATGCCTCTTTTATTCAATTATACTTTTTTAAGTTTTTGTTGTGGTTGATAGCTTCAACTTGTGACTGTAGGTTTGGCATTCTGACCACTGTACGCGTCGATTCTAATGTATTTTAATATTTAGGTTCAACATTAAATTAATTCAACTGCCGTGATACTAAAATGAAGTTGCGAATATATTTCAGTCAAACTCATTAGCTAAAGACTTTAATAAGCATTCGCAATCCCTTTGACACTGCACATTACTGTCATTACCCATCTCACCAGACGCCAAACAAGAAGAAAAAAGGAAGCCATTAACATTCTTTCAACAGTCGGCAATTACAGCTTGATCGGCACTCTCCCCCGGTGGGCGTTCCCCCACACCCCTCCCCCCCTCTCGTGGGAACAATAAGTAACAGTTTAAGGGGATTACGGCGCCAGCTCGGCTGAGACAAGCGACTTAGGCGCTGTTGGCTTCCACGCCCCGCACTCGGCCGCGTTGCGCGATGCCTTAAAAAGGGCCAGCGGAAAGTCCAATTTTGATAATTGAAGTCATTTTGTCCAGTAGATGTGAAAATGGTAAAAGTTTACAAGTAGGTAGGTAGAATAGTTGCAATCATGATATTCTAAGATAGGATATTCTTTGCAAAATTTTCAAAAAATGCTTGAGTTTATGATTTTTGAGTGATAGGTACTCTTAACTTTCTTACCATCGAATTAAACTTTTTTTAATAGCTTTGGTATTTCCTTCACAGTAGTTGTAGTGCCTCGAGTGGTTCCAGATGCGTGTGGAGTGTGTTGTGAGTGCAGCTTAAATCGGGGAGGGGCGGGATCCCGAATTTTTACCAAATTAATCTTTCTTCAAACACTCGAATTCTTTGTGCAGCGATCGGCAGCAAATTTAATCTTGCCGTATCCCCCCCTTCCCCCTCTACCGCGCGAGGAGACTACAATACACACAGGCTTATAAGTTGTGATCGCATTTGATGAACTTGACCACATCGGTGGAGCTCGCTCGACCACATTTATGACTCCTATTAATCTGATGTTTATAGCTCGTTCAGTAAATCATCAATGAATTTGATAACACGTGTATTTACTACATTGGAATTGATGCATACAACTGACTCTTATAAGTGTTAAGTCTATTAGAGTCTAATCAACATCAGTCTAACAATATATATATTATTACGTAAATTAGGTGTCAAGAGTGTTGTATTTGCTTTTGCTGAATAATTTGTCGGGCCTGTTGGCTCAGTTGGTAGTGACCCTACCCTCTGAGCCGGAGGTTGCGGGTTCGATCCCCGCTCGAGGCCAACATTTGTGTGCATGAACAATTGAACATGTTCGTGTCTGATCATTTAATATTTATTTAAGTGTACATATTATGTTTCTCAATTGTTTAGTACCCATAGTACAGGCCCTGCCTAATTTGGGGCTAAATAATCGTGTGCGAATTGTGTCCCACAATTTACTGCTTATTTATTTATTTATTAATGCACTTCAAATTTCAAAAAATGCAATTCAAAAACTTACGTACATATTTATCACTACCTCGACGGTGAAGGAAAACATCGTGAGGAAACCCGCAGGTCGCAGAATTAATTCTGAGACATGTGACCCGGTCCGGCGATGGGCTCATCACCTATCACGTTTAGGGGTCCAATATATCTCGTGAAATGTGGGTATATCCAGTAATGGAATACCTCTGCCTACCCTCTCGGGGATAAAAGGCGTGAGATTATATTTATTTTATATTTATATATTTATTTATTAATGCACACAGATTTCATACTTTTATTGTGTTAAAGAGGTAATTTGTGCAGCATTTTATTGGTATTTCAATAGTTCCATCTGACTATCATATAGAGTGTCAAATACAATAGGTAAGGTACTTGTCCTTGGCAATCTTTATTCGGAAGTTTTTCATCTGCATCCATCACCTCGCTGGCATTTAAGTATAAAAGGTGGGGGCAATAAAAGTCTTCAATGAACTCGTCACGTACTTTATTATCAATGGCCACTACACTGGTACATTATTGCAAACAAACCGCTACACTACAGGCGGCAGCGCCGGCTGCCACTTCTCTACTTTATTCTCCATTTACACTATTTACAGTTCGATCACTATTTACACATAACCTATCGCCAGCTGGAGCCGCGAGTGGGCCCGCATAGCTTAATATGACTTAGTTGTACACACATCGTTGTGGATATATTGTCTATCAAAAACTGAAATTAGATACAAGTATATTATATTTTAGTAGGTAACCATCAGATATTACTTATTGCAGATTTACTTTTATCTTTGAAATATAATTCCACGTAGTTCTCGGACTCACAAATCTCTCAAAAGTTCGTATTATTTTAATAATCACAAAAGCGGATTTTGTGTATATTTTGACAATGCAGTTTTTAGGCGTGATTAATTTCTTAACGTGAAAAGAGTCTTATCGCGAGGATAAATCGCAAAATATCTATAGGATTTCGTGATTTAATCCCCGTTAGCATTTCTCTGCGTGGTTTCAAATGCAGCCTTAGGTAATTAACTGTTAGATAAATGTGACTGACATTGTGAGTTTCTAACATCTACATTTTATAGCCTTAGAAAATTAAGGGAGGAATACGATACGGGCGACGGTGAAGGTAAATAAAGGTTTGCTGCTTGTTGAGGCATTAGGTGAATTTATAGGGCATGGGGTGTGGTCAGCGTTTAATAGACAATATCAATACATACAAGCTCATAATATAGGTACTCAGTTCGTGAGAATTATTGACCGTGCACATTTCAGAATCTTAATTATTTCTTGATACTTCGCTGCTATCCTCCGACGCTAAGATACAACGCCGGACACAAACAGATTGCGTGTGACATACAATTTTAAGGCACGCGTCTTCGACTCGAGTAACATAATCTTCTCATCACACATAATTATTCACAGAAAATTATCTCTAATATAATAACATTTATAAAGAAACCACTACAACTCTACTTATTCATATGGATATCACAGAAGTGGAATGTTCTCGTTCGGTTCATGCGCCCCCCGCGGCTAGAGCGAGTGCAGCGAGCGGGGGCGCAATTCGCCCATCGCCCCTCGCGGCTACGTGTGCACCTTGTTCCCCCCGTTGGCGTGCTGGAGCAGCGCGTCGTGCGCCCTCAGCCGAAGCGCCTCCGCACTGGCCAGCCGCGCCATGGCCCCGTCGCCCCCCAAACTCCCCCCGCCCCCCGGGGAAGGGGGCGATGGCGGCGAAGGGGGCGCCCCCGGCGGAGGCTCGCTCACGCGGGCCATCGGCGGCGGCAGAGCGAGCACGTACCTAAGCAGAGGACATATCAGCTATGGAAGGTATCGGAAAGAAGTCACGTTACACTTTGAAACCACGTGTAGGAGTGGTTTAGAAACATGACAGGTTTTACAGAGTTACAAACTACTCTCTCGCTTCATTAGAACTTGGAGTTTTAAGTCAAGGGTTACACGCTCAGTCTGGCGTCATTTCAGTCTATTCAGAATGACGGGAGAGTTATCGTCTAACAGGTTGACTGACGGACTGATGGTCCAGAATAATAAAAAAATAATATTTTTCATCATTCTCATCAGTCTTAGCCGGACCAAACCCATGGACTGAACTGACGCCAAACTGAGCGTGTAACCCTTGACTAAGAATCAGACTGTAATTGAACTATTATATCATAAAAAAAAAAAGTCCAGTACCTGTGTAGTAATGCGCGGAAGGCGGCGGCGGGCTCGGCGTCGGGCCACAGCGGCGCGGGCACCACGCCCCCCAGCGAGCCCAGCGAGCCCAGCGAGCCCAGTGGGCCCAGCCCCGCGAGCCCAGCGCCCGCGCCCAGCCCCAGGGCCCACCACTCGCCGCCTGGCGCCGGAGCCCACTCGCCCACCACTGCCCCCGAACAAGAGAAACAGTGCCACTTCAATTAAGACATTTATTACATTACAATGTTTGAGGACATTAGCTCTATACTTTCAGTATCAGATCAACCGACATTGCTGTGACCAGTGCGTCACAAGTTTTAGTTATATGTGAGTTCCTAAGCTGAGATTATTTCCATAACTGGAAAAACGCATATTATTTGCGTAAGATATCAGTAGAAAGGTGTCGTTTCGAAAACGATATATTACTATTCTACTATCGGTCAAGAAGCAGGTGAGGCATGCCCACTGCAGATAGACAGAGCGAGGGGATAGATAGCAACACAACGCCGCACTGTGTGGCGCTGCACCTGCCGACGCCGCGCAACTTTACCGTTCAGTCCCTTTCACCCGTTTACTTGCCTTGCGGACTGTTGCTATGTGTCAGTGATACTATAAAAATGGCTGATTAGTGGACCGTCAACGAAGTATTATCATCAACATTCAATTTCACAGTTATCGGTACTGTAACAGCGATATTAATATAATAGTAAAAAAATATATTATGTAACATATTTGGACGGTAAATTAACCGGAATATTTTTATAGTATCATCTAGCTAGATCCACCGATTTAGGCTGTGTTATCAGTCAGTAAGACAGTGGTACTGTTTTATTTGTGGGTATAATAAATAGGTCTTTTAGGTATAATTATATAATAAAAAAATAAAAAAATTCAGCCGCGAAGATTCCGTTCCCGTGAAAATATAGCATTAAAATATAGCCTATGTTACTTTATTCTTTCTTCTTTCATCTTTCAGCTTTCCATTAGTAAAAGAATTTTTAAAACTGGTCCAGTAGTTTTTGAGTTTATTCGTAACAAAGATACAAACATACAAAAATGCAAATCTTTCCGTTTTATAATATTAGTAGGTACTATAGATATAGATTTGAAAGCATTTTCTTCCTGTTGGGTATACGAATAAATATCGGTATCGATAACAGAGCACAAATAAAATATGAATGCGATATGAGACCACCCTAATGACGTGTAAAGTGTGAGGTTAGCTCGTTATTTGCGCATTAGCCAACAATAAAGCCCACAATGTGTGGCGTGTACTTAAATGCCACCTCCGCTGTAATTATCGACGCTGTGATTATAACCATTTTTATTACAATGTGATAGCTGTTTTTCCATGAAACTGCTTATTTTATTTATTTAGGACAACAAACAATTCCATAAAGAGCTTACTTTATAATCTTAATCAAGGTAGATATTAGTAGCTATGTAACCAGCCCCGTTGTCCCCAAATTACCACAAAAACAGAGTAATCACCAAAAAGATGAATATAATGATGAGTTAATAATCTTTAATAATATTTTTTTATTTTATTTCTGGAAATGCAAATCCGGCGATAGGCTCACCACCTATCACGTTTAGGGGTCCAATATATCTCGTGAAATGTGGGTATATCCAGTAATGGAATACCTCTGCCTACCCCCTCGGGGATAAAAAGGCGTGAGATTATATTATTATTATTAAATGCAAATTACTTTCATTTTTTTTGGAGTCTTATAAATCGTCGAGCGTGCAAGCGAGAGCGCGGAACAATTGATAGAGAGGCACGATCGGCTTAAGCGTTCGGCTTGTGACGCATCTCTTGAACTTGAGTTTGGAATTTTTCATCAATCCTAAGACGTTATCACGTAAAACTATCGTCTGTAAACCAATTTTTTTCAAGGCATATCTTTGTCAGCGCAAAAGTAATAGGTATAATATAATCATAACCATGTTTTTTTGCAACAATCAACAATAGCTTTGGAAGAGTAAAGAAGAAAAACATATGTGTCTAAAATATACGGCTCTTTCATATCAACATCTTTAACAAAAACAACGAGCTATCGTATATCAACTAAATATTTTATGACCATTAGACAGCCGGCCTCGGTAGTCACACTGAGGTGCGAGTTTAATAAATAAATAAATAAATAGGTGCGATTGCTTTAACAGGTGTAATCGGATCCCATTTACGTTAAAATGACGAATGATTCGATTTGATTTCGTCCGATAGCGCTCGTTAGAGGCACGCGATCGGGCCGTTGTCGCGCGTCATTTGTTTCGTTCCGATTTAAGTGATAGGTGCGATGCGTGCGACGAGTAGGGATGGATTAGATATGAAATCGACGAAATAATGTCAGTATTTACCATATTTAAGCACAATTTGAGTAGTTTTACTGATAATTTGGACACGAAGACTTTTTTATTTATACTTTTCAGTTGAATTTTAACAAGCGAACAATTGAAATTTAAACTCATTGTTCCTAGAATTAGTCTCGTCATCCTCTTATAACGGATATAATACGTTTAACATAACATATCAAATTTGCAATGAAATTGGTAGGTAGGTACCTAGTTGAAATCATTGTACTGTATCGTGTATCACAGCGGGAGAGTGGTTGCGTTGTGTAGTGTAGTGTAGTGTTGTTTAGTGTAGTATTAGTGTGTTACCGTGCTCGTGGTGCAGGAATGGCGCGTGCTCTCTGCCGAGCGCCTTCTCGCGCTTTCGCCACTTGGCGCGCCTGTTCTGGAACCACACCTGCGAAGGACCAACCCTCAGTTAGGACGAAGTTGTAAGCTGCCACTGTTGGTTTATAATGAAATAGCGGTTCCCGTAAGAATACAGGGTGAAAATATAGCCTATGTTACTCAGAGAGATTTCCATTGGTGAAAGAATTTTTAAAATCGGTTCAGTAGTTTATAGGAGTTTACAAAAATACCAATCTTTCCTCTTCATTATATTAGTGTAGAAGTGAATATAATATATATTATATATTAGTGTAGACTACTTCCATGGTAATTTAATAATATAAAAGAAATATTTATTTTAATAGAGACGCACAAAATGACACGTACCGAAGAAAAGTATAGATTCGTTCATGTGAGAGAAAAATCGAGGATACTCCAAGAACAAGAACTACTACAAAGATCCTATAGCGGCTGTCAATGACATCATCTTTAAAAAATGTGGCTTAAAACCACAAATAAAGGCACATTTATAGTGCACAATATCTCAAAGATCACGAGTAAAAAAGAACAAAATATCTCAATTGTAAATAATGTATAATATGCTGCGATGCGTCATATACTCAAAAGACAGTAAAAGTACCTCAATCAAATACAATTGCTATTTATAAAGAAGACAATTTTCAGTAAAACCTAATAATACGAGGTAGGTACAATAGAAAGTGGCCTGGCTAGCTGCGCAGCTAACTTTTTAATTTTTTTCGCGTAATGCCGGCAATTTGCCTCCGCTGCCTCCCGCGACTACAATGGCCCTAATGAAAAGCAATTACGCATACGGGTACGTGCGGACAAGGACTGCGAAATTGGGAATCGCAGACACGGCGACAATGGCCGGTTGCCCGTCGGGCTACTTGCAATGTCACAGCGAATGTTGCTGGCAATACTGGGTTTTTATTCATGGCATGTGCAATAACACTGCTGTGTTCAACCTCAGAATTAAAGGCCATATCAAGGTTAACGATTTTTAGGCTTAAAACTTATTGCTATGCTCGATACCAATATCACCAACGGCGAGGCTCAGCCCAGCCGCAATTTAATATTCAGCTATGCTTTTGGCTCAACCGATTCTTTTAGAGTGGAGTCACAATGACTTTCAATAAGAGGACTTATAACCCGCTACATTGAATAAAAATATTTGATTTGATTTAATTTTATTAGAGTTCTACATATTTATGTTTTATATTTACTCAACCCCACTGTTCTCCGAATAATTATTATACTGTTGCATCAAAAAATCTAACGGCGTTTACCAAAGGTTTTTGGGGGTAGGGGTTTTGTTTTGAATCTTTTCAGTGCCTCCACTGAAGACGAATGTAACGACAACTCGCACTTCAATATTATTCAAACAATTTAAGTTACATAAGTTCTTCTTTACATAAGTTACATAAGAACTCACATACACATTCACCCGAAAAATATAAACCTGCTATTGATGCTACCAAGTGAATCGGGAGCCACATAACTAGTTCGGCTCTTGTCCTACTTCTTATTGTTTGCCATTTATTGAATCACAGCATTACGATGTTGATATTAGCCGCAGATTCAATCAGCTGCCGACAAATATAGAACGAATTCGCGGCTTGGAGGGCTCTCGGCGTTTATTGCGCGTCGAGTGGAGTCTCGCCGAAGCGGAGACATCGCGCGGGAACCAATTAATGCCCTCAAGAGCACTCACCCACCGAGTACAGCACGTGGCCAATTTTGCAATAAATTCAATTAAATCACGAAATGAACCCGGAGCTCTTTTATTTTCAACGCCCTATTTAACCACCACTTGAATTTTGACTCCTGTTTTGTGACTTTAATTATCCGCTTCTTGAGCATCTCGTGCAGGGATTGGAACGTGTGAACCAATATCCTGCAGGGCTACTACAATCTCAATATCCGACAGAGTCGAACTGCATTTGATTACTATTTAACGTTCTGTTGATGCAAGATTAAAAAGATCAACGGTTACTTTTTGTTTTATCTATGTCATTTCATTTTTATGTTATTTTAATAAATAAATGTCTATCAAGCGGCGTCAAATCAGATATCCGGTAATGAAGCCTGTGTGGTACCACTCTGAGATGAGCGAATCTAGAATCTTTTCACCGAGAATGGGACTTGTTACATCTTTAAAGATCCCTTGGATCTGCAACTAGTCGGCTGAGTGACCACTTCTAGCTCCCCCCTCTCCTCCCACATCCCCCCCTCTACGAGTTGGTAATTACCAAATGGCGGCGCTCGCTTTAACAGCGGAGGGCCCTCGCCGCTAAACCGCGCTTAATCAAGCCATTGTTGTAGCGCCAATTACGGCCGCTCTCGGCGAGTGGCGCTCGTTACGTCGTCACAGATTATTACCTAATTCACACTGCTGGCAGGCTCAAGACACCATCGGGAGGCCTTTTGTTCGGAAAAATGGATCACACCTTTACTCTGCACTGGATTTTGCTGCCTTCGTCGACGTTCCATGATTAAAGGTTGGACGTTGTCTCTCCGAATTCCTTTCTAGCCACCTCGTTCTGGCAGTAGGTCTAGGGAAATCCTACAGTACCATCTACCTGAACGTGGACTCGGCTACTAAAGAAGCCATCGACAAGATGACCTGCAATGTAGATTACTTTGATCATTCTGATGAACACCATTCTTAAGAAATGCAGGAAGAGGAGTAGAAGTTGGTTTCACGTCTACACAAGTAAGCTACAAGCCATGCCACCCTTTAAAACTGGTTTGTATCGCGAGAGGCAAATTATACCCCACAGGGACTGATGACGGCATTCAGTAATAAATGAGCTATAAGCATAAGACAAAAGATTCAAATTGCAATCGCGAATTAGAGTAAGCGCATGAATGCTGCTAACGAACGCCGCTCTTGAGCGGATCAGCGCGGTGTATCCGAAATGCAACTAAGCACAGAATGGAAGAGAACCTTAAAAACTACAAAGCGACTTCCAAACACGAAGTCGCCAGCTGCCAGACAGAACGGCAAAAAGCTGGAATGAATGAAAATCAGGAGACGAATAATTATGCTCATCTCAGAAACCCTAGATAAGTGGATCTGTAAACGAAAGCGTCACGCGAATAGACTGACAAAATTATGGGATTGACATAAGGATTCGACTTGTCATACGTGCAATGTAGGCACGGCATAGTCAAATTGACGCAACACTATTAATCAAATCAAAATGTTGTTATTCAATGTAGGGGCTTATAAGCCCACTCATTGAAAGTCAATTCGACTCCACCGCTTCGGTATGGAGAGTTGAGAAGAAGAAGCTACTAAATAAGTATAGTCACTGGCATGTAGTCTTACTAGTTAATACTAATTAGCGAACGCAAGGTAAACGAATACAAATATATTTTTCTACTTGATTGAGGCCAGTTTTGATTTTACCTTTATAAAGTAACATTGCAGTTTGGTGAAATATTATTTGCGCTAGAAATTAGACTAGGTACCCATAAATGTGTACCGTTAACAATGGGCCGTAATAAGCACCAATTGCCGCTAGCACGGCCCGAGCCGCGCTGGCACAGGTGAGAGGGGACAGTTGGCTACAATTTGCGCGCATTGTGGCGCCTGCAGCCGCGAGAATAGAACTAATTTTAATTACAGTCCTTCCACGCCGAGCCCCCCGATCCCCCCACTGTCGCGCTCTAGCACAATTGTGTTGTCGAGCTACTAACAAGTGATACGATTTAATTCAAATATTCATTTATTACAAACTATTTATGGAATATTCTTGGTCCAGAGGCTATCAGGGCCATTTCTGCTTTGAACTGGGGATGTATGGGGCGAGTTGTAAGACCAATTATTTTGAGGAAGCTTGTACTGGATTTATTTTGAGTAATAAGTATGTATATTTGGCGTATAATTCAATTATTTTGTAATCACTTTGATATTCTTTAATAAATTGATTTATGAAATTAATATCGGCAAGTGTATACAGTTTATAATGAACTGCCTCATTAGCCAGCAGAACAGAAGAGAGCAAATTGATCCAGCGAAGAGGTCGTAATTGCTCCGCGATGTTATATTATGTTATATTAAACCGAGTGCGACGCCAGTAGTGCTGCCGCCGCAGAGCTCGCCGCAGCCTCATATTAAGACCAAGTTACGGAATAATGAAAATTACCTTTCTAAAATACAATATTCGAGACGAGTAATCAGTCGAGTGCGACAGACAGCCTGGGTGATTTAATTCCAGGGTATGGCCTCAATCAAATCTACACAGAAATGTCGGTGGTATGCCACTCTTACAATTCATAATCTATTGAGCTCGAGAAAATTACACAAATCAATATACTTTCATAAAGGGCATAAGGGCAATCTAGCCAATAAGGTCTAAGGTGGAGTATCTGCATAGTATCAGAATCGTTTATTTGTTAATTTCCACTTTGTGGCCCTACGGAAACATCACAGAGTATTGTATAGGCGTCGAGGAATGGGAGGAGTTCGTCGAAAATTGGTTCACTATGTTGAAAGACACAATCCTCGAAAACAACACAAGGTAAACCGAAGATTGCCTTTATGAGGATTGATTCTATGGGAAATTCTTTTAATTCCTGGCTGTAGGTAAATCCCTCATACATAATGTGCATACGTAAGTGACCGACCTGCACTCTCGCCTCGCTGAGGTCCAGCCTGAGGGCCAGTTCCTCCCTGGTGAAGACGTCCGGGTACTGCGTCTTGTCGAAGGCCCTCTCCAGCTCGTGCAGCTGGTACGTCGTGAACGTCGTGCGGCTGCGGCGCACCTGCTGGAGCCACTTGCGTACATACGGGGCGAGGTAGAGGTGGAGGCGATGGTATTTGACTGCCTAGTCAAACTTACTATGGAAATGTACTAAGTACTGAACTGTGACGTCTTTTAGTACTCAACTGCTACACTTTTAGATTGTTTTATTGATGTAAAATTTACTATGATGATTAAATGAAATGTGAATTAGATTTTCAGAAGTGTTTTGGGATAAGCTTCTTAATGAATTCGAAATTGAATTTTGACACAGTCAAATACTCTATTATCGCGTCGGCTAAGAGGGACGAAAATCCACTTTTAGGGATCAATCGCAAACTGCGCTCGATTCAAATAATATTGTGGTTTTCAAATCTTCGATACATAGAATCGACGGATTTTTTAACATCCGTTTGCGATCTTTGGTCGAAAAAGAAGTCGCTCTACGCTAAGCTATCTTATCGTATTCAGAAAATATTGCACAATGACTAAACCGATGAAGGGTTTTGGTATTAGATTTGTTAGAATAATCCGAAGCATTTCAATTATGTAATTATGTGTACTAATTATGTAATTATGTGTACTGTGTACTTTATGTATTACTAACCATTTATATGAACATTACATAGTTCGAAATAAAAATTATTCTATTCTATTCTATTTCAAGAATGGCAAACAGTTTCCAAAATACTTCCGAATACGGTAACGTAGACTATGGAAATCGATGAGGATCGGAACGACCAAGAAATAATCTTGAACCTCTTCAATGTAATAGAATCTGTGGCCTTATTGTCTATTTATAATTGTAATCGTAATCGTCTTTATTTGACATTTGTTACGCGATCCGTGCTTGCTCTTCTTTCACTGACTGTATTGACAGGTGTACGGAAGAAGCAATGTATGTCAAAATAAATCCGATTGCGATTACAATTATAAATAGAATGTACCTCCTTATGATATTTGGGAGCAAAGATACCTTGCGCGGGCGGGAGGTGTCTAACGCGTCGAGCGGCTCGTGTTCGGCGTGTTCAGGTGGGGTTTGGCCTCGCGAACACGGGTCCAGCTCGTGTTCATGTTCGTGCTCGTGCTCGTGGTCGTGTTCGGGCTCCGGCTCAGAGTCGGAGTGCACGCCGGTTTCAGTCTTCAACTCGATGCGATCTGGTTGCAAAATATAAAATCTTTAGTAATTTCGAAAGGCACAAAAAAGCATTGCACGACATTATTCAGACATTTAATTGATTGACGACTACGAAAATGAAGAAGAAATGTAGTAGTGGTGAGGTTATAGTTTGGCCACTTCTGGAGTAACTGATATAATATGGCTAAAAACTAAATTACAGTGTAAGTGTCCATGCTACGGACGTAAAGTAAAATTTGACTTATAACTTATTTTAATAACTTTATTCTTGTTTATTATTCATTGTTCATCCAGTATTTCAATCCATTGGCTCAGGACTACAGGCAATGCATGTGACATAACTTTCTAAAGTGTAGATGAAACACACCAAAACAATTGACATTGTCAAGCGGCGTGAATCTTCCCCGCAAGATCTGTTTTAGGATACTGTAGGTTGCATGTGGTTTGATATTTTGTTTCTTTGCTAAAGTCGATAGAACTTTGATAGCTCCATAAACAAGCTGTCTTTTATTATTCAGAGTAGTCTTAACTCTACTCTCCGTCTCAGTGTGCGTCTGTCCCTTTTTCATCCAAGTTCTTGTTTTGCTGAGCGACGCATGTTTTACTCAATTGCGACATATAATTCATCTTATAGCTTTAAATGTTTATTGACTGCACACCTAAATCTCTACATAGTATAACTCGCTTTCTGCCGACTGTAGGTACGGCTATTTATTTTAAACTATGCAACAGATTTTAATGTGGTTTGTGGAATAAGCAGAGAGATTCAAGAAGATGATTTATATGTTTAATACATGCATATTATAGACAAAAAAATTGAGAATTTCAAAGATTTTCAATGTGATGTCGTAAAAAAGATGTGTTTGTACGCTTAACGCTTAATCAGGCAAGGGGAAAATAGTTACCGCCTTAAATTGAACTCTTAGAATCCAAAACCAATGAAAATTTTTACATGTTTGTGCCCAATTGAGGGTTAAACCAAAGTGAAGCGAGTGCCAGTCAAATATAAATCGAAGACTTGATTAAATGCCACCGATCAGTGAAAACCTCGTCCCGTTGGTACCGACGACCCGCAAGTGGCGTCTACGAGTCTCTTCACCGATCAGTTGCGTTTATGCTAATCGCAGGACGCTCCGATCCAACGGTAGATTCCCACCGTGCCCGCTACGCCTCTCCATTGGACTACTGGCCCCTCTCGCACGCTAACAAAACGCTCTTTGTAAAGCACTTAACGTCACTCGATGTTATTCGCTACACTATTTATTTATACTAATTCCATTTCAACATTGTTGCCGACGACAGGTCGGGCCGAGGTCGCATAGGACGGGCATGTTGCAGCGGAGGGTGAGAGACTATTTGATTCTCAACGTAGACAGCGATTAGGGTCGCTCTATTAGTCGTTATTATCTCCGTGATAATGTTGTAAATATGTACGCAATAAAATGGGTACTGATATTGCAGAATAATGGAATCAAAAAAAAGACAGAGCTTTGAGAAACCGTGACCCCAGATGATGGAATAGTGAAATACGAGACTTTTATTGCCAAATAATTTTCCAAACAACACCCAGACTTGTTTACGAAGACATGTAATGTTTTTATTAGAAGCTATAGAGATCCACACATAATTATTTAGGTATATAACTGAAAAATGTAGATGAAATATAGGGAGAGGGGGTGTGTGTGTATTACAATATTCAATAATTTGCCTAGAGAATTAAATAAACACAATGACCTTTACACACAATAAATGACTCAGTAAAATAACTTTTACAGCATTACGGAATACTCTACCTGTGTTTAGTTAGTGAAAACTAAGCCAATTTGATACGGTTTTAGTTTTCCTTTGGAAAGTTTATATGTAAAGACATTGCGTATTGCATAATATACGAAAAAACCCACTGCTATTGATATCCAAACTCATTCTGAGGTACAATAGCCTAAGTAACATATTTGCCATTATTTTCATCACATTCGTCAGCAGAGGAATCACGACGGGTCGGTTATTCGTCCCCGTGCGAGTAATAGCCGATATCAGCATTATTGGAGCTTGTTTGTGCCTGTTGCCGGCTTAGGGCGTACCCCCGTCCGCACAGCGTGCCCTCGCTCTGGAGGGTCGTCCTTACAGCAGCAGCGCGACCTGCGTGGAGCTCCCTTAAGCGTAATCCCGTCAAATTGGCCCTCGACGCGACTGCACTTGTAGCTTCATGCTCGAACATTATATTGAATATGCAATAATAAAGAACAATGCAGCCTGTAGAATGTCCCGTGCCCTTAGCCGAGTGGCAAAACTAAAGTTTTCTACTTCTTGAGTTTATTTTAATTTATATTTATTTAGAAACAAACAGTCACATGTTGTTATAAATAGTATTGTAAATAAATTATACAAAATCTAGACTTACAGTTTCCTCACTATGTATAAAAACTCAAAGATAGAACTGTAATACAGTACAGATGACAATGATATAAAAGATCAAAAAGATACCTTAGTTAGTTTCTGTGATACACTGCTGGGATAACTTTTAGTATTTTTAGGATATGCGTCAATTTTAGTTGGTCGCGCTATAATGCCGGGCGCATAACAAGTCAAACGCTTATGTCAGTTCCATAAAATCATTCTATTCGACTGACTATTACATTTTGCAGCCACTTCATTAGGCCCTGCAGTGTTTGCACTGGACAGTGAGTAAAGTCATAGAGAGGATTTAGATGCATAGTTGGATGACAAAGTCAAAAGTTTTTATTCATTTTAGGGGCGTATAAGTTCTCTTATTGTAGTCAAATGGGTCATCTGTTGATCTTGCAGTAACCTCGACTGGCTTAAGATCAGCTTATGTGGGTGAAGTTGACCTTAGATAATGATAATATTGCCAATGAAGACAACTTTTAAAACTACCACTGAATCTATGGAGTCGACATGTAGTTGATTGGTTACTGTGCTCTGAGCTTGTAGCGGTAATCTGTAATCGTAACCTTGCATTGTGTAGTGGTAGCGGAGCATGAACTGTTGTAATATCGTGGTAATGTGCTGTAATAAGCGCCGCGGGGCGCCTCCCATTGCCTCTGTCGGTTCAATGCGTGGTCGTGCTCACTGGGCGCGCAGAATTCATTTGGGAAATGTGTTTATTCGGAATTACCGCGGTTTATTCTAAACCCACAGCTGCTAGGTTTTCCAAGTAGTCTTTTAGGGTTCTGGTATACGGATTTTTTAATAATAAGTAGGTATTTTGGCTTTAGTATCTTACATTATGCAATAGGTAGGTAGGTACTGAAACATTTCTTAACTTATTTATCACTTTCACGGGCAGAGTCCAAATAGTTGCCACCAAATAATGTACTTAATTGAAATAAGATTCAAAACCAATGAAAAATTTAAGCTGCTTATTACCATTAGAGGGTTAATAGCTCGTTAAGTACGTTACCTGCTAATAGATGTATAGAAAAATCTTAGCGATGACGACAGTATAGAGAAAGAATACCTACCTACTTAGTTGTTTTAATAAAAATCAAAATTCAATATATCTTCAAGAACATCAAAATTATGTAGTTTTGCTATGATTCTTTTATCATCTTAACTGCTTGCTGCCGGATATCACCGGATTGCAGTCACTCTGAATTCCGCTTTACAAGCCAACCGTTGTTTTAAAGTAATTAGGTAAACCTAAATCCTAATCCTTCATAATATTTATAAATGCGAACTTATAACTGTCTGTTAATATTACATCTTTAAGGAGGATACAAAAAAATTCAGACTTATTGTTTCAGTTCATATCTACACTACTTTTCATTACGGAAAAACTCATAGTTCCAAGAGGACGCGATAATCTATATTTTACGGATGGAGTTTTGTGGTGTAGCCTTTCTTTATACAGCAACGGAGCAACGGATTTTTGTACAAGGAGGCAGTTAGAGGACTAAAATGGGAAATCAGCTACTTTCATCGCGGAACGCGCTCGTAGGAGCTTCGCTACGAGTAAGCATGCGATCTCCGAATTCGCCGTAGAAAAGACATCGACGCGTCTACACGTAGCGGGCGCTAGGGATGGCTCTTTGCTGAGGTGCTACTTTAGGAGGACGGTATTAAGGTTTGTTTATACATTTATTTTCCTTTTTCAATAATACAGTATTAAATTGCTATTCTCTGTTGTATGTAAGATGTTATTATGCTGCTGTTGGGAGCATTCCATACTATCGCAGATAACAGATAGAGCAGAACCGTATCCAAAATCTCAAATCCTACTAATATTATAAACGCGAAAGTTTGTATGTATGGATGTTTGTTTCTTTTTCACGCAAAAACTACTGAACGGATTTTGATGAAACTTTACAGTTATATAGCTTATACATCAGAATAACACATAGGCTATATATTATCCCCGTATTCCCACGGGAACAATAAATAAACAATAAAGTAGAGCAGCAAACATGATGATCGTGACCGTGAGTGGGTCTTGTGTTGTGTACTGACCTTGTGCCGCGATGGCTGGTCGTCCGAGGATGCTGTCGATGGTGTACAAGGCGCCTCTTCTGTTGGGCACCGACATGCTGCTCACTGCTCACTGCCCGGCATCCGACCACTTCTTATAGATACTACACTCCTATATTCTATCGGTAACCCGAGAAAACTGGCTTACGACACCGAGTCACTCGAGCGGTAGTGATATCGGTGCGACCACGGCCGTCCGAAAGAAAAGAGAATGTATTAAATTTATCTCGCGAATGGAAAGTTGCAGAGTTGGTGCATTCACCCCGCGGGTGTTCGGCGCGAGTCCCCGAGAGCGACTGCCGAAGGGTGCCAGCCCTAGCCGCGGAGCCTGCGACCGGCGCCCGTCTCTGTCCCCCGCGAGGGCCACAGGATGCTGCCGTCTTGCTCGCTGGCCCCGCCCCCTTCCCCCATTGGCTGGCCGAGCAGAGTCACTTGCCAAGTCGCTCGCTGCTCTGTCTTGCACATCGTGGTCCGTGGTAAAGGCTATTTTTCATAGAACGTTCATGTTGTATATTATGTCCTGAAGATAATTATTTTATCAAGTATAATTCATAAATAGTCCTAATTTTTTTTTTGACAACTTATCGAAATTCAAAACCTGTCAATATTTTAAATTTTATGATTGCACCCATCCGCAAATGTCTAAAAGCGATTCAAAATATAAAAATGCTCCCACCGAATGTTACTGGCATTCTTAAACACTCCTTGGAAAAAATTACCTCAAATTGTATAAAAATTTAAAACGTAGTCTTCAATAGGTAGTAAGTAAATAAATATAACATTGTGAAATTCAAAACGATTGATGTGGTGAGATGTGTAAACAGTAAGTTAACTATTTTGTTTTGGACCCGGTCAAAAAAAACTCAGTTCATCGAAACGCAATCATTTTGCATCAAAGTTTCAAACGTACCACCAGCTCTCGAGCTTAGCGGAGGCATTGGTCTCTTGGTTACTCGAACAGCTTAAGGTAATCCGAGGCCAGCTGATAAGTGGATTGTGTTGCTCACGAGAAGTGCTTGTGGGCTGGCTTGGCGCTGAGCGAGGCTTGGCTTAGCCGGGATTATGGGGACAGTGTTTAATTAAAAGTATTACTCTCCCTCTGAAGCAGTTGGGTAAAAAAGAACTTAAATCCGAGACTTAACTCTTCCGTGGGCCTGAATACCTAAATATAAATAAATGTTCACATATAATATTCAGTGTACATAAACGTGATAGGTGGCCCATCGCCGGGTCTGGTTCCGAATTAATTCTAGGACCTGCGGGTTTCCTCACGATGTTTTCCTTCACCGTCGAGCCAGTGAACGTACGCTTTTTGAAAAGCTCATTGGTAGGTATATACCAGGAATAATAACCCTTTTATTGCTATACCTATACTTCATCATTCGAATATTGGTGAAGGCATGAACTTTTCAAAAACAATGACTACGAAACTTTTCAACGCTGAAAAAAAAAATTTGAAGAAATCCCGCAGGTTTTAGAATTTATTCTGAAGCTTCTGTCACAGTAAGTCGGTCCAGCGATGGTCTCAACAAAGTAATATTGATAGGTGTAGACGTGAAAATATACATAATCACTACATAGTAGGTATAAAACAAAGTCGCTTTCTCTGTCCCTATATCCCTATGTCCCTTTGTATGCTTAAATATTTAAAAGTACGCAACGGACTTTGATGTTTTGTTTTATTTAATAGATAGAGTGATTCAAGAGGAAGGTTTTAGTATTAGCATTGCACCTGTGCGAAGCCAGGGCAGGTCGCTAGTAATAAATAAAACATTTTTGATGCAGTGTTTTCAAACGGTTGCTTTCAACTTAGCGTGATGCTGATGATCTGATGAGCAACGCAATCGCAGTGCTACGAAGGCCCTCTGCCCGCCCGTCGGCATTCGCGACCATTGTTGGCGATGGAGGGCTCTTTGTCGCGAATTAAGGCAATTTTCTCAACGCCGGAAAATAAAATAATAGATTCCCATTAGCGCCCTCCCCCTCCCCCTCCCCCTCACCCTCCCCCTCCCCCTCCCCCTCCGCCGGAGGAGCCGCTCAAAGGCAGCTAATCGTCGGAAATAAATTTGACGTTTCTGTGCGCGCTTTGAGCGCGTTCCGGATCATTTCACGTCTCCGCCGACGACGGAACCGCGTCTCGGGACACACTCGCTGCCTCCTCGGGTGTCGGGCATTGCTCATATCATCTGCCTGATTGGCCACTGCGTCGACATAGACAGAGCATGCGTTCTTCAAATGAAATGCAAGTTGCTTACTCTAACCACTAACGAGTCTTGGAGATAAGACCCCAAAAAAATAAAATCGGCTTAGGGATGAAAATTTTAAGTGATAACGGCATAAGAAAACGTTGATGAAAAATTGCATACTGGAGTGGAAGAGAGATAGATATGTCACAAGTCAGACGCTTAGGCCGATCGTGCCTCTCTGTCGCTTGTTAAGCGCTCTCGCTTGCTCTCGGCTCAGGCGGAACGTGACACTTTTTCATCAATTTACATCAGGTCCCGGAGTAAGAGGCGTCATATACTGTTAGATAAAAACATTGTAAATTTAATGTATGCGCACTGTAAATTAACTATGATAAATATTAATACAGAAAACCATAATCAACAAGAAGATTAGTTGACAATGTCCCCTAGTTCAAAAGTTCTTATTTCGTCCCCATGAATGTCGCGGCGTTCACGGAAAAGCCTCTCTGAGACTCGACAGTCTTCATCCGTTTCAACGCTCACGGATTTAGGCACCCACTTACTTGTTAATTTCTATTGTGATTCTCATTTCAGTGTTCCGTATTTGAAAAAACCAAACTCTCTGTTGAAGCCACTTTATTCGAATTATGAACAGTTGGTACAATTTCTCAATTCGTACAGATACTTACTCAATTTGTCACAATTTTCATGACAAGATTTAGCAATTTGTGTCATTACGAGCATCTTTCAATTATTACCCGCAGTTAGTACAATTTCTTGGTATGTACAAGTGCTCAATTTGTTCTAATTTAGAGACTAAGTAGAATAGAAGTAAAATTTTCTTTTTATAGTAGGCGCTTAGAAAATTATGAAAAACGTCATAAATGCTGCAAAAAATATGCTGTAGATTATTCCAACATTGGATGTTTTTTTAATATAAAAAAATTAGGACCCGTTTTTTGCGGATTAGACCTTGTTTTTGTGAACCATGTTTAGCGTGTTCAATCTATTGAGGTATCTATGCGAAAATAACTAGGTATCTACTACTCGTAGTACGGAACACTCATTGCTCGAGTGCCGACTCGGACTTGGTGACTTTGACTTGCATAGTTGCAATAATTACCTAAGTAAGTAGTAAGTATTGATTCTATTCTTGTCAGTTTTGTTAAGCCAATAATCTCATCGGGTCTCTCGCTATTCAGCTGTTTCCTCTGAATTACCTTTTTGTTGTTATGTAGTTTCCTTTTTTTTATGTTTGTTCATTGCGCCTACACACCGAAGATGCCACACGTGGCACCAAAATACGATTGCAATTCATTGCGTAATTATATCGCACGAGGTCGGCGACTTTCGTCATTGAGAGTTGCCATTTTTATAGGCGGCGTTTTAAGCTTTTAATTATGTATGTATGTGTAGATTTGGTAACCATTGTACCTAATGGTTTTGCCTAGTTTGGGATTATAAGTTGTAACGTTATAAATAACTATTTGAATTGCGATTGTGAAAATTGGATAGTTTTGAAAATTTGTAACATAAGATAACACAGAATTGTAAAGAGTAAAAAACCAATTTCGATAAATAACACTAAAAACATACTACCTACTTAAAAATAGTAATATATTTTTTTAACAAAAAGAACCATCGTAATCGGTTGCCGTGATATTAAATTAATCGTCCATTGGTCGCGCCATATTTAATGCAAAGTATATGGTTTTCTGATCATGGATTTCATTATCAGAACTACACCAAATTACACCAGCTTTCAAATTAAAAAACGGTCATTTAAACGATTAAAATCTGTTCAATTAGTCGAAAGTTCTGAGGTATCAAACATAAAAAAACATACAGTCGAATAATAATTGGTAACCCCGTCCATTTTTGAAGTCGGTTGAAAAATAAAATAGGCATTTTTCGTTTTTATTTACTTGTAATTATAATTTTTGACACATTAAATGCCATTGTTTTTCGAATAATATAAATTAATTTAAACTTAAGTTACAACTTACTCTTCAAAGATGACTAAGTACATAATCTAGGAAGTGGGCGCAAGAGTCGCGATCGAATCAGCGCCGGAAGGAAGGAAGCCGCCAAATTGGAGCTCGAGGCGACTCCCCCCCTCTCCCCCTTCCTTCCCCCCCCCCTCCCCCCCTCCCCCCTTCCCCCCCTTTGGCACATCCGCGCGCGCGCTTCCGCCGCGCCGTAATTGTTTGCGCGCATTAGCGACCGCTTTGAAGTGAGCGCTAAGCGGCGCCACACAATGCCAGGAACAGGGGATGACCGTGCTTCGAGACGTTCCTAGACCACGGCTTTCCCCTTGTTGAACCCGATCAGACCGCCTGCTTCAGACCGCGCCGAGACCGCTATTATCGAGTCGGTAGGTATGTCACTCGTGAAATCCATTACCCGATTTTCCTTTGAAACGAATGTATTACTCCTCTGCCGGTGCATTTAGCGGTCCATAATACCCGATACTTATCGATATTTAGCGAACGAGTCGCGGATGTTGAGAGGCCGCCATTAGCGGCGCCTCTTGGCGTCTCCGTCGCGCCATTGTGCCGGCCGTTAGCGAGCGCTACGCAGAGATTCATTGATAAAGAACGAACCGTACTTACAAAATATACATTTTGTGTAGTTCATTATGAAGCGTACTCGAAGATTGAATTACAAAATACAAGTAGCCTTTACCTCATGTTGGACGAATCTAGCCTTAGATCGGTAGCAGACACAAAACAAGTCTACTTTTTATTTGAGATGGCTCCTAGTGAGCGGACGCTATATCCATGGAAAATTAAATATCATACAGGACTATAGTACCGTTTTCCGTTATTATATCCCCAGTTTCCTCTTCACCAGCCCGATCGCCGATGGTTTATTTGCAAAAACATATGAACAAATGAAAATTGAATGAGTGCGTAATGGATCTCGTGGCAGCAACGAGTGTCGCGGTCTCCGCTAATGGAGGTCCATTACGCCTCTCGTCGCATTGTGCCTCGAGGGGCAACGGGCCTCGCTCGAAGGAACCATCGGCAGGTGCACTCGGAGCATTGTGCGGTGTGTTGGGCCTCCTTCGGCCGAGAGGGATCGGGCTGAGAGCGAGCCGCCTCGAGGGCTCCATTAAAGCGGTTCGCGAAATGGAAATGTCTGATTCGATCGGAAAGCTCTCGCAATAATCGTCGATTGTATTTTGAGGATTTCGTAAGTGATGTTGGTGATGTGATACCCCTGTTGTTGGAAGTAAGCCCCCTCTCTCTCATAGGGCTCGGGAAAAATTACATTCCTATTTAAAATACACGGGGAAGGAAGGGTGTTGCAACCTTGGTAGTAGTTTTCTACAACTTAAGATTGACAGAAATTTATAAATGTATTTAAATAAGCGAACGGCTAGATAAGAACCTATAGATTGATGTTTTCCAAAAGAGTATTTAAATAAAATTAATATTTGCTGTGGTAAGGAACATTCATTTATTAGAGTTTAAGTTATTTTATATTTATAACCATAACTGTGACAAATTCAAGAGTTACTTATTATAATTTAACAAATATTTAAACACCAATTCTATTTCGACGAGTACCAACTGAAAGTGAAAACTCAGGGCGATGTAGGGTTCGCATTAGAAGAAAACTGTGCTGTGTTATAAATTGCTTAATAGGTTTTATATTTTAACTAATCTTGATATTTTCATCGTAGAATTTGCTGGAGTTCAAATGGATATAAAAATTCTAAATACCTGGACAAGAAGTCATTCCGTTTATACTACTTAGCACAATATGATAATCCGCAAGCTCCTCGAGCCCGTAAACGAAGACATCTGATGTTCAACCAGGAGATTCAGAGCTGGACCAGATCTTCACACTTGAGATGATGCCACATGAGCATGAGAAATGTCGGCAATGACATTCAATAGGATGTTATCATGAAAATTATATATTTGGAATTAAATACCTCTCTGTATTTAATTCCTTAATCTGTATGTAATATTATCTTAAATATCATCTAAAATATCCCACCTGAAATAAAACGAACGCAATCAGCGAGAGATCTAGTAAGTATTTTTACCTAAACTTTAAAGAAAATCTATGTTTCAACAAGATATTTTATCTGCTTACCCAAATGGTTTTCAAGATGTGATTTATCTTGAACCCCCTCCCTGTACTTAGACTAGTACATTGTCTAATTAGATTTTTCTGAAAGAAAATCCGACACGTCTTAAATTTATCCAAAATTTTGTAATTATTTATAAAAACTACTTGATTAATCCAATAGAACATACCAAATGCTTTTTGTTTCCATTTCATAACTTTATTTCGGGCCTTGTGGAACACTGATCTAAATTGATTCAATATTCCAAAATGCTGATCCTCAAAATGACCCATATTGCAAATCATCTCTGCTTGACAACTCGCGTTTAGTTCACTCGCTGATTGTTTCATAATACTAAATATTTTTACTCTTTTATTAATTATTTCTTACATACCAATAAACAACAAACTAATTTGTCTCGTTTAAATTACTTCAAAATATAAATCCAATATTAATTTATAGAACCAAAATATGTATTGATTTTGTAATATCAAAACGCAATATCGATCAATTCAATGAAACTCAATATCTTTCCTTGCAGCGATACCAGATGGCGCTAGTAGTCGCGAAATGGCGCTAGTAGTCGCGAAATTACAACGTTACAGTATTTTAATCCATATTTCTGTCAAATTTTAACCAATTTCTAAATTTTCGTTTGTTTGAAATGGTATACCCACTTCAAGGGTCCCATATTGTGAAAATCTGATGAAAAACTTCAGGTGGAGTACGGAATCTTCAATGACTCGGCGGAATTAGTTTAATGTGTAGTAGTTAATGGATTTTGACTATGCAAATAATAGTCTATAATGCGTTAAAGTCGGTTTGCAGATTTATTTAAAATTTTCTCTTTTATCTTTAAAGTTACTTACTAGTTATACTTAGCATGCCATGTGGGGAAGTGGGAATGTTCCAGTGTTGGGAACACTCCGACCACTTTTTAATCCCACGAAGGGGATAATGAGTGCTACCCGATTATTTAATTGGAACCGAGATTATCATTCTGCAAGAGCCGACTCTATTAACTTTGTAACTTTATACAATAAAGTGACCATGTAACTTCTTGAATAACTAGATTCATTATGTACTGCCTTGCAGTGAATAGATGGCCAAATTGGATCCATCAAGACGAATACTGTAAACTCCTAAAAGTCATTATACTGATCAGACGTCTGTCTGTCGATCTGGTTCTGTCTGGTGTAATGGAAAATAAAAATAGATTAAAACATATAAATAGATTATAACACATAGTGTAAAACTTATTTAAATACAGTATAGACTTAGACTTAGACTTATTTAAATATAGTATAGACAGTCGCAAAAACGCACACCGAAGGTTCAGTATGAAAGATAGGTATTCCTTATATTTAAGCCGAAATCGGTGATCGAACAATTTTGAATTTTTATACCTATCCGATAATCAGTATATATGGCAAGAAGCGACCGGGTGTCAACAGAAAGGGCATAAGTCTATCTTAAACCTAAACCAAAGCTTTTCCAAATCTAACCAACCCCAAACGTTGTTGTCTAAATATTTTCAGTATGGAGTCTTAGCCCAGCTAGCAAATCGAGAATGGGTGGGCGGGGGGGCGATTTTTTGCGTTCCAGACGTCCCAGGCGGGAGCGCGAGGCCTCGTTGGAAAGGTCTTGTCGCAAGAAAGAAGATTATAGAGAAAAAAGTGACCAGCCAGATATAAAAAATAATCAAAAATGACAATAAACCGTTTTTTATATAAAAAATCTTGAAGACAATTATAGATTTAAGTTTCACGTAATAATTTTAAAAAAATGTACTTCAATATCAGCGGGTCATAGAGTTCCACTGCTTTATAAAAGAAAACCCTAAAGAAAGGATACAAAAAATTGTACAAAATAAATAAATATGTATCCTAACCTATCTACAGAATCTAAAAAAACCTAATATATTCCAAACCTAACCCATCCCTAACCTTAACAATCTCAAACCTAACCTAATCTAAACTAAAACGAAATACATTTTTTAAACAAAAATAAAAGTTGATAAGGAAGCAAACCTATACTTAAAAACCCTACCCTAAAAGAAACCTAACAAACCCAAATCTAACAAATCCAAACCTAACAAGCCCATACCCAACAAACCAAAACCTAACAAATCTAAACCTCACAAGCCCAAACAAACCTAAACCTAACAAATCTAAACCTAACAAGTCTAAACCTAACAAGCCCAAACCTAACAAGCCCAAACCCAACAAACCTAAACCTAACAAATCTAAACCTAACAAACCTAGACCTAACAAATCTAAACCTAACAAGCCCAAACCTAACAAGCCAAAACCCAACAAACCTAAACATAACAAATCTAAACCTAACAAGTCTAAACCTAATAAATCTAATCTATTCTATTCTATTTTTTTTTTTTTTTTTTTTTTTTTTTAAACAAAAATAAAAGTTGATAAGGAAGCAAACCTA